>CM040097.1:13367526-14032526 GCA_022496805.1 Pohlia nutans
GAAGGAATCAACCTCCAGATTCAAACCACTGACTGCCACGAAACTGGTGTCTGGCTCCAGAAAGCCAGAAAAAACTCCCTCGAGTACCCCATGACCATTTCAATATTGTAAGTAGTGGATATCAAGGAAGTTAGTTATCCTCTAAAATTCCGGATATTCATTGGGCATATAACCAATATGACATCCCTCGCCCTCGTCACTGGTCTCCATTACACCTGCGTTCGAATCCTCTCATATGGCATATATGTCTGGATAACCAATTCACGAAATCACAAAGATACCAATACTACTATAGTGATCATCAACACGAGGCCCCACGCAACAAATTCCCCACTTCACACCACCTTGAACCAAAAAGCCGTTTCATAATCATCTCGTGTAAAACCAAATAAAAGAATGGCTCGTACCTATACTAATTCTACATCCAACTACTTCTCCTCAACCAATATTCATCATAGATCACCAGCCTCTATTCTGTCTATCATATCAACCCTAGTTTTTCTCTTCCAATTATTCGCAGTTGCCACAAGGTTGATTAGCCCTATCACTTGCGCCTTTGTATACTCCTGCAATACACTCCAACAATTCTCCTATTAAAACAACCACCCCAACACTACACAAACCAATGCACCTCCACTTCAAACTAATCACAACCACAACCACCTCCCAACACCACAAAAGTCCACATCCAACAACAAAACCCAAACATCACCACTTACAGGATGTGTTCTAACCCAGTGCAAGTATTCTGTCTCGGGCAAATAGAATGCCTGTACACAATACCACATTCACTTGTCAGCAATATTGTCTCAATGCCAAACTGCAAACGCACTCACTCCCACCATTCATCCACATTCCGTTACCTTAATGTAAGTTTCTACAATTTGCAAGTTCGACCTCAGCCTTGGAGGCGCTAAATGCTGCAACCCGTTTATAAGCACCTGCAGTTATGCCATATCGTCAAAAAAAACAACATTACTCCTCAAACATCATTAACTCAACTGCTAACTTAGAAAACGGAAAATCAAAAAATAAAACTGAGCACCAGTGCACATATCAAAGCTCCACATTGCTTGCCATACCTGGAGATCAAGCGACATCAAAGCACGACCCTCGTTATTGCATCTTCGTACACGTGAAAATCCTTCCACAATAGTTTCAGCGAGCGTGTCCACTCCATACTCCAACAAAAGCTCGTGCATCTACAACTCCACAACAACGCAATCCTCAACACAAACACATCGCTACCGCGCAATGCTACAACCAAACCCAAAACAGCTGGCTACTTTCCACTACACATCTATCTTTCCTGCCCTCATCCAAGAGAGCCAGACCTGTGGAAAAGCTCATCCTGCCTCTGAATCGGGCTACCCATCACACTTTCACGACCCCCAAAAACCAAACAATCCATCACTCAGCACTGCAAATATAATCTTCTCATTTCATACCTCGTCTTCCAGCCCACCGTATCCCAACTTCGTTGAGTACTGCTTGTATGCACCCAATAGAGAATCTACGTACCTGCAAAAACACCTCCACTCTCATCATTACCATCAAACATGCCACGTCCTGTGCAATCACCTCATTTGAATTACACCTCATCCCAGCATAACAAACGTCCCATTAACTTCACACCTCTTCCAAACATACTACCTGCCAAGAACAATGCCAAGCAATGCTCACGTTCAACAGCCACAGACACTGTCAACTTACCCGTTGTGTTCCATTCCCAAGTCTTTCAGCTCCCACCTTACATTTGCTATGCGCTCAATGTAACTGCGACAAAAGTATCATCAATCCACTTCCCTGTCAACTACTCGCATTCCAGGGATCTACATCATTTCCATATCAAACCCATCAAACCGAACTCAACTCCCAACACCGTATCGCCTGTAAATAAATACTACCCACCGAGTACCCAAAAATTAAGATGCAGTGCCGTTCGTAAAACATCAAAACATCCATTCCATACGCTAAGCCTACAAGAACAATAATATAGCCATAGGAAGTCTGAATTGAAAAGATACAATCTCCATTGATCGACAACTTAACACACCTACCAAAGCTTCCGTATGCTATTTAAAACTACAACTTCACTTCCGAGACAACAAGATTACAACAGTTGTCGTAATTCCAAACCTACCCTCCTACGTTCACCAGCATCCGTGCCACAGCCTTGTACACGTGATCCCTCAAGTCTGGCACTGCATCTACCTACATGTGCACCAGTACAACCACTTCAGACCAAACGCTGTCCAACATCTCCAATTGTCATGAAACCCCACCTCCCCAATCACACAAATTCCTCACACACATCTTTCAAACAACACCACCTAACAAGGAAAACATCCCATCACTTTCAGCCATACCGTGCGAGTATAGAAGAATTCAACCGATGCCAACGATTCCTGACCCAGCATAGCCTGCAACAATGGCCGTGACCTTCTCAACATCTGCGAAAGACACGCCAGTGACTCCGTCGCCACTGTACGCTCCTGCACAACGTCAAACCCATCAATGGCCTACTATTGCGGAATATAGCCACTCCAGACTGCAATTCGGAACAAACTCAAAAAAGAAAGTGGACTAAATGCCCACCACGTCAGGTCGTGCTCTTGTGAACTTGCATTTCTCTGGACTACATGTGACCTAGAGACTAATCAATCAAGGCAAAAAGAGCACAGATCTTCCATAACTTCCTAAATTTATGCATAGCACACCTCAACTAATGATAAGCTGGACAAACCCTCTGCACTCAATCACAGTAACTTCATCCAAAGCCACTATTTTCATACATGCAAAGCACACAACGCTGCCAATAATCTCGCCTCGGCCCAGATCAATCGATATTCATCTACATTGACACTAAATATAATCCCCTCACTGAAAGGAGAGTCCCAACCGCTAGAAACTTCACAAATACTTCACCACTTCAGAACATCTGACTTGACGACTACAAGGACTTATACCAGGAATCAAGAGCCAATCACCTCCTGTTCCAGCTTGCTCTCACACAACTAGAACCGCAATACTCTAACAGAAACCCAAACAATGCATGTTTACGCAATCTCCAAGCCTAACCGCCTCAATTAATTGCTTTCACACAGACCACAACCCAGGGCATTGTAATCTTCAACTTTACCTTCAAAGCATATAAGTTGGTTGGGGACATCACGATTGCAGCACCTCCAAACACAGGGCTTGCTGGCATATCCGACTGCATTCCACTTGGACCGCCAACTCCACTACTGGACGTCGGACTGCTCATGCTCGTCGATTGCTTCAGACGCTGCTCCTCCAATCCGTGTGATATCCTTAACAGAGTCGCTCGCAGTCGAGGAGTCAGCACTGAGTCATTCACAAAAACCAGCCCAACCAAACCAACACATGTCAACAAAATCCAGATTCAAACAACTCGACTTACTAGCACCAAACTTCACGCCGAAACAAAATATACGTTGCAAGTGTCGTTCCATCTGCTTCACAACCATACCTACGTACTATTGTTCACTTCACTTACAGTATGATTCTTGGCCCCGACTACCTCCAAACGCTTCTCGCTGCCCAAACGTTTTAAAGATCGAGAAAAAATACAATTCGAATAATTGGCCCAAACCCTGTTTCAAACAACGTACCCGCCAACCACACCACAAACTTTCAAAATATCCACACATCATTTCACCTTACGAACAATCTTTCGTGCAACCCCCTAAATTTCGAGCACTGACAAACACAAGAAAAGTCCAAGTCAACTGCTCCACAGAAAACAACGATACTGACGGCCACAACACCATACCTCGAACACATCTGTAGCTATCGGCTGCATAATCTGCATCAGTCTTGCATATTTGTCCATATATCTGCCAACCAACCACTCAAAACTCAGATTCTTCGCTACACCAGCATTACGCAACCAAATGCCAACCTCTTCATCACCCACCTGTCGACCCTTTCACACGCAAAAGCAATATAACCCTGATATTCTCAATCCATCAAGTCATGGAACAAGCATTCTGGTTCAACGTCAAAGAATCACAGTTGTATCCGGAGGAAGACTCTCACCTAAGGATGTTCACCGAAGAATTTGTAAGTACCACACTTTTATCTTCGCTGGAAACTTGGCTACTCTTTGCTTCCATCGCACTACTACGTTTTCCAAAATTATGGTACAGGCGACCTGGTAGCTGGCTGTCCTCGTCTATAAAATCCGCTAGCAGATCCTCGTTCTCGTCATCTTCCTCATCTTCTACCTTCGGCCCGCCATTCGCCACCACCCCTCCATTCTCCACACCATTCACCTTCACAGCATCTCCATCCGCTACCTTGCTAATACCAGGGCCCGCCTGTACCTTTTCGCCAAATGGGTTTCCCTTCACCAGCCACTCTCCAAAGCCCGCCTTTCCAGCACCAGGGCCAACACTTCCGCCTCCCTCAACACCTCCACGACTCTCTCCAGACACGGACGCTCGAACTAGCGATGCACCATGGCCAGTCAGACCTGCCAGATTCACAGACTTCAGCGCCAGCGACGACAGCGGCTGCCACAACTCCTTTTCAACGATCATCCTCAGAATCTGCCATAAACCACATGTTAGACCCCACGCCCACTCTGGACTACCACAACAGAACATGCCATATTTCAACCCCCCAGCACTTCTTACTTCCAGATTTTGACAGTGGTACGCTCCGAAGTACTGTTCGCTCTGCTTTGTCAGCTTCGTTCGTAACGATACAGCTTCCGCACCACAAAAAGACTCTCCGGCCAGTATGAACTTGTTCACCCAGTCCAAGCTTTGCAAAAACTGGTGAGGATTGGTTTGACACATTGCATCATTTGAAAGCAACGCCGCCACTCGACGTGCCGCCAGTTCCCACACCGTCTTCCGCCCCCGTTCCAACGCTCTTGCCACAGTCGCTGTCACCACTTCCTCCCGCCTTCCAAGATCGTCACTAATTCCACTATTCTCTAGAAAATGTACATCAAACTCCCCACTTGTGCTACTGCCATTTTCATATACTTCTGTGTTATCCGTCGTCAATCTTCTTCTGGACCCACTCCGATTCAGAAGCCTGCTTGCTGTTGGGGACATAGGTGTAGCAAAAAGCTCCCCCGACAGCGATCCTGTACGTACATGCCTGCCCTCTCGCACCTTGATGTGGCTTAGATCCCCGTGACTGCCTGAGCGACGGTGATGCTTTCCATTTGAACGTATTGCTACTCTAGGATCTTCAGGAGGACCTTTCATCGCAGCAGGCTGCACACACGAACGACGAAACACCTCAACCTCGTAAGTGTAGACAATCAGGTGCACTATCCTCGGAAGGAAGAATCACCGCACAAATCCACCATCTTGCAGTTTGCTAGAATCATCAGTAGCTCTTCACCTCTGCTCACGTCACATTGCCAAGCAAGACTTGACAGATTTCACAGCCCCTACTTTCAAACGACAACATCCGTCTCATTTAGACGACATACCTCTGATGTTTGGTGCCATGTCATCATGGTGTGGTACGAGCACATGAGGTCAAACAGAACCTCCAGAGTCTTGCACAAAAATTGTCTGAACTCTGCCTCAGGAAGCTGCATACATAAGTCCCGATATGGAATTCTGCAACAATAGTCAGCTCCACAAGCATCCGTTAAGCTGCCCACAATCCTAGCAACTTTAAGACACACGACAGTCTGCCCAAACAGTAGCAGATTTGTCAGACATCAAAACGCATCATTTTAAAACAACCTTCAAAATCCACTACAATTAATAATCCCCTCCAGAACTATTATAAAGATTAATGCCCTTAATCCCGCTGAGCCTGTACATTCCACCAAGGATAACACCATTCTGCATCCCAAGCCTTTAGAAAACATCTCAAATCTTCCAGAAAATCCGAAAATTCAGAGGCCGTCCATACCTGCTTTTTATAACTGCTATTTGTGCATCCTCTCCCTGCAGGCATCGGTCTCACGTGCTGTCAGCTTGCTCAGCACCTAGACTTCTAAGGGAACAACTTGAATAATGTAAGAGATGCATACTTCAAAATCTCCTCAACAACAGTCCATTGAGACTGCCATAGCAAGACCTAACCACATTATTCAGATCTATCCCGGTCCACAGGGTCGACATTACTAGTCCTAGACCTTCTTATTCCCCGTTCAAGTCTGTTGAGGTGGACCAATCATATCAACTCATTTAGTCCACAAGCATCCATACAGTTATCTGTAATGCTGTCTTCAACAGCAATTTTCAGCTACCAGCATGTCACTGGCCCCTTCATAGACTAGATAATACGTCAGTGTATTCCGTCAGTCAATAACGACGAGAAACGTAACTCACTGACAGTGCACTTACCTCAAACACTAAGTTCTTCAGCACATCGTGCGTCTCTGTCACAACATTCTGTGCGAAGAAGCTCTGCACCTTGTCAGCAAGGCTAGTCACGTCGTCCAGTAAAGTATAAGCATTAACAACCTGAAAAGATCCAAGACAAGGAAAGGCTACTTTGTGAGTCGGACCACTTAGGACGTTGGAAGCCAAAAAATCCAGCTGCTGCTACTTAGATTGCACCTCAACATATAACCTCCACATCTGTCTCTCTCTATCGTTGTTGAATCGATACACTTCAATGAACATTGGTTCACCAAAAAAATGTATCATGCAGTTTACTAGTTGTAAATACCAGCGATCATCCTCACCCCCGCTTCCATCAGCCTCCATGAGACAACAAGAACACATCAACGCAAGGCAAGAGACATTCACTTACAACTTTGTACTTCTCTGCCTCAAACTTCCGACAAACTTCCATTAGCAACAAGTCCACTTTGGCTATGGTTCTCTGCAACCATTCCTGCATATTGTCAACCAGATCACTAGAATTTATTTCATGTACAAGGCGGAAAAATGGGGGGGGGGGGGGGGGGGGGGGTGGGGGAACGATAATGTAAGAATATCATTAACATCAGTCCCACCTCAATATTTTGATTCATTTCTTGGACAGCTGCCACATCTGGACATTCCTCCAGCAGCAACAGACACTCTGAACACATATGCAGGGCCTGTGGAATCAAAATACAACACAACCTGCGTGTTAGGTGGTCACGGCAATATACGAGCCAAAGATCTCTATTCTCGGAAAAAAAGAGTTCTGTACTGTTGACAAAATAATATTTCACTAAAAGAGCAACAACAAAACACTTCTTCAAGGCTTCGATCACGCAGCCAACAGTAACTGCGATGTTACCGGCAACCGATCTGGGTGTACTAACAACATATAAATCGCTCATAAATACCCTTCAGGTTCCTTCCAGAAACGTACTTTAGAAAAATTGCCGTCATCCACCACACTGTCAAGCCGAGACTTGATATCCAGAGCTTGGTGTATTCGATCCAAAACTGGGACTATATCCTGCATATTCATAGTCCCACACCTCTCAATTCTCATTACAACTTGAAAACAAATATGACACATATCTGCCCCAACATACACACGGCAAAGCCACGAACATATCACAGCCAAGAATTACTGTAAATCTCTAAACTCAAGCTGTTCCATAGTCCGCCAAAATCCTGGGATGTAATATTACCAATAAAACCTGCTTCTTTTTCACATTCGCAGCCACCACAAGATCCTTAGAAACCTCAGTCATAGCCCTTGATAGATATCGCCTCCCATTCTGTCAGTATGGAACCCTATGAGTTAACACTGAATCCAAAAGAGTGGCTGTTGGAACAAAATCATCACCCACACTTGAATTACATACCTAAACAAGTTCATGAAGAACATATTAAAAAACCTACTCGAAGAAAATTCGGAAAGAAAAGTGGGATCTTTGGAAAAATCAAGCCGGAAAAATATAAAAACTATGACCCGGAAGACTATAGACAGCGAGAAAAATACGTTGTGATTCTGGCTATGACTCAGCAGTACACAGAACACTGAACCAACTCTACACATCTCAGTTGATCACAAGCAACAACAAAAACAAGGACACCATTTTCCCTACAAAACGTCCAAAAGCTCATGGTCACCTTCACAATGATACTCGCTATCTGCAAATCTCTCTCCAGCTCTGTCACAAGCTGCATCCCCTTCACTGTATATCAAAAATTCGACAATGTCAATTCCTCTAATCAGAGAGTCCACTACATAAACGTCTTTCATTCCTTCACACTGAAATTGGTCATTAACATCACTGACAAAAGCCACCTTTGCCAAAGTATATGCTTCAAAATCTTCCGTAAACCATTACAACGCAAGTACATTCAGCAAGGAAACCTGCCTGACTATCCTTGTTTGCTACAGCGCATGATTCAAGTTGTCCAAAGAGTTGCGATGCATTGTCTATGTAACATTTTTCTCCCAGCGGACTGAATGTTATGAATGTCTACGTGTGCCAATTCATAGAATATCATACAGTAACTACATTTAGCACATCAGGGAAGGACAACGGGTTGCCAGTTGACTGAAACTCTACCAGATATTGTCAACCTGGAACTCTTATTCACTCGGCATTTCGACACCTAACGGCTGTGATATTACAACAGACTTGGTTCAAACAAGTATTACCAGACTTGAGAATCCTCTATATAAATACCAAGGAAACCATAAGTCCCGACATAGGCAGGCAACAATCTGAAACTCACAAACTAAAATAAAATATTCCAGTAGAAAAATAGACGAATATACGCAACATACCCATCTCTTCATGGTTTTGCATGACTTGTTTCGACAGGTTTTCAGTGATAACATCAAGCTGCAGCAACCTCTGCCCAACCTGCAAGAAAACGGCAAGATCAAACAGATGAACCAAGAATCATCTCGTGCTTGGAAATATTAACTTTCATAAACACACCTTTACACAACTCAAAAACAGGTACATGGTGACAAATGTAGCGGTCCACGTAGAGGATCCATAAGGATGGACCTCCGTATGCGTGAATTTACGTCTGCATTCTGATTCAAATCTTTCACGCTCTCCTAACATCGCTCATACTTCCGAGTGCCAATGCACCTCAGGCTGGTTTAATACGACCGCAGGTGACTAAAATAGTCATGATTCGAATCTGGTAACCACTGCAGATCGCAAGAAACCATCCAGGACAACCCTAGCTCTATACTTAAAATCGTCGTCCACAAGGAGTGTCAGACTCTGGCAGGCAAGCGCTCTGAACTGTAGCCAATTGGTATTGTGCTCGGATTCCGAGTAACTTACAGTGCACAAGCATTCTACCATTTTGCTTCTAGAATTAAAGAATATTTCCTCGACACACTAAGAGCACTAATCCAACTCTCAAGATTCGTCTCCACAAATACGGGACCAACGCATGCCTGCATCCGTACACAGAACTCACAAGAAAGTGCAAAAGGCGCCGAGGAGTAAAACTTGCAATACAAAAATACCTTGCCATCGAAATAGCCTTGGTTTACATTTTCAGCTGGGATGTGCTCCAGCAAATGTCTTATAGGATCAAATTTCTGCACAATAAACGGAAATGCATCATTGCCATATCCATGTACACTACAGGAGAATAAAATGGTACACCTGGCTCCATATTAGCTTAGGGGTTCCATCGTGTCCAAAAATAGGGGCTGGCTTCCAAAATACCCTCCAGCACGAAGGCTACATTTTCGAGAGCCTCCATTACCAGGGTGACCTACACTTGAATCCAGTAAATCCAACTCTAAAGTAAGACTATAGCCAAAGCAGTTTCTACCAACTTCACTCTGTCAGAGATGAATGCGCACACTCCATGGCCTACAGGTCTACATGATAAACCTGCTCCTCCTTGGCAACAGCGCAAACAACCAACAGACATGCATCAACCCAATCCCTCTAGAGGTTCATGCACATAGTAACAGGATATAAGAATTTCAAAATGCTAACACTACACTGTCAAAGACTCTGCGCACGCCGCTCTGAGACCATCAAACAGCACAAAAACTAAAACCTCATGCTGGGCCTTACAGCAAAACAACACACTCGGAGTCATGTACATGAGATGTTTAGAGTACGCATACATCTTCATAGAACACTTCTTCCAGCTCCTCTGCTGCCTCTCCACGAGGTCGAGCTGCATATATTGACCCTGAACCATCGGATAGCGACACACGTTCATGGGGAGGAAGAGTGGCGATTTTCCTCGCTACCGCAGCAGCGGCCGCAGCCCGAGCTGGCACCTGATACGATTAAGAAGCAAACGGAGATTTTGAAGCCAGAACGTATCAGACCACTTTTTAATAGACTGGTACTGAGCATATTCTCTGTCACGGGAACCACTTGCCATGACCTTGTTTTCTCAATATGCGACCCCCCAGTTTCAGCCTCCTCTATTAGATAACCATAGAACAGTGCATTTATCCCTTGGAATTCCGTAATAAGACGTGGACTCCTGGTCATGCTGGCGATCCAGTACATTGTTGGTGAGGTGTACTTAAGTACACTTGAATCCTGAATTTATCATTTGAGCTGATTTTTTTCGATTCTCGTGCTCCCTAAACCTCTATTAAATACATGCACAACTGCATGTTCCAAGAAACTACCTTCTAAAACTGTACTTTCGACCTTATATACAACTGTGCGATCAACTGATCGAAGTGCACGTCAATAAACACTTCCATGTGGACGAAGCAACAATTCGACGTATACCAATTCGATCCAGGCCACTACAAGCATCCGCAAGTGCACAGGAACGGATTCTCGTTGCGTGTTTTTAAAATATAGAAACCGCTTATCGAAAACAGGCAGCAACAACTTTTCGACTGCCAGAATTGAGTATAATGCACGTGCTAATACTGAATTATAAGCGGTGTATTAATCCGTTGTCGACTGCGAAGTAAATGTGTTCAAGGACTTCTGCAGATTATATATGTTTCAAAAATTGACAAATTCCTTAGTGTCAGAAGACATAGTTAGGGTACGGTACCTCCGGACGCCCTGATGCTGACCTTGTTATAACACTTGAGGACGCCACTGATCTTATCCACTTTTCGCCTATGCTAAATATATCCTCCATTTCTCAATTCCAATTCCTACATAGATCCTTCGAAGACCGTAGAACAGAGATCAAATCGTGGCATTGATTCCCCTGTAGTACTTTCAACCTCGCGAGTAGTAAATCCTCCGTCAGCACCTTCATTCCGTTTTAGTATCATGTCTTTCACTGGCAACCTCTGTGGACACCACATTTCTGCTTGCAAGGAAAACCTAAAACTCGAGGCCATTTCCGCCAAAGCTCCTCGTCTCCATCCCTGATAACGGCAGACATCAATCAACCAGGGGCAATGGAAGAATAATAATAGCTGTCACGGCGGACGCTCATCATCGACTCAATAAAAAAACTCCGTAAGCTCCTTCCGCCAACCAAATCATAATCTCAATCCTCGTTGCCGATCACTTCAGATCACCAAAATTCCAATCCTCCCGCACTCTGTCCTTCATCCGATCCACTTCAACCTCCGAATTACCCCCACGCACCGCTCTAATCCTCCTACAAATAATCACTTGCCACCTCATACCCCTGCCATTCCATCCCCGCATTCACAGCCTCCAAACACACCTAAACCCGATCTAACAACAAACGAACGTAGAAACAAGCGCGCCAATGCCAAATGATCTTTATAAATCCAGAACGGAGAGAAAAGAAAATCAAAAGAATAAAAAACGAAGGCTCTGGAATGGAGAACGACGACTCGAGCAGAGAACACTTGGCTGTAGGGAAAGTGACGCCATGGCTATGGCGACACGGGAGCGAGCTTAGGTCACGATGGTGAAGGGGAAAATAATGATCGACGTCCATGGCCAAAAGCTTGGCCTAGTCCGGCGAAGGAAGGCTTGGTGTCATCGTTGTTGTTGTTGCGACAGATCTCCACGGCGACTGCTCTGACTCTGCAACTGTCGTGCCGTCCTGACAACTCTATTATGAAGTTGGCATTTTCCTACCTGGAACTGTCGCGTCTCATAGGGCTGTCTCACCTAACTTAGGCAAGGTTCAACCATAGATCATAAGATCATCATGAATAGAGTGTAACTCTGGCTTGAAGGGCCAGCGTGAATGAAGATGAAGAGTCTGTTGGAGAAGTGCTACCAATTAGAGCCCGTTTCTATTACACTGCTAGAGGGGTCTAGGTCTGGAACTTCGGGCTTCGGCTCTGCAAACTTCAACTACAAACTTGAACCTTCTTAACCATGAACTGGAGTTTAATTTTAAAAATGTACTTTGCGTCAGGATTTGAGAGTTCTTTTCTACTTGATGCACATGGTCAACCTAGATGGGCCTCCAGTTCCAGTTTCCATTGGAAACATAGTTCTTAAAGCCTCCTTCCATGCAGAGTCGGGCCGGTCCTAGAATCTTGCTCTCCACCGATAAAAAGAGCGCAAAGCACTTTCATGCACACCTCGGTAGAACAATCTAGTAAATACAATTCGCAAAATTCCACAAAGCAACCAATTACATAGCTCACCGATGGGAGTGAGAGTGTGTCAATTGCAAAGTCTGCTTTCAATGTTCATCAAGCATGGGTGGAAGTTGGGACCTCATTTTTTGTCTTGTAGATGTATTCACCGGCCCAATGCTCACATGGAAGCTCGCCCTTAGGCCACCAAGACCATGATCACATGTGCTACCCTTGATGTTCTCTTTCAAATGTAGACTCTATTATCACAATCAATAACATAGGATTGGTGGGATTTTTGGAGCTCTTGAGGTAAAGGGATTACGCTGTGAGGTGAAGACCTCCTGCTATATTACGTGCATTGGCACAAGGGCAGAAGCAATAATTAATCATAATAATCTAAATGATTTGAAGTTTGGATCACAAATTTGCAAGTCTAAACATGATGACCAGTTTCTTGTAAAAAGTGTAGGTTGATTTTTTAGATAGGGTTGGGGCATCAAAGGATTAGAATCTATACTTTAAAGACAATAGTATTATTGGTCTTTCATATTTCTTATGCCATCTATGTATTATAATTCTCTATGTGTTGCAAAACTTAAAGTTTTTAAATGTTGGAGCTATCAATACTCTCTTCTTCATATATTTCACTTGTCTATAATGATAGGGTGGACAATGACAAGAATAGCTTGATTATTAACCCCTAAATGACACAGGGGATAAGGACAAAACCTAGATGTGTTACAAAATGTTACTTTTGCAACTTTGATGAAGTTTGGTTCAAAAGAGAAAATGAGAAGCATGATGTATAGTAATTATCTGTACGGTCAAACTTTCAAAAAATGTTTTAGATTCTTATTTTATGAATTTAGAAGCATTTACCATTTAATATTCACCAAAATTACAAATTTTATTTCTATAATTTGAAATTTAGTATGATTAGTTAAAACTAGACATTCAATTATAAAATTTTAAAATGCATTTTTTTCAAAAGAGAGAACATCATTAGTTTTCCCACGTAGTAAATTTTATAACACTAGGACAATGTTGAGGTTTTTGTCTTTGAAAAATTATCATCAGTGGATTTTAACTCATATTGACATGATTCAAATTGGGTTGAAAAGTCGACTTGATTTCCTATTTGAAAATATTTTTTTATATTTTATAGAAATAATTTTTTCATTGTGGGCAGCCTGTAAAAAAAGGGCAGTGGCCATAAAATGGTCGTTCGGTTACTCAGGAATTAATTTCAATTATTTTAATAAGAAGTAGAGTATGTGAAATATAAAAGAGACCTAAATTCTGGTTACCCATGGCAATACGCAACCCATTATTAGCATTAATTTTATTATTTTGAGCATCTTCTAACTTCACCTCTTTATGACTATTATAATTTTGAATCTTATATTTGCTAAAGAGTTTATAAGACAATGTGCCCTATTTGTGACATAGCTTCTGATGTGATACTTCAGAGAGGAGTATTAGGTGAGAATTGAGGCCTTTAGTAGGCCGAGTAGTAGGCCCTTCTTTCACTAATCTATTGTTCTTCTACCTCTACTTTGTGAAAAATAATAATAATGATAATTTCTTTAATTTAAATTTAAGTTTTAAAAATAAATAAAAAGCCAGTACGAGATGGACGAGTGCTATCCACGTTAGATTGGGAGTTTTTATATTTAGAAATTTTATTTTTAAAATTAATTATTCTTATTTTTATATTATTTTTCATTGCTAATTTCAGCATATCAAGGGTAGAGGTCTCAAGGCCCCAACTCTCACATGATGGGATTTATAATTTAAAAAAATATGTGGTGAATTGGAACATGAAGTCATAGCAAGTGGAATCATATTTTTATAATGAAGTATGTAATTTTTATAAGTCTTTGAAGAAATTCCAAAAATGTCACTAGGGTATTTCATATTAAGCAAAAAGGTAATCTATAATGATCATTGCCCTCATTAATAACTACCACGTACAAGTCCTATATTAAATGGCCATGTGTTTAACCTAAAATGGTCACACGATTTGAATAGTTCTCTGCATTGGGTTCATCTTCCTAAACCATCATTTTTTCCTCCTATAAATACTATTCTGACACTCCATTTCCATATTTTTTTCAAAGTGGCAATGAAAGGATAAGTTAACCTCTAAAGAACCCAAAAACCCGTATTGGGCCTCATGTCTTTTTAGCAATTTTGAGTAGGTCCTATGTGGTTTTTCTTTTGTTCAATTTTATTTTAAACATGTAATGTTCTTTAGTGATTCCGATGATGTAGCATGAAGTCCTATTTGAATTATATTTTTTTTTAAAGAATAGCAATTGAATTTATCATTTTAAACTATAAATCCTTTGTCCTTTAGGGGTCAATGGCACAAATGGGGATTTTGGTGTTACAAATAGTCACATTGTGAATAGGATGCACTACATGAGAGCCACTCCCCATAGGAGATTCGACCTCACTCTTGCAAAAAATAGACAACCGGTTTACTATTCAATCTCCTCTCATTCTCGTTAGTTAGAGCCAGCAATCTTGGTTTGAGGAAGTGCCAAGCCCGTTCAATCGCTCTAGTACCCGTCCTCTAATCCAAAGCAATAACTAAAATTAGTTTATTCTCTCTGAAGAGAGCGGGCATGGGTCTCTCATAGGGAGCCTTCTTGACAACATGTGTGTTGTAGTTTGAACTGCTTCCACAGTGTAACCACTACACTGAAATCATCATATATTGTGGCCCATGGTATTTACGAGAAGCTTCACCAATAACTACTTTTCCAAAATACTGTGGTAAAATTCTTCCATATCTGATGACAAATTGTTCAAAATGAATAAAAAAAATTGTTCAAACACATGAAAATTTGTCCAAATGGACGAATGTGCCCACAACAATTATCCACCCATATAGTAGAAAGGGTGGTTTTTGGGCAACAAGAAATAGGGTCAGAGTATGGCACCAAAGGTCCATGTTGGTGGAGCCAATATAGGCAACAATAAGGTTGAGACACCCATTCCCGACCAGGGACACAAAACCAATCAGGCCTAATTTCTAGATTTTGAAAGAAAAGATGTACCTCATTTGTACATTAGAGCATATGATCGGTTTTGGGTACACCTACAACTTCACACTTTAAAAATTTGTACTTATTCAAATAATTATCAAAAAAAATTAATCAAATATGAAAACTTCTTAATTTTTGTAGTGCTAAAAGAGGAAAATAATCAAAATATCAATTCATCTATCCCAAGTATAGTACATGTCTTATTTGATCAGTTTTAGGTGTCTCGACCTTAGTGGGATACAAATCTCATTTCTACATTACTGAAGTTATTGAGGTTGCTCAACACAGTTTTTCAAAATCCAATTTCCACGCCTATTTCAAAAGGTTTCAACCAATCACAAGATGGCATGTTTCACTTTTTGATTAAAAAAAAAATTAATTTACCGTAAGTCGAACCTGAAGCGAACATAGGTTACCCCAACTGAATCAGGAATCGGCAGAGTTGATAAGGAACCTTTACATATTTCTAGATCTTCAAAAAACCCAGCTCAGACCAACCAATGAAAACAAGGACAAGATCCTCAGCAGAAATTTGGATCCAAATTTGGTCGAGTGCACAAAACCACAATCGTACTCACGTCACAAGAATTCACAACATCTACTGAGAAAACATCATGTAGTAAATTTTGGACATAAATAAATATGTTTGCTTATATGGAGCACCAGAGATAACCCTGCGCTTGCACCTTCAAGCTAGCCAACTCTACAGAAGGTGTCATAATATTGGATAACAAACCAGTTACCATCAAATCCAGAAAACAATTCACGGGTCACTTTGAGTCACCAATCTGGAGCTCGTGTGAAGGAAGTCGATTTCGACTTCCATAGATTTCTCGAGCGAATCCCCTCCAGCCACCCCTTCGATGGCTGAAAAGCCACTGGAGCATTATCAGCCATCTTCTCCTCCAATTCCTTAAGTTTCTGTAGCGCCTCCTGTTCCTTCCGGTGCGCAACATCTGCTTCCATTCGGTGAATAGCCTGTGTCACAATTCCTCCAACCTGTACATATATGTCCACACGTTTCTCAACATGAGAAGCTGCTGCACGTGAGAATCTCACTACACTAAGATTGTGATTTAGTGTCCAACAAGAATTGATGTCTTTTACCACGATTTGTTCAAAGGTGAATCGAAATAGTGTCCCTAAAATAAATAGGAGTTTGCCACTTGTCATTCCCACTTCCACTTCCAGGTGATGAGCTGGCATGCCATATTTATTATAAATTTGCCATTCAACATTGAAAAAGGTTTATTTGAAGTTTTTATCATTTTAAATTTTACAGTAAAAAGTTTAGGCAGGGACACTATATCTCCAAAAAGTCAAATAGTGTCCGTATTGGGAAATAGCGTCTTGAACACTAAATCACAATTTTAGTGTAGTGAAAACGAAAAGAGAGCACGGGAAGCAAACATAGTGCAATACGATTGTTGATCTCAAGGCTGTTCTAGAAAGCACAAATTGACTAACATAACACGTTCATTTTGTGGATATTGTCCGGCAACCAAACTTAACCTGTTCTTGATCAGACCAGATTTACTTGTTACTAACCTTGAAGGCTTTCAGAGAATCAATCTTTGAATGATCCAGCACACGTTGCCCGTCTCTGTTGATATGGATGAAGTCCTCGTAGTCTCCATCCCAAACAACATCCCCATCACAAACAAAGTAATCCTGCACATTGAGAGATGATGGAAGAATTCTTATGTCCCGTCCAGAAGATATGGTCAAACATTGCAGAAGGTTCCAATGAGTAACAAAAGTTATCAAACATTAAAAATTCCGCACTCTCGAGGGCAGAAGTTGATCCCTCACCTCCAAATGAAAAATTGGCTGCATCGACGTGCGTTCTAGGCCCATGATGGTAAGAGAGAAAGAGGCATCTCCGACCATCAACGACTCCATTGTATGACCAAAGATCGGACTCTTTTTGTCGATGATGTGTCGCACCATGAGTCCATATCGCAAGTACGAGACCTGTATAACAACCATGGCGGAAATTACAAACAAGAAGTGTAACATGCGTTCCAGAATCATGACGATCTTATCATTAAGAATTTGCAATGAAAAGACCTGAGCAGCAAGAACTAGCCCAAAAACTATCCAGTGATTCGGTTAGTAATAATCTGATGAATACCTCAGGTCGAACAAGTTCCAAGTCCTGGGTTGAACAGAACATAGAGCCCGAGGGTAGCTTCACGAAAATCCGAAATGTCAAACAGATTTTAGCATCCACTAATTCGCATGGTGCAGGGCCAGTCAACACTAGCCGTACAGCGAAAACCCTGTCAAAAAGTACAAAAAGATCCCAACATCACTAAAGATATGAGAGCCAACATCCGGATTCTTCTCTGGAATACAAAGTAGACAACAGAGAAGAAAGTCAAAATATGAAGAGTTGTTTCTAATCATTCACTCCAATCTTGAACTCTCATACAAAGCAACCAAAAATAAAGGTAGACGTTTCAGACTTACACTCTTTGGGCAGTTTAGGTTGCCCCATGCTATTTTCTTAACATTTCACACTAATTTACATAATCACTCATAATAATAGATAAATTTCCATTATATACCAATGAGTTAGACATTGAAATCTAAATTACAATCATGTACCCTGATGTTGGATAAGGTAACCTAAAAGGTCTAAAGAGTGTAGATGACTTGACTATTACCTGTTTTTTTCTTCCCCTGGTGTTGCTACATAATCATCACCACGAATGATCGCCTTCTTAGAGCAACGTACGGGATGTGAAGGCTGCGACATTCTTGCAAACACTGCCACAACAGATACGACAGAACTTTAGTCTTCAGAAACCTACCAACTAACTAGAAATACTAAATAAACAGAACTAAAAACAAACACTTTCCCAGATATTTCCACTCTGAAGTTTAGGAATGAGATGCTTACCTCCTCCACTAAGAAAAACGAAAAGAAATTGAGCCATAAGAGTGTTCATATTCGCCACCAGCAAACAAAATGGTGAAAGTGCAACCACAGGTGACCCGCCGAACGTGGTCGATAACGACAACCTGAACAAACCACAACACCTCCTGTCATTCAAGCATCCTGACACCAAACAACATACTTGACATTGTGACCCACCTATTAGCTGTCGCAACTAAGAGGAAACATAAAAGAACCATTGAGACAATCAAGGCAACAATATGGTCTACATAAAGGCCTCGAGATTAATTCACAGGATGAAGTACATACGCATAGAGGAAGACATTAAGCAGTGCAGAAAACCGCCGCGTGGTTGCTGCAACTGAGCCTTCTCCAGGGACGGTCTCGGCCAATGAGTTTCCATCGAAAGAAAGACCACCCATGTCCATCAAGAATAGAGGAGTAAACAGCAACCCAAGTGCTACTGGCGCTAGAAACACACCGAGAAGGAACCGTCCCATGGGCATCTGAAAAACCAGTACAAGGAAAAATCAGTATCCATCTACAAGTATTGAACCTTTACCAAACCTCTTCAAATTCTTCAAAAGAAGTAAAAAATCCTAATTAGCAAGTCTATTGAGTCAATAATGGATGCTTCAAAATTCCAAACACAGTACTACTCTTCGTCAGGCACCAAAACTAGGGAATGACTAACCTTCAAACACGCCACGTAGAAGTCTTGCAACATGGTGAGGAAGCTTTTATCATGCCGCACCAGCATGCCTTCCATACCTTTCCTTCCTCTGGGGCGCCGAACAGCACCTGTCTTTTCGCCATCAAAAGCTGCTGCTCCTGTCACCCCAGCATTATCCTTAACGCTATTCTGTCTATGCAACGCCTCATTTGCATTCTCCTCTATCAGATCAGCTGCTCCTTGCCTGCACGGAGCCACTAGTCTCAATGAATCATCTACTTCTCAAGGTTCAACTCCATCACACATACCAAAGTAACTTCGATTCAATTTAGTGTCCCCAAGTGAAAATGCACTTAAACAAGATGGTAGTTCAAACATCAGAATTGTCCCTGTTCAGTCATTGGAATAGTCATTGACCACCAGGCGCCCACGCTAAAGATACAAAGTCCATTTTACAAGCTAATAATCGATTACTGTAACAGCATTCAAAACACATCTCTATTTGTTCAATTATATATGAAAGTACGTTCTCCGTTTTCCCTAAGAACTCTGTGACCAATCGATGGTGCTTTTAACGATACTGTGTACGTAAATCTTGTTTTGAAGCGTTGATCTCAACTCACCGGACGCCAGTAGGACAATTAGGAGCTAATGCACATTATTCAAGAGCTCCAGGTGAAACCCTAATGTGAAATTCGAGGTGATTATTAGCCCCTAAGCGTCTAAAACGCCCAACATGGCCATCTGCATCACACGGTGGCATTTTCTCATTTTACCTCGGTTTGCTGATTGCAATACATCATTTTAAAGCTCTTGTTCTATACTACAAGATCAACAGTGTCGATCGTGTCAAACTGAAGTCATTTTCACACAAATAGATGCTTTCCAGCAGGGGGTCCAATTTTCAGAAAATACACAGTGGACGCTTAGCGGTTAGCATCCACATACCTTGCTCTCATGTGGGAGGCGAATTGCACCGTATGCCGAAGACGACGCCATCGGTTGCGCGCTCCAGAAGAAGAGCGCAGCAACCCACCGGAAAGGGTGCCGGATCCGCCGGTAGTGAAAGGACGCTCATCATCATGGCCATTTCTCGGTGACGAGGCAGCCGATGAATCTTCCACCAGGTCGCCTTCCTCGATCCCAGACAAGCGTTCCAGCTTCAAATGCGAGCTCGAGCTTCTTTTCACACTGCCACTTCGGTAAGTCCCAGTTCGCAGCCTTGGCAACGATGCCGCCGTCTCCTCCTTCAAAGGAGCAGAAGAATCGACCTCTGCTTCTTCTGCACTACTATTGTTGTTATTATTTTTATTGTTCGTCGACAACCTCTGCCACACCTCGGCGAACGTCTCCCCCGATTTCTTCTCCATACGGGAACCCCCAAATCCCGACCCCTGTTTTCTCAATCGAGTTTGCACATTATTCTCAGGTTGCAACAACGGAGTACTCTGCCCCCGCTCCAATTTCGTCACTCCATCGTTGTTATTGTTCCCATCCTGCTTCGGCCGCTTCACATTCTCGTCCTGCTGCTGCACTGCCGCTAACGCATCGTGAAAGGTCTCCCCGTTCCGCAACCCCGCTCCATTTCGGGGAGGAGCGGAACTAGTGAAGAAGGGCTGCCCCCGCTCCCCATACAAAACCGCATCCAAGCCGGTCTCTTCGATCGACGGCGCCGAAGACAATCTCCCCCGCAGATTCTCCCGCCTCCACGCCGTCGCGACAACAGCCCCTGCGGGCAAGCCTCCCCAAACCCTAGCTCCGACCGCCTTCCTACCCCTGCCATCATCCACCCACACTAACTAAATAAAATGAAAAATGTGTTGGTCTGTTGTCCTCTATGTGTTCGAGGAATGAAATTCTTCATTGGCTTTCAAAGTTAAAAAACACTTCGGATATAAAGCTTCAGATACCTTGCTTTCAGATGACTCCTTGAAATCTTGGTACACGCTCTCGATTGTGAGCTGCAACGGTGATCTAAGCTGAAACTAGAAACCCAGCTCCGACCGCCTTCGGACCCCTGTCATCATCCACCACACTAAGTAAAATGAAAAATGTGTTGGCCTGTTGTCCTCCATGTGTAAGAGGAGTTCAGTTTATGGAATGCAATTCTTCATTGACTTTCAAAGAAAAAAACACTTCGGATATAAAGCTTTAGATACCTCGCTTTCAAATAGCTCCTTGAAAGCTTGGTACACGCTTTTGATTGTGAGCTACAACGGGTGATCTAAGCTGAAAGCTGAAACCCTAGCTCCGAAATTCCTCCCGAGAATTTCTTGATACCTGCTTCGAACTATCAGATGGCTGCTTCAAGCATTGAGATGCCTCCAATACACGTTGAAATCGTCCACAAACCCTAGCTCCCACCACTCAAATTTCAACCTCGCGAGCGCTTCTTGAAACCTTCAGATAGCTCCTTCAAATCTAGAGTACCTTCGGATGGCTCCTTGAAAGCTCGGTACACGCGACGATCTGAGCTGAAAGTTGAAACCCTCCAGCTACAAATTCAACCTCGCGAGAACTCCTTCAAACCTTGTGATACCAGCTGCTTCAAGCTTGCAGAGGCCTATGAGCTGAGCTGAAAGTTGAAACCCTCCGAGACTGTGAGAATTGAATGGAAGAAAAACCCCGGAATTGTATTAGAGGTGCTGATGATTCATGGGGGTGGCCGGGTTCAGCTCACCGCCCGACTCCATCGCTGCTGCGGCCGGAGGGAGGGAGCCAGCGCGAATTCAGTGAAGAGCCAATTCGGGGCCGAGGCAACAATGGGGTGCTGAGCGGGGCGTTTGTGACGGGCGGAGACCCATTCGCGGGTGAGGTGGAGGGGCGGGTGAGGGTCCACGTAGGTCGGTGGAGCCAGGTCGGCTGTTTGGAGGGGTGAGGTGGAGGGGGGAATATACCACGTGTACCGTAATGGAGGAAATGGAGGAATCATTCTGTGAGTGTCCTTTTGTGAACGGACGACCGGTGCTTACTGAATGACTAGCGCCTTTCCCAGGTAGGGAGGATCCCCATGAGAGACCCGCGTCCGCTCTGCAAAGAGAGAACAAGTGCATTGTATATACCATGCATTGGATTAGAGGACAAGTGCTAGTGCGATTGAACGGGCTTGGCATTTCCTCAAACCAAGGCCGTTGTTTTTCATAGACACACTCTCACTTTTATTGCCTTTGCCTCGCCAGGGGAGAGACTACGGAAACACTTCGTTTTCAAGGAGTTAGGGCCGATTTACACCTAGATGTCAGGCCAATTCCCCTTGAGTCCGATTCCATAAAATTTCAGCCCGTTTTGGGTTAAAGGCCGGCCTCAACTACCCATTACAATAAGATTATAACGGGGGTCAATTCTCCCATATGTAAAGGCCTTGGGGCCAAGAAGCCAAGCCAATTCAATAAATGTAGTAAATTTCAACCCCTCTCTCTTTTTTCAAAAAGAGCAGTTTAGATTTCCACATAATCCAACGGATCTAGTTCGTTGAAGGACATCATATTTTATATAAAAAAAGGTTTTTTTACTGAAATTTGACATTGGCCCCGAGGCCAAGGATTGACCCTTTATTTTTGGTGCACCCAATTCAACGAGCTCAAGCCGTGTAATACTATGCGTTTTTTAAGTAAAAAATTCATATCACCAAATCAGCTCGGGCTCTAGGTGTAAAGGGATTGGGACCGATTTCAACCTTTTAACCAATCACAAGTGAGGATTTCAAGCCTCTTACACAACGAATTGGCCCGGCCTCTCGGTGTAAAGCGGCCCTTACATAGCTGAACAGTACAAACAAGGTGTAAAAGTATATCTAGGGCAAATACTAAGGCAAAGACTAGCCTCTTATTAGAATAGAATCAGGGGAGATTGAACAGTGAACCGGTTGTCGATTTTCTGCAAGAGCGGGGCCAGGTGCTTCATGGGAGTAGTTGTTAACCCTTAAGCGTTCACACTATAGTTATCCAGTCAAACCTCATCAATTTCTCACATTTTAAAATATATTATATTTTATGGTATTTTTCTCAAACAATCTATTGTTAAACCAATTTATCCAGATATTGTCATGAATATTTAAATATTAATGTATTTTATAATATTTTTCAAAAAAACTCTTTGTAAAAATCATAGTAATTGCCAAAATGCTTAGAATAGTATGAATTTTTTTAGGGAAAATGTAAATAATAGTGATGAACAACAAGATGTAGGTGGCATTTAATTGAGCTTACATAAAAAGAAATTTGATAGGAATCTTTATTTCTGCAGTGTATATTGGAATTTTAAGGTTTTGAGTTTTAAAGTGCTATGAAAATGCAATTTTAACAATTTAGAAGAATGGTAAATTGGACTAGAAATTGGAAGATAGCCTCCACACTTTCTTAGTTGGGACCATTTTCATTTGAAATTAGGAACAAGGTGAAAATCAACGTTTGGCTTAAAAACAAACAAACATGGTCCCATGGGGCTCCTTGCACGCTTAGGGATTAACACCGTCCCGGTGTCTATATTTTGAACGTTTTTTGAGTTACTTTCACTTCAAAGAGCTGCAACTTTTGCATACAGCGTTCGATATCAATGAAATTTTGGAAACCCATATTGTTCTAAATGTTTGAAAGTTATTTTAGTGCACGGGTTTATTTTTGACACTTTTGCTTTTTGGGTCAAATGGGTCACTTTCTGGGCTACTTTTTGACATTGCAAGGCCATTCTAGGGCACATCAAATTTTTCATGAGTTTTTCTTGGTACCAACGTGTTCATATGATGATTTCTAACCACTTTATAGTTTAAAGTTTTTTCATTTGAGTATTTATGAAAACGAATTTCACCTGTAATGTGTTGCTAAGAAAATTTCAACATCCTTTTTTAACACTAAAACATTATGATCTTGCAATCTAATATGTGGCCAAATCACTCCAAATTCGATCCACGTCATCTACAACATGTATACTATAAGATTGTACGGTTGAGATTTCTATACCTCATTTACATTTAGACCTATAAATCATCAAAAGCAATGATGTTTTTAAGCCCAAAAAAGCTAGGGGTGCTTAGGGGTTAAACTCCACCGAGGTTAATTTTTCAAAAACAAAGACCTCAATATTGTCCTAGTGTTATGAAGTTTACTATTTGAAGAAAGTAATGATGTTCTCTCCTTTGGAAAAATTGCTTCTTAAAATTTGAGAATAGAATGTCCAATTCTAACCAATTATACCAAATTTCAAAAATAAAAATTATAATTTTGGTGAATATTCAATGATCAATGCTTCCAAATTCATTAAATGAGTATCCAAAACATTTTTTGAAAGTTTGATTGTGCGGATATTTACTAAACATCATGCTTTTTAGTTTCTCTTTTGGATCGAACTTCATCAAAGTTGCACAAGTAACATTTTATAACACATCCAAAAAACATGTGTTATAACCTCCTCATGCATTTTAGGGGTTAACCCCTAAAAGACCAAGTGTCCATATTCTAAATGATGAATGATAAATATCAATAGCATTTCATTCATCAAGCCACTTTTTTACAATCCAAAAAAATGCTACAAAATTCTATGGCAAGATATGAAAAGGGGATGATTTGTAAAAAAAAGTATGCCTCGTTTTAAGTTAAAATTTCTAAGATCTTAGTTCAAAAGTGCTTTTGGAAAAATCATCTAATACAATTAAACAACCAAAAAATCTCCAAAAACCACTACACTTAGAGTATTACATTTCATCTATAGATTGTTAAAATCTTATTCGTAATCAAATTACAAAGGAATTTTGAATTTTGAATTTCAAATTTTATACAAAATATTGGTGATAGCAATCATGTATCTAATCGTATGGATAGAATCTAAAATTCACAATATACAACTTTTATTCACACATCAAGTTCAAAACATCCTTCCTGGCTAGTTGCATTTTATCATACGTCTTGACAATTCTCCAAATTTGGAGAGAGGTATGTTCCTTTCAAAAGAAGATAAACGAACCCTCCAAGGGGCTTTTTTGATGTTCGGGCAAAAATCTAATTTTTTTTAAATTAAAAAATTAAGAAAAATCAAATGTTAATAAAATAAAATTAAAAAATTTATTTAAAAATGTTTAAAAAAATGTTCAAAGATTTTTTTGAAGAATTTTAATATTAAAAATATATTAAAAAATAAAAAAAACTTTTAATATTTAAATATCCAATCTGACATGACGAACTAATGCCACATTAGATTTCATATATTAATATTTTTTATTAATTAAATATTTTCAAAATTTTCAAAAAGTTAAAATAAAAATAAAAACTCGAGGCCTCTTAGAGGGCTCAGATGTCTTGTAACGAGGGGTGAACATGAAGGCCGAGAGGTCAAGTTTCTTGCCCTCCACTAATCAAATTGTTAAAATCGGCTTTGTCTTCTTAGCAATTATCATACCAGTAGTGTGAAAGTGGACCTAAGTCAATTTGTTTTATAATTTGATGAAAAACCCCTAGCTTGCTGCAAGAGGAGGAATATCCATTCTAAGCTGCATGGGATGAGTGGTATCCATCTTTAACCTCTAAGCATCCATCCATCTTTGGATGGTTTTTTTGTCAAATGCCCAAAAAAATCAAGTGTTTAGCTTTGTTGGGGTTGGTGTTTTCATTAGATGTTTCATTTAAATTATGATACATCTTTTGACTGTTGGGATTGGATAATAGATTTTATTTGAAGATTTTACGCTTTCAAGAAATTTGAAATTTGAGTGTTCAAAATACTAAGGATGCATTAATCATGAGTCTCATTTAATTTATACACTTTCATTTTTGAACTACTTATAAACATCACTATTATCTACCTTAAATTTAATTTTAGGTATTAAATTTGACCAAAATATATTTATTTTGAATTTTATTTTTTTACATGATGTAATTTGTAAATATTTAAAATATCTTCCATTTATGTCGAAATTTTTGTCATACCTCCATAATGTTGATGAATATCTATGAAAATTTATAAATAATACAATGTGCTATTTCAAGTATGAAAATTGTAGTGCTTTGACATTTACAAAACACTTGAGGACCTTTAGGGGTTACAAGGGGAGAAGGCCCTCAGAAGGATTTTTGGGTCAAAAAATGGTATGTTGTGCTCCAAAATGATTTTTTAGCAATTTTCTAAAAAAAATCACCCTCCGTCAAAAATTTCCCTACCCATGTATTGTAGTTGTTTATTTCTTAAAATAGTAAATATTAAGTGAGATATACGCATCAAAAAATTGCGTATCCAAAAGTTAATGAAACTTTAATCATGCATAATTCTATGAAGCTCTGTCCAATCACATTTTTTTTTTTCAAAGTGTGTCAAATAGTTTTTTTTGTTTTAGTCTTTTAAATTTTAAATTTAAGGTTCATCCCATAATCCATATTGAGGAAAACCAAAATATGGCTTCAAGAGGACCTTTTAATGATATACTTTGTAGCAATGGAAAAAGTTGCTAATTTGATGACGTACCTATCACATCCGCTTGAAAACTATATGTTTGAATATGCTCTCAAAATATTTTCTGTATTGAATGTTCCACGGTTAACTGTTTTTACTATCTTGACAAATTGGAAGATCTGAGGGAGTGTAAAGTCTTTGAAATCCTGATAAGGTAGGCATCGGAAGTTGAGTGATCGTGATGCTAGAGTGTTGGCACTTTATGTTAGAGATGATAAAAGACAACCATTGTCAAAATTTTCAAGCCCATTGAATGTGAGTTGTAACACAACATGGTTGTACTTATGTGAATTGGGTTTTAGAAATTGCATTGCATCAAAAAAACCATATCTTAGTGAGAAGCACAAATTAGATAGGCTTAAATTTTCCCGTGCTCATAAAGGTTGGAGTTTTGAAGATTGGTGCAATGTGATTTGGTCATATGAGTCATCATTTAATATTGGTAAAAATTTGAGGCAAATTAGAGTGTGGGGAAGACAATACAAAAGATATGAGTGGAATAGCATAGCTCCAACTTTTAGGAGTGGCCGTACTTCGGTAATGGTTTGGGGTGCATCTCGGGGAGGTCACTAGCATGTATTTAGTGTAACCACGTGCGTTATGAGGGTATTTTAATGGGGGCTATCACATAAATGGAATATTTGAGGTATATTCTAAAACATTCTAGAATATTTTAGGTATATTCTAAATATTTTGTCGAATTATTCCTTACTTGAATTTAAAGCATCCTATATTACATATAAATTTTTATAATTAGGTAGAATTTTTTCCTCCAATGAAAAAAAGGACCCTGTAGTTTAACTAACGTGGTTTTCTACTTTTTGCATAGCAACCTCTCCAAGGGGTGCATTTACTGGCTTTGATAAATGCCGTCTTGTTATAACGCTTCAAGACAAAAGAACAACAAGCGATTTTGTATCCAATGTTTATGAGGCAACATCAAGCGGATTTTACTTTTTACATGATCACCCTCAACAATTGAAACTTATGGAAGATGTCGCTTTAATCCACCGTAGCTCATGGTATGGCAAAATTAATTTGGCCTACAAACTCTCCATATTTGAATCCTATAGAAAATTTATAGAAGATTGTCAAAGATTTGTTACGACATCGTCCTAGACCAAAAGACAAGGAGGAAATGGCACAAACCATTCAATCAACATTGGATACAATATCTTTGGAGCAACTCCAAACTTTGATTAGAACTATGCCTAATAGAATGCAAGCAGTTATCTCAGCAAGAAGTGGTAGCACTAAATGGTAAATACTATAGAATGATTATTTTTTAAAATGTATGATTTTCAACTTCTGTAATGCAAATTTTTCATATCGTCAAAGTAAACTCTATTATCTTTCCAACACAATTTACGGTTTGTGAATTGATGAATTTTTGAGCCTACAAGAGGTTTTCAAAGTTTGTAGTTTTCATTCTCATTCAACTCCAGGCCAAAAATTCGAAATGTTTTTGGACCCTACTGTACATTAGCAAGGAGCAATTTTATCTGCATAAAGAGCAGTTTTAGAGTTAAAAGAGTCTAACCTTAAAAGAGGGCATTAAGGGTAGCACGTGCCATCATGATCCTGGTGGCCAAGTTGGTAGCACTTCGCCAACAGACTCTTCATTCACGCTAACCTTCCGGGCCAGAGTTCCTCTCTCTCATAAAATTAAAAGCCACCCATCACAAATCAAAGTCACCAAATCGGTAACAGTTTGTGATTCTCTGCAATTAGAGTAAGGGAATTTGATTATTAAATTAAATGATTTTATTCATAATTTATTGAATAATTAAATTATGAATAAAAGAAAATAAATTATGAAATATATAATAAACATTTTTTCATTTTCACTTGACCTTCCGGTTATGTGAGAAACACAATCTTTCGTTAGTTCGAAGTAGCTGCAGGTGAAACTTGCAGAAACTACCTGTGCATAGTACATCCATAGTTTTTCCTGCACTCTTGTGTGTTCTTTTCGTACATAACATTCAGTAGCTTGCTGTCGCTCTGTTTGGCCCCACAGGAGAATGAGTACACACTCAACTTGAGTATTCAAAAGTCGCTGATTGGACAGGTGGAGTCCCAAGATGATGAGCAGAGTGCATGAAGGAAAGGCACAGCTAAGGCTTCTTTTTTGGATTTTGGGATAATGCCCACATGTCTACAATATCATTAAACATATGGTGTTGTTGTGGTAACTCTGTGATTTTTTTGGGTTAACCCTTGAAAGAACAAGTGGACACATTGTGTCCAAGAATAATTTCATTACTTTAGTAACTGATTTGGATTTCATAATTTTAACTCAATGTTAACCTTTTGACACGCCAGCGTTCATATTCTGAACGCTGGATGATTTCTGATGCGTCCCTTCACCACATACGATGATGTTTTTCATCCATCCAAAAATCTCTTGATTCTTGTGCTAGTTGACTACTATCTGTACAATATGGATCTTCAAAATAAGATAATGTAAATTTTTGAAAAATAACAAAAGTGGTTTATGTCAAGTTTCATTCTTAGTTCAAAAAGTGAGACCTTAAACAAGATTTCCTATAATAAGTAGAATCAAATAATGGAAACCATACCATCTTGTAGTGCATGTTATTCCAATTTCATTACAATATTTTTTAATTTTTGTGTTAATTTTGGATTTTTAATTGAATTTCAAGAGAAAACCTTACAAAATTAATTAAAAAGAATTAATAAAAAATATGATGAATCCAACCGTACAGATGTTATCTTCACATTGACGATTACAACTTTACTTTGTACATCAACTCCATTTTTATTTTTCATCAAACATTTTATAACGAATCTTTGAAAATAGTGTTGAATCGGGACGTTAAAGGGTTAAGTAGAGAATTGTAAAGGTTTGTTATGAGAACACAAAAATCCTTCAAGATTTGCAATTATGTTAATCGATCCACCGGGAAAAAACTAAACCACTTACGTAGGTGAACTTGGGACATGGTAGTTAGGGAGGTTGATGACCTGGAGGGCGTTTTCACACTAGGATGTCACATTCGTCAAAAAAAAAAAAGTGTACAATATGTAAAACATTTGCCGTTAGTGCATCTTTAACACTATATAATAATTACATAAAATGTTTAAATATATTTTAAATGGAATATTTTGTAATCTTTTTACACATTTTATATTATTTTGGATTATTTTGGAATATTCCAAAAATAAATTTGAAATCTTTGCACATTTTATGCAATGTTACAATTAATAACAATCACAAACACCAGCTCTACGAGTTACCAACAAGTCACTTCACTCAATCATAAATCTTTGAGAATCAATCATTGTTGTTGTATTTAGTTTTAAAACACCATTTCTTGTGAGCACTTAGATATAGTACATCAATCATGGTTCTAGAATTTATGAGAAAGTTTGCAGTGAATGACCTATTGATTTAGCTCTGAAATTTCAAAAAACAACTCATGACCAAACCCTATAATCATGTAATATATATGGTAGATTGTTCTGAAAATTGATATACAGTCTCACGACTAAGTTCACTTTGAGCTTCAACGGTGAAGTTTTCTACATGAACACCAATCAAGAGATTCAACTGCCTTTTTGAATGCATCACAACAAAGTAATCAAATTTTAGGGATGAGCATGGTCCTTTAGGGGTTAAGGGTGTTCTCACGGTAAAGCGTCTTAAATGTGTAGTGTGACATTGCATAAGGTAGGAGCATCACAACTTGTTGGGGACCAATTCTAGTCACCTATACAAGCACCTATTTCAACTTCGTGAGTTCCCAATCAAATTATCACAACTATTAGTTGTGGTAGTTTGGTCATCAATTATGAATGCCAAGTTAGCAAACTGATTGGACTAGAAATGAAAGACAAGTATAGGTTCCCCTACTAACATCAATAGTGGTCTATGCATATTGAAAATTCAGAACAAAATCATACATTGTGACAAAATTAATTAAAAATTGGGATTGGTTATTAAACCCAAAGTTTTATATGTTGCAATTATTTATCATTGAAAACCTTCACTCTAAATAGGTTGAAATCCTTAAATTGACAAAGTATTGATGCCTCCACCTTAACAAGCGAAATTTGGCCATAAACATTTTCTATTGGTCATTGAAATTAATATATTGGCAAAAAGTTAACTACAGTGAGAAGGTATTCTAGGATTGTATGTGTGTTTAAAAATTTGAAAACTAATATACAATAGTATTTGGACCAAAATGTAATACATTGCACTAGGTGACACTATAAAATAAATACGTCATTGCTTTAATTGATACATTTCATTGTAGATATAGTGATGGCCATATTTTTCCTCAATTCCTATAACATAAAGGTATCGTATTCAAATATATTCCAAAAATATTCTACGAGCAAGGTGGATATTAGAGGTTTATGGCAGTAACTTTTGTTCCTTATATTAAATGCTCCTTAAAATGACGAGTTCCCAGAAATTTTCATGCGAGCTTCGTTGGCTAATTAACCCTTTAGTGCTCACGTCACCATTTTGTGGTCCCTAATGTGTCGATAACGTGAATAATGGAAAATCCGTGAAGAATTGGATTTTGAATTGTGAAGTTCAAATTTTGAGACTTATAGTATACATTTTCTAGAAAAAGAAAATTTCAATTCAAAGTTTTGCAACTATCAAAATAATTATGAACAAAACACGAAAATATTGCAAATACTTGAAAATACAATAAATACTTACAAATACAACACATGTACTATGCAGTATTTCTTGTGTTTGGAAGTTTGTTATCTTGTTTTTTTTTTTTTGGATCGTGTTCTTTTGTTCATGTTCCATCAGTGTAAGGATTCTGATCTTGATTTATGTACCAACTCCTTTCATATTTTAACGTATAAATTTTTGTCCTAATCCGAGATGGATAAGTCACTTTCACTTATAAAATTCACAATAATTATGTGTGAGTCCGTTCTTAACATGAAAGATTGCAACAAAGAGGTGTTGACATAGGTCATTGCTGAACATCTTCAATTTCATTTTAGAAAATTTAACCCAAATTCTATTTAACTTTAAAGTCGCACACACTCTAAAATCTCATTTTTGAGTGTGCATTATATGGTTCAAAGACATACTATGATCTTCCAATCCCACCATTGGATGATTCTCTAATTTTACCAAATTGTCTCCACTCTAGTAGTAGGGGTATAAAGTCTAGGGCTTAATCCCTAAAGGACCAAGGATTCATAGTTTTTAAAATGACAAATTCAATTGATCATACTATGTAAAATATAATTCACATGAGAAGGAATTTTATATCACTCGAATCTATGAAGAACAACGCACATGTTGGTCAAAAAACAAACAAATTTGAACATAAGGAAGTCCACATAGAATCTACTTAAAACTGCTAAAAGAAACATTAGGCCCAATTCAGGCTTCTTGGTCTTTTAGGGCTTAACCCCTAAATGCCTAAGCGTCCATTTTTTGGACGATGTACAGATTTCATTCATGTTTTCTCATTCGTCATGCAATATTTGCAGTGTAGATTTTTTACTCTAGATTCAATGGGAAGTTAACTTCATGAATGTGTGATCCAATCAGAAAGGGGATGATTTGTGAAATTTTTATGCCTCATTTCATGTTGTACTGATTCACCCAAAATTTCAAAGATTTCAGTGTAAAAGTGCTTTTGAAAAAGTCAACTCATAAAATTAAGCAACCAAAAAATCTCCAAAAATCACTACACTTAGAGTATTACCTTTCAACTAATCCCAACAAATTTCATCTACAAATTGTCAATATCCTATTTGTAATGAAATTACAAAAGAATTTTGAATTTTGAGTTTCAAATTTTATACAAAAATATTGGTGATAGCAATCATAGATCTAACTGTATGGATAGAATCAAAAATTCATAATGTACAACTTTTATTCATACATTAAGTTCAAAATATCCGTCTTAGTTGCATTTTATAATGCATCTTTGCAAAACTGCCGAATTTGGAGAGGGCTCTAGGCATTTAGGGGTTAACCCCTAAGTGGGCCTGGATACAAGAATACGGATATTGTACATGAGTCGGTTTTTGGTAATAATCCATGATCGGAGCGGTAGAAATTGTTGAAAAAATGTGAGATTTTTTGTGGAACCTTGTAGAGGGTCTAGAGATGTGTTTGCAAAATCACGTGATTTTTAGACAAAAAAGGTGGGCTCTTAAAAGATTTGTACACTAGAATGCGTATGGACCTCTAAGGGTCACCATCCCACTTAAGGGTTAAGTATGTTGTGTACTGAATGTTATGTACGCTACCGATTGTACGCTTTTAGGATATTGCAAAATACGTTGTATTTATGATGCATTCTGATGTTGCAAAACCTTTGCTCCTATATTTTTCATTTGCTTGAACTCGTGCACCTAATCTGTAAGTAGACTATACATAACATTCATTAGCCTTCGAAGAGATTGCCTTTTAGTTTCATCCACCTTTATATACGGAGTGACCAATGATTTCTAATTGAATGAACTATTGAATCAAATAAACAATCACAAAACACTGTTGAATTGTGAATGAATCAAATAAACAATCACAAAACACTATTGAATTCTGATTGAGTGAGTGCTTTCGATTACTGTTCACCACGATTGATTGCTCTTGCTTAATGTCACGTGCCCCATAGCTACTGATGTAATGTGGAATATCCCACATCATTTCATTGGAGGGATGAAATGATGTGGGATATTCCACATCATTCTGTTGGAGGGAGGCAGTAGTCACAGAGGCTACTGAATGTTATGTATGCAAGCGCGGCTCATTGACAGCAAGCTTGATATACAGTGACTGCCAAAACTGAGTACGAACACAGCTTACTGAAATTTAACAAACAATGTAGGGAAATTGGATGCGTCAAAAATGAAACCATAAATTGCACAGGATTACCATTGCAATCAGTCATACTTCCATGGGGATTGAGGTCTATTACACACATGTATGCATGTTAAAAAAAAAGTAAAGTGAAGTTCAGTCCAAAACTCAGTTTTGCTCACATTAGCTGGAACAAAGTTAAAAATTTGTCCACCTACCCTTAGCAACTATAACAGCTGCAATGCGCTTAAGCATGCTTTTATACAAGTTCTTACACTCACTGGGAGTAATTGAAGCCCAACAATCCTCAACACGCTCCCACAATTCTAACATTCCTTTGGGAGGTCTCTCATATTGGTTGAGTCGACGTTTTAAAGTTGCCCACAAATGTTCGATCGGATTCAAGTCTGGAGATTGCGCCGGCCACTTCAAAAGAGTGAATTCTTGCGAATTCAGCCAACAGCGCACACTCTTGGATGTATGCTTTGGGTCATTATCCTGTTGAAAAATCAAATTGGCAGGATCTAGATTGTATGTATGCAGTGTATGAACCAGTTCTCGCTCTAAAATTTCTCTATACATGTACTGATCCATTCTTCCCTCAATCCTACACATCATACCAAGGCCACTCGGAGTCATGCAACCCCACATCATCACTCCCCCACCTCCAAAGTTGACAGTTTGTTGCACCATTCCAGCACTTCTACTCTGTCCATCACGAAACCAACACCAACTGCGACCATCAGAGTAAAATCGGTTGATTTTTGTTTCATCAGAAAATACTACACAATCCCAATCATCATCAGTCCAATGGCAATGACGTCTAGCAAATTCTAATTGTCCTTTAATTTGAAGAAGTGTGAGCTTTGGTTTCTTTTGCTTCACTTCACATTTCAAACCTGCTTTTCGTAACATTCTCCTCACAGTACTATCACTCATACCAACATGAAGCTCCTCTCAAGTAATTTCCAACTTTGTGTGCAGTTTCTAAGCCACCTATAGTGATTTCTCTCACACAAGCCCTGCGATCAGCTGCACTGTACACCTATGGCCTGCCACCAAAACTGCGATTCACATCACTCAACTCACTCAAATGTTGCTTACGAAATTGTGCAACCCAACTTTGGGATACTTGTAAGTCTCTAGCAACATTTCTAGTACTTTCACCCCTCCTCAACTTTTCTAAAGTAGCTTCTTCTATCTGCTTTCTATCAACAACAGAGAGAGACCTTAATGAAACCATTTTGCTCAATTTGCATACATGATGTGCATTGAATAGGGACACAATTATAAATGTGAAGGCCAAGAACATGCCCATCCAAAAAAATAGACCCAGAAAACCACTTGTGCATGTCAAATTTGTAGCATTCACCGCGTAATCCAAGTGTGAGCATAACTGAGTTTTAGAGCTAATTTACTTTGATCTATATCTTTCTCAAATCATTTTGCATTGCTGGACTTGTAATTTGGTAGCCACATCATTTACTTGAATGTATACTTGTGCCGTCAACTGATTTGGCATTAAATGCAGTAAATTATAAAATATGAATGGCTAAAGGTAGACTAAGCTATTTCGTACTCAGTTTTGACAGTCACTGTATTTCCATGGAGATGATTCTTGGAGCCGTTCTGGTGCGACTTGCTGTGATTGTTTCGGTTTTCGCTGCCACATGTACGTTACCTCTCATCTGCCTTCACTTGATTCAATTCTCAGATACATTCTCACTTCGACAGTTTGTGATGGTGCAGATGTTGATGGAGATTCTGGTAACAGAGCCCTGCCATCGGGTGTGTGCACTTGGAAACAAGGCAGTCTCATTCACCGCACTCCCACCGGCGCTACGCAACCACTAGAACGATGCAGATTTGTGGTCGGTTCCTTATCAATATATACAAATTTGAACTCGAAGTAATTGAGGTTACGGTGGCTTTCCATTGGGCATCTGCACCTTCCGATCCTTTCCATTTGTGCCAATTCCAGAATTGAGAGGTTCAGCTAGGGTTATGCTCTTCCAATGAGCCAAACCTTGAAATGCAGATGTATGGGCATACAAACGTGACATGTAGAAAGAAGTGGCGAAGAGATGAGTCGACATTTTCAATGTGGACTATCATTCCCAACGTTCGATGTCAGACCCATGGAAAGCATTGGAAGGTGCAGGGAGCAATGGAAAATCACGGCAGGGAGCAATTAATGAATTTCAGTGTTCATTGTAGGTGCGAGATCCAGAGTTTTTGGATGTTCTGGGTTCGTCACCGGAGGTCGTTGAGTTAGTGGAGACAAACGCGCATGAAGGTGGTGTGTGGCACCCTGACAGGAACGAGTTCTACTTCACCTCTACTCAATTGACGGACAGTTCCAATGGCAATGCAAGGGCAGACGTAGGTATTCGATATAGTCTTACTGTTGTTTTTGTGAGAAGTTTTTTTTTTCAGTTTTTTTTAGGGTTTACGGTTGATGCATGCATGAGCAGCTGAAGAAGGTGAACTTGAAGACGGGCGCCGTGACGGTTCTAAGCGCCTCTTCAGATGAGGTACCAAACGGAATGGTGCTTGACAACGAAGGCAAAAATCTGTTGGTGTGCCAGCAAGGATCGAAAACGCAGGGCGGATTTATCCAGAAGATCAATTTGAAAACTGTTGCGAAAACTGTCGTGGCAGACAACTGGTTCGGAGTGCCGTTCAACAGTCCCAATGACATCGTGGTTAAACGCGATGGTTCCATCTGGTTCACCGATCCCAGCTACGGCAGTGTGCAGGCAAGGTTACCAAAACATTGATTGTTTCAATTGCGTTTTCAATTCTGTTTTTCAAGCCTCTGTTCTTGACCAAGAAGTCCGGATTAGGCTTAGTATTTTGTTTCGCATTTTTGAGTGGTTTCTACACGCAGTTGCTCTTATTCAAATTTATTTATTTTTTGACTAACAGATGCAATGCTCTTCACTGATTCCGATGATATAAAATTTAGTCTCGTCTGAATCATTGATTTTTGACAATACGATCAAATTGGAAGTTGTCATTTTAAAACCATAAATCCTTGGTCCTAAGCTGTACGTGCTTAAGTACACATACTAAGATTGGAAAACGTTAATAAATTGTTGTTACCGAGAATATTCTGTTTTAACACAGGGTTTTCGAATGGTGCCCAAGATGAACAACCAAGTTTACAGGATCAGCGTTGCAGGCGTGGTAGATGCAGTGGCCGATGGCTTCACACAGCCCAACGGGCTGGCCTTCTCACCCAACGAGAACCGCCTCTACGTCACGGACACCGGATTCGCTCTCGGGTAATTTCTCTTCATTTACAAGGTTCATAGGTTTGTGCGAATACAACAAGATTTATCCAAAATTCATGTGGCACTACAAATCTTTCTTCTAAACCCTAATTTGGTGCTTGATCGAGCAGGCTTGAGGGACAATTCGATGTGACGAAGCCACACTCAATCACGGTGTTTGATGTGGGCGATGATGGACTGTTGTGCAACCGCCGGTTGTTTGCTTCTGTTGGAGTGTACGACGGAAGCTCTCCAGGGCTTGGCATTCCTGATGGCATTAAGGTCGACACGCAGGGACGAGTTTACACTGGCACTGTGGATGGAGTCCAAGGTTAGGGTTGGAAGCAATAATTTGTGACTTTGAGTTGTGACTGTTTTTTTCCTTGGAATCATGAAGGTTTTGGTGTTAGTGTTCAGCCACTCAGGGAAACCGTTGGGCCTCATTCGGCAACCTGGAGTAGCCAACATGGGGTTTGCTGGAAAGGATCTTGATACTTTATACATGCTCAATGATACCACCATCTCTTATGTCAGGCTTCAGGTTCTTTGATCTCCACTCTTCTTTACTGTTCAGATTTTTTGTGTCTGTCGGCTTTCAATAGATAGCAGTGAATTTTTTGTTGCTAATTTTAGCCAAACTGCTACATAAAATTTGGGCTGGCTGATTGATACAAAGGATTTTTGAAGGAACAGTAGCCAGATTTCCTACATGGAGTCAAGATGTGTAGCCTCTTTAAACCTAGGTATCACCCAGGTATTGCCTAAGTAGCACCTAGGTAGCACATATGTATTACCCTGATATTACCCTGATATTACCTATATATTAATATGAAAAGAGCATCCAAGGAGCCTAGATTGCTCTTCAAGCCATGGAAAAGTAGCAAAAATGCTTAAGCTAAACTGACTCTTGACCAAAAAAAATCACTAGTAGGTAGGATTGCCGCTATCAGTGCAACTATTTTTGAGAAAGCAGTAATTCGTAGGGAAGTCGTGTAATTGCAACTCAGGGTTCGGAATCATTCAGGAGTGTGATGTTCACTTGTTGTGGTGCAGGTCAAAGCCACTGGGCTCAAGTATGCAAGCATGTTTGAGGTTCAGAAGATGAATTCACGACAAATCATCACTCAGTTCCGAGGTTCGTTTTTTAAGACACATAATCAGGATTCTGAACACACATAATCATTCATCTGGTTGATAATTCAATGAAGCAAAGTTCACTCCGCCTTCCTGGAAAATTTAATTGAAAGAACTCCAATTTCCAAATACGCAGACACCAAGTAATCCAAACTTAATTCGAGCAATGCAACAATAAACAAGAAATATTCAGTAGCATGCCACCATATTCAGATATGATCCTTTCAGCAAACCGGTTTTCTCAAAGGGGAGTATGGCAAGAGCCTGTTGATAAAAGAGGGTATTGCGGATCCTTGACAGACTAAGTTTTCAAAAGGGTCCATCTGATGCGGTGACAAATTCACAGAAAATGCACAGATTCTCCTGACCATCCACCTGTTATTGGGAGTTCATAAAACAGTTTTGATTCTGACAAGTGCATAAAAGTAGTTCTATGATTTAATGTTTTGCAAGGCATCGGTATGATGTCTAGTAACGGTCAAGAATCAAATGAAGTAGAAGGGGCCAAAACACAGAAGTAGAAAAAAAATTCTCCAAATACATAAAAGTACAAACTGAGCAAATTAATTGCGTACAAGAAATGACTTGAGAAACGTTTCCACCATGGCGATGAACAAATGTACAACTCTAGGTGGAGAAAAACGCAGCAACGCAACAGTTTTTTGCTGCGTGTTTGTTGTCAGTCCATTGCTTTCGTTTTTTCAAGGAGAGTAGCCAGTGACTTTGTAAAGAAAGTCTAGGAACCCGAGACCTTTCAAGAAGCCCTTTCCAGTGACCAACTCCTGGATGATGAGCATAAAGAATCCGGCCATTGCTGCCCTCCCGTTGATAATCTCATTCTTCCGTGTCCAGCCAAAACCTTCCGAGGTGTCGTCGACCTCCATGCGAACCTGCACAAGAATAAATTGAAACAAACAACGTTACAACCAAGACCAAAAACGAAAAGAAATCTACTAGAGTGATCATATTTAGTAAATTTACAACCGTGTCATCATCTTTAATCCAGGGATGTCATTCAATATAATACCCAAGAAATGAAAAAAAACAGCAACTGGTGAATTGATTTCTGTGCACAGTTGGCACAACATTAATGGGTCACTTTCGACACAAAAGAAGATTAACTTCACCATGGAAGAATTACTCTACTCGCTCAGCCACATAGACCTAGATAACAAGTGCTACCTTGATGTCTCCTTTCTATAAAAGGCACCTATTAACACATAAAATAAATGTTTAACACACTAATGAAGAATCTGTTACAACCTTTTACCGCATAATAAACCTAAGACCTCGTGAATAAAAAAGCTGTTGGGAGTAGCTCTACTACACTTTTTATTGCAATTACTGTGGGCTACACTAGAACTTAACATCTTTCTATAAATTTTCACTTGAAACAAAAAAGAAATAATGTATCAAAGATTAAATCATACATGACTTCATACTAACCCATTCTATTTAAAATCCAACTTTTAATTCAATCTTATGAGAATCACCTTGGCCCACACTAATAAGTGTGCAGTAGCTAATTCAGCTGGACCTAAATAGCAAGTGCTACTTTGATTACCTTTGGACACATACTACTACATAATAACAACGGGAATGAAGAGGCTATTGGTTGGACACATACCTCGTCCACGTCAATATTAGTGGCAGTTTTGCCAGCTTGGCCGGTGGAAGCACCGCCAAAGACGATCTCAGCCAAATCACCTTTGCCTTGCACATTGATGTAAATGGAGTCGTCTTCCACTTTGACAGGGTAGCTGACCAGATCCCTCAGTGATGGAGTCAACACTCTGAGAATAGGGTTAGTTGGCATCCACTCCACCATTTTCCCCGTCTTCAAGTCGTAGGTACTCTCAGTCGACGGGCAAATGATGCATCCCTCCTGCTCAATTTAGCCACACATCTACCCGAGGTGAACATTTCAGGTGGTCCCTCATCACAGGATTCAACACACACTAATTGAAACTATCCTATTCAAAAAGTACACAAGACAAAACAAATAAATGCAATGGCTTTCCAGGAATGCTCATTAGCTTCCATGTTGCAATTGTGCTGCTCAAGTACTCTAGGCCCAGTGTGTGTGTTCGTTCTATGGAGAGAATGTACCCGAGGTGAACATTTCAGGGGTTGACACAGCACTCAACAGACATTGCGCACACACATCTACCAATGCAGCTAATTGGAGCCAAACCACAAAAGAAAATAATGCAAAGACTTTCTCGTTGGCTGCCACGTTGCAATTGTAGTCATGTAGAGTGCTGCTCAGGAGACGCCCAATGTACCAGAGGTGTACATTTCAGGGGGTGATGTATCTGAGCAGCACTCGTCCCTAAATTGCTACATTTCAATCGGCTACAAAGACTAAAATGCAAACCCCCATTTACATAAGTGACGATGAAGCAAACACGTCCAACAATCAGCAGCTAATGATCTTATCAAACTCGAAAAGAATTCACAAGACTTTCCAGCATGGAATGGCCATGGAGTGAGTGCTGGTATGCTCAGATGACACCCAGTGCATGCTCTATGCATCTCAAATGTGGCTTGCCTCGTAAAAACACTAGTTATCGCATTGTTTTCGTGTGTATGGAGGTTGTACCATATTCGCACATGTTACGTACTAAATGAGTGCAAAAAAGAAACCTATCAATAACGTACAATTTCTGTAACGTTACTAGTGTGGTTCTCGTGCATTTTGAATATCATATTTGTACAATTAAAGTACATAAAATTTTAGTAAACATTGTAACGACACTGTTTTTTGTGGAAATACATGCGAATATAACACAAACTTATGAAATAACATAAATCGAGATGCATTCGCACGAACCTATGAACCTTGTAAATTTAATAGAGATGTGAAGAGAATGTCGCAGAGGTGTACATTTCACAGTTCGTCCCGAAAATGCATTCCCAGAATTGGAAATCGGCAGACATTAGCCACATTCAGCCACACGCATCTGACAATGCGGCTTCTTGAAACTATCCAATTCAAAGCCACAAAAGAAATGCAAAGGACAGTGCGCATTATTGCAATGGCGCTGCGCAGGTGACAGTCTCTATTCAATGTGTGGCCATGGCAAGGGGGGCACAAGGAAAGAAAGTGCGTACAGGAGTGAGACGCGCATTGATGAGGCCCTCGCTGTAGGCGCCCTCGGCGGGGCTCTGATTCTCGATGGCATACACGTCGTTCTTGTACCACAGCAGCAGCACGGTCTCGCCGTCCTGACGCACCAGGCGCCTCTCGCCGCGCGGCAGCGCACTCAGCGGAATGACGGGCACCCAGTTGCCGCTACCACTGGCTGGTTGCGAAGTGCCCGCCGGCTCGGTTTCGACGGACACGGAATCGCCCCCTGCGGAGGAATTGCTGCACACCACAATGGTGGCTCTCCGCTGCAATGTAGTGAGTGTGGAGCTCCGGGGCCGGGCGGGAAAGGCTGCCAAGGACGAGGACGGCTCGGCCAAGGCGCTGCAACAGGAGGCCCTGGAGGTGGCCAGAGAGCTGCCCACCAACGGCGTCAAGCCGGCTATGGCCGCCATGGTGTGTCAAGAGGGGCGAATTGAATTGGGGAGATTGCGAGCACGATCCAGAAGGTGGAGATGGAGATGGCGATGGCGAAGAGCAGGGAGCCACAACTGATGAAGAGCGTGCTGGAGAGGAGAGGAGAGGATAGCCGCGTGGCCACGTGGCTAAGGGAGTGATGGACTGTGTGGATGTGGGACTACCGTGACTCGTCACTCTCTCCTCATGGCTCATGCCCCCGCCAGTGAAAATGTTCTGTACTAAGGTTGATTGTCCTAAAACCACCAACTTAAGCAATCTGGCCTATTTTTGGGTGTGCTAAATTCGAAAAAAAAATATGACCGCATTCGAAATAGGTTTTGATGAGGATTGCAAAAATTTGCAACATCTAATTCGCATTTGTCAATTTTATACAAAATTCCAAAGTGGAAAGTAACCTGTGACCCAAATCAAACCTCTAGGTTTCCCCATGTCCACACAATGTGGTGCTAACTTTCACTCATAATGATACCCAAAACCACCAACTATTTCTTCACAATGCTTGGCGTGCCATTGGTCTACTTGAATAGTGAAATTGATAGTTTTGGGTCTCAACTGTGGTGGCCCCAAGAAAGGTCTACATGTCATAATTGGGGGAGGTGGTGGTTTTAGGACATCCTACCTTAGAGAGCAGGTTGTATGAGCAGATTCCGGCATTACCGCGAGGTCATGGGTGAGCCCGGAGAGCGAGCTTGGGGCCAAGCGGTAATTCAAGAATTTGCCCATACCCTGCTCTCTGGTGTTAAGGTCAGGGTCGGGGTTTTGTGGCGTTAAGGTCAGGGGTCGGGGTTCTGTGGGGTTAAGGTCATGTTAGTAACAGCCGACTCTCCTGGCAGAATTAGCAACTGCCTTCATCAGGAATTTAGGACCCCACAGCTTTTAAACGATTTCCATACGACATCCCATATTTTATGAATTTGTACATTTTTCGCACGGATTTTGCATTGATTTTGCACAAATTCCGCATGGATTCTGCGCTGTGTAAGATAACGAAGAGAGTGAATGTAGGAGCCGTGCTGATTCAGTGGAGGATTAGCACAGAATCCGTGCGAAAAATGTACGAACCTATGAAATATCGGATATCGCACGGAAATCGTTAAAAATCAGTGAGGTCCTAAATTCCTGATGTTGGGAGGCCGATACTGCCAGCAAATCGCTTCAAGAAATGATAGAATACCTTGGCCCTGACCTTAATGTAAGAACTTTAGCCAAGTGGCTATCCAACAAAATTTTGATGCTAATGTTTACTCATTTTTTAGGGAATTATAGATACTAAATAAGGAATTTAGGACCCCACGGTTTTTAACTATTTCTGTGCGACATCCGATATTTCATGGGTTCGTACATTTTTTGCACGGATTCTGCACGGAATTTGCGCTAATTCTGCATGAATTCTGCACTTTGTCGAATAATGAAAAGAGTGAATGTAGAAGCCGTGTGAATTCAGTGCACAATTAGCACGATATCTGTGCGAAAAATGTACGAACCCATGAAATATCGGATGTCGTACGGAAATAATTTAAAATCCATGGGGTCCTAAATTTCTGATGTACTCCATGTCCCAATATTAACCCCTAAACGTATCGACCCTTTTAACACAAATAGATGCTAGCCTTAAATATAGATATTAGCATGGTTCATATGTACATGAGGTGTACATGAAAGGACCACTGCAAGCATAAAATTTACCCAACAAATTTGACATGCTTGCAGTTAGAGGCCTCTCCAATATTATCAACAACTATAATTATTATCAACAACTACAATTGATAGAGAATTTAATAGGCTTACAAAGGTGACTTGGATGAAAGTCATCCGAGGTTGTATGAGAAAGTTGCAAGGCTTTGAATCTGTTTGTGATCTAGTTTTTGTACGTTTCTAAACGCCCATATGAGAATTTCCTGAAAAATAGTGCGTTCAGAATCAGAGATCGGATTCTAAGATTTCCGGCAAAAGAAGTGCATTCACGTGCAATGAAATTTGACTACTTGGAAAACCAACTCATATTAACCAATCAAGCCATTCGTAACTAGCAGGTCATGCCATGCAGGTGTACTTGCACATGAAACAACTCTTTAAATTTGGAACATAAACTTGGGGCGTATGGGCACCTAAGTAAACCCCCTAGTGCCTAGGGTACTATAGTTGCATGCACTGAATTTCAATCGCTTTTTCCACCGTGATTGATAGTACTAGAAATATATGGATTAAATTGAAAAGTAACCGTATAATTGTATTCTCAACTGGAGTGGAGACAATTTTCTAAACTTAGTGAATCATCCAATGGTGGAATTGTGAGATTATAGTATGTCTTTGAATTGTATAATGCACTCATAAAATGAGATTTTGGGGGTGTGTGACTTTAAAGTTAGATAGAATTTGGGTTAAATTTTCAAAAATGAAAGTGACGCGGTTCAGCAATGACCTATGTCAATACTTCTCCATTGCAATCTCTCATATCAAGAAAGGACTCACACATAATTATTGTGAATTTTATAAGTGAGAGTGACTTATCCATATACGGTTTAAAACAAAAAGTTTATACGTTAAAATTGAAAGTAGTTGGTACATTGTTCATGTTTAATTCATGTTTAATGCCAATAATTCCCTCTCACCAAAGTAGTCTCTCATGGCGGGAAAAACTCAACGTATATAGCTTGCTACTTCATTTTTTGGCATGAGAACTTGTGCTGATTGGGACTTCTAAACCGCCTACTACGGCTACCCTGACGTTAGTTCCTTGAAACCTCATGTTTAGGCTTAAGCCCACTTTATACACAGGTTGGGGCTGAATGGAAGGCTGGCCCGATTCAATCCGACCCAAGTTTCGAGTTCGGATCAAGAAAAACCTTATCCCGATTTCATCAAACCGGCCCAAAGATTTGGCGCCAAAATCATGTCACATAGGACGCTACGTACGAAAAATTGCTCGTTTCGGGCTGACCCTAGTATAAAGCCGTTGGGCCGGATTAGAAAGAATCGAGCGATCCTATTGATTGAAATTTGAAGAGTCCGGGCCGGCCCTCAATCCGGCCCCAAGTATAAAGTGGGCCTTAGTGCATTGGTTGCCATGGCTACCCTCGTCCCTAACTCCCAAACGGAGTTGGGAGGGCGCCTGCCTGCCCGGCGGGCGGGGCAGGGTGGGCGGCCCGCTGCCTGCCCGGGTGGGAGGGAGGGGCGGGGCCGGTTTGCAAGTCAGCAGGGGCGATTTCCAAGTCAGCAGCTGGGCGGGGCCGGCATCCACGGGAGCCAGGTCATTTACTAAGAACCAGACCATCATGAACTAAGGACGAGGCAGCAGCGTGGATGGGGGTCGAGGACTGTTCAAGGTCGAGGGCAGAGCGTGCCATCCACTTTCGCAGCAAGCTCAGAATCCCTGTTTTATAATCCCTATTTCACTAGTGTTTGTATAATGAACCATATTTGTGTTTATGTTGATAGTTATATTTAATTATGTTCTAAAACATATATTCGGTGTATTTAATCTTTATTGTAGAACATACATGGGTAGAGCGGACAAAACAAAGTAGGGCGCAAGACCTTTGTTGCTTGTTGCTTGCAAATGAGTTTGATTATGCTACACTCTTATGGGATCAGGAAGAAGAATGGAAAAAAGAATGCATTGCAAACAAACAAGATCTTTGGAGGTTGCAACACGCCATGCGATTTATCAAGGAAGAACCTAAAGAAGAGAATCCAACCACAGTTGTTTCTGAAGCCCGTCCATCTAGGGGAAGGGGACGAGGTGGAGGAAATAGGGGAAGAGGAAAGGGTAGGGGAAGAGGAAAATCTACAAAATAGCGGTCCAGTTTAGGGTTTATAACTATTGTGTACTTGGATTCTGCTAGAACTTCTTGTTTTTATCACTTGTTACAAATGGATTTGTAACAACTAATTTCTATTTAAATGAGAAGAGTAAAATCTTCATGTTTCATTCAAGTTTATTGACCGGTTCCTATTAGGGTTTACGTGTGTCAAGTGTTAATTATGATTGGATCTTTGATTGTGTTTAGGGAATTTTGTAGATAGAATATAATGCGTTTTCCTTCTTTTCCGTTCTTTCATTGTATCATAATCTACTAGTGGGTGATAGCCTTATATGGGTAACCCCTCTTGAATTAGTTTGATTTTTGAGAAATATTTTGTTTGGTAGGAAATAATCATTGAAAAATTACAAAAATTAGATGGTATTATAGGGTTTAGGATCCAACTACATACATGATATTAAAAATGAAAATTATAGCACACATACAATGGGTTAAATATTAGTCACACATAGTGAGACGCGTCTCACTAGTATCTATATCAAGGTAGTGCCTTAGTTTCTATTTTTTTACAATATATTTTACCAACACCAAACACCCATCTCATCAACCAATGCACAAAAGAAACGACAATACTAAGAAATTAATGTACTATAAACCAACTAAAACCCTACCTAATTAACTAACACTTTAAAAATTTTAAAGCCTAACTAACTAACACTTAAAATTTTTTAAAGCCTAACTAACTAACACTTTAAAAATCTATTACCCTAACAAATTAACACTTAAATTTTTTAAAAGCCTAACTAACTAACACTTTAAAAATCTATTACCCTAACAAACTAACACTATAAAAATTTAAACGCTAAGTTTACTAACACCTTAAAAACTTGTTGGGGAAGTGAGCTCTTGAAGCCAATTCTTTGGGATGGGACGCTCACCCTAAACCCCCATCCACTTGCTGCGAAAGTGGATGGCACGCTCTGCCCTCGACCTTGAACAGTCCTCGACCCCCATCCACGCTGCTGCCTCGTCCTTAGTTCATGATGGTCTGGTTCTTAGTAAATGACCTGGCTCCCGTGGATGCCGGCCCCGCCCAGCTGCTGACTTGGAAACCGCCCCTGCTGACTTGCAAACCGGCCCCGCCCCTCCCTCCCACCCGGGCAGGCAGCGGGCCGCCCACCCTGCCCCGCCCGCCGGGCAGGCAGGCGCCCTCCCAACTCCGTTTGGGAGTTAGGGACGAGGCCATGCCTACCCTACCTTTCACCGTGCAACCCAGATACAGTCCCAGTTGTCGTGGTTACCCTACCTTTCACCGTGCAACGCAGACACAGTCCCAGTTGTCCCGTCCTCATCACTGCGTCAATATCCGAGTGCAGGTTGTTGGGTGCGCTTGTGTTGCAACAAACAGATTGTGATTGTTAAAAGAGAATTTTTAGCTCGATCGAGCAAGATGTTTTTCCATATCTACTTAGACAGGAACATGCAGCTGCACCCTCGTCACTTCGGGCCGCATTTGCGCGACAAGCTCATCGCCAAGCTCATTCAGGATGTCGAGGGCACTTGCAGGTTTGTCTTTCTTTTCCAGGATCATCGCCAGGGTTTTAAGCGTCTGCAACGACACGAATTATAGGTCTCTCTCTGACACACGGTTTTTGTAATCCGAGCGGGTTATTTTCTGGTATTGCTGGTTTAGGGTTTCAGCTCTGATTCTGTGAGAGTCTTCGGGTGAAGACATAATATCCTCTGTCCGTAGTATCCACCAGTTGCATTTTCGTAACTCTCTGGAGCATTATGATTATAATTCAGTCTCTGCGTTGCGTTTTTCTACATTGATCGTTTTGGAAACCCTATTTAGACCTGTAGAATTTTAGGTTTCAGACACGCCTCACGACTCCCATGGAGTTTTTGCAATCGGAGCGCGGTTGACGACGACCGATATTTTTTCTTTTCTTACTTGGATGTTTTCTAATATTGCTGGTTTTAGGGTTTCAGTTGTGATCCCGTGGGCGAAGACATCTGCTCTGTCCGTAATATCCGCCAGTTGCATTTTTGTAATTCTCTGGATCATTATTATGATTCAATCGCTGCGTTGTGTTTTTTTCTACATTGATAAGATTGGATTTTTTTTGGAAACCCTAATTCCAAACATGAAGATCGGTACTACTCCCTATGTCCCATAATAGATGATGCTTTTGAGAAAAAAAATTGTCCTAAATTACTTGATGCAAATCATTTATTCAATTTGAATTTGTTGTTTTACAGATCCTAACAAAACAAAATCACAAAATCACAATACAAGTGCAAGTGCACAGGAAGTGTTTTTTTTCTGTGAAGCTTGTCTTTGCTCATGTGTGGATCACAAACAACATATGAGCTAGCTAAAATCAATGCTAGCATATGTTTGTTGCATAAGAGAACACACTGCAACGAACATCACCATGTTGCCACATATCATGTGCACTATGATACTGCTTAGACAGACAGCTACTCTGAAATAGAAACTTACTGTATTTAGAGTTTAGATGAAATCATTATAGTTTGCTTAATTTTTAGACTTTTTTCAAAAGCTGACGGATTGTGTGCCTTCCGCAGTGGGCGGCATGGATTTGTGGTAGCAGTGACTGCAGTGGAGACGATCGGGTCGGGACTCATTCGTGATGGCACAGGCTTTGTGACCTTTCCTGTCAAGTATCAGTGCGTGGTTTTCAGACCCTTCAAAGGCGAGATTCTGGAGAGCGTGGTGACTATGGTGAACAAGGTACACACAAAAGGAACCCCTCTTAAATCTTATATTGATTATGAGGATGCACACCATCTCGACAGCAGAGTCTAAGGTTGATTTAGGTCAGACTTTGAAAGTTCATATATTATCCAAATAATTATTTTGTTGGAATGTCTTTCAATTCCTCACACTACCACTAGGATAAATGCGAATGGTCCCTTTTAGATGTTGTCACCTTATCATCGGTGACATCTTATGCCTCCATTTTGCGGTACTGTCAGGAAGAAATTCGTAGCTAACATTACTCCCTCCGTTTCAAAATAATTGTCCTAGTTTTTGGCATTTTTTTTCCTAGTTTTTGTCTTATGTTTTATATTTCAAACGTGAGCACTGTCCACTTCAAAAGGGGCGGACAATGAGAGTGACATAAAAACTACATACTACTATCAAAGATATACCATTTTTTGAGTATCGAGAAGACTTTTTTTGGCAAAAATAAATAAATAAATAAATTTAAGTTGAAAAATGCCAAAAATTAGGACACTTATTTCGAAACAGAGGGACTGAGGGAGTACCAGGGTTGGTTCCACCAGCGGTTTAGATTATTGGGTTGAAGTTGAGATGGATGGTGACATGCTTCGGGATCGTGAGCAGTAACCTAAGATGGCTGGACCTTGATAACACAAATGATTTCTATGACAGTAGTTTCCTCGATTATAGGTCTCTGAAGGTCTATTTAGACAAGGTGGCATCATGTCTCGTAGTGTTATCTATGTTTTCAACGCTTCTTGGAGCTCGGAGGTGGTGATACCATAACTGCAGAGGAGACATGTACTTGACCCTTTAGTGCCTAGCAAACCACATTATGGTCACTACAACGTCCGAAATGCAAATAGCAGAGAATCCGTGAAGAATTGGAACTTCAGTTTTGAAGTTCAGATTTGCGCACATACATTACGCACCTTCCAGAAAAAGAAATTTTCAATTTGGAATTGTACAACTATCAAAATACCTATCAACAAAACGCAAAAATACTGCAAATACTTGAAAATACAGTAAATACTTACAAATACAACATATGTATTGTGTAGTATTTATTGTGTTTGGAAGTTTGTTATCTTGTTTTATTTTTTTGGATTGTGTTCTCTTCTTCATCTTCCATTAGTGTGTGTAATCCGATCTTGACTAATGTACCCACTCCTGTCAATTTTCAACGTATAAAATTTTGTCCTAAACCGTACATGGACAAGTCACTTTCACTTATAAATCTCACAATAATTATGTGTGAGTCTATTTTTGATATGAAAGATTGCAACGGAGAGGTGTTGACATAGGGCATAGCTGAACTTCTTTGCTTTTATTTTTGAAAATTTACCTCAAATTCTATTTAACTTTGAAGTCACACACCCCCCAAAATCTCGTTTTTGAGCGTGCATTATAGAGTTCAAATACATACTATAATCTTCCGATCCCACCATCGGATGATTCTCAAATTTTAATAAAATGTGTGCTCTCGAGTTGAGAATAGAATTGTATGATTACTTTCTAATTTAACCCATTCTATTTTTGGTAGTCTCAACCACAGTGGAAAAACCCACTGAAATCCAGAGCTGTCTGCTACAGTACCCTAGGCAACCCTAGGCACTAAAGGGTTAACCCCTAATGGACAAAGGATTCACAGCTTTGAAATGACCAATTTGATTGATCTTATTGTGTAAAGTATATTTCAGAAGGGCCCAAATTTTATATCATGAGAACCAATGAAGAACATTGCATGTGTTGGACAAAAAGTAAAGAAAACTGAATATGTAAAAGTCTAAATCTGCTCAAAACTGAAAAAAAAAATTTTAATTTTGATTTGGGCCTCTTGGTGCTGTAGGGGGTAAACCCTTAAGCGTGCAAGGAGCCCTGTGGGGCCATGTTTGGTCATTATTTAGTCAAACGCTGATTTTCACCTAGTTCCTGATTTCAAATGAAAATGGTCCCAACTTAGAAAGTGTGGGAGTTATCTAGTCTAATTTAAGGTTCTTCAAAATTGTTAAAATTGCATTTTTTACAACAGTTTAAAGCTCAGAGCCATAAAATTCCAATATACACTGCAGAAAATGTTTTTCAATCAAATTTCTTTTTATATAAGCTCAAGAAGTGTGCCAGCTACACCTTGTTCATTACTATTATTTTCATTTTCCTAAAAATTTCATACTATTTTAGGCATTTTTGTAATTACTATGGCTATTACAAGAGAAAAACTTTGAATTTTTTATAAAATTCTTTTTCATTTAAATAATTATAAAAATATCAGAGTAAATTGGTTTAAGAATAAGTTATGAGAAAAATACCAAAAAAATATAATACATTTTAAAATGTGAGAAATTGATGAGGTTTGACCGGGTAAATGTAGTGTGGACATTTAAGGGTTAAAAAAACCAAGCGGAGATGCCTCAACGAAACGATTCTCTGAACATTATGCGGTGAATGCAGATGGGTTTTTTTGCTGAAGCTGGGCCTGTACAGATCTTCGTATCAAATCATGTAAGCCTTTTGACTACTTCCTTCGGGGGTGTAGAATGAGCTCCTCGCAGTTTTCCATACTCCTTGCAGTTTTCCAGCTCCTCATGTTCTACTTTATGTTTTGACAGTTGATACCAGATGATATGGTGTTTCAATCAGGAGATGTACCAAGTTATGAAACATCAGATGGCTCGGTATGAAATCTTCCTCTTTCACACACAACGAGATTTTTAATGTTGATGCGGCTATGTTTTCATCAGCTACTTTGTATAATTCAGAGGTTTTCTGTTTTTGTCTTTGCATTCCTAGAGCAGTGGCACAATGTCATAGTATAAGGTAGAGGGCTCCAAAACCAACAGGGTTCTAATTCCAAGAGAATCTAGACCATGCATTTATTTTAGTACACAAATCTAGGCACATCATAGAGCTCTTATTGGATGTTGACCAAAATGATAAGCTATCTATGGTCTACCTAGATTTAGGTTCTAGGATGATTATTGTGCCTAGATTCTCTTGGAATTAGAACCCTGTTGGTTTTGGAGCCCTCTACCTTAGTTCAAATCCTGGCTTGTACACTAAAATTGTCATTCTTCGTTGTGCAGGTGAGGATACAAAAGGACAGTGAAGTGCGGCTCAAAATTGTGGGTACCCGTGTTGATGCTACCGAGATTGTGAGTTTCTTCTCCCACCTTGTGTGTACTGGAATACAAATAGCCGATGAATTAGAGTTATACTTCAACCCCTGAAGGACCAAGATGACAAACTCAATTGATCATATTGTGCAAAATATAATTAAGATGAGACCAAATTTATATCACCGGAATCAGTGAAGAACATTGCATGTGTTGATCAAACAAACAAACACATTTGAAAAAAAAGAAGTCCGCATAGGACCTACTCAAAACTGCTAAAAATAAAAACACATGAAGCCCAATATGGGCTTCTTGGTCCTTTCGGAGTTAATTGTCCAAAGCCGGGTGCTGACCCTGTGTCAGTAGAAAAGGACGTCAATCTACAAACTGCTGACCCAGATTGAATCTGTGGGTGCCGGCAAGTCTTCGTGTTCTTTTTTTTTTTTTTTTTTTTCCCTCTTTTTGAAATAGGGTTGAAAACTCTATGAAAGGATAAATCTATTGTTTACTGATTACTTTTTAGAGACGTGACCCTCAACAGGGTTCTGCGTACTGAAGAAGCGGTATCTCATTCACATTTGTGTATTGCTAGTATTTGTTTTTTTGTTGCTTCTCCTCATATGATTACTGATTTTCTATGCAGTTCTGTATTGGCACAATCAAGGATGACTTTTTGGGACTTATTGGCGATCCTGGGGGAGCCACCTGATGGCATATCAGAGATTTCATTTCGTTTTAATTGTTCAATAGAGTTGCCTGAATAGCCTTCCTTTTGGAACTACCAGCCTTAAACTTGAAGTGGCCTAGATTTTTAGGCGGTATGGACCTGGTGGACACCAGCTTGGCACAAATGTCCACGTCCAGACATGAAGGGAAAACACAGTGATGAAAACAAGCCTGGAAAGGGTATTGCATCAAGTGATTTTTTTGTCAGGAGACAGTTTAGCATTTTTGTTACTTTTCCATGGCTGCTACCTAAATGCTACTTGGGAAATCTACTCCATGTAGGAAATCTGGCTATTATTACTTCTATTTTTCAAAAATCCTTTGTATCAATTAGCCAACCCAAGTTTTATGTAGCAATTTGGCCAAAATTAGCAACAAAAAATCACTGATTGCATGTCATTGAAATTGTCACATTACATGAAAGGTTGTCAAAGCCTTGTTCGATTATGGATTTATTTCTGCAGTGTCTGGTGGAGGAGCATATTTGCAACCAGGGATGTATGCACACTACACTGATTATCCCATTTAGTGAGGGGGGGTTTAGTGCGGGTGGGAAATTAGTGAAGGTGATACTAAATATCATTATGATGTAAAATTAGCGTGATATGAAGATTTCAGCCACTCAGTAAAAACTTCAGCCCTCACTAATTTTGAGGGCTGAATAGTGTGTGCTTCCAGAATTAGTACCACACGCACTAAATGGAATAATTAGTGTAGTGCAAAGGGCTCCCTATTTCACCGAAAATGACCATCCAAAATGATCACCAAAAAGTGTCCAATTCCTCCAAGGATCTAAATTTTTGGTGAAATTGGATACTTTTTGGTGGTAATTTCTGGTGAAATAGGGAGCCCTTTGCACTAGTGGTAATCCACCATCATGTACTTTTGGTGGACATTTAGGGGTTGGTAATGATGGAATTTCTTTTCTATAAGTAATTTATAATTGGATCCTGCTAGACATATATAGGAACATAATTAGGCTCCTTTATCTCAACCCCTGTACGTTGTGGTCATGTATTTTTGCATGTATTATTGAGTTTATGCATGTGATTGTTGTTGTATTTCACTGCACCTATGTATTTGAGTAGACCTTTGTATTTTAGAGTATACTAGCACAAACTTGTTGCATTGCAACAATAACGTAGGAGAACATAGAAAGGTGCCCATTGCATTTGGCATCAATGCATACAGAAATGAAGTGGGATGCCTCAGACATGGTATCATCAAGTTGGATGAAAAACATTCAGGATGAAAACGTGGCTGTTTTCGTGACAATGTGGTCGTGAGAGATAACGTGACAATGTGTGTTTAATATAATAGATATGATATATTTGAATACATCTTCATATTTCAGTACATGAGATGAATGGTACGACCAACTTTATGGTGGTCGAATATATGAAGCCCAAAGGGCATATATGGGTTGACCAATACGTATTATTGTACTATATTCAAAATAAACATTGTGTCCAAAACCAATATTACGGGTCTCCGTATCTCACTTTCTGATTCGCCACTTTAAGTGCCGAAATGTAATTTCCATGTAGGATTCACTTGGACCTTAACCAATGTGGAAACGATACGTGGCAATTTTTTTGAAAATTTGAATTATTTTGTGCCGAACTAGAAAGTGAGGTACAGCACTTTCATATATTTGAGGTCCCTAAATGCATAATTATGATACCTAATGTTGGATTTAGTTCTAATATTGGTTTTTGGTGTACTTACTTTATCTTTTATAAAAATTGGTTCAAAATTGCCATTTCTAATGCAATGAGTACAATTCTACAATACTACTTTACTATGAGAACGTGTGAAAAGAAAATCAACATATTCACCTTCATAGATTGTGAAGTAATAACGGTCAAAGTGAAGGAAAACTTTTTCTTCCAGCTTGCACGAGAGGGTAATTGGTCTTTGAGAAATTGAGACTGTGCAACTTTGAGGTTAGTGATATTAATTACTTGTGTAGCAACTTTCAAAGATAGTTAAGGATTGTAATATATCCAGAATCTTGTACTAAAGAAATGTTAAGAAAATGGTAACAACATTAGCAAGATTTTATTTTTATTTTTATTTTTGTGTTGGTGAGAAGTCAAACTTTGAAAGAATTGCAATCCCATCAATGAGTATAAAGCTTTCATTTTATAAATTTATTCTTAAAAAAATAAAAAAATAAAAAATAAAATAAAAAAAATAAAAAATAAAAAATAAAAAACAGTCTTACTATTAACCCCTTAATGCACAAAAGGGGGTCCTCCACCAAAAACTGCCTCATTTTGGTTACTTTTGTTGACGTTCTCTGAATGCTTTTTAAAATATTTTTTCACATTCCAACTGTAGGATCTTGTACTTTAAGGTCTTATAAACTATCCCTCAAATTTTCAAGACATTTAACCATACGGATGTCAAGGTTATAGCAAATGAAGCTGATATTTTGAAATTTCAGACTTTGAAAAACCTGGGTAGCCTTTTGATGGGTCCCAAACCAAAAAAAAAGTTTGAAATGATGTGTCATTTTTTACCATCCTCACAATGAGGTAGTTAACAAGGTGCATAATTCAATTTGATAAGATGTTCAATTCATTAGCATTATTTCAGAGACCTTGTAATGGGTGGAGGCTAAAAGAATTGAAAGGAAGAAATTTTGGTCAAATTGGATTATCCCTTCAACTCTCCTCCAATTGGAAGAGCCCACAAATCATCGCATACAATTCATGTGAGGTGAACAAAAGTTCTTTTGAGGTGCCCAAATAGAATTCATTGCTTTAGATTTTTTGGCAAACCTATCCGAAGTATTGAAGCTGATTTCAACCTTATAGTGTTTCACTTTGAAAAATCCCTTCAGTGGAGATTTGATTGTATGGACATAATCAACATTGCATTGGAAAAAAGACTCGTTGTCCTATGACATCATATTTTTTATTTTGAAAAAAAGTTTTTTTTTGGGACTGGACAACCCGGAAAATGGGTAGCAACCAAAAGATGGTCTCTTGGGAGCTTTGGGGTTAAGGAAGGTAGTTTGTTTGTTTTGTTTTGTTTTGTTTTTGTTTGTACGTAACGGTGAGATCTCCCTGACCGTGCGCCCATCAACTGCATTCTTGGTACCATCCAAAAGCTCTCGACTAAGAGGGGTGTATGGAATTTATTTCATCACGTTTGAACCTACGGTGTGCAAGTTATGGATTTTTAATTGAATTTCGTCACTATAAATTGAATTAAATTATGGAAAATGGAACAAAGGAGTTTTTGATGTCATTGTTGGTATCGTCAGAAAACTCTCGATGAATAGGGGTGCACTAAAGTTATTTCGTAGCTTTTTGAGCTACAATGTGAAAATTTTGGATTTTTAATCGAATATTGTCACCATAAATTTAATTTAATTATGGATAAATTATTCTAAAAAGCAAAAGAAAAAGAAAAACCACGGGGATCGCACGAGAACATGAGGAACACTGAGAGTACGAGGAACTTGAGGAGCACAAGGAACACGGGAGGCATGGAGAACAAGGAGAGCACGAGGAATATATGAAACATACTCGGGGAGGTCACTTCCAAATATTACGTAAAAGCGTGTGAACAAGTGAATTTCAACCCCTATATACTTTTTAATAAAGTTTGATTTAGCTCCAATTTTTTTAGTGTGGTCGCATATTCATTATATCTTTATTTTCTTAAACTCTTATTTTAATTATATTCAAAACGAGCTCTAAAAACACAATTGAAACAAGCTCTAAAAACACAAAAACTAGTTGAATAGTGCATTTATTTACTTCAAAAATTTATAAGTAATTATTTTGAATAAAGAAAACTTCCAAAAATTCACAATATAAACTTTCAACATAAAGAAACATCCCATAATTTTTCAAGTTGTTTGGCTGATTATTTACAATGTAATATAGGGGGTCAAAGATTTGTTCGCACGTGATACTCATAAAATACATTGAGTGAATTCCCCGAGGAAACATAGTGAGCAAAGGGGACATGTAGAATACGGAGAACATTTGGGCCAACAACACATGGGCACACTAGTCTTACTATTAAGGAAACTGAGTAGTTTGTGTTGTTTTGTTTGTATGTAACGTTCAAATCTCCCCAACTATGCGCCCGCAAACCGCGTTCTTGATACCGTCGGAAAGCTCTCGAGGAGGAGGGGTGCACCGAAATAGCTTCGTCACATTTGGACATAAAGTGTAGAAGTTATGGGTTTTTGGATGATTTTCTTCACCATAAATTGAATTAAATTAAGAAAAATGGATAGTGAGGTTTTTTTATTTTGTTCTTAGAATTGTCAGAAGTTCTCAGCGAGCAGGGGTGGACCGAAGTTGTTTCGTAGTTTTTGGACCCATCGTGTGAAAGTTACAGATTTTTAATCTGCTTCTATCACCATAAATTGAATTAAATCACGGATAAATTATTCTAAAAAATGAAAGCAAAAGCAAGGGGAACATGGGGAATGCACAAGAACACGGGGAGTAGGAAGACATGTGGAACACAAGGCCAAAAACATAGGGCCACACTAGTCTTACAATTAAGGAAGGTGGTTTACTTTGTTTTGTATGTAACATTGAAATCTCCCTGACCATGCGCCGGACGGCCATGTTCTTGGTACCGTTGAAAAGTTCCCATCGAAGAAGGATGCATTGAAGTCGTTTCATCGCATTTAGATGTACATTGTTAGAATTATTGGCTTTTAAGTGATTTTATCATAATAAATTGAATTAAATTATGAAAAATGAAATATGGGTATTTTTGATGTCATTCTTGGCATCTTTGGAAAGTTCTCCACGAGTAGGGGTGCACTAAAGATGTTCGCAACTTTTGGACCTATCGTGTGAAAGTTGTGGATTTATAATCCAATTACGTTACCATAAATTGAATTAAGTTATGGATAAATTAATCTAAAAAAATTAAAAGTAAAATCTTGGCTAAATCACAAGGAACAATGAGTCAACGACACATGGCCACACTAGGCTTTTGCGAGCTATGGTCTATCAAAGGAGGGAGGGAGGGGCAACTTGGAGCTGCAAAACCTGTGTAACTCATAATATTGGTGTAGTATTGTGCACCTGACGATCTCAAATTAGATTAAAAAAAATTCACTATAGCCATGCGGTCCAAAATAGGGTTTTTGCTAACAATTCTTCTGTGGAGAATGTCAAACTTATTTTGAGACTCTAGACTTTGTTCAGTAGTGTACCATAGCTTGCAATCCCCCACTAGTAATATGATCTACTAGTTCGAAAATTGCTCCAAACTACCATTTCAAATGCATTAACCAAAAAAAATATTTTAGTTTTTTAGTTTCAATTGTAAGATCTTATAATGGACAAATTTAAAAATACTTGGAAATTTATAGTCCATTTGCCTTCATGGATCTCAAATATTTGCCATTAAATTATGCCCAAATGGACTGAATTGTTTTTCTACAAGTTGCCTAAGAACTCACTCTCTCTACTAATACCAAGTTTAAGATGTCATTAGAGTTTTGGGCATCATAACATTTAGATCCTCTATTTAAAAATGAATAAAAAATAAAAAATAAAAAATATATCATAAAACTTATACAATGCCGCATCTCTGGTACAAACTCTACAAATATCAATTCAAGAGAGGTGAAAAATAACTACAATTCCATTGAATGCAAGTATAAAACTAGCGGGCCAAATTTAAAAATTAAAATTTAAAAATTAATTAAAAATTAATAAAATAATAAAAAATAAAATAAAATACAATTCTAAATGAACTCCAATGGACCGATAATACACTGTAATGTACTAGAGACAACTTGAGAAACAACTCTAAAACCATGAATTGAGTTTTCAAAATATAACTAAATATAGTTCATATATAACTAAAAGACCATTTATCAATTTATTTTTAGTTTTTTAGCAAGTCTTTTTCTCTTTTTTTTGACCTTGAGGCCGTATTTTCTACAAATCAACCTCAAGCTAAGAATAAACTCACATGGAATCTCTATTTACAAACATATTACACTAATCCAAATCTAAATTTTGTTAACTATGAGGAATCCGGCAAGTACCCAGAAGCAAATTTCCAACCTTAAACATTCTGTTTGGAAAAAGGTTTTCCAAAATCAAATTGGGACCTCAATTTTTAGTAAGAGATTTGAGGTTAGCAATCAATTATGAGAATCTATTAGTAGCGCACTATGGTGTATGTAGGTACGCTCCCCACAAGGAATGATTCCGCCGCCAGAATGGTTGTGCTCTAGTCATTTCAATATAAGCCCACCTAGCACCCTTCTTTTATCTAGCAAAATATAACCAGAAGGCGAATTTTTTTGTAGGAAAAGTTAAATTCGGACCAACTGAACTCATTCCTTTGTCGCTAAACTTTCATCCATTTGAACATTTTTTTCATTCAATTGTGACGACTTCTATGAGATTCTTAACCAGTTGGTGGAGTTCTCCCTATTCAACAATAACACTGTAGATGGTACGGCACCAAATGCAATGTCTCACCACCCAATTTCTAACTAAATTCTAACTGAATTTGTCATGATTCAGATATTTGCTACAATGATTCAGGAATAATGATACAAATTCTAAGGTGTTGCAAAGAGGGGGCTAGAGATCTTATGTCATGTAAAATCTACAGGAGATGAAAATGCTACAATGTTCGGTTTGTTTCATTGGTGCCACCTGTTTGAATAATGAAAATTTACAGAAAAATCCCTGCCACCTAGTGCTCTAATACAGTAAAGCGGAAAAAGAGAAAGAATATGGAAAAGAATAGTTAAAGGCAAGCTCAGTAATGCAAGTGAGCGGCGATAGGGTCTTCTTCTGTGCCTTCTTCATTCCCTCGGGCGTCTGCCTGCGTCCTTTTCATCGCTGCCCATCGTCGTCCTCCCCATCGATCGATCGATTGTCGTTGTCGTCGTCTTGATCTCTCTTAAGCCCTCTCTCCGCTTCTTATTTCTTCATTTTTGGCCTTTCTGGGAATGGTTTACTCTTCTTTTCGGCAAGCGAAATGGTTCAGAATGCTGCCTGAGCTTGTGGATTGATCGAGGGAATAAGATTAGGGTTTCTTCCGTTGATTTTTGCTTCGAATCCTTGCGTTTCGTTCCAAGGAAGCCGACGATGCGGTTTGGAGGAGGCATCATGTGAAGGGAGGATGGCGTGGAGGGATGATCACGATGGTCAAGCAGGGAGGGACACTCAGTAGGGAATTTTGGAGATGGGGACAAGGCATGTGCAGGAAGAAGGCGTAGGAGGTGGAGGTGGATTTGGACGGGATGTTCAGCTGCTGCTTCTTCTTGTGAACATTAGGTTTCCAGAGGTGGTGGTGGTGTTGAATTGGGAGCGGACTCAACGAGGAGCGCAACTCCTCAACCCTAGTTTCGATTCTTGTACAAGGCTACGGCACCATGTGGTTCTGGCGCCCCCGCGAGCGGTTCTCGATGACAGAGCTCATGTGAGTTAATTGCTGTGGAGTCGAAATTTGGCCCAGGTTAGAGTGGAGTGGAGGGTTTGTAGGTAATCGGTGGCTTGGAATTATTGGATGATCATAGTTTTAAGAACGTAAGAAATTTTGCCTTTTGTTATTATCGTATTTGTTGGTTACCGGAATCCGGATGGTTTTGTTTCAAGTCACATTCTGAACTAACCTGCCAAGGAAAATCTTTAACTTAGGCGAGTTGAGGCGTTCTGATTTTTCGTTAGAATTACTGAAAGCTCAGTTGCTATGTGAGTTTGTGTGGATTAATAACTCAAAGCTGTCGAAATTTGACCTAGGTTAGAGTGGAGTGGAGGTTTTGTAGGTGATCGTTGGCTTGAAAGTTGACGGAATTATTGGATGATCACTATTTTGAGAGATGTGGAGCATTTGTAAGAACGGGACGATAATTTAGCGATTTGTTATTGTCGTATTGGAATCTGATTTAAGTCACATTTTGAATTAGTCTGCTAACGAAAATCTCAACTTATTTTAAATGTAGACAAGGTGAGGCAATTTTTCGCTACAATTACTGAGAGCTCAGCTGCTCTGTGTTTGGATGCAGGTACCTCAACGATCAGCTGCAAAAGACAACTGTGATTACAAATTCCAACAAGGTGTGAACAATCGGGCATTTGTCACGAGTAGATTTATTTTCTTAATTGTGTTGAACAGAAGTTGATATGATTAGTTTTTTTCAAGAATTGAGAGGGTGCATGTGTTCTAGAGGCTAGTCCTGAACATCAATTGGCAATACGACCAGAAAGGAACCTTGATTCAATGGAAAGAAATTCTTCGAATTGTTAACGTGAAAATTGGGAGAACAAGATAATAGATTGTTTATGTACGGTGATGGATATGTGCATCTAGTAATGGTGGATCTGTATGTTTAAGTAGTCCGGCTTGCTGTTGCAGGATTATCTCGTGGAGACGATCAGATCGATGGCCGAACTTTTAATATGGGGAGATCAACACGATCCTGCCTTTTTTGAGTAAGTTCTGGATATCTTATTTGCGGAGCTCTTGAGAGAAGTGCGTTATGTGATAATGCAACGTAATTGGGTAACTGTAGGGTGAAGTCTCTTCGATTTTGATCATACTGTCTGCGTGTTTGATCATCTCAATACGCAGTTGCTGGCAGATACGTTGATCTAATGTCATGAGTCGTTCAAGTGTGTTAGAACCTAATAATTCCTGGTTGTTGCCGACTTGAATGTGCAGTTTTTTTATGGAGAAGCAGGTGATGGCAACTTTTGTTCGTATTTTGAGGAGCAGCAGTAAGATAACCACCGTAGCAGTGCAGCTGTTGCAAACGCTGAGCATCATGATTCAGAATATACGCAGCGACCATGCCATATGTACGTGAACATGAATTACACTTATTTAGAGATAGGCTGAAAGTGGGATTCGTGAATTGTTCTTGTGGTCTGCTGGACATACTCGTTGTTCTTTATCTTGTCTTAAAGAGCAGAAATTGTCTCTGGCGACAGCTAGTCTTCCATGTCTTAGTGCATCTGGTGGATTTTACTTTATTTTCCATCGGTGTAATGACATTCCGTGTCGAATCACACTGAGCTTCTTCCGTTAGATGCGACGTATTCTTATGCAGTTATCCTGTGCCTGCTGCAGACTATCTATTCAGCAATGAATACATCAACCACCTTATTACATTCCCTTTCGATTTCCGCCATGAAGAGCTTCTGGCTTATTATATTATATTTTTGAGGTACCACAAGTGAAAATCCACCTTCTATTGTCATCTTCATTCTGGATCAGCAGATTCCTGTATTATTGTGGGGATGATAAGTTGCTGTCAATTGGAGCAGCTTGCAATTTGCGAGCTGTGAGTTCCCTTGCATTAGTAGCATATGTGCAGTGTGCAACATCTGACTTGGTAGATTTGCGCACCGCACCATGTGACACAGCTTCTTGTCTCTGTGACCCAGGACGATCAGCATGAAATTGGACCGTAACACGGTTTCATTCTTTATCAAGACCAACAATGTTTGTGATGCGTCTCCTTTTCTTTTTTTGACTCTCTGATTGCACTTGTTTACATCAGTACACTATATTTCTTTTTCAAGTACATTACATATCTTCAGGCCGCATACATTTTACCTAAGGTCGTTTAATTTGCAGCCAGTATGAATCGAACTAGGGCAGTACTTTTATTTTCTACAGGCAACGAATTGTCAGAATTGCTCTAAAGATGAGAAGTTGGTGTCGCTAGTTGGGATTATGTTGAGATACACTGTTGAACTTATGGGATGGTGATGCACTTATTTGTGTTTGCTAGAAGTTTTCGTTTGTTCACATCCTTATTGCTATGCAGGAGGAAGTGGTCTCTTTTCCCTTGTACACTGAAGCCATTAAGTTCTTTCACCATGAAGAGGGCATGGTTCGCATTGCTGTCCGGACAATTACTCTCAGTGTCTATAACGGTGAGAGTCAAAATCCACTTTTTACTATTCCAATAAGTTTTTGCTTTCACGAATATGCTGGAAGCTTACATGCATGCGTTGCAATGTGATTGTGTATTTTCTTTTTTGTTGTTGACCTTACCCGCCTTTCTTGTTGACGGTGATGGCAATGGGCAGTGGATGATGAGAGCATCCGAATGTTCGTAGCAAGTCCACCAGTGGTGGACTATTTCTCAGACCTTATCACCTTCTTAAGGCAGCAATCCTTTGGCCTGGATGGCTTGGTGGCTGAGGTCTCAAAGTAAGTTATCCATGTTCTCTTGTACAGTTTTACAGGAATCAATCCTTCTATTGAGCAGAGAGAGACATACAGTCAAGTAGCTCTAAAATACTACACAAGTCACTTTGGGGAATAAAATATTATTGCCTTTGAGCTTTGATTACTTATTACCTCGTCAAGTTAGATGTATTTTAGAGACTTCACTTAGAGGACAACACATTGTCTATTCATTGATGAGCAGCTTAGCTCCTTGTACTTGTTATTTTAACGATTCAAGTTTCTCTGTTGTTGCCTTGACATTTGTCAGATTGATGTATAACCTCATTTTTTTTCTTTATGATCAGATCCCCATACTCTGGACAAATGCAGGGAAGGGTGGAAGGAGCCATAGCTGAAATTGGGGACTTGCTCTATTATTGCAACGACATCATAAATTCTGGTGTACCTGCTTTAAAGTCAATCATGACAAAGCATATCATGAATATCCTGGTCTTGCCTTTGTTGCTACCTTCTTTACGTCCTGTCGACAAATGTTCCACCCAACCATCGGTAAGATTCTTCTGCTTACTGATAATGAAGTAACAAATTGTTGAGGAGGAACCTATTTCAAGTGGACATTTCAATTCTTGATGGTTTTTTGGTATGATTGATTCCATACAAATGAATAGCTTGATCAACATGCATGTCCTGAGGTTCTCATTTTCAATGAATACGGTTTTCATTATATACCAATCTAAGGTGGTCAGAGCAGACTAATGCTGGGAAGCCATTGCAGGATAAACATATCAGCACCTTGACATCGTTATATCTTCTATTGCGGCTGTTACACGTTGTACACCACAAAGCTTTAGTTAACAGCATTGGGGCTTCATTGCTAAAGACGGACCAAGCAGCTCCAGTTGAGCTGAGTCCTGAATTCTCTCCAGACCTGGTGGAAGTAGATGGAAGCCTAGGCAGAGAAGCAATAGAAGCAGGAGAAGAGTCTGATGACTCGACTGTAGTACCAACTGCTTCAGAAGAACTAGATGGCCGGTTTGTCCTACACCTGAACAACGGTCTTCTGTTAATTATGTTATATTTCGTCTTCATCATAACTGTTGTCTCATTTATCCTTTTGTATTGAGAAAGTCTTATTTTGTGTTAAAGCCTGTTAGAACATCTTGTTTTCTCAAAGCTTTTATTCAGGGAGATTTTGTGTTAATGATGTTCAAATTGCTGCATTTATTGCAAGTTACTATCTGACTAAATCATCCATAGTGCTGCAACGATCATAGTTTTTTTTATTGCATTGCAGGAAAACTTTGCTGTCATATCTCCTCTGCAATGATGATAAATTGGTGATGGCTTCCCTATGCCTATCGGTTTCTTTTCTGCAAAACGAAGGTAAATCTTGCACTTCTATTAACCCCTAAGCGTCCACTGTGTATATTCTGTAGTGTAAGAGAATTGGACCCCCTGCTGCAAATCATCTGTTTGTGTGAAAATGACTTCAGTTTGACACGATTGACAATGTTGATCTTGTAGTATAGAACAAGAGTTTTGAAATGATTTATTGCAATCAGAAAACCGAGCTAAAATGAGAAAATGCCACACTTGCAAAGTTAAGTGATGCAGATGGCCATATTGGGCGTTTTAGAAGCTGAAGTTTTCTAAAATCTTGGGTTTGTGATTGAATTTTTTTTTGGTTTTTTTTGGTTGGGGACAGCTTTGGATGAGTCATTGCTAGATGCTCTTGGGATTCTTCCTCGTCGGAAACGCCATAAGAAACTACTTTTGGTATGTCTTATTCACTTTATTTCATATTTAATTTCGTTTGTATCTCAGAATTGAAGCCTTGTGAGTTTTGGCAAAACTGACTTTTGAAAAGCTTGCCTATTTTGGTAATATTTGTCTTTGTTAAGGTTAAACTCCACATGCTGCCAGTTTTGATTAGTCCAAAGTGTTGAATTTCAGCAACAATTGATCGGTGACAAAACTGATAATGAAGTGGATCGACTCTTCTCCCCTTCATTAGAACGGCCGCATGACGATTTTATGGTATAGCCCTTACACTCATGATGACCTCTCTACATGAATTTATTCACCACTTTAGATCTCACTTGATCTTCTTCACATACTGGGCGTACCGTAGTCTGTGATTGCTAGAGGTTCACTTAATGCATAACCAAGAAGATGAATTGGGTGTGCTCCCTTTATTGGCTCTGTCTATAGCATCACATATCATTACATACCGCATTCTTGTGTCATAGATGCTTGTTTTAATTTTCTGCACTTACACGGATTGTTGTCATTATTGCCGCAGCTGCCATTGCCGTTTATGTCATTACTGCCTTAGCGTTAGTTTGTTTGTACGTTAAGGTGGATTCAAGGTTTAGCAACTGCTATGAATCAGAGATAAGGTTTATCCGAGGGAAACTAACCTGGCGATTTTCTGACAGGGTGATCATTGGGAGAATCACCTCGGGGACGAATTGTTGTCAGGATCAGTCTCATTGAGACATCGTGGTCAGGTACCTCTGTCGTAAAATTACTTGTGATATTTCACAAAAACATGTACGCATCATCATATTTTAGGATATGAGTCATTACAATCAATACGCTATAAGTTCTAAGGATTGTTTTTCTTGTATTTTTATTTCCACAGATGCTTGAAGCATTGATTCAATTGATGTGTCGAAGGCCTCCCCCCTACGCAGAGGTTCTATGGCAAGCAGGGTGGTTGCTGCGTCAGCTTTTGCCATACCAAGAGCACAAAATCACTGATGCTCACATGTCGTTGCTTAATGTATGTCTCCCATGTTATGACGACCTTATCTTTATCAGAGTCTAGAGTTGCTATTTTGGGGAAGTTTTAAAATCTTGAGCTCGGTTAGTGGTTCCGTATTCTTATACTGTGCTCTATAAACCTAAGACTTCCTATTTCGAGTGTCATGTTGGACTACTTCGATATTGCACAGTATTTGGAGTGGGTGGTGCTTTTGGTAGGATTTTAATTGGTTGGAGCTCTGACTTTGCATAACATGATGTTTCCATTGATTGACGATTATCGTTTTTCAGAGCGCATATGCAGCTGCTCAGCATGATTTCTCTCTTGAGTTGACCGATTGCTGGTCAGATATCATCCCAGCAGTGATGACCGAAGAATGGAAAATCTGCCGTAAAGGTGATCCTACTATTCTTTCGCAATCTTGCTTGGAGCTATTGATCAGTATCGATGTGGAGCCTGCATTTTCTGTATCCTGGCATCATTAGAAGAACTAATCTAGTTCTTTTCTACACTGTGGATGCAACACATGTACATCCTTATCAGGAAATAGTTAAATTTGACCATGTTGTTAAAAGTAAGCTAGCTATAAATTTGGTGGCAGTTGATTAATTTATAATGTACTCATTATCTTGTTTCTGCTTTCTGTGTACAGCGCTTGACACACCTGTGCTTCAGAAGGACGCTTCGTTTGTATTGATGCCAAGCTCCCAAACCAACACAGGAGGTAATCTCAAAGCTCCATAAGCACTACAATCAGTATTTGCTCGTGAGTAGCATCATAATTTTAAATGCTAGAGTTGTGCTTTTTTAGGGTTTTTTTGTTTGACTTGCAGGTTGCAATTCTCTTATAGAAGTTACTTTTTGAGCTTCTAAATCTATATTGCTCACACTTGGATTTGACTCGGCAGAGAATGGGCCACTGACTTCCTCCATTCATGTCGGAGAAAGAATGCGGGCATCCGTTAAGGTATTCCTTACTATATTTTGTAGATTAGAGTATCAGACAATCTTTCTATACTCAATTTAGTTCATCATGAAACGGACATGCATTTTGAACATGCAGAACCCATTTGTAAGGGATTATCATTTTTAAAACAATCACAGAAGTATATAAAGTATAAAACAAATATCACAACTGTTGTTTTGTTAAATGTACGGGGTCGAGGAAGTACAGTATGATGCCATGCACGTTGTTTCAAGCCTAAACTGATTCTCCAGTATATCAATTTTGAACCTTGACTAATGTTACTTTTGTATGGTCGCCTAATAGTGAACCTCTTAATATTGGATAAGAGTACAAGTATATTTTGTCCTCCAATGATGACAGCTTTGAACGGTTTCAGATTTTGATGGTTCTTTATCAAATGCGAGTTCTCCTTGTGGAGGGCACATTGTCAGAAAGGCCTCCTTTAGTTGAGTTGCCAGAGAATATGAGAGTTCAGCATCCAATCACGTCAACAGCGGTGGGCACGGAGTTGGCTATTTGTAAGTAATGATCACTGTTCTCAAAACCTTCTCATGTTGAATTCCATACTGAACGTTGCAGACGAAAAAGTCTCATTAGGTGAACCATCGTTCTGTGTGTAAGTTTTTCATTTTTTTCATTTTTAAACTGCTAGTCTCTCTGGCCGGAAATGTTATTCCGTCGAGGCACCCGTGGTTTCACTATGTCTATCTGATATCCGACGCTTGATTAGGGTTCATTTTCTCATCACCAGAAAATTCTACAAATTTCCAAGTTGATAAACACATCCTATATAGCACTTCAGGTAGTCTTGCTAGTGAAGGATGCCTTCCGTTTGTTGGGCAGAGTGCAACTTAACCTTCAGCTCTGTCATATGTCGAACTCTGATTTGCTGTGGTCTGTTGCAGCGGAAGATGCTATGCCATGCAGGGTTGCATTTGAAAGAGGGAAGGAGCGGCATGTGCATCTCGTTGTGGTGTTGGGAGAGACATCAGGGTCACTGTTGTTGATAGAGGACATTTCCATCAAGCAGCGGAGTGGGGTCATCCGTGTTACAGCACCTTTGGTTGGCTCAGATGTAAGTAACCGGCCTTTCGTCTTTGTTCTTGTTTTAAGGTTTCTATGTGGTTTGTGCAATTCGTGCCATTCAGGGTGTGCTGATTTGAATGCTTGTTTGATACAAACATATGTGATAGGTTAGTTTATGAACTACTCATGCTTCTTACCTCATGAACTAGGAACATATCTACTGCTGGTTCTTCTTTATTTATGAGAAGGCTGAGGAGAGTTGCTTTGTGGGAAGGTACCAAAACTGAGATCTAAATTTGATGGTTGTTGGGATTTGACAGCCGAGGGTGGATGAGAAACATGCAACTTGGCTACACTTACGCATTCGATCGCCCCACCAGCCCTTGGCAGATGTAGGGAAACTAGGTCTTCCGAGAACAAGCCCAAAGGTGAAAATTCTTGTAGATGGGCGATGGACTCTTGCCTTTGACGATGAAGAGGCTTGCAAGCGTGCCTGCCTCTTCATCCAGGACAAGCTGGCTAATCAACGCCATGCTATCAGTCTTATAGTATCACCTTTTTTAGCGACAGATGCTGGCACGCGTCAGTGATAGAAACCCCTTTGAATACATATTATCCAGGTACCAAATGGTACTAGTTTCGCTTTAGGCACCATTCTCTACCATTTCTGTTTCCTGTCTTGCGTCTTACAGCCTGATTGTTTACAGGCTGGTTCCCCATATTTGGAGCTGAATTCTCAAGCCATTATGTACAGTAGCCCAATGGGCATTCCTCTTTCGAACTGCCATCACGCACTCCCTGCAGTGAGTGGCCACAAATTAGCAACTTCAGGTTTATTGTCCTACATTAAGGATGTACATTGCTCGCTTTCTATGTACGACATTATCAATCAAGGCTCAGGTACTTTGAATCCCCATGATTCTGTTGTTCCATGGCAGTGTAGCTTCTGGATCTCACCATCTGTTTCAATTCCGTTACATCTTTGACATCATCTGTGTGAGGCTGTTTGTAATTTCAGAACTGAGACTCTTGTCTGATACTGTACACATCGTCAATGGCAAGAGTCTAATTCAAAGGCTTTATGATGATGTGTAAAGGTTTAATCTTTCTGTGTATAAGATAACTATATCTAAAAGCGACCTTTACCTTAAATCGTCCCTAGCTCAATCTTCCATAATAAGTAGATTCTGACACCCTACTATTGATGAGAATGTGCACAATCTGAACATCAGAGTTTAGGGTTGCTTTATGGTCAACCTATAGTCAGCACTTTGAAAATTCATAACTTATTCATACAGTGTCCAAATAATGCATACTAAAGTGTGTTGGAGTCCTCTTGAACTTGCTATTAAGACCCACCAACCAAAAATATTTTCTGTTTTATGTGTGTAGATAGGCTCAGTTGGTAAGGTGGACGCTTTAAGGTATACCCAAATTTTAAATGACTTGGCAAATTCAAGATTGAATCAAACGTCTTGAATCTTCTTACAATTGTTGATCATCGGCTATTTGTATTCCAGTATACACAAGGTGGGAGAAGAAACGCACAATCTCGGTGGCGTCAACACGGGTACCCACGATTTTGAGCTACACTTCACTGTCCTTTTGTATCCTCACCTGCACAATGAAGACCGATACTACTAGCAGACCTGTTGTTTTTCATTACCCACTTCGTGGGAACAGTGAACAATGGTTGAATATTATGCTGATAATTTTGTCTTCTTGTGACCAAAACCACTCACCAGCATTGACACAACCCACGTGCCTGGCGCGGTTTCATACCTTTTTCATTTATAGTAAGTGAAAATCAACACATTTCCTACTAGTGCGACAATTTTAGTTTACACACAAGCTCCTACATATACACACAAAAAGGTGTAGGTGTATAATCCCCATGTACTTACTTGAATTCTCATTAGATCATATCTCCTGGACTTCCTTTGCCACTGCCACCATGGTCTTCTTGACCTTGCTCTCGGTCTTTAGCGCCACACCCTTCATTCCCTTCAAATCCTTGAGAGTGACCACCGAGGCGCTGGTAGGAAATATGTCATTTTTCACTTACTATAAATGAAAAAGGAATGAAACTGCGCTAGGCACATGGATTGTGTCAGCGCTGGTGAGTGGTTTTGGTCACAAGAAGATAGAAACATAATCATAAGCCACTGTTCATTGTTCCCGCAAAATGGGGAATGAGAAAACGATAGGTCTTCTACTAGTGAGGATACTGCTATCACCGAAACGCCCACAACAATCACACCTTGGATAAGAGCCATCGACGCCCTCTCCCTTGCCCTACTCTCCCTCCTCTACAATAGTCATCTACAACCTCCCACATTGAAGTTCCATAAGAAAATTCATACATAGTGATTACAAATTGATAAATTGTAGGATCTTGTACTAGACTAATTTAAGAATGTGTGGAAAAAAATTGTACGGTAGTCCATTTGCCTTCATGAACCTCAAAATATTTGCAGTCAAACTTAGCGCAAATGGGTTGACATTCTTTTCTCAAGTTGCTCAACAACTTGCTCCCTCTACGAACACCACATTTTAGTTGCCCTTAGAGTTTCGGGATTCATAACTTGTAGACCCTCTACTTAAAAATAAAAAAATTACATTCTGTTATGAAACTTATACAATCTCGCATCTTTGGTAAAAACTCTACAAATATCAATTCAAGATAGTTGAAAAATAACTACAATTCCATTGAATGCAAGTATAAAAATAGAGGGCCAAAAAACAAACAAAAAGTACAATTCTAAATGAATTACAATGTACCAAGAATACATTTTAATGTACTAGAGACAAGTTGAGAAAAAACTCCAAAACCATGAATTGAGTTTTCAAATAATAACTTAAAAAATCAATCCATAACCTTGAGACTATATCTTAATTTATTTTTAGTTTATCAACAAGTCCTTTATCTTCTTCTTGACCTAGAGGCCATCTTTTCTACAAATCAACCTGTCCTAGTATCTCCATTTCCAAACCACATAGCCTAGAGTTACCGTAAACTAAACTAGACATATAAGACAAATTAGAAATTGAAAAAGAACAACCATCAACCGGCAATAATGAATGAAAGTTTTCAGGATATCCATCATATTCAACATTTATACTATGATGTGCCAAATTTATTTTAATTAAATTTGAAGACGTTCAAATGTAGAAAATCTCACTTTGTTTTTTTCCCAAAACTTTTTCCCAACTTTTATTAATTATTTGATAATTATTTGGGCAAGGTGCTACCAACCAACGGTAGCCGGTAAAAGGCAAGCTTAGTAATGCAAGCGAGCGGCGATAGGGTCTTCTTCTGCACCCTTCTTCATTCCTTCGGGAGTCCGCCAGTGTCCATTTCACCGCTGCCCATCGTCTTCGACCCCATCGATCGATCGATTGTCGTCGTCGTCTCGATCTCTCGTAAGCGCTCTCTCCGTTTCTCATCTCTGCATTTTTCGGCCTTTCTGGGAATGGTTACTCTTCTTTTCGGCAAGCGAAATGGTTCAGAATGCTGCCTGAGCTCGTGGATTGATTCATGTACGGGAGGGAACAAGATTAGGGTTTCTTCCGTGATGTGGAGTTGATTTTTCTTCGAATCCTTTCGTTTCGTTGCTACGGCGTGCTTGCCTCTTTTTTTCACTCTGGGATGTGTTTAGGTTTTCTGAGCCTTTCTGTATGAATTAGGTTTATCCGGGAGTAGGTGGGTTTCTCGGTTTAGGTAGGGTTTCCGCTTTGTCTCGCGAGGTTTTTATTTCGAGGAACGAGGTTTCGGAGTTAAAAGCTTAGTTCGTGATATGATTCTGTTTTCCGTTTACTTTGTTCTTATACCGTTTACGTCAGTTTAACCAATATGCAGGAGTCTGATTTTGTAGAGATCGCTTTGGGTATAAGAGCCAAACTGTATTGAGATCAAATTTTTTATCACTATGTATGAATTTTCTTATGGAATTTCAATGTGGGAGGTTGTAGAGCACTATTGTACTTCCATTCAATGATGAGTTGGCATAGAAGTTAGCGAAGTCATGCTTGTACGCGACTTGCTAATTGAGGCCAATCTAGTGTATTAAAAGAGATTAGTTGCTGTTGATAACCGGGGTTCGTACATGATGTCCTCACGGTTTTAGTATCCTATAGCTTAATATTCATTTTACGAATCTGAAGTGATTTGTAATCGAATTTTGTAGCAACGAAGTTGGTCGAGTCAATTTCTTTTAAATTTGCTGTCGTTTATTATCTCTTCATCTTTTTTCTGGATTTCTCTTACTCAAAATGTTGCACGATACTGGACTTTTTAAATTCGGGTATTTGCGTGATTTTGAGGAAGTCTAACTCCTAAGCGTCCACGGTGACCAGAATGATCACCATGTTTTTATTAACAGTTTTTGAGTAGGTCCTAACTGGACTTCCTCTTGTTCGAATTTTTTTGTTTGACCAACACACGCAATGATCTTCACTAGTTCTAGTGATATAAAATTTGGTTCCATCTGAATTTTATTTTTCACAATATGATCAATTGAATTTGTCATTTTAAAACTGTGAATCCTTGGTCCTTTAAGGGCTAAAAAACAGCCTTTGTTTTCCCCCTGTTCGAATGTGCAGTGTTTGTCACCATGGCGGCACCCTTGAGGAACCTGGCAAGCATGAAGGTGAAGGACGTTCCCACCTACGTGAAGACGTCTATGAGCCGGGAGAAGGTGATGAAGGACACATGGTCTTTCTTGTACAAGTACAACGAAAAGTACATTCAGACTGGCAGCATCAGGCCTCTCATGGATGTGATGATTTCTGTTGGTTTCCTCTCCTACGCTATTGCATGGCCCACGGAGATTCGGCATTTGCGTCATGCTGAGGAAGCAGCGAAGCATGGCAAGGAGCATCACTAAATAGTTTTGGTTTCCTGCATTTTATTTCACTCTGGTAGGGAAGGGAATCCATAATAGACATGTAGAGCCTTCCACGTGTTGCTCAAACCTCTGCGGTTATTTCTACTCTACTGTACATTATCAGTGTACAGTGAAATGGAATAGGTCTGTTTGTGTTGTGGACAAGATTTGTTCCTGATGAGCAAAATAAAGCATATGTACTGCACTTTGAACTTTTGACCAAACTGGTTAGGTGAACTTGTTATGTTCTTGAGGCTTGCAAATGATAACAGGGGGTGTTACACCACTTTCTTCCCATTCTCAATCTTCAGAGGATGCGTACGTGGCACTTCCTCCTTGAATTGTGGAGGACCCATTCTCTGAAGATTGAGAAGTTTCATTCTTCTCCTCTGAAGGTGAAGAATGGACGTGAAGATTGAGAAGCTGTGGAGAAGATTAACAAGCTGTGTCCATTCTTATTCTTCACACGGTGTCAAGGGGAGGAGTCGCACCTTCATGAAGAATGGTCACGATTGGTTCCACGTTTCTCTCTCAAGGTTCTCAATCTCCATAGAATCAATCTTCTCGGAAGAGGTGTGACAACCCCTATTGTATTGGGGCTGATAAGTCTTTGTCCTTCAAACTTGACTTTGCTTGCTGTTTCCTTTCCACTTTGTGATGTTATAAATGACTGAAGTGATCCAATGAAGTCCAGGGCTCTTGCGTCATTCACTGGAAGTCAAGTAGGTGACCGACTGGCGGCTATAGAGTTAGGTTAACAGCTTTGGGCATCAGTAGTGAACACTAGCTAACAGCATCACTTTGGTTGTAATTCTTGTACCCCAAGATGATGCATACCCTAAGTTCATTTTTTCACAGAGTGAGGAGATTGCTGTTAACATCTTTTTGGTGAATTGCACTAAACTGAACATATTAGGGGATGTTCGAGGTGGCCTGCAGGAGAAGACGATTGAGAATGCGCAGAATGGCAGAGCGCATGAAGGCTACTGAATGTTACGAGTACTTTGAGGAAAAGAAGGTTCGCGTTGTTGTATCGATTGGAGCACACTTGTCACACATTCAAGTTCTGCCATATTATAGCGAAAAAGTTGGGGTAAGATTGAAGAGCCAAAGACGGAATAAGTAGGTACATCCGTGCACTTTATAAATTCATCCGTGCTAACCGAAAGGCTGCGCATGGTTTTCCTTGGAACCTTCAGGGAGCGTTTTCATTCATTATTTTAGTTTTTCGTTCGGGTGAGAATCACCAACCTGGATCTGGAAAAAGAAGAATAATGTACTTGCTTGGCACGGCCTGTCCTCAACACGTCAGAGGCTACGACTGCCCCTTCTTTCCGCTTTCCAAAAGTTGCAGTAACTTAACTGTCATCAGATTCTGGGTGGCGTTTCTACAGTACATAGCTGCACAACTTGCCTTCAGGAGCATTAGGAGTAGTTTCGTTTCTTCCTGCCGTGAACTCTTGTACTTAATTTTCACTGCTGTTTCAGGTTTTCGTGGTTGCATTCGGCCTCCCTGTCTGTGAAGACTCAGTCTCTGTCCATTTGCATTTCTCTAGAGAAGGCTAGAATTCAAAACTGCAACATGGCGGGAGCTACCACGAGGTACGCTCCATTTGTACTAAGCTTGCAAATCTTTTGTTGTAAGTGACATACTGATAATTTCAGTCGAAAGCTTCGCAGTGGATTTGTGATGTACGCCAACAAGCATGTTCTGCAGATTTGAATCTTAGATTCTGGCTTTGGAGTGTATTTTGAAAGTCCCTGTAACCTTAAATTTCTTCCTTAATTAATGTTGCAGAGTAGGAGTGAGGAGAGCGGTGGACTAGGGAGAAAGAGTGAGGAGAGTGGCGGTGTTTTGTGTCTGTTGGAAGAGCTTGCTAACCAAGTCGCCACTTTAGCACACTGGAATTAGTCAATTCTAATCAGTAGCGTCAGTTAGCATATTGGACCTTTTAATTCCTGCTAACTTAATATGTGGATCTGGATTTACAGAAATTCATTTCCATCGGTTTACTCCCCGATTCATTTTCCATCTGTTAACCCTCTCCTCTGTCTATTTATTTAGTGTGGGTTCTGAAATAACGTGAGCGAGCGTTTGAAACATAGGAGTGTGAATAGTGTTGGACATCATCAAGCTATTTATTGGATTCTAAATAGGTGAATGCATGATTATCAAAACGAAGTGTCCATACCAATGGTTTGAAGTACTAATTGTGCCTACACCAACTGAAAAATCTAGTCCCTGTTGAAGTGTGGACACCAAGTAGGTCAGTTAACTTCCAGCTAATAGTTAATCCCTAAAAGCCCGAGGGGTATTGGACAAAACATAGATGTGTTATAATATGTGCCTTCCATATGTTTGATGAAGTTTGGTTCAATAGACAAAATGTAGACAATCATCTCTACAAATTATCCATACAGTCAAACTTCCAAAAATAACTTTAGATCATTTTTTAATGAATTTAAAAGCATTAACCTTTGAAAATTTGTATAAATTATAATTTTCAATTTTAGAGTTCAAAATTTAGTATGATTGGTTAAAGTTGGGCTATCTATTGTAAACTTCAAAAAAGCAAAAGAAATGATGGAGGGATCATCATTACTTTCCCCAAATAGCAAATTTTATAACACTAAGACAATGTTGAGATGATCTACTTTGAAAAATTCTCCTGGGTGGAGTTTAACTCGGATTGCCATATTTCAAATTGGGTTGGAAAGTAGACTTGATTTAGTATTTTAAAATATTTTTTATTTTTTCAATTTTTTTTTGTTCCGGGCAGCCCGTTAAATTCGGGCAGCGACCAAAAAATGGTCGTTTGAGCGCTTAGGGGTTAATTGTCCTAAGTAGCAACAATCTAGTTCCCTGTTGGTCACCTTGCGAACTCGTGTGTTTACACAGGACAACATCTAAACAGGCCTCTAATTGGCTGTAGCTATCACATTCTAGTATGTACAGAGAATATTTGCTACTCCCTTCGTCCCAAAAGAGAAAAAAAAAATTGTCCCAAATTACTTGATGCAAATCATTTGAAGTTGTTGTTTTACAAATTTTAACAAAGCAAAATCACAAGACAAGTGTATAGGAAATATTTTTTGTCTGTGAAGCTTGTCTTTGCTCATGTGTGGATCACAAACAACATATGAGCTAGCTAAAATCACATATGTTCGTTCTCATGTGTGGATCACAATCAACATATGAGCTAGCTAAAATCACATATGTTCGTTGCATCAGAGAACACACTGCAACGAACATCACCAGGTTGCCACTTGCCACATGTCACACATACTGCTTGAACAGACAGCTACTCTGAAACAGAAACTTATTGTATGTAGAGATTTGATGAAATCATTCTAGTTTGCTTAATTTTGTTGGTTTTTTCAAAAGCATCATCTACTATGGGACAGAGGGAGTAGTGGAAGTTAGTTACTAGTCTTCGTCTGCTTAGAACTGATTGTCAGTGTGTGAATTTGATCAGGTGGTGGTCGAAGGAGACGGTGGCCGTGATCACAGGGGCCAACAAAGGCATAGGGCTGGAACTGACGCGGCAGCTGGCCAAGAACGGGCTCACCACGGTGTTGACGTCGCGAGACGAGGGCCGCGGCAAGCAGGCCGTGGAGGCCCTCCGACGCGAAGGCTTGGACAACGTCGCCTTCCATCCTCTGGATGTCCACAGCGACCAGTCTGCGCAATCTCTTGCCCACTGGCTCAAACAAACGTATGGCGGCCTCGACATCCTGGTCAGTCCTCAGTAACCCACTCATTTCTTTGGAAAAGATGCGACAAACCCTAATTTCACTAACATCAATGTTAGTAGGAACAGTGCGCTTTCAAACAAGTTAATCTTACAACTCCAAAATCTGGAACTTCAGATTCAGTTGAAGTCTTCAAATCTGTACACTAAACCCTAAACCCTAAACCACTACAGTTTACCACGGCCATTGTTATCAACCGAACTTGCGAATGGAAAGGTTACAAGTGGATTAGTTGCTGAGCTGAATGAAATAAAAAACTCCCAGAATCTGAGTGAGTTAGTGAGCTGACGGGTCCGTCGGTGGAGTGATGGGTTATTGTAGGTGAACAATGCGGGGGTGGCGAAGAGAGCCGTGACGGAAGAGAATGTGGAGCTGGTGATGCAAACGAACTACTTCGGTGTGAAGCGCGTGACGGAAGCCCTGCTGCCTCTCTTTCGGCCTGCATCTGCTGGCAGCCGCATTGTCATCGTGGCTTCTCGCTCAGGCTTGCTCCGGGTAACATACAGTTCCTCTAGCCTGTTCCATGTTACTGAGAATCACATACATATATTATATTAAAATCTATTAAATACAACTAACAGTTGAAGATCGAGTCAAAGCCTACCATGGTTTTACTCACAGTTTGCAAACTCATACAAAATCCAAATAATCAGCGTTGGAATATATCCTGGGAACAAACAAAAAATTCCCTTCTAATTATCACACTTTGAACTCATGATTATCACACTTTCCAATAGGGGTTGTCACACCTCTTCCGAGAAGATTGATTCTATGGAGATTGAGGGAGAGAAACATGGCCATTCTCCATGAAGAAGGTGTGACTCCCCTTCTTGCCGTGTGAAGACTGAGAATGGACACGGCTTCTCAATCTTCACGGTTTCTCAGTCTTCACGCTCATTCTTCACCTCTGGAAGAGACGGAAGAATGAAACTTCTCGATCTTAAGAGAATGGGTCCTCCACAATTAAGTGCCACGTACGCATTCTCTGAAGATTGAGAATGGAAGAAAGAAGTGACACCCCACTAATTAAAAAAAATTAAAAAATATACTGTGAACTCATGATTATCACACTTTCCAATGTCACATTACAAAAATAAAAATTGCTATTGTGATTGGACACTTTCCACATGCCGGCAAATTCTGAACGTTGGTTACCAAAAGATGTACCGTAATACAAAAGAGTTGTGAGTGTAAGCAGAGCAGGGTTTAGGGTGAAAGTCAGGATTGATCCGTGAGTGGTGTTTGTTGCAGATGTTGAGGAACAAGTATCGGGAAGAGCTGGGCGATCGGGAGCACTTAACGGAACAGAAGATCGACAGCTTCGTGGCGGCGTTCACGGAGGAGGTGCGGACGGGGAGGTGGGAGCACGGGGGATGGTCGGAGCGGAACACGATTTACAACGTCTCCAAAGTAGCGGTGAACGGCTACGTGACGCTGTTGGATCGCGCCGTGAGCAAACGCCCGGACGGGGAGAGGATCTACGTGAACAGCTTCTGCCCCGGCTACACCAAAACGGACATGACGGAGGGCAAGGGCAGTGAGGACATTGCCGCCGCTGTAGGCACCGGCGTCTGGCTCGCTCTGCATGCTCCCGGTGGACCGTCTGGGAAGTTCTTCGCTGATAGGAAGGAACATTCGTGGGACTAACTTAGAGCACACTACAAGGAAAAGGCGTCGCTTTTCACTCGGTAGGTGAGTAAAAACGGCGCCACTTCGCACTCACTGCACAAGCGTCCAAGACGTTCAAGACTTGGTGAGTGCGATTCGTCACGTAGGACAAGTTTTTACAATGAAATCTGGCACTATTCTGAGTGAGAAGCGACGCCTTTGCTAGTAGTGTTAGAGCATGGCTTTTGAGAATCAACACATGAAGAGGGAATTGATGATGTGGAACATGTAGAAACTGTTAAACAACAAAAGTTTTTTGAGTTGCCAAGCCATCATTAGGTAGAGATGGCTTTGACTCTCCAGAAGATTATGATTCCTGTAATGATTTTGGCCTGCGATGGTGATTACCAAGGGTGAACAGTGGGGCTGCTAAAGAATGTTATGTGGTCTTTGTAAAGGAAATGGGGTATACCATTTGATGTGTTAGAATGAAGCTCTCGAAAGTGCAAATGTTTGGTGAGCTAGAATAGCGCTCCGCACTCTAAATAGACCTTTATCATCCAAAAGTAGCGTATAGAGTGTTGGAAGGGGTGCTTAGTTGTTGGCCATGCTCTTAGTTCCATGGGTGAAGTATCTCACTGAATGACAAGTTTTTAGGGACTTCGGGGGACCAAGTTCCACATTTCATGTGAGTTCTTGAGAAAAAAGAGGTAGAGAAGTTGTCATGATGTATTGAGGCTGGGTTTCAAGTCCGAGACTTCATAACAACTTCTCCATAACCAACCAAATCTATTCGTGTTTCACCTCAAGCAAGTCCATGGATTGTGCACAATTTCATGGCTGGGTATGAGACAAACCCAAGTTCTACTTTTCCCCTCCTCTTGCCTACTTCTATGGGCAACTTCTCAAATCCATAGAGCCATTGTGGATCTTTTTTTCTCTTCCATCAATTTTTGCATATATCCTTTTGGTGATTCTTTGTTTGATTTTTGCATACATCCTTTTGGTGATTCTTTGGTTGCCCTTGAATTGAGGGTCCACACCATTGGACTAGTTAAGTCGTCTATTTTTAGGGTACATGAAGCTTAATATGGGATAGAGGAGTAACCTTGTTTTGCCTACGCTCATAACTCTTTTGTATCAGCGTACATGAGTTCTACCTCAGGTATTCCCTCACTCTTGTGTTTTGGATACTCTCTGGCTATTCAAAACAGGTTTGTTTCTATTGGGACTGAGCTCAACTGTGTCGTTTGTATGTTCATTTTCTCTTGTGAATGCCACTACACTGAATGGCGTATTTAGTATCCTGGGACACTATTTTTAAACCTGGACACTATTTAATTTTAGGAAGATGTAGTGTCCTGGTAAGAAAAAAATGAATGTAGTGTTTCAATGACATATGGCAACTTTATAATAAATATGGCATGCCACCTTATGTCACTCTCATTACTTGAAAAGAACATGGCACTCTCAATGAAAGTGAGACTGACAAGTGACAAACTCCTAAGTATGTAGTGTCACGAGACACTATTTCTCTTCACCTGTGAATAAATTGTGGTAAAAGACATCAATTCTCCTTGGACTCTAAATACGCCATTCAATGTAGTTTGGACACCGACTGTCGGTGGAGGGCAAGGTCGGCATATCTGTGCTGCTTGAATGTTTTTTATTTTCCAAAAGATAAGGTTCCGCAAATGAGAGAATATTAGAAAATGTCCTCTTTTTCACCAATTAAAAGTAAAATAAAATAAAAAACTTTGCAGGAGTCTCAAGTTAGTTATGCTTTGTTCAAATCAGTGACTGCTGGGTTGGCAACAGGCGGCAGAGAGGTGATACTGATTGAGTCATAACTGTAAATTGCTTCATCATTCTAGTGAAGATTGCTTTCTGCGCTACTTACAAAAAATGAAATAAAAAACCCTAGTCTACCTCTATTGTCCTTCTTGAGCATCATGGTGTTCTTCGCAAACCTTGGTTGAGTACAATAGTCGGCTTTTGGGGTCCGCAAGTCATGTCGAACACTTAATTTTTTGGAAAATCACTTTTCAACAAGTGTCATACAAAATATGCTTTTAAAAAAAAATGATTTCCTAAAGATTTGGGCTTCTCTTTTTATTATTCTTTTTTTGCCGAAATTGACGACTGACTACGGTATGTGAGTATGATTGCACGAGATCTGACCATTCAGGTCATGCCTAAGCACGTGAAAATACAACCCATACATATTTCCATTCATGGAGCATGGGCAGCTCCCATAGTTCTTCGAATATTTTTTTATTGCCAAATTTCACATTTACAGTACAAATTGTGTGACGGGCAGTTGACATCAGTAGGTGCCGTGTAATGAAAATTTGTTTGAAAGTGCTATAGAGTTATTTGTAAAGTGGAGCAAAAAATTTCCACAAGAGGAAAGACAAGGTAGAACTGGTTTTTTTTTAGCTTGAAAGGCTGCAAAATCGAGTTTTGGTTCCTTTTTTTTTGACCAATCACAATGTAGTGCGTTGTCAAGTGGGAGATTCGAACCTTGCACCTTACCAAAACTAAAGAAGTTCCTCCATGGCACACTCGAGTTCGCATGGGAGAATCTCCATGTGCTCCCATGCCACCCTAGCTCATGTTCCCCCAAACGAAGGTGCTTAGTGGCTTGTGGGAGTGGATGTCAAAAAAGTCTATATCAAGATCAAAATCTCCTTGTGGCAAACATGCTACCCCTTGCTCACTTTACGGATAACTCTAAAGTGTGGCCCAAATCAGAAACAATTATGTGAGGTTTGACACTCACTGCTACATGTATCTATATAGCAGGTTCGTACAAGTTGCAACAAATAATTTCATTATTCCGGTGCCATCCAGGCTAGTTTTTAGGTTACAACCAATGCCTATGTGACACATGGCAAATTTTTTTGACAAATTAAAAACTAATTATTTTTTAAACAAACTTATTATATGGGTGCGATATACCAAAAAATTAATTACTATAGGTACCATTGATTACAAAGATGTTGTTTTCAACTACAAAATATCTACGTACCATAGATTCTTGTGTTGCTTTTACTATCATGTAGGCTTTGTTGTGGGACCTTAAACAAACAAACTCTTCGTGTACATTAATTCACAAAGAACTAGAATTAAATTTATATACATGAAAGAAATATCTATAATTTGAAAATTTTGTAATCCAACACAAATTATTTGTGGCTTAATAATTTCAAATCCACAATAATTATTGACTTTGATGCGAGGTATAGGGACCTTATTTCGACCCTTTATGGATTTTTGATTATTAAAAATGATGTAATAAATATGAAATTTTGAAGAAGTATAGGAAGTTAGAATGATATGAAAAAATTCAAAAAAATCATTAATTACTAAATTTTAAAAATATACCAACGACAAACTTGAGCTAGATTTATATGTGATTCTTTAAGATTATGTAATTGTGACATGTGGAGTGCCTAAATATGACAAAAAAACAAGAACTTGATGGTTAAGTGCTTATGGATTTACAGTATTAGTTGTTGAAATTGAGTGAATCTTGAAACATTTGTATTCAAAAAGGCATATCACAATAATGAGTATACAAATCATAAAAAAAATATATAGGGAAATTGTATTGTATGAGATACTACATACTTCTATAAAAAATTGAAGCCCAATGTAATGAGAGTTTAAAAATCAATGATTTCAAAGTTTGTCACCTTATTTATTCAATTGTACTCATTTTTTCTGAAAACGCTTAAACCGCTTTCTAGATTATTTTTAATGCAAAAAAGTGGCTATATAACTTGGAATATTAAATTTTTATTACTAAAAATAAAATAAAATAAAACTTTGATATATTTTTAAATTTTTTAAAATGAATAAGTTATTTGTTTAAATGAGATTAGAAGATTTTTGATGGAATAAAAGGTATCTAGTAACCATCTCTTTAACAAACTTGGAAAATCAACAAATTGCCATAAAAGCTGTAGTTGAATCACAATTGGACTATCTTGAATAAAAATTCATATCAAAATACTATCAATAATTAGTTAAATTTACGTTTTGCAATCATAATATCAATTTTGACCATGGGTATGCGACAATGATGATGTTCTAAACTTACAAATTCCTTGCACATTTAATTACACCTACAAATCTTACAATTTACACACATTGAAAAATGTGCCAAAATTACATAATTCTTTGAATTGTTGGCCTTCCCCACAGAGACAGTTGAATTGAGGAACCTTTTGTGTTCTAAACTCAACCTCATGTGTATATGGCCACAATTGAATAGAGTTCTCTACAAGTTGTGGACGAATTTTGAAAAGTCAACCAAAGTGAAAAATGAACCATAACTACCTTTGAATCACCGTTATTCTTCATTTTTAATTCATCATGAGTGGTCCCGAAAGTAGCACTGTAGTAACACCTATCAGTTAACCCCTAACTGCCCAACCACATGCATATTTTGCATGATGTATAGAAGCGAACTTTGTTTTCTCATCCATCACGCACTTTTTGCAGCGTGAAATTTTTACTAAATTTTTTATGGGAAATTAGCTTCATGCATAACACACAATTCGCTATTTACGCACTTGGCCATATAATCATGCACTTGGTCCCCAAACGCATAATTTTTTTGTTTAATTTAAAAAAAAAAAAAACCAACGATTATTGTCCTTCTACAATCACTTACATTGTAAACAAACAATTATTTTAATTATTTTTTATTCTTATCTTTATCATTTCTTTTATCTTTCTTTTTTATCTTGATTTCTTTCTTGTCTTCTTTCTTGCACCCCAACGGCTAAAAATAGAATTTTTTCCGAAACATTAAAAAAAAAAAAAAAAAAAAGTTTTTTTTTTTTTTTTTTTTTTTTTTTTTCGGGGGGCGACTGCAGCGTAGGATTCAATAGCACGCCACGGCCATATATATATATATATATATATATATATATATATATATATATATATATATATATTGGTGGCCGCCATTTAGGGTTCAGCAGCACTCCACAACCAAATAAAGTTTTAAAAAAACAAAAAAAATATAAAAATTTGTTTTCTTTGCTCCCATTGTTTAGGATTCAGTAGCCACAGCTGAAGAAAAAGTAGAAGAAAATAAAAGACAAGAAGGAAGACAAAAAAGGAAGACAAGTTGAAAAATAAGAGGAAGACAAGTTGAAAGACAAGAGGAAGACACGAAAGAAGACAAGAAAGAAATCAAGATAAAAAAGAAAAGATAAAAAAAGATAAAAGAAATGATAAAGATAAGAATAAAAAATAATTGTTTGTTTACAATGTAAGTGATTGTAGAAAAACAACATTGATGTGTTTTAGAGAACTTTTTAACCAATTTTTTTTAAAGTCAAATATGCTTATGAAATGAGTACACTTGGCCAAGTGCATAAATAGCGAATTGCGTGTTGCATGCGTGATCTGATTAGAAAGTTGATGATTTGTGAAACTTTTATGTCTCATTTATGTTGTAGTGTTTCACCAAAAATTTCGAAGGTTTTAGTCTAAAAGTGCTCTTAAAAAGTCATCTCATAAATTTAAGCAACCAAAAAATTTCCAAAAATCACTACACATAGGGCCTCTTTACACTAGAGACAAAAAGTCGTGAGGAGAGAAATTTCAGCCAATGGGAGGCCTAAAAATCGAGAAGATCAAAGAATGTCATTTTACACCCGAAATTTTCAGTCCAAGGGACGGAAGGAGGAGAAAATGACATGGACAACACTGTTGTCCTTCGTGGCAACAAAAGTGCATATTTTTCAAGGCCCCCGGATTTTGCATCAAGCCTACCTCAAGAGGTGGGTTTAACGCAAAATCCGGGGGGCCGTTTGGCCAAAATTCTCACAACCAATCAATTTTTATTTTTTAAGAAATATGTAAGATTTTAAAAAATTAGCACTTTATTTGGTGGCCCCTTCTCACTTTACACTATATCCAAAGGCCGTCAAGTTCAAAGGTTGGCTTCTCAGGGATGAGCCATGGCCCTTGTGAGGTTTTCTCCACGTCTTCTCGCCTCTAGTGTAAAGAGGGCCTTAGAGTATTGCATTTCAACCCATCACAACAAATTTCATCCAGAAATTGTCAATATCTTATTCGTAATCAAATTACAAAATAATTTTGAATTTTAAATTTCAAATTTTATAGAAAAATATTGGTGATAGCAATTGCAGATCTAACTGTATGGATAGAATCTAAAATTCATAATGTACAACTTTTATTCATATATCAAGTTCAAAATATCCCTCTTAATTGCATTTTATAATGCATCTTTGCAAAACTTGCTCAATTAGGACATGGATGAGGACGTTTAGGAGTTTAGGCATAGGACTTGCATAAAACTCAATTCAATCAGATTAACCCCTAATTGCCTGAGCGACCAAATATGGTCGTCCGAAAATTTCAGCTCAAATCTGTGAGGGCAGTTTAATTCCCCTGACCGGTTTAAATTTTTTTACAGGCAATACTAAGAGTTAAATTTTAGATTTTTTTATTTTCAACCAAAAAATGTAAATTTTTTATTTTAGGGAGAGACTCAAAGGCACTTATGTCTCAACCCCTAACTGTCTAAGTGTCTAACCGACCATATTTGGTCCATCAAAATTTCAAGATTATCAAAATTTCAGCCAATTTTAAATGTCCATAGCTTATGTAAAAATAACAATTTTTGAGTGTGATTTTTTTCCCTTGGAGATATTAAAATTGATCAACCTTTCCAAATAAAAGACTTTAAAAAATATTTCTTGATATCCTCTAAAGCCCTCAAAGTGACAGTATCTCAAATTGTCACAAATTTGAAAGTTTTTTCGGAATGAAATCTTTAGGTTTTTTATCAAATAAGATTAGCTCTAACATGAACAAGGTAACCACCATGTAAAACCAATGTTTTTGACCTATCATACTTGATTCCAAGTCAAAATGACTAAACGTGCATTTTTTATGAATTTTCAAAGATAATTCTTATAAATTGATTATTAAATAATTCATAGCATTTTTCCAAAATTAAATTGTATGGATGTTGTCTTGTTGTTGTGCTCTACATATATTTAAAGTTTGTAAGTCATAAAAGTTGAGTACGATGAACATTATAACACATTTAGTTTCTTAAGAAAACCCTTGGGCACTTAGGGGTTAAGTGATGAGGAAGAGTATGTCCACTAAACCCGAAGGCCGCGACAACATATCGAGGAGGAGGCCGCGGCAACAAATCAAGAAGAAGGTCACGGCAACAAACCGAAGAGGAGACCGCGGCAAGACTAGCAACGCAAGATCAAGGCTTCAGGAGCGGGAACATAGGACCAGCACGACAAAGCATCGGAACTTTGAAAACAGTCGCTGTGAGGGCAAGGATTCCAGAAGCACGGCAAGACCAAGAAAACCAGAGGAGGGCAATAATTGCCGTGAAGCACCGGAGCAATGTCGAAGGGTCAATTGAATCCCCTGCATCGCACCTCCTTATTTATTCAAGCAAAACTAGGGCACCCAATCGAGAAAGACGACAACCGATAGAGAATAGCCGCTACCACCGAAACCCTAACAGATGCGACGAGGAGCCACTTCCATCGAAAAGACCCAACGACAGAAAACATCAGCCAAATCAAGTAGCAACCCACCGGTACAAAAGGAAGACGCATCCCCTTACTCTCCACCACAACAGCTTTGTTCGTTACTCCTTCTCTCTCCCTCCATGCTCTCGGTTTTTTCACGGAACTAGTGAGTCCTCCCATGTTTCTCCTGCAGCCCTATGTCTTTCTCAAGCTTGTGTAGCAAATAGATATCACTGTCACTACTAGAGAAATGGGGTTCCTAACCCGCACAAAATCAACAGAAATTCTGTTGGTTCTGTGCGGGTTAGGAACAGTTGATTGTGGAAAATCAACAGGAACTTGTTGATTCCAAGAGAAAACTTGTTGGTTCTGTGCAGATGACTAAATGTTTGCTACGTTAAACCCATTCTTTGTTGGTTCCAACAGATGTGTCTTGGTTTTGTCTTGGTTTTTACGCACTCTCTAGTAGCGTGTGGACAAGCTAGCTGGGCAAACTTCGGAGAGGTCGTGGAGATGGTGGCTAAGTAGAAGAGGAGGTGGAGCACTACACGGCCGAAGCAACTGTCGAAAGGAAGGAGCGGCCAACAACGAGGAGAGGAAGCAAGGTGGAGCACTACACGGCCGAAGCAATTGTCGAAAGGAAGGAGCGGCCAACAGCAAGGAGAGGGAGCAAGTTGGAAGAAGAGAAGCGCGACCACAGAGAAACAGAGCCAACAGAAGAGCAGCTTCACCACACCGCAGACCATCATCAACAGCCAACTGTATGACAACAGCCGTACCTCTTCAAGTTCTCTTCACACACACTATTTGTCTAGCATTTCTATTAGCTTTGTTAATGACTCTCATAATTTAATTAGCACTAGCTCTAGTAATCCTTATTGCGCCCCTTCACAACACATTTGGATGCTTATTTTGAAAGCATACCTTCATGTTTCCCAAAACAATATTTTGAATGGGGGTTATGCCCGTAATTGTTTGTGCTTTGTTAGATCAATAACTACCATCAATAACTACTTAGATGACATATACGTTTGGTCAAAATGCATGTATGTGACCAAACGTAACATCATAGACCGTTTGCTCACTTCTTTAACTCTCTACAGTTTAAAAGATTGTTGCCTCATTCTTGTTTATACCAATAGCATAGTTTATGACATGAACCATTGTTTACCGCACAACATCAAAATCCACAAAATCTTTGATAGCAAAAATAAACTAAACATCTTCTTCTCAAAAGTCATACTCCGTGCGGCCCCACTAATTAAGTTGTGGGGAGGAGCAGACTTTGAGGTGATAAGAAGAAAATCTACTTCTAAATTCTACACCTTTTTGACAAAATACACTTGTCTTTTCAGAATGTCACAAAGGCCTTTAACCGCTACGTCCGCCCAAAGATACAAAGATAAAATCTTAGTTCTAACAAACGATCCCGATGTAGAAATGTCCGTCACACAAAAGCGTTCTTCTACTGTCACAGAAGGAACTACAAGCCAAAAGAAGGCCAAGGGCAAGTCAAACACAGTTTTGAAACGCCCTTCCTTTTGGCTTGGGTTCTAAGCCATGAATTGGACCAATAGAGGGAACAATTTACCTATAGATGGCAAAGAACCAGTCTCAGTCCTAGTAAAGAATGGCATGTCCGAAAAGGAAGCATATGATTGTCAACATTGCACCTCTTGCTTTCCTTTTGTCATCCAAGAAGAATGGCCAAACTCTAGAGAGGACTTAAAGGAAGGTCAACATTTTAATCTCACACAAATCCCTTTAGATGTTGCAGTGGACAAGTTTGGTTTCTCTTTGGATTACCAAGTGGCCATTCATTTTGAAATGGGTGAGATTGAGTGGCCAAAAGACACTATCATGGTCTTAGTAAACCGCAGGCTTAAAGAGATGGACATTGAGCTTGGAGATGAAATTGGAGAACCCATTGCCCTTATGTGCTACCATAAGAGCACAAATTGGAGTGGAGTTATCAAGTTACACTTGAAAACCCCCGAGATTGATGAGATTGGGCTTCTCCAAGGGCTTCGCCCATTCATCCTCAAACTTGATGAAGGCAAACTCATGAGAGGGAAAGTTTGCAAAACATATGACTCCTTAGCTCTCAACAACCTTCTATCTGTCAAAATCACTAGTGAGCAGCTTGAGATGAAAGAGTGGTATGTGATGTATGAGACTATAGTGAAAGAAAGCTTCCAAAGGGGGGTTGAATTTGAAATTACAAACATACAAAAGAAAAAAGAAAAAACGTTTGTTTAGGTAGTTGCATCCTCACCTAAACAAGCTAGAAAAATGAGAGAACACAAAATTACCTTCAACAATGAAATTTTAGAGGGGAAATTAGCGGACCGCACGCGCGCATCGGCAGATGACATAGCAAAGAAGAACGCCCTCATCCTCATCGCCAAGAACCTCAACAAGGTCAAGAGCATTGAGGAAATAAAGAAGAGCATTAGAGAACACATGGGACCCAAGGACGGTGTCAACTTCTTCTTCAAGCTAGACGACAAGAACGGCAAGCACCTTGGATCATGCAACATCCAATGCTTGAACGCGACGGTGTACAAACAGTTTGTTAAGAAGTCAGCAAAACTTCTTGGTAAACACGTAGAATTCACCACTCATCCTAGAAGTCTTGATGGTGCCAATGCATCTAGCGCTTTGGAACTCACTAGGCTAGGGTTTAGTGATGTTAACATTGCCCTTGCCAACACCATAGAAGCTCTAACGAATATTCCTCTAAAGGAAAAACCTCAAAAAGACTTTTCCAAAGAAATAACAGGAATTAGAGAAGAAATGTCGACCTTGAAACATGACTTAAGGAGTGAGCAAAAGCTAATTGCGGAACGAGTAGTGGAAAAATCCTCATCTAGCCTTAATAAACAGATCACACTCCTCAAGAGGCAACTAGCCACAACCATACAAGCCCTTGATAATGTCCACACAAGGGGGTCCAGTGAAGCAGAAATGGACACGTCAAACTAACTTGGTCAAACAACGCACCACCAAGAGTATACATATATACTATAAAACCTAGTAAAAAACCAAAAAATCCAAAAAACAAACACCAGAAAATCAAACAAACTCTAAATATAATAAAATTATTAAAAATATCAAAAAATAATTATAAACCTAGCTCCTTAAAAACCAACAAAAAACATAACATTAATACAGTATATATTTATACTATCTTAAAAATTCAAAAAATTCAAAAAAAAAAAACACACATTCAAACCATCTTACAAAAAACAACATATAAAAACCAACAAACCAATCCAAAAAATACCAAAAGAATTGAAAAACAACTCTAAAAATTACCAACATCAAACATTTACCACCATAGTAAACCCTAAGTGGCCTCGGCCAAAAAACACATACAATAATACCACTCCACAAATTTAACAAATATATACCCTCCAAAACGATATTTAAAAACATTCCATAAAAAACCCATCCAAATAAAACTCAAAAATGCAATAATACTCAGCATCAAACACATAAAAATCACACCATTAACAAAATAAATAAAAAGTCTTCAAACCCCCTCAAAAAAATCAACAAAAAACACCTTTCTAACAAAAACAAAATTACCACCATAACAAACTATAATAAAAATAACCATATCTCAAAACTTCTACTACTCCTTTGTGGCTACATCAAATCCAACCCGGGACCAATGCCAAACATTCTTAAAACGCACCCACCATCACATAAAAATAGAAGCAAAACATATTTCATTCCATGCACAATAAAACTACACCCAGAATATCAACATTTATCAAAAAAGTTTGCTCCTTGTTTAAAAACAATACACCCAAATCACCCAGAAACATCTACACATTACCCACACCTCTCAAAATACATACATGAAAACCAACACCACCCACCTCCCCGCATGCTATACGCACTCATTACCACGATAAGCCCACTACTAGAAACATGTGACCACCAATTAATACAAACACCTGATCTAGACTGGAGAACAATACTCCTTGAAAAAATGGCACTTCTTCAAAATCTCCCTGAAAGACACATCTCAAACCCACACCCATACACCCAATTTAAAAGCACCAACCAAAATCTAATTAACCCCCCTAATACCATTCACAAACAACTATATGATTTTATCAAACAAAACAATAATCCACTCGAGAATCCACTAAACCTACAAATACTAACAAACAAATTTCCATTCTTGCCCAAAAATTTACTAATAGAATCTCTCAAATGCAATGAACCTATACATGAATACTCACACCCACCCCCACTACCCAATATACCATTACCGCAAACCCAGGAAATACAAACAACAAACCACAACACACACATCAGTATATGGAATACCTCATCTTTAAACACAGCCCTACCAAGCCTACAAAACTTAATCTCAAATACCACAACAAATCCAGCAATTATCACAATACAAGAAACTAAACTAACCGCAACAAAATCAACAAAATATATACAAAACATATTCCCAAAATACAAGCTAATTTTTAACAACACACACACCTTAACAAGATGCATGCAACAAAGAATGCCGTATACCTCTACAAGAGACGGACTCCTCACTCTAATAAATAACAAATACGCATACCCAGGAAATATCACCAAAATCCCTACCCCAGCCGTAATCTCACCATATTTACAAATTATACAAATAAAAAATGCACCATTACAACCTTGGCTAATTTTACATATGTACATGCCTTCCCACTTAGAAGATATTCAATATATTACAATAATACAACAACAAATAATACAACAAATTATAGCACATCCAAACCACACATACATATTATGTGGTGATTTTAACAGAGACATAGCCCTTATAGGGAGACAAAACGAATCCAACATAACACCTCCGCAAACAGAAGATATAGAATGGCGTGCATTCACAGACTCTCTACATTTAACTTATATTCCAACAAATAGCACATTTACCAGACAAGGTGAACAAAACTACACTCAAACAAGCTTAATTGATGGATACTACATCAAAACTCCCAATAATACACTGTACAATTCAACCACAAACCACGAATACAATCTAAACTCAGACCATTCACCATTCACCCTACAAATACCACCAAACACATTACTAGCTCGTCCCACACAACCAAAAAGAAACAAACCACCAAGGATTCTAAATCCGATCCTACAAGATAACATTGAAAAATTCAAAACACCATTTTTTGAAGAAAATTCACTTCAAATAAATGAACTCACTACAATATTGATGAATGAACAACTAACAAGCAACCAATGGCAAACATCTTGTACTAAATTAGACCACTTAATACAACAAATATGAGAAAAAATTCAAGAAACTTGTAGTGCCCCACCTCTACCTTCACTAACACGCCGCACAGCTCAACAAGGAGGTTTTTTGCCAAGAAAACTCCAAAAAAAATGGAAAAAACACCTATTCACCTACCACCTAATCAGAAAAGCAATATACATAACAAAAACCATACCAAATTGGCAAAACCACCCAATAATAGAAGAATTAAAAAACCATAACCATATTACCATCCCACCATCTCCTAGCCCAGAAATAAATCCACAAGAATGGATTAAAACTTTAGCAGAACTAGCTAAAACCGCAAACAAACAAGCACGTAAAATTACCACTAAATACACCCAAGAATGTGTTAAAAAAGCCATCACAAAATACAGACAACTATATGAAAAAAGCCCCAAGAAAATAAATAAAAAAGTTTTCAAGAACCAAGAAAGACCACCGCTAGATTACATTATGGATAGAAACAACAATATACTAACTAGCCCAGAAGACATAGCAAATGAAATCTACATCCAACAATCAATTAGTAATAGACCTACAGTCCCTACATGTTACTACCAACCAGAACACCCAACTAATTGCACATGTGGAGTTAGACAATACCCATGGCATGATCTAGATGGATTTATAATAGATAAAAGAGGAAACCCTCAAACCCCATTACATAAATACTTCGACCAAGAAACATACGACTTATGTTTAAAACACCTATCCAATAATAAAACACCAGGCCCAGATAAAATCCCAAACTCAATTTAAAAAAAATATGCCCGAAAGTTTTCATAAACTACTATTCTTATTTTTCACCCATTGCTACAAACAAAAACAAATCCCGGCATCATGGAAATTAAGTTTAACCATACTTTTATACAAAAAAGGGGACCCATCACTATTACCAAACCACAGACCTATAGCACTTGCAAATACAATTTATAAATTATTTACTAGCACACTAACACTAATACTATCATCATATGGTGAAAAATATCAAATACTACATGATAGTCAAGAAGGATTTAGAGCAGAAAGAAGTACATCCAAACAACTACAACTACTCATAGCATCCCTAGAAGACGCTGGATTTACAAACCAAAACATATATCTACTATACATAGATTTTAAAAATGCATTCGGCTCCCTTGACCACGCTAGACTATTAGCTATAATGAAAGACCTTGGATACCCATCAGATGCGGTAACACTAATTGGCAATATTTACTCACACTCTACCACCATATTTACCGGTGAACACTTCGGCAAAACAAAACCAATACCCATTCAAAGAGGCACCATCCAAGGAGATACACTAAGCCCATATCTATTTCTGATATTCCTTGAACCACTACTTAGATGGCTACAAAGAGGTAACAACGGGTACACATTTGGCACATCAAAATTAACCATTAGCTCTGCAGTATACGCAGATGACCTAGCAGCTATAACAAATAATCTCCAATCAATACAAACACAATTAAATAAACTGGATAAATATTGTGAATGGGCTCGAATGGACTTAGGTGTACAAAAATGTGCCATCACTGGTTGTCCCAACAAATCCAAAATAAAACCTGAAAACTTCAAAATCCAAATACAAAACCATAACATATCTTATAGAAACCAACCAATACCCGTCCTGCACCAAAATGAACCCTACGTATACTTAGGCATTCAACTAATACCCTCACTAAAATGGAAACTCCGAACACACATCACCACAAAAAAAGTAGTAGACCAATGCAAACAACTATCAAAATGCCCTGCCACAATCAAACAAAAAATTAGCATGATTGACACTGTCATTAGAGCAGGCATTGCATATAGTTTCTATGCAGTCCCATACTCTCTACCAACCATCAAAAAACTAGATAAAAAAATTATAGGAATCCAAAAAAAAATTTGTGGACTACTAAAATGCACAGCAAACGTAATAACCCAATTACCTCACAAATTTTTTGGACTTGAAGCATTTTCACTAAAAAACGCATATTTACGATGCATTGGCGTACAACTTAGAAACGCCCTTAACGACCATGGGAGACTAGGCATAATTTATAGAGGACTCATACACCACATATTAGCTAAGTATGGAGGTGCGGAAGAAATCCCAAGAATCTAACAACATGACTGCATTAGATCGCCAACTACACGAAAATTATTTCTCTTAAAAAAAGCTGGAGGAATTCACCTCAAAAGTACAAACGAAAATTTCCAACTACATATGACAGAATTAGAACGTGAATGGCGTACGCAATCTACAGCTGTACTACCACATCTTAACCCCGAACTATCACTCAAACTCTTACACAAACTACTAATACATAACATATACAAAATAAAACACATCACTCTCCCCAATGGAACAAACCTTATGACAACAGAAAACTTCAAAACATACTACAAAACGCCAACCAAGATAGAAAAAGCGCACTAAAAATAGCATAACAACTATTATGTTTTCCAAGTTGTACACCAAACTGCCCAAATCCATGTGTAAGACATTCACCTGCCCGAACGCTTAAAGCAAGATACATTTCAGACAACCAAGACCTATTGCTAAGAACACCGGATAGTCCACCTCAACCTCCAGCCCCACAACAACACTTCCACCCAAACCCACCCCCTAACATTAAAAACAACCCACTGAGATTTCCCATTAACATAATATTAGACCACAAAACAAATACCTCAAAAGACAAATATAAGATAACAAAAAAATATAACACATACTTATGCCAATGGAATCTCCAAAACAACGATACATACAACAAATGGATGCCACAAAGAGAACTCTTCCCCCTCAACCACCCAACAATCATTGCACACAACATTGAACTACTAACAGAATACTATACAAAATTACAACACAAACACTACAAAAAAATTATTAACACACACTACACCCCTGAACAAAGCAGAGATGCAAGATTCATCCCCCCACCCACATCTACCCCACTTACACACATACACATACAAGAATGTAACCCGGAAAAAGACATTATTTCCAATCTTGATACCATACAAATAAATAATGAACAAACCCACTTACATGAGGATGCCGGTAGACACCTTATCACTATACCAACCACTAGACTAAAATGGCTATGGCAACAATATAATAAAGCAATTTATAGCTCACACGGCCTAGTACCACAAACACAATCATTTGAAAAAGAGATAATATGGCTTTATCAAAGATATAATCATAAAATCCCCAAAAAAAACTCACTAAAAGTAGCACAACATATTCTACCTACTAGTATTCTTGACTCCATTACCACCACCTTCAACATCTCTCACTCATACTTCTCTTCACCAATAACATGCCCACACTAATCTCAGAATTTTACTCCCCTTTTGCAAGAGATAAAGTCTTTGGATCACTTGGCACCGCCTTTCAATACAAATGGAAAGGTATAGGGTACGCTCACCCACGTAATGAAGAAACAGCCCAACAAGCAATTCACTGGGCAAGACTAGCAGCCAAAAACGACCCAAATACTATCACTCTATTAGTAATACCCGATACAAATTGGTACCAAAACTCTTCCCCACATATTGGGCCATTACCAGACACACATGTAATTGCCCATTTTGCAGCAGATTCTATCACATATGTAGAGCCAACAATCCCTCTAGAACTACATAAAACAAAGACAGAACCACTTGCAATTCACATCCTATGCATCCATCATCAAAATCACAGCATTGGTACACCTTACCAAATAAATACAATTAAATCAGCAATTGAAAACCAACAAATCCCACAATCATCATACAAAATGCCCCACTCACCCCCCACAACACATCGGTCAATAAACATAAAAAATGGAACAAACTCATATACCTACACTCCATCAATCCAACCACTTTAAACACACCACCTTTACCAAACTTTATTACAAACACTACACCAAAATTCCAACCACAATATAGCTATTATACCGATGGATCCTTCATACCTCCCGTACAAGCTGACGATGGACACTGGAAAAAAGAAAAAGCCGGTTATGGAATATACAATTCAATTAAGACAGACATGCAAATCTCAAAAAGACTACCAGGTCTACAGACTAGCTTCCAAGCAGAACTAATGGCTATCCATAAAACACTTAGACTAATCACTACTAAATACCCAGACGAACCGGCACATATATTTACAGATTGCCTCAACTGTCTATACAATCTAAACACACATATTAAACACCCAACTATGCATAGCAACCACGCGGATAAAACCATACTAACAGACATGGTAGAAATGCTAAAAACCCGTACTCAACCCACCACATTCTACAAAGTCAAAGCACATATCAACATTGAAGGCAACGAACAAGCGGATAAACTTGCAAAAATGGGAGCTAGAAAAGAATACTTCAGAGCCACAAGATCATATGAATTTGCACATACAACACCATTCTACTTCCAAAAGGATCTATGGACAGGACCTATAAAACGACCAGACAAAGGCCCTGTCAGATGTCTCCAAACATATCTAACCAAATACGATCAAGAAAATAACCTTGAAATAATGGCAACCCAATTTCCCAACATTAGCAAATGGACCACGAACCCAAATATTGATAATGAACTATCCAATGCATTCTGGTCCAATCCGACAATCACAGATTCACAAAAAACAAATATTCTAAAACTCCGTACCGGTCAATACATGGGTAATGCAAGGAAACAACTATTCTTTGGTAGAGAAAGATTCCCCTCAATCACATGCTCTATTTGTAACTCTGCAGATGCAGACACCTGGCTACACGTACTCCTAAAATGCAATCAACATCATATACACGCCATTAGAGTCAAAAGACACAATAAAGCAGTATGGGAAATAAGAAAACTAATTCTCTCATCACAAAATCTAGATGCTACATCCTCATGAATGCAGGAACATTTAACAACAACCCCCAAGAAAACACAGTACCCCCATGGCTACTACCATGTTCATGTGAACAACAAAGATGCCATTGTAACGCTAGATTCAAACCAGATATTCTCTGCGTAAAAGGACTCCCATACAAAAATGACCCACCATCAAACCCATTAGACAACCTCACAATACAATTTATTGAATTTACATACTGTAATGACAGATTCCCACAAGAAACAATTGATAACAAAATTTAGAAATACCAACCACTTATTAATAACATCATTAATTTAGGATGGAAAGTTGATCCACTTATAGTCATCACGGTAGGAGCCAGAGGTACAACACATACTCCCTCAATGAAACTCCTCGAAACAAAATTTAAACTACGAGAAACCACCATTAAACACACATTTAAAGAAATAAACACCATTGCTATACAACACGCCGGATCAATTATTCTACATAAAAGAAAAATAGAAAATAACCAACCATTACCAATAGATTACTGAACAAAACAAAACTATCAAAAAAAAGGGGGGTAATGGTGAGGACCACTACTTATTTCTTTTGTATTTTTTATTTAGCTCAAAGTACACACTTGTCTCAGGTAGATGAGACGGGGCCGGTTGGTTGGTACAAACTTTCCTGCCTATGATAAATTCACTAGCAGCACCAAGCCACGTATGTCACAATAAACGCTCATACGGACTCAACGGGAATCGAACCCGGACCGTACAATTGTAACATAAACGTCCTTCCCCAACCAACCTTGGAACCATGACTTGGCGACCACCAGCAAAACAAACACTAATTTATACCTGCGCTAGTTCTAACTAATGACTTTTACTAGTGTTACTAGTATTTATCTCTGGTCACTAAAGTGTCTATTCTCGAAAGAGGTGAGTAGTCTTGCACCAATGGCCCTTTGTCCGGTGGGCACTAGCTCATTGGCAAGACGAACAGACACTTTATTCACGCCGGCCTCAAAAGAGGACCGGAGTTCATATCTATCCACTAGACCCTTCATAGAAACCCTTCATCATTTCAAATTGATTTAAACCTCCAAAAAGAAACATTTTGTGATGATGGGCAACTTTATTTAGTAGGCATGCTTTAAGTTTTGTTTTCAACTCTACCATTAGTGTGAGGCCTTTGCAAGTCAAATATTTGCATACTTTCACTGTTTTTATGAGTACAACCTAAAAAAACAGACTTTTCTTTGGTAAGAACTCAGGGAAATCACTTAATATATCCAGCTTTAGAATACATGAGAGTACAACACATCTTTTTTTGGGGCTATTTACCTTAATTTCTGCAATTTAGTCAACCGGCCTATATTTTTTAATAATTCTACTTTCTTCAATTTCTTGCCACCCTATGTGTAATCATAAATTAAAATTTCCATAATATTTCAAATCCTCCATTATTTATAATTATTAAAAAAATTCCTCAAATTGCCTTAGCATTGTACTACAACATTAGGAACAAAATTCATCATACAACAAGATTTATGCCATGTATATAAGAAACAACATCTTATTTACAGAATTGCCAGTTACATGTTTAAGCCCATTGGTAATGGCGCACTTATTTGTTTCACCAAAACATTGAAAAAAGTTCACAAGCCCCAAACAAACCACTTCAACATCACTAAAGCATTCATAATGTGTTCACTAACACATTTGCACATGTTTTCATGCAACGGTACGGAATTAGCTGAATTTAGTTATTTTTAATGCACGATCATAAATTTCTTCCCTTGCGTGGGAGGAAAACCACAAAATCACACAAAAGTCTCTAGAATGTTCTTCAAAAGTACACACAAAATCCTTCATCCAATGAGGTCATCCATTATGTAGATGGATTTGTGACCATTTTCATCAAATTCTTAAATTTTGCTCACACTTCACTCACCCTATAAATAATTTTTTTGCCTACCAATTACTATAATGCTATTTTAGAAATACTATAAACATAATTTGGGGTATTACAATGGACCCTATATTATATGTAATGTGCTACCTCACATTTCTTCAAGGCTATGGTATATCAAAAAAAAATATAATTTGTATCTGAACAAGGAATTGATGATGTAGAACATGTAGAAACTATCAAAAAACAGAAGTTTGTTGAATTGCCAAGCCATCATTAGGTAAAGATGGCTTTGATTCTCCAACAAATTACGATTGTTGCAACGATTCTCGCTTCTGAGGGTGAACAATGAGGCTGCTGAAAAATGTTATGACGCAGGGAGTACTAAATACGCCACCACTAGTAGAAAAGGTGGCACTGCCAAGGCAGATGCCCAGGCAAGTAAAGCCCAATTCCACACATGTACTTGCCTGAACATCTCCCTGGGGAGCACCACCTTTTCTGCTAGTGCACGAGGACCTATATAGTGCATGCTACTCTGAGTGTAATAGTAACGCTAGTCTAAGAGACCATCAATGGAGAGTATGTTGGGTGTACCCTTGGGGGTGCCTCCTGTGAGAGGTAGACTGTTCTGTAGCAAGCTGCGTGTACACAAGCGTGGCCAACAGACGTTGGTGACGTCGCAGCTTTCCCGGGCGCCCTTTTTGGGCCTCATTCCCGCTGGCAACATTGTGTGCACGGCGCGTCCAAGAAGAGATTGCAAAGCAGGAAGGAATTGCGTGGAAGCGATTGCAAAGGAAGCCGGGATTGCAAAGCAGGAAGAGATTGCAAAGCAGGAAGGGATTGCAAACATGGCGATGGCGGAGGAGAAACAACAGGGATTAGTGTCGAGGAATTCGCAGGGGCAGTTGCGTTTTCCCACGAGTGTCGCAGCGAAGGTATGTGATTCCATCGAGCGAGCCATCGTGTGGTTCTTCGACGACTACGCCAGCAAGAAGAAGCTGCCGTGGTTCCAGGGCAACTATGGACCCACGACGGAAATGGCTCCTGCTGCCCCTCTTGCTGTCATCGGCACCATTCCCGTAAGCCATTTTTCTCTTGTCCATGCCAAATTTTCTGAGAGTTTCTTGTTCGTTGAGCTATGTAAACCCAAAAGCATTGAGCGCAATTGAATGACGATTCTAATGCATCTTAGCATGTCTTGTTTGGACACCGTATGAAGAATCTGTGATGTTTTTCAAAGCGCTTCTGATTATAATTTTCAACCAATTCTTTCTCTAGAATATGGAAATTTTTTAAGAGTTTTGATTTTTGTGTTACGGTATATAAGCATTTGCGCATGTCTTAATTTTTATTGGGCCTTGTAGACAATTGAGTGATGATTCTAATGCATCTTAGCATGTTTGTTTTGGACACCGTATGAAGAATCTGTGAAATTTTAAAGCAAGCGCTGCTGATTATTCGTGTACCAATTTTCAAACCAATTCTTTCTCTAGAATATGGAAATTTTTCAAGAGTTTTTGATTTTTGTGTTTAAGGTATGTAAACATTTGAGCATGTCTTGATTTCTATTGGGCCTTGTTGGCAATTGATTGACAATTCTAATGGTATGAATAAACTATTAAAGTGTTGATTATAGTTGCACCCAAAATTGACTCGACGTTCTCATGTTTAGTCTGCCTCCATTGTAGAGTAGACAAGAATGAATGTGTAATGGTTGCTTTTGGGTAAGGGTTGCAATTAGTTGTATTTACCTTAGTTTCAATTGTAGTTGGAGGGTGCCAATTGACTTTGCTGTAGTTCTAGTTTCCAAATCTCGTCTATAATAAATCCACTCACTCACGTATTTTTTGTTGAGTTCTTTACAATTCCAACATACGATTTTTTTCACGTTATCTGTGTTATCCATAATACGACATTTTAGTGTCATTTCTAACGGGGTTTTGTTTTCTACTAGTGAGTTGGCCGATTTTTGAGTGACAAACCATTTTTTGTATGGAAAATTGATTCAATTGTGGGCGTTGACAGAATTGTATGAATGGAGAGTTTGTGCGAGTGGGTCCAAACCCTCGGTTCTTCCCACCACTCTCTGATCTCCATTGGTGAGAGCCATTTCTGAGTTGGAGCATTGATTCATTCATTCCTTGATGAGTCTGATAAATCAGAATTGCTTGAACATTATAGAGAGATAGCTTCAAGGTTTAGATGGAATTGACACTGGCAACTGATCCAGAGTTCTGTGTGATGTCAGGTTTGATGGCGATGGGTGCGTGCACTTCCACTGAATTCTTTTTTGCATCCTTCATTCTTACTTTTCTACTGGAACCCTTGCATGCCTGCCAAATGTTTTCTTAACAATATTGGATATTTCTTCAGTGGAAATCATCATAATTTTATTCTAAAATAGGGGTGATTTTTTAATTTTTTTTCTGTTGTACAGAATGCTACATGGATTGAAAATGAAGGATGGACAAGCCACATACGTGGCGCGCTATGTCCGCACCAGCCGATTGCAACAAGAGGAGAGATTTGGCGCACCCAAATTTTCCAAGGTAACACAAAGTTTGTTTTCACCATTTGGTATCTAGCTACAGTGACTACCCAAACTGGCCACTTGTTTTTTAAGTCACTATTTCTTCATCCATTTCGTAATCAGGATTAAGCTTACAGTGTAACCATGGTTTCTTTTAAAACTATTGTAAGTTCTACCCTCTAGGAAAATTTTAATGGTTTTTCATCATCTAGAAATAATATCCACATGCATTCACCATTGACATATGGCTGGTTTTGGCACACACATACTCTGAGTGTTCTCCACCTTTCTGTGCTTATCCAGATTGTCCTAAGAATATGCAATTCAATTGATTGTGATAGTATTAAGTGCAAGGATGTTTCTTTACGATCATTGATTGTGAAAGTACAAAGTGCAACATTTCTCAAAAAATAAAGATAAAAATTTCCACTCATATTTAGTGACAAATCAGAGCATACAAAGTAAATGATATTGAACTGGTTGATCTACTTAAATGATGTAGAGGAATCTTTGAACTGACCAATGGGAAAAATCACATTTGAATGTCTTTCTATTTTTGCAGATTGGCAATATGAGGGGAGTGTCGGGGATCTTCTACCTCATGCTTGAGCAACTACGAGTTAAGTTAGGGGTGCTTGATGTTTCGAATGGACAGCAGACAGGTTGCTTGCTTCAATCTCTGCTCCTTCCATCACACTTTTCTGAAGAATCAGTTTTTCTGTATTGGAAAACAGCCACCAATTTGTCAATTTGTGAAGCTGCCCTTCACATTGATTGTTTTGGAAACATGACTAATGTTTATGTATTGTCCGGAACCGATATAAGGAAAATGCGTAGTAACAAGCCTGTGATTGTGTGTGCAGGGAATACCGCTCTGGTATACCATAGTAAGAAGTTTATGGCTCTCAATGAAGGCGACAAACCTTGTAAGTTGAATCCACTCTGCATACTCCCTATGTCCGGAAATAACTGTCCTAGTTTTTCGCGTGTTTTAACTTAACGCTTTTTTTCCCCCAAAAAACCGTCTCAGTACTCAAAAAAATGGTCTATCTTTAATAGTAGTATGTAGTTTTTGTGTCGCTCTCATTGTCCGCCCCGTTTGAAGTGGACAGGGCTGAAGTTTGAATTACAAAACATAGGTCAATTATGTTGGAATAAAAATGCCAAAAACGAGGACAATTATTTCCGTACAGAGGGAGTAATTGTGAGTAGCGCTACACTGAGAATATTCTATGTTGAAATCACTTCCAAACATCAGTGTCAACGCATTCAACATACAACATTTTTTTGGATTTGATCTGATATTTCACAATGTCTGCTAATTCATATCAACATTCATTGTAGACATCGTCAAGGTGTTGGAAGATGGTGATTTCGAGACAATGGGACGTGAGTGTTACGAAGGCCGACTTGGACCTTCTATGACTGCTCACCCCAAATTGGATCCCATGACCGGTAATGCTTTCTCTATCAATTCTCCCCTGTTGTCAACTTTTTTTGTATTTTAAGTACTTTTGCGCTTAGTTGTCACTAATAAACATCAAAAATTATCATTAACATTTTTCTGAACTTTCAGTATTCATTATGAGAGCCTTATTATTTTATGAATCAGCACAGAGAAGCTGAAATTAAAGGAGGAGAGATTGATTGTACTACGCAGTAGGGAATTCGCTGCTCATTTGAATCGTTTGAGTGGACGTAGGGTAGTTGTTCCTATTATTGCTCACACCTGGTACAGTGCCCTGGCTTATTTCACATAAAAACAAAGGTTTTTCAAAAATCAAGGGTGTTGTTTTTGCACATGGGTCCATGCACGAAAAGGGTGATGAATTTCCTTGTTCCTATGACTCGTAATTAATTTTGGTGAGCAATTATGGGACACCCTACCCTTTTCACTTAACCCCTAAAGCCCGAGGGGTATTGGACAAAACATAGATGATTGTGTTATAATATGTGCCTTCCATACGTTTGATGAAGTTTGGTTCAATAGACAAAATGTAGGGCATCACCTCCACAAATTATCCATACAGTCAAACTTCCAAAAATAACTTTAGATATTTTTTTAATGAATTTAAAAGCATTAACCTTTGAAAATTTGTATAAATTGGGGTGCAATGGGGATTTTGGTGATTGCAGGCGAGTTGTTCACCTATGGCTATGATATAAGCAAACCACACGTGTACTATCATGTTGTATCCAAAGAAGGAGTGATGTCGGAAGCCACCGTAATCACTCTACCCAGGGGTGTCATGATGCATGACTTTTCTATCACTGAAAACTATGCCATTTTCTTGGACCTTCCTTTGGTCTTGCAACCAGAGGTAAGTTACCAACCGCTAGCGGCAAAACATTGACATTGCCAAAGCAGTTACTATTCAATCTCTCTCCAATTTTAATTGTATCGTGTGACATGTCTTGCATGCACTAGTTGGTTGTACTGTAGGGTACATACTATTCTTGTCATGGATGATGCCTGAAAAAATTCATAAAAACATTTCTCCATTAACAGCAATTCATGGTCAAAGTGGTTTGAAAAGTGAGAAAATTAAGCCTGAGGGGCTTGGTTATGTCCCTTAAGGGTTCCTTATGTTCTTGAAACAGTCTAATTTTACTTAAAGAATGACCATTATTTACTAAAGAGAATCAGAATCATGCTTTGTAACTTGAGTGAGAAAAAGCAGCTTGTACTATGTCTTGCACAATCTAACTAGAGCTCAATCCATGATTTGTTGTAGGGCATGGCCAAGGGAAATTTTGCCATTGTGTTTGATGAAAAGAAGGAAGCACGACTTGGATTGCTTCCACGATACGCCACCAATGAAGCCCAGATTAAATGGTTCACCATTCCACCATGCTATATTTATCATACCGGTGAGTTCTAAGCAGAATCTAATGGACCCGACCCGGCAGTGGGTTTGAATAATATCTGTAGCTCTAATATTATTGCTGCTTTTCAATCTTTTGTATACTTTGTGGACACTCCATTCTATTCAAAGAGTCTTAACATCAGATGTAAGTTCTCTATCACTGCACCAACATACCCTTAGGTCAGTTTCAACTCTAGTGTGTCGAAATAATTTAATTTTAGAATTCAGACTGTACGAGATGCCATTTCTTATTATTCAAAATTTTGGAAAATTTACTAATTATGGCGTTTCAGATTTCACAAAGAACTAAAGACATCAAATAAGAAAAAATCGGATTTTTTCGGATTTTGGTCTACAAGTTTATCAAAATTTGGACATGCTTCAAGTTTTTCTTAATTATTTACGAAACTGACTCATACGTGGGTAATGCACATTTAGTTGGTCATAATGAGTTCGTTGTTTATGTAATTGCCTTGATCAGATTGACAACTTTGATTGCTTGGATGTGTCAGCGAGTTCGTGGGAGGAGGGTGATGAAGTTGTACTGTATGCATGTCGACTAGCTGAAGGAGATCTTACTTTTTTTCTTGATGACAAGCCACAATGTGAACAGACATTGTAAGCAAGCCGTGTTGTTATTATTTTCAGAGAAATCATATGAGAAGAAATATCATTTCCGAGATGTTAGGTCCTTGCCAGAGCTTTTTGCTATGTCCTCTGACTTGGTACTTGGATATATACAAGTCATTCTTACCAACCAAATTTCGGTCCTTCATTGTTGATACTGTAGGTACGAGTTCAGAATGAACCTCAAGACTGGTGAGGCGAAACAGAAGAAACTGGGTGAATTGATCTTGGACTTTCCAACCATCAATGAGAAGTATGTAGGAAGGTACGTAATTGAAATTGAAGTGGTGGTTTCACTTTCACAGAACCGTGTAAGTTCCATAAAAAAAATTCCATGTAGAAAAGTTTTTGTAAGAGATTACCAATATCTATTTTTTGATTGAAATCATGCAGTTTATATTTTTTATAATTCGTTTTTGAGATTTTTATACTGTGATGAAGATTTGGTATGGGGGTGTCATCATGAATGATTGAATAATTTAAGTACATTGATGGTTGTCCTTGTGCAGAAAACACACCTACTCATATGGATGTGTGTTTGATGAAAACCACAAAGGCTATGGTATTGCAAAGTACAATCTTCTTCGTGAGCCACAATTTGGGCTAAGTAAAACAGAAGCTGGAGGGAACCTTGAAGGTCTGTTTGTTCATGGTCCGGGGCGGTTTGGGGGAGAAGCTATATTTGTGCCTCGTTCCACTGAAACGGAAATAGCAGAAGATGACGGCTACTTGATCACGTTTGTGCATGACGAGATCAATGGGTATGTATTACTCCCTCCGTCCCATAATAGATGATGCTTTTGAAAAAAATCAAAAAATTAAGCAAACTAGAATGATTTCATCAAATCTCTTAATACAGTAAGTTTCTATTTCATAGTAGCTGTCTGTCCAAGTAGTATCGGGACTATTTGGAGGTTGTCAATGACTTCAATAACAAAAGAAGTATGTCAACCTCCAAATAGTCCTAATATGGATGTTTTAGATTTGGGATTTTTTAATGCTATTCAATCTCTTCAGCATGAGCATGCTCCCAGATCAATTGATGAACTTGTTCATGTTGTGGAGGAGGTGTATGACAGCATGTCAACCTAAGTTTTGAATAAGGCTTTATTGAGTTTACATCATTGCATGGTAGAAGCTATGAAAGTAGGTGGTTACAATAGTTATAGGGTTCCACACATAAGCAAAGACAAGCTTCACAGATTAAAAAAGCCCTTCCTGTGCACCTATCTTGTAATTTTTCTTTTTTAGAATTTGTAAAATAATAACTTCAAATTGAATAAATGATTCGCATCAAGTAATTTGGGACAATTTTTTTCTCAAAAGCATCATCTATTATCGGACGGAGGGAGTATTAATCAACTTTCTGGTCGTTGTAATTTCATTTGGGCTCACAGAAAGTATATTTTTCTGATTTAATAACACTTTCCTGTGAAATTCAAGCATTCAAATAATATGTATGTAACATGTCCTAGGGTGTGTGTGCACTTATGGCAGGACGTCGGAGGCTGTGATTGTTGATGCCAAGACCATGGCAGCAGAACCAGTGGCAGTTGTGAAATTGCCAAACAGGGTTCCTTATGGATTCCATGCAATTTTTATGTCAGAGGTTATAACAACTCCTTTTTCATGATCTTGTCAAATACTTGGCATTCTGTTGATTGACACTGTATGTGGAACAGAATGAATTGAGCTTGCATTGTGTTGAATGTTTTGTGCAGGAACAACTAAAGATGCAAAGTGCACTACAATCTGCTTAAGCGATGTCAAGCTTCTTAGGGCGGGCAGGCATGAGAATGGGTGAGAATGCTTGCAAGCATTCAATACCTTTAGTTACTCAGAAAGTTGTGAATGTGAGTATTTAGTTTGTAAATTTCACTCTTTGAGATAAGTCATTATTGCAATTACTGTATACCCAGCAATAAGTCTTGTAACACCTGCTTGTTTTCAGTAACACATGGTTGTGACCTTTTGTTGTCTCTCCCCTACCAGGGGAGAGACTACGGAAACGCATTGTTTTCAAGGAGTTATATGGTTGAACAGTATAAACAAGCCATAAAAGTAAATCTAGGGTAAATACTAAGGCAGAGTATGAGATTAGGCGCTTGTTTACAAATGGAAAGCGGTCCAAAGCACCATTGACTTCAGATGGAGTAATAAGCTATACTGAACAATTGAGCATTTATTGTTGGCATGAAATTGTGTGAGAAAAAATCAATGCCAAGGGTTACTAGACTTATTGCCGGGTACTGTACAACAATTGTGTTACTCCTTCAATATTGAGGCTTGGTTGAAGTGCATTATATTAAGAGCTTTGTAACGAGCTAAAGCTTGCCTCTTATCAATGCATGGACCTATACCTATGGAATCATGTTTTACCTATCACACTCAGTTTTATCACTATAAATAAGATAAAAATTCAACTTTATATTTTTAGTAGATGAAGCCACGAGTGTCTATTACAAATCATGAATTTTTCATAAATTTTGGTGAAAATTTGAAATTACTATGATTTTTTAAAGTGATTGTAAAGAAAATTCATATCAATAACAAAATATGCTTGAAAATTTTGATTTTCTAACCGAAGGTGTAATTTACAATGAAGAACATTATAGTAAATGAAAATCATCCATGTGTTTATATTTAGAAATAAATCACTACACCATGGTAATACCTACTGAACTAGTAATTTCAATAAAACACTCAATTATTAGAGTTTTCTAAAAATTCAAAGTGTAGTAGAGACTAGACTTGGTAAGCTTTATTTTGTTAGTTAAACTCATATGCAATAGAACTCATTTTGAACTTGATGTATGAATAAAAGTTGTACACTGAATTTTAGATTCTATCCATATGGTTAGATTTGCGCTTGCTTTCACCAATATTTTTCTATAAATTTTGAAATAAAAAATTCAAAATTATTTTGTAATTTGATTACGAATAAGATATTGACAATTTGTGAATGAATTTTTTTATGATGAGTTAAAATGTAATACTCTAAGTGTATTGATTTTTGGTGATTTTTGGGTTGCTTAATTTTATGAGTTTTTTTTTAAGAGCACTTTTAGACTAAAATCTTCAAAATTTTTGGTGAAACACTACAATATAAAATGAAGCATAAAGTTTCATAAATCATCCCCTTTCTAATCGGATCACACATGCACGAAGCTAACTTCCCATACAAAAAATCACTAAAAAAAAGTTTACTGCAAAAAGTGCATGATGGATGAAAAATCGGAGTTTGACTCTGTACATCATGCAAAATATGCATGGTTGGGCAGTTAAGGGTTAAGCAAGAAAAAACCAAAATTCACTACATGGTGAACCATTTTTATTACTCTTTTTGTAGTTGAGACCTCATGTAAAATCCAAAAATAACTTGAATGACCTGAATTTAACTTGAAGAAATAGCATGACCAATGAAAACCCTTCACAAAAAGATGCAATGGATCGTCTATGATTGAACCGTCTAGAACTTGAATTTCTTAAACTTTTGAAATATCCAATATCGGATGTGAAACTATCCTTTTACAACTTTCTGAAAGACACCTCGTGTGCATATTAATAATTTTTCACTTTTTTTCACAAATTTTCAAAGTTGGAATGTGAGGTTTCTAAATACGGTTTCTATACATTCAATCAAGTCTAATTGGATACAGAGTTTTGAAGCAATGACAGAATATAAATGCTCTCATTTTTTTTAAAAGGTTGTTTTGTTCAAAATAATACTTACACCATCATCTATGTTGTAGTTGTATACAATGATATATGATGGTTTTGGATGTATTTGAGGTCATATATGTGGGGGACACTTCCCTATAAAGAAATGAACCACGTGCCTTTGAAGGGTAATTATTTAAAATGGGGGTATTGTGTGAAGGTTTAGTATTTTTTGGCACCTTTGTATTATGTAGTTCTCTAGTACGTTGTTTTTTAAATGGGAGTTAAGGTACTTAATTTTCTTGTAAAGAATCTTTGGAAGTACCCTATATTAGTTGTAATTAAAAAGGAAAAAAAATCATAACACAAGAGAACCACAAGTAATACATAGTAAAAGACCAAAGACAACAAAACCTGCAATATTCTATGTTTACAAACATATTTCATACATTTAAGATGCTTCTACAAGTTCCTGGCAATTTAAAATTTGAACTTACTAACTGAGACTACCAACACAGACTAATATAACAAGGTCGCTTACAACTAAAGCCAAACTACAAATACAAGCTCAAAAGGACAAAAGAGGTTACCTCGTCGCAATAAAACTACTTTCATCTACCAATTTTCATCCATAGAATCCCAAACACAAATCCTATACCTGTATATTATATCTAAAAATTCTCTAGTATGTACCCTATATTAATTATACGTTGTTTTTGAACAATAACATGGGGGTTTGGTATAATATGTACCTTATAATTATTACTTCCAAAGAATAAATCATACCCTATGTTTTTAAGTCTCACGTAGTTTTCTAACTCAACCCAAGTGTTCCCGCCCGCAAGGGTCATATACCATGGTATTTGGAGGCCTTCCTAAGTTCCAATTGTTGTGCCTTTTTTCCAAAAGATGTAGAATGAAACTATAGAAATTTGTCATTAAAGATACAAACTTAGATTCCTTATAGATTTTTTCGTTGTTACACTTTACACACAAAGTGACCAAAAAAGGTTACCACCTAGGGCTAAGTTGTGATATAAAATATTAAATCTATGGTGATTAAATGAAAATACTAGATTAGGCTTTGTCTCTTGTAAACAATAATGTCATCATTGAAGGTAAGGATATTTGAGGGCCAATGTCAATTTATAGAAGAAGAATAATTTTGACATCAAGATTGTTGATGCAAAGACATATTTTTCTTCCCTTTGATACTATGGAGTTTATTTTCCTTAGAAATGAAGAATCTAAATATATGTCATTCCAACGTTGATTCATTGATATTATTTTGAGTTGTAACCTAGTATTATGTAACATTCTTTAGAGAGACCTTGTGACACCTTGGAATTGGCTATGGTTCTATTGTACCAAGATATCTATGAATGATGATCATAGCGAGGATCATAGATGGGATTTGGACCTATCACACACCAAAAAACCAATTATCAAATCTGCCTATCAGTTGAAAGACAACCCTTGCAAATAACTCCTCACAAAAAGAATAAAAAAAAGTCATTTGACATGAATGGGAGATTTTTGTCATATATTTTTAGGCAATATGGATGAAGTACTATTGAATCACATGCTAATTAGTCCATATTGAAGAAGCTTTAGCAAAAGATGCTATTTGTTCCAACAAGTATTGCCACATGTGAGAGAGGCTTTTTAAAAGAAAAATCTCATTAAGAATCAATTTTGTTCAAAGATATAACTAGAACCTTACATGCACTTATGCAAGTATTTTTTTATATAGAATTCATGTTGAAAACATGAATTGGCCTCGCATTTTGGAATTATAGAAGAGTATGAAAAGAGAAAAAATCTTTATTTGTATTGAGGGGCGGTTTACACTAAGGACCAAGAGCCGTGACCAAGGAAAATGGATTAATTCCATGGTCACACTTCCATGGTCACACTTCAAAAAAATGTAATTTTTAAAGCCCTTGGGCCTCTCACTAAGTGTAAACCGAACTTGGACCGGGAGGAATGACCATGTACTAAAAAGTGGGCGTGCTGATTTTTTTAATGAATGCCTAAAAAGGGCAGTTTTGGAAAATTTTGTCATGTTTTACGATCTCTCTTTCTTCTCCTCCTTCTCCTTCTCAAACCCATGCAAGTACTCAAACCCATGGAACTTGGCTCTTAGACACAACAATTCTAGGAATGGAACCCACGGGGGGGTCAGTGTGTTAAAAAGTTAAGGATATAGGTGCGAACAACCACTATTTTATAGGGGGGTATTACTTTCTTTTTTCTTTTTTTTCACATGATATCATTATGTAATTCTCTACTTTGGGTTAATAGAAAAGGGGCTTGCATTACTTATAATTCCAAATTACCTATTATTCCATACCCTATAGTACATTCAAGATGTCCAGTGCCATTTTTGATACCCTATATTACTCTAAGTCCATTTATAATTTTTTGTCCCCATGTTTTTAAAATATCCTATCATTTGTTCGCACGTATATTGCTACTCCAACATATCACTACCCCCAAGATGGAACCATCCTAGCAAATTGTGTATGAAATAATAGATTTTAAGGGTGTGACACCTTGTTAATATCACATGGTAGGGTGAGAACGGAGGGCGTGATGTTAAGGAGGGACGACAGTCGAAGTGGGATGGGCAGAGCAGGGCAAGAGGGAAACTAGCAGACAAGAGATCGAAGGGCAATGGGAGAGAACCCTTTTTTAGAGGGGGGACAAAATGAGTAACAGAATTGTTCTAAATAAAACCAGAAAAATCAGGCGCTCATGATCTTCCTATATAGCCTTTGACTAGCATCGATTCCTGGTCTATTCCATATTGGCACTAGTCACACAACAGTTATTGTTTATTTACTGAAATGGGCCTCAAAAAATTGTTTAAAACATATGGTCTCCTCGTTTAGCAATGGAAGAACCCTTTTTGCCTCTCTCGCCGCAAAATCTGGGGACCCTTCAACATTATCCACTAGGCCTGTTTCTAGGCCTTTTGAGGACCTCAACTCCTTTGGTGACTTTTCTTTTTTCCTCGTAGTGTAAATCCAAGTCATCCTGGGACGAGTTGATGGAGCCAATCACAGATTTTAGAGCTGCATGGGACGAGTTCTTAGTCCGTAGTGTAAACCACCCATGAAATAGCTTCAAATTGAGATAGTTTTCCTTGACTTAGGATTAGGTTTGGATTGAGAATACTTTGGATTGATACTTAACCCCTAATGGTCCCAACGGCCATATTTTGGATGTTTTTTTGGGCTGCTTTCAACTATGAAGAGCTATAATTTTTTAATCTCATGTCCAAATTTAATAAAACTTGTTGGGAAAGATGCTTTTACTCTAGTTTTTGATTTGTTGGTAAAATTTTCAGATCAATTCAAGCTGTAATAAATTTTTGGAAATCATTTTAGTACATGGGGTTCAATTTTAGTTCACCAAAGTGCATTTTGAAGGCTACAACTTTGGGGGCTTGTTTCTCCTTTATCCAATGTCCGTTTTCAGTTAAAAGAGAGAGGTGTTGGGTTAGATTCCCTTGAAGTTTAGTTATTATGGTAAAATTTTCATGTCAATTCAAGTTTTTATGAATGCTTAGGAATCATTTTAAGGCATGAGTCAATTTTGAACATTGTTTGTTTTTTTGGGTCCAATCAAGGTCACTTTTTGGGCTACTTTTTGACATTTTAAAGCCATTTTTGGACACATCAAAGATATTTGTAAATTTTTTTGTACCAATGTGTTTATATGATGATTTATAGTTTAATTTTTTTTAAATGCAATGATGAGCTTTTTTAAATGCAATTAATGAGCTTTATAGTTTAATTTTTTTTTTCATTTGAGTAGGTTTACAAATAGAATTTCAACCCTAATGTGTTGCTAGGAAAATTTTAGCATCCTTTTTCAACACTGAAACATTATAGTCTTGCAATACATGTGGCCAAATGACTCCATATTTGATTCACACCATCTATAACAAGTACAATACAAGATTTTACAATTGAGATTTTCTATACTTCACTTACATTTAGACCTATAACACTTCAAAAGCAATAATGCTTTTAAATCCAAAAAAGCTAGGAACACTTAGGAGTTAAATTTGAAATTTTGAACATTTTGTTTCTTTCTTCTATTTTCTATATGTTGGCTTTAAACCAAAAGATAGGAGGCTTTGCTTGACAAAAGCTACCTCTACATTGAATGGGAAGAAGTTTGATTAGGTTATTACTCAATAAATGAGGCAATTTTACAATGCATTTACTACAAGGACCCAATCTTTTGAACCATACGTAGTTGCTTGTTAGTTTTGAAGTAAAGTTGTGCTAAGCTATTTGGAATTTCTACGTGTCATATGGGATTTCTTTTCATCAATTGAACGGTAGAGTTTTGCAGCTATCCATCAATGACACATAAAAATGAGAGAAGCAAGTCAAACAAAAGACCCGTAGGCTTGTCAAATTCCAGTTTTGATGATGATTGTTCAATACTACTGCATGGCAACTAATTTTAGTTAAGAATACTCCCATTTGCTTCACAATCTATGTTGAGTTTCATATTTGGTTGTTTCTCTTAATTTTTGAAATTTGCAAAAAAGAATAAAAATTGAAATTAAAAATCTCTTGCTCTATTACCTCTATAAATTAAATATGCCAAAGCTTTCTATGTGTACAACATCCTATTTAAGGCTTTATAACAATACTAAAAACCTTGTTGTTGATGTTACACTTAGAAAACATATTGTAATAGTAAACAAGATAAAACCAACCATGTGTTTCAATGTATAGCTATTTTAAAATTTTGAATTTGTTTCCAACGTACATGTCTTTTAACAGATTTTTTACAACATTGATTATTACATGTTTAAAATGGTATATATTAGCAGCCTCAAGATGCTAAAATTGTTGTAGTTTGAAAAAACAAAAATTAATAAAATTTTGAGCAATTTCTAAATCCAAGTAATCAATTGAGGTAAAAGGGTTTCTCAACTTTGAAACTTATTTGTGAAAAAAGCCAATTAAAGAAATTCAATGTATTTTCTTAGGATTGTCCCATACTTTGTACATAATACAATATTTGGCGATAAAACTTCTTATTTTTTAACTTTAAAACGTTTCTAAATAGGCAATCATATTTTAGAATAAGGAAAAAAATATGAGCATGATATTCGTATAAAAATTGAATAGATCAAAACATGTGTTTTGAATCATGATAAATTAATATATTAGATTTTTAAAAATTAAAATTAAAATACATTTACAAGGTTAATGATGATATCGGTTTGTTATTACTTTTAGAATCTCAAGAGTTTAACACCCATTTCGTTAAAAGTGCACATGCCCCTCTAAAATTGCACATTGTAAATTTTTTGGTAGAACAATGTATGAATGAAAAAAGCATAAATATGCTCTAGAAATATATGCCGAAAAATAATGTAATTCTTGAATTAAACCATTGGCAAAGTTTGACCTCCATGCAGTTATTTAAGTTTTTTCAAATTATGTTTTTAGATTTTTTAGAGTTTAGGTTTATGCTTTTGGAGTGTTGTAGATTTTATATGTTTTCATGTATATACTATATGCCTAACCCTCCACTAGTACAAATTTTGTCTGATGTGACATTCATTAATGACTAAATGTTTGTTGTGACTTGTCTGTAGTGATTCAAAATTGATTTTGAGTCACTAAAGACAAGTCACTGGAACGGATATTTAGTTATAAAAGACCTATCACATTGAACAAGATTTATACTAGGGTCCATCACTTGCAATTATTGTGTAAACTACTAAGTGATGGGGTTAAACATACGCCCAACTTCTATCACTTTAACTAATTTTTGAAATACCAAGTAATGGGAGGTTAATAGGTTATGCATATGTCCAACGCTCCAACACCTGGAATTAAAAATAATTATTATAGTGATTTAGGGGATTAGACGTATGCCTAATCCCCCAAAAACTGCATCTAATAGCAAAACATAATATCGGAGCCAAGGTATACATATGCTAACCTTGAAATACTTGGATGTCACAGGAAAATAAAATATCAAGAGGTTTAGGCACATGCCTAACCCCCCAAACACTTACAATTTTCAATAAAATAAAATGTCTGAGGGTAAGGCACATGCGTGATTCCCAACATTTATAATTTTCAACAAAATAGAATAATTATAGGATTAGGCATAAGCCTAATCTTCCAACACTTAAAAATTCCAACAAAATAAAATGCCAGAGGGTTAGGCATACGCCTAATCCACCAACGCTTCCATTATATAGCAAAATAAAATATGCGAGAGTTAGGCATACGCCTAACCCCCTATCACTTGTTAAAATATCATTTGCCTTACCCCCATCACTTTGATTATTTCAATCCACTCGAGAATTCATCAGTTAACCTTTAAAGGACCAAGAATCCCAAATTGGGCCTCATATTTTTTTCTGGCATTTTTGAGTAAGTAGTATGCAGACTTCCTTCTAGTCACTGCAAATTTATCTGTGTTTTGACCAGCTTATACAATGCTCTTCACTGATTCCAGTGATATAAAATTTGACCTCACCTGAATTATATTTCACAGTATAATCAATTGAATTTATCATTTTGAAGCCATGAACCTAGGGTTAATTCAGATGGTGCGCGGAGGAAGTGACACTCGAAATTCTGTAGCATGGAGACACCGTTAATTAATTCCTAGCATTGAAGATCTCGAACTTGATCACAACATGTTTGAGTCCGCAAACAAATTAGCATTTGTCCTCAAACGTTCCAGCTTCGTTAAAACACACATGAGGATCTCTTTCTGCCAAGACGAATTTCGTACCTCATCCGACTATGCCTCCACAAATTCATGCGAAAATTTATTAGGTCACAAACGATCCCTAAATTTTGGGGTTATCTCTGTGCAGTCCATGAAAAGAACTGCTCCAACGTAATAACCTGCTGCGAATCTTGCATTGCATTTGTCAACGGGAGACCTGGTCTCTGTTCCAAACCCTAAACCTCATAATTCCATTTCGTCTCAAACCCTAACGACTGGTAAGGTAACAGAAGCAAGCGATTTCTTCTGCAACTCAACAAATCCCGAACCCTAAAGCAGGAATTGCGTGCATAAAAAAAGGTAAACTTCCAGTAGTAATCATGTCGCCCATTGTACAGTACAATCCATGCCATCGTCGTGTAGCCATTTCAGAGCACGGCAGATTGAAATGATTCTAAAGCCCTCTGACTCAGTGACCTTTGAATCATATCATCAACACAGACAGCGTCATCATCCACAACATTTAAAAAAATTAAAATTAAAATTCTTCACACATCCACAGAATAACAAAAGACTCAGCAAAATAGTTGCGGTAATTAAGTTAGATGCCGCCATTCTAACTTACTGTGTGAATGCCCATTTGGCTATGCCATTGTGTCTGAAAATGCTTGACTGAGTGGCGGCATTCTTCTTCTTCGCCGGAACTTGTGCACGTTGACCTTGTCTAAGCTTAGCTTCATCTGCGCATTTCAAAAGATTGCTATTCTGGCTTCTTGACCTAATTCAACGTAACTGGTTCAGTGCATATTGTGCATAAAATCATTATTATAACCAATTCCGTTTGAACTGTTCAGGCTTTCCTATTTTTATGATTGTGGTATAATTGATTCATGGTGATCCCAAAAACAATCTGAAAAAATACCCCCGAAAAACAAAAGAAATAAACAACAAAACTGTTGTGTCCACTGTAAACTTGATTTGTGTCAATCGTGCAAGTCCTGGAATTCAAACAACATAGAACTTGTACCTACACAGCAAATTCAACACAGATACGAGCACCAAAACTCCCAAGCCTTGTTTGAAAGCACCTATCCACGAATGATACACACACGAGATATGCGCTTCAAGGGTATGCAGCTATTTGCAACAAGAAAAAAGAAACGTGAAAAATGACAGAAAAAACACGCTGCAGCCCTAAACCGATGAGCAAGGAAACACTGTAACGCACCTAACAACTTTGAGAATTCCCACGGCGTCCACTCCTTGATGAGGCGGTACAGCTGCGCGTTCACGGCGCCCGCGGCATGGGCCTCAGCGAACTCCGCCTCGGTACGCACGTCCTGCTCTTGTTGTAACCTGCTTGTTGTAACCTAAGGGCCTCCCGCAGCTTCACGGAGCGCAGGTTGTTCTTCTTCAGCGCCTCCCGCTTCACCTTCCACTCCACCTCTGTTGCGGATTTCGGCGGCCCGGTTGCAATGCCGCTCACTGCCAGGGGCGCCCGCCCTCGCGCTGGCGCATCGCGGCTCGTTTTCAACGAGGGATGGAGGCTCGTTAGCCGCGGCAAGGTCACACATCGAGCTCCCACTAGAGCCACCGCCATGGCCATCGATCCCTCAAATGCCCCTCAAAATTGGTGCAACGAAATTCTGCCGGATTGATGAGCAAAAGAGGGATCTGTGATTGCCGAATTCTCAGATTGCGTGCAATTTGTATGCGGAGGAGGAAGATCTGTGACGACAGTGTCGAACTGCATTCGATCAGAGAGAGACAAGGTGGCGCAGATAGAACTGACAAGCGCAGAGAGTCCCATCGAGGCCGTCGAGTCGCCCCGTCAGCGCCCCGTCGTACGTGGACCCCCCCGTGAATTTTTTTTCTAAAATCCAGTATTACGTGGACCCCCCGCTTTGTGTACGTGGACCCTCCCCGGGCTCACAATTTGTTTTTTTTAAATCAGGGGCCCGTGATTTCCGGGCCACCCCTAAATGAACTTTGGGGCCATAGTATTATTTGTTAAATTACGTAGTGATGGAAGGGTTAGGCGTATGCCTAACCCCTATCACTTCAATTAATTTTTGAAATTGCAAGTAATGAGGGCTAGGCATATGCCTAACCCCCAATCACTTGCAATTATTTTTTAAAATATCAAGTGATGGGGTTAGGCATATGCCTTACCCCTATCAGTTTGATTATTTTTTTAAATTCCTAGTGTTGGGAGTCAAGCACACGCTTAATCCCTATCATTTGTATTATTTGTTAAAATACCAAGTTATGGAATGGTTAAACATATGCCTAACCCCTATCACTTCAATTATTATTTAAAATTGCAAGTGATGGAGGTTAAGCAAATGCCTAACCCCCATCACTTTGATTAATTTAAAAAGAAATAAACAGTGGAAGGTTAGGCATATGTCTAAACCCCTCCCCCCAATACTTGGAATTTTCAAAAATAATTGTAGTGATAGGGGTTTAGGCGTATGCCTAACCCTTTTATGTTTATTTTCTTGAAACATTAGCGCGATGGTTTCAATGCACATGAATGTAAGTATTTCCCAAAGTTTGATCTATGGTTTGATGGAGAAGGTTGGAATACACGTGAAGAAGTTCCAAATATTGATGTAGAAGGGAGGAAAATGTACCAATTGGACCAGGTGAAATATTTGGTGGCCCTTCAACAACTTTAAATGCAATAGGTCTCGATGATCAAGCTCATGTTGAAGTTATAGCTGGGTTAAATGCTGCTTGAGGAGTTTATCAATAGATCATCTTATATTCCATTTGGGAAAGATGTATTTAGCTTAGGTTCGAGAAATATTGAATCACAATTTTAAAAGACTACTTGGTGATAGATTTTATGTAGTAGTGAGATGTAATTATTTTGTAACGTTGCAAGTTATGAAAGGTTATGCATATTTTTATCCGTCTCAAAAATTTAATTGATAATTACAAGTGATGACAGTTAGGCATATGCCTAACCCTTTTATTTTATTTTATGAATTAATTCATTTGGAATAAGTATTTGTCGTATTGGAAATGGTAGCATCAATTCAATGTAAAAAAAAAAAAAACTTATAAAAAAACTTGCGAATCATTGTCACTAGTAGTTTTAGGTATCCCAATTGACCAAAAGCAAATTTTGACCAAAATTAAAAGTGCACATGCTATTGTGCACTTTTAATGAAATGGGTGTTTATATAATTATCCGCTGATTGTCTGCAACATAAGTGGTTGAAGATGCTGTATGTAAGCAAATCTCACTGAAATTTCATCCACACGGATTCCAGTTGATCTACAAAAGTTTAAACCGATGCTTCCACAAAAGTCTGCATGTGATCACGATGAGCTAAGTGATGCCGGATCATACCACTGCATCATTCCTATTCCAGAGAATGTGATTTTGATGGTGATGATCGAGCTAGAGGTGATAAACTGCATGGAAATCGAGACATTAGGAAGCTTGTCAGAGAATAATTGAAGATTAAGGTAGTCAAAGTCCATGGGGAATCACTAGAGTAGAATAAGAAATTAAGCTGCTTTTCATATAGAAAGTGCATAAAAGAATTAAATCGCTCAAATCACAGATGGTTATATAGGTTGATACCTCCGCGACCAAGACTTCCTCGCTTCCTGTCCATTAGTTTCTGGGCTTGATGACCGTTTTGCAGAGCTTCCAGGAGTGTCATGTTTGCTACGCTTGGTGGGCTGATCTCTGCAAGCCAGGAGTATTGAGGCTAATTAACTTTTATGCATAGAAATGCCAACTTTCAAGATTCAATCAATCAGATTACTGTCTAGTGATAAAATGATTAAGATTGAATCTAAAGCATACTTATGTTGCCTTCGTATATTGAGCGTCAATAATGTGAATGATGCGTCATTTACAAGTTGCACATCCAAGACACAACTAGGCAGCTGTAGGATGTCATTTGTGTCTTTTAATTCTGTTTACTAAAAACATTTGCGTACCACACTAGTACAAAAATACTCCCAGTTTTTCATTTTCTGGGATGGATTTTCTATTGCCCTTTAAGAGGGTGTAATAGAAAATTTTGTTACGTTCTATTAAATCTTGGTAAAGTGTGTTGAAAAAACCATTGAAGAAAACGTAAATTCACTATGTTCATATTTGTTAAAATGGCGTGATTTAATAAGAGCGCCAAAATGGTGATGTTCAAGTGGCCCGAGCACCGGAAAACAAAGAGATCTGAAGCCAATTCTACTGAAATCCATCATTTTAACAAACACGAGGTTCAGTAAGGTAGTCATTATTGCTCATACAAATTTGGAACTGTGGGTTGCTTACCGTGAGGTGTGGCGGTGAGAGGGCGGCGAGCATGATCTTGACAAAGCTGTAATGAAGCCCCACGAGATGTCAGTGTTCAGCATCTATCCCACTGTGCTTTTCATTTCCAAGATATGCAGATGGATGAATGCATGGTACTGTCCCGTCCCGGTGCAGTAGCATACATAACTTCAAAAAATCACGAATGATTATACAAAATTACCCTTGGTATAAAACTACTTTTGAGTGTTCTCCAAATGTTCCTTAATCACCCAAAATTTATTTTATACTAAGAACAATTTTTTATATTATCTATGATTTTTTGAAATTATATAGGAACAAAAGAAATTGAATGACTGTACCATAAAAAGTGCATCATTCCTTAATGGCATGGCATGAAGATCATGTATGCCATCAAGAATGAATTCCTACTAGAGGGTAGAAATCACTATGGAGTTTAATTCTGTTCCTCACTATGGAGTTGAATTAAATTTAACGTTGGGGTTTCAGATTCGTACATCTGAAGCGGCGACCAGGTGAGCGTTTCCGATACTTGTCACCACTGAAACCACCACCTCTGCCACCACCATGAATCGCACGACCAGTTGGAGTGCTGCAGTGAATTTCAATGAAATAGATGAATTAGGGTTACCATTTGAAGTCCTCTGAAAAGCCTCAAGTGATGATGAGAAACAGGAGGTCTAAAAACTCATTCGTTGATTACATGTCATACATGTTCTCAAACCATGTGGAGACCTGGTCATGCTCAAGGTTTAACCTTTAAAGGACATACTAAGCCCCACGGGCTTACAGTTTTTTTGGGAGAATCTTGCTCATGACTTCGGCTCCATTGAACTAAATGGGGTTTTTTAAATGCTAAAATGTACATATTTAAGATGTTTATACTTCTTTAGAATAGAACCAATGTAAATTAAAAAGAGAATCTTGCTTAAAATGGAATTTACAAGATGTTTTTGGGTGTGGGAATAAGGAAAACCATATCCTTTAATCCCTAAGCGTCTAAAACGTCCAATATGGCCATATGCATCACTAAACTTTGCAAGGGTGGCATTTTCTCGTTTTACCTCGATTTTCTAATAGCAATACATCATTTTAAAGCTCTTGTTCTATACTACAAGATCAACAGTGTCGATTGTGTCAAACTGAAGTCATTTTCACACAAGCAGATGATTTGCAGCAGGGGTCTAATTTTCCTACACTACAAAAAATACAGTGGACGCTTAGAGGTTAAGGGTTAATAATGTTCATCACCTTGAACGCTCCTTCACTCGCATCTCAGAAGGTTTCTTTCGATTTTCCTCTGCAAATACGACCCTGATTTCCCGTCCACCTATGAACTGTCTATCCATATGATATTGCGCATCTGCAGCATCAGCAGCATCCAGGTACTGAACGAACCCGAACCCACGAGGCTCCCTGCAAAAACGAATACTGTACATCAGCAATTAACCTAAGGATCCCAGGGTACCTACATTGACACTGTTGATGAGAAGACCAGGTACAAGGGAACTAACAGAAGCTTGGCAATCTTGACTATCATCATGTACTTATTATGAAGAACATCCAAGTACAGTACCCACAGGCTTAGAGCATGCTTTGAATTGCCACGTTGCAGCCATTTACGAAGTCATTTAATTCAAATGATCCAAAGAACACATCCTGTTCCTCACATTTCAGGATCAGATCGTCGCCTTTTGCAAATACTGAGGAAGCTAAGGTGCAAGGGAAGAACCTCAAATGGGCAATCTTTTGTGCCCGGTTGACGACAGCGTTGTCTTGTCTGACCCTTTTTTCCAACTCGAATGTCTTATTAGGCAGTTGTCAAATATATTAGACAACCCTCATGGAATATATTCAAATATTTAAAATATTCCATGAATATTCTGGAATGCTGAAACATATTCCATGTGTAATTTAATTTTTAAGAATATGCTTGTATGACAGACATGGGATCTACTCAACATTCATTGATGTTGTGTTTGACACTTTGTCAAATGGTTGAGCAAGACAACCCTGATTGACGATTGACAAAGGCAGTCTCTCGTGTAGTAACAGAAAGAGAACTCAAGCATACCTCAACTGACCCTTGATGAACAGGTATGTACAACGTTCTTCTTAGTGGTACAACAATGAATCACATTCTCTTCACAGATTCTTGAATTAAAATCTCCGTTCTTCCTTCGGTTGATGGCCTTGACTACCATCTCTTGACTGTGACCTTGGTTTTGTCTTCCTAGGAGCTTTTTTATTTTGGCCTTCTTCAACACTTCCCCCAAATCTAACATTCTCGAATTGCAAAAAGAGCTTGGTAAGAAGAAAACTCAACAAACTTGTTACAACCGACTTGAACTGAGGTTCGATCTTCTGTCGGTTGGTGTTCAATCAATGGTCTCTACTAGCTTCCTCTTTTTAAAGCCAACTGAGGGATTTTCAAAGACCTGTACCACAATGGTGCCATCCAATGGCATCCAAAATACACAAGCAGAACTTCAAGACCTTCACTAACTCTTAAACCTGAGGTCAGGACACCCACTTTGAAAAAATTATAAACCTTGATTTTGCTAGCTGGTTAAAGTCATCAGCAGCTATGGAAGGAGGTGCTTTTGGAATAAAATGGTGTCAAATTGAGCTAGGTTTCAGGGGAGAACATTTTTTACAAGAGATAGAATACTTCCTGCTTCAGGAGTTGACTTACCCACTGTAGTAGTCCTTTAGAAGGTACACGTCTTTGACTGGTCCAAATCTCTCAAATGGTATCCGCACATCCTCAGGCCTGCAACCAGGACCAAGAATTCATGGTTTTAAAAAATGTCAAATCAATCGATCATATTGTGAAAAGTATAATTTAGATGGGACCAAATTTGATATCGCCAGAATCAGTGAAGAACATTGCATGTGTTGATGAAAAAAACAAAGAAAAAGAAAGTCCACATAGGACCTGCTTAAAAAAAACACATTTGAGCTCATGGTCCTTTAGGGATTAAAGTGTGCAAGACAGATTAGGAAACAGGACTAGCGCCATTAGAGATTTGAGGTAAGCAAGACTGCATGCTCTATGGAAGGTGTACCACAAACTATGAACGAAGACTCTTCTACCAGGCTGGCTGCGTTCTACTGAAGGATGAATAATTTTGTATCAGTACCTCCATAAATAATTCAAATATATGTACATGATTTTGCTATGGAGAGAATCAGTCCATCAAACCAGATGATATCCATGAAGTTACTGGCGAATTTGTAAGGAAACTAGACTCTCAATCCATATGAAAAACACTCTGGTTTATTCACTAAAAAGTCCTCTGGTACACATAGCATTACGTGAGCTTCAGAGACTAAAGGGGGTCTAGATTTTGTGCTAGTAGGAATAAGACATTAGAGAAAAATATGAACTTAGATTTAATGCAGACATCAATAGGTGACTTTTGCTAAACTAGTGTTCATCGAGACAATGTGAAACGGTGAAGAAATGACAATATGAGAAATTTTCTTTTAGATTCAAAGAGCTTAATAAGAAGCAACTTTTTGTGCTCATATCGTTCCCCTTCGGATGATTAGGAAAGCAGGTGTGGACAAGCGGTCATCACGAAGCTAGTGCAATTGTAATTAGTTTTTGAGGTTGCTGTCATTTTACAATAATCATTCCACAAGAATCTCCTCAAGATCGTGGTGTTTCCAAAGAACTCTTTTGTTATAAGTAATTCCCTAAACCGGTTTAGGGTTTATTTAATTCATTGTGTTCTCTTCCTAACTATCACATTAACAAACACCATGACAATTGATAATCTGGATTATGGAGCGAATCAGAATTATGCCTGGAATCTCGAGCAATGTTGCGAACAAGAAGGCTGGTAGGAGCAGTCGAATAGCGGCCACCTAATTCCCTCTCCCTCCAAGAATTTTTTCTTCGCGCACCAAAATCATCATCTCGGCGACGGCCATTTCGAAAATTAGGACTTCGAATTCTCTCCCGCCATGTTGGACTGTAACTTCCGCTCCTGCTCCTCCCCATCCTTAATTTTTTGCGTCTTAACAATTTTCAAACGACTATTTTCTTTTGAACGGTGTCGTGATGGAAATGCTTCCATCGTGTACATATATGCTCTAAGCTTTGTATTTTCAATGAATGGAGTAGCGAAATGAAAATAGTACATATAGTTTGTCTTTCGTTTTAATTAAATCATCAAAGGATTAGGTGGTTTGAAAGGTGTGAATAGGAAGGGGGGGAAAAAGTACCTTTTTTGAAGCTTCAAAGGGGAGCATGGGCATATGTGCCCCACCGCCACCTTTGATTGGATGAGATTTAGTGAGGTCTTGGGGTTTTGAAGATTGTCGGGAGTCTTTTTGTGGGTGTGAATAGTGAGAGCTTTGGAGGCAGAATTTCGACTTGATGTAGCTCATTGAGCAAGACTTTGTTTAAATTGAAATTTTGAGAGATTGTTTCTTGTAATGAGACCTTTCCGAATTGATCTTATAAGTTGAATTTGGAATTGTATTGCAAAAGTTGTGAAGGTTGGAAGTTTGTGGAAACCCTTGGCCGTCCATTGAGAGGGCAAAGGTTTCGACGAGCCACAACTTTTGTTGTGTGTATTAGCTTGCTTTGCAATTTTGAGAGTGTATGTATCATTGTAATAGCTTTCCAAAAAGTTATTACTTTTATGATTTGGAGTTCCGAGGAGGAAGTTATGAAGGTGTGAAGGCTTGGAGGTTGACTGCCAAGCTAAGACTTCGAGGACCATAACTTTTGGTCACTGTGATAACTTCTTTTGAAATCTACAAGACTGATAGCCTATGAGATTAGCTCTCCAGATTGCTATTACTCAATCTATTTGGAGTTTTATTGAAGGAGTTGTTGTGTGTTGAAGTTGAGAGGTTGAAACTCTCTAAAAATAAAGAGACCGAAACTTTGATTAGCCATAACTTATGGACAGAGTTTAGGGTTTCTATAAAAATTATACATATTGTAGTAGTTTGCATTAGCTTTTCAAAAGGCTATTGCACTTGTATGTAAGAGCTTTAGATCAAAAGTTATGAAGATATAAAGAGGCAGAGGTTGGTTGTCAAAAGAAAAATAAAGCTTCCACTTTGCTCTCTTATAACTTTTGGACAGTAACTTAGATTCAATTGAAATTTTGAGGAGTGTTAGTTTGTTGTTTTAGCTTTTCAAAAAGCTATTATACTTAGCTTTTGGAGACTTGAGCCATCTGTAGCATCAATTAGAAACTCGCAGCCACAATAGAAGATTGCCTTGAAGGTTTCTTTGTGTTTTTAAACACTTTGAGACTTTAAAGGAAGAAGATTTGAAGACTTCAAGACAAGAAGACGAGAACATTTGTGTGTTGTGGCTTGTGGCTCGTTGTCTTTTATTGTTGTTCCTAGCCGGTTTTGGAGGCTCGTTGTCTTTTATTGTTATTCCCAGCCGGTTTTGGAGGCTAGTTGTTTTCAATTTTGTTTTGTAAACTTTGTTGCGGCGAAGTGGGATTGATCACCCACACGGTCGTGTTTATGTTGTTCCCATCGGTGAGGCACGTTTGCTGGTCACCGTGGGTTTGAAATTTAGGAGCCATCTTTCGGACGGTTTCAGCTCGTGGTCTGGCCGTCCCGTTTTACCCGTCCGAGGCCTGTGGTTTCTTATTACCCCACCCTTACCCTTAAACCTTTTAGAGCCATTGCAGGATAGGACTGAGAAGAGATTTGAAGATTTGAAGAGTACAAGAATTGAAGACAAGACCGATCTCCCAAGCTATCTGGTCATCGTGTCGCAGCCAGATTCCCCGCGAATTCTCAGAGCGCGCTCCTCTCTACCCGACTTTGTGCTTCCACTGAGAGAGCTTTGAGGCGACTGGTGAGATTGTTGCTATGGGAGACCGTGAAGAGACTGCCGCCACCGATGGAGTGCAGTTTCCGATGGAGAACATTTTAGGGGCATTGGCCTTGTTTATGGAGCAACAGAGGGCAACTCAGGGTGGACAAGGTGCCACCAAGGCTCTCAAGGCTGTTGTTTCCAAGATTGGAAGGTTTGATGGCAAGAACATCTCTAAGTTCTTGCGAACCTACGTTTGTGAGATGGAAGTGCATCAAGCTGATGACAATCAGATGATGCACACTTTTGATGTGGCGGTTGAGCCTTATATCCGTGACCGAGTGCAAGAGATCCGTGAAGCTGTTGTCTCATGGGTGGAGTTTGCTGAACGGCTCCGTGATGAGTATTTTGATGAAGACTCAGAGAGGATGACGAAGAGATCTTTTCTTGAGTGGGTGGAGCAACGGCCGGGAAACACGATGGGTCCCAATGAGCTGTTGAGAGATTTTGAGAAGAAGTTTGGCCAATTACCTATGGCAGAGAGACGCCTTCTAGATTCCAGGAAGGCTGAGCTTTTCCTCCAAGCAACTGATGTTGCATTGGAAGACAGACTTCTTCTACTACTTGGAGATCGTACCACGGAAGGTGGTTTCACCAACGATTGGAGGAGGGTTGAAGAAACCGTGGTTCTTTTGGCCAAACAAGAGCGTGTAAGGTCAAGAGGTGTTGAAGGGAGGGGTGATACTGAGCCTATTCAGATACCAAAGCCTCTTAAAGTGTCTTTTTCTCCGACACCGTCAACAAGTTCGGGAACCACTTTCAAGGCTGCTAAGAGCACTGAAGGAAATGCCCTTGAGGAGCTTATCAAGGGTTTTCGAGAGCTAAGGGTGGAGTTTAGTGAATTGAAGAAGGCCGAGGAGCTTCTCCTTCACAACTATCTGAAGGTGCTAGAAAATATGCAAGGAGGTGTGTTTGGTGTGATGAGGAGACTGAACATACTCTGAGAGGGTGTGAATCCTATGAAGAGGCACTCAAGAATGTTCTTGTCTTCTACAAAGATGGGAAGATTCATGATGCCTCTACAGGCTCTCCGTTGGCAACCAACTTTGGGAGAGGAGGAATGAAGAGGCTTGTGGAAGAAAGGATGGCAAGATCTAGGTCTGTGCAAGTGCATGAAGCTGATGCATACCACATTGAGATAGAGGAGCATTCAATTAGTGCTTCATCTATTCAAAAAAACGTACTGATGAAGAGAGGGGCTCAAGCCATCAGGAAAGCAACTGGATGGGAAGACCCAGTAGATGCTAGTAGCATCAGAGCATTTATGAATGAAGGGAAGGACACTGATGAGCTGCATGAGGCCTCAGTTGAAGAGAAACGTGGAAGACTTGACGCTGAGAATAGTGAGGAGCCAGTATCAAAGAGGAGAATTCAATTACAAAATGATCCTGATACAGAAATGAGGAAGAGGGTTCCTACACGCTCAAAGACAGCAAGCCCTAGCACTGTACATCCAGGAGATGCACCACTACCTGAGAAGGATTGGGGGCAGTCCAGTGATAGCAAAAAGGGACAAGAGAAAGGAGATTCTGGCAAGGCAAAGCGGAGAGTGCCTTCTTACAAGCTCCTGTCAGACATTGAGACCTCTATTGACATGAAGGGAATATTAGAGGAAAGGATCTTGGATGCCAAGATCGAATTCACTTTGAGGGAAGCACTTGGCATAGCAAAGAAAGATTTTCATGATCTAATCACTGACATCATCAAGAGGAAGAGACAAATGACAGCTGAGGCTGTGATGGTCAAAGCTTTAGACACCCACATGACCGAAGAGGAAGAGATGGAGATTGGTGAAGTATTTGTCATGATGGGTGATGAGGTGACTCAAAAAGAAGAAGTTCCAAAGGATGAAGGCCATGAGACACAGACTTTTGAGTGCTCTTATGATCTTCCCAACATGAGAGAAAATGAAGAAAGAATTGAGTATGATCTACCATTTTGGGCCAGAGCCACCACTGAGACAAAAATGAAGCTGGGAGGGCTTGATGAACATGTTTTGGCCCTTGTTGACCATGGTTCTGAGATCAACATTATGTCTCGGAATGTCTATGAGAAGGGCAAATGGCCAATTGACATAGACCATGGCTGGATCATGAAATCAGCCAATAGCGGGCGGACTCGTTTACATGGAGCTTGCCCTGCGATACCCACAAAGATTGGAGATGTGGAAGTTGAACAAAATTTCTTTGTTCAAAACCTTAGTGCCTATCCGGTAATTTTGGGCCAACCTTTCATCACCGCTTCGAGAATGGAGACCAAGGTGTTGGATAACGGGTCTCATTATGCCCGAATCAGGAGTCTTGATGGGAAGAAGTCAGTGCAATTCTTAACAGTGAAGCCTGACAATGAGAGGCATCGACTTCAACTCAGAGAGGTTCCGCTACCAACTTCTCTAAACTTCCCGGATTTCTAAAGGGCACACGTGGAATGTGGGGATCCACGAGTGCTAAGGGAAGTAAGATTGACAAATTCTCCACTGTACATACTGGTGTGAAGTGTGGATTTACAAGTGTGACAAACGATGGTATTGTGAGCTTTTCTGATGTCAAAGACTTGGATCATGTACATAGAAAGCTTGTGAAAAAGATGGAGAAAAATCTAAAAAAAATGAAGGTTCTAGAGGAAGATGAAGGCATTTCTGGTATTTATGAAGAAAATGGTATGCCAGATGATATCTTGCAGACTTTGCAAGATATAAAGACAAACAAGGATGCGAATACGGCTACTGATTGCTTTGTCAATGTTCATACAAGTTCAATGTATGATGAGATTTCTATAGCAGTGACAAGGCTGTGTGATTCCAAAATTGATGAATGGAGGTCAGAAGCTACAGTTTATACAAATTACAAAACTATGGCCAAAAAGGTGAAGCCAGTGGCTACTCAGTTACCACCTGACACTGATAAACATGTCAAACAAGCTGAGAAGGAGCCAAGTTTGAGAGAAAGAAGAAGAATTGGACACAAGTTCACCAAAGATACTTTGGCAAACTTGAAGATTGGAGGAGATGATTTCTTGACTGAGCCGGAGAAGAAGAAATTTCAAGACATGCTTTCTATGCATGGAAAGGCCTTTGCTTCTTCGCTAGATGAAATTGGGTGTGTACAACCAAGCGTTGTAATACCAATGGTTATTTTTACTGTACCACACGTACCATGGGATTTAAAGCCTATACCTGTGCCTAGAGCTCTACTTCCAAAACTAGTGGAGTTGCTCAAAGAAAAGAGGCACATGAGCATACTTGAGCCTTCAATGGCGCCGTATTCAAACCGATGGTTCACGGTGCCAAAGAAGTCAGGAGCATTGAGGTTTATTCAAGACATGCAGCCAGCAAACAAAGTAACAATCAGAAACAAAGGCTCAGGGCCTATTGTTGATGAAGTAGCAGAAGCGTTTGCGGGGCATGCAATATATTCCATTGGAGATCTATATTCTGGCTATGATCAATTCCAACTAGCTGCTGAGAGCAGAGATTTGACAACCATGAAGACTCCACTTGGATTGATGCGCATGTGTACATTGCCTCAAGGTGCTACCAATTCAGTGGCACATATGCAGAGTGCTATGAATCAAATTCTAAGAGACTTTGTGTCTGACAAAACCATACCTTTTGTGGATGACATTCCCATAAAGGGGTGCGAGGAGAAAGAAAGAGACTTAACAGTTCAAGATGATGGTTGCAGAGCTTTTGTGATTAATCATATACAAGACGTGGCAAAAATCTTGAGCAGACTTGAAGAGGTGCATTTGACCTTCTCCATTGACAAGTCCAAGTTTGGGGTTGATGAGATTTTGGTAGTTGGACACTTATGTGGTTCTTATGGAAGGAAACCTAACCCTGAGAAGGTGGATGCTATTGGGAGAATGATGGCCTGTAGCAATGTCACTGAAGTAAGGAGGTTTTTAGGAGCCTGTGTCTTCTATCAAATTTGGATCCCTCATTTTGCTCATATATCGGAACCTCTATACAAGCTATTACGCAAGAGGAACAAGTTTGCTTGGCAAATTGAGCAAGATTTGGCTATGGCAGAGTTGAAAAGAACTTTACAGTCACCACCGGTTCTTAAACAAGTGAGCTACAATTGTGGACGACCGGTGATTGTGACTGTTGACACAAGTCCAATTGCAATTGGATGGGCTATTGGACAAGATGATGAAGAAGGGAAGAGATTTGCTATCCGATTTGGAGCAAGAATCTTGACAGATTGCCAGAGAGCATATCCACAAGTGAAAAGAGAATTATATGGTGCTCTTACAGCTCTAAAAGCTGACAGAAACTACTTGATTGGAGCGGAGGTGGTGTTAGAAACTGACTGCTTGCCTTTGCTGGGGATGATAGCAAATTGTTCTTCACCAGACATTGCAATGTTGCGGTGGATAGCCTACATCAAATCTTTGAACCCTGTTTTAGTTCACATTGAAGGCAAAAAGAATTGTGTTGCCGATATGTTGTCTAGAGCAAGGTATTTCAATGAAGAGGACATGATGGCTAATGAAGGTGATGAAGAATTGTCACATGGAGGTTATGTGATGATTACAGATGGAGAAAGCTCATCCACCGGAGCTTTGCCTTTCGAGAGTGAGATCTACGAAGGAAGATTAAGAGACATTGGACTCTATTTGAGTACCATGGAACGGCAAGAAAGCTGGGTGGATAAAACATTCAAAGACATCAGACATCAGTCTTATGGATATTTGTTGAAAGACGGGGTTTTATGGAAGAGAGCAAAAAGACTTGGTGAAATGCCATTGAGGGTGGTGGAAGACTTTCAGACCAAGACCAAAGTTTTACAAGAATTTCATGATACGCTTTGGGCCGGTCATAGAGGAGTTTGGGCCACCTATACAAAAATCAAGGAAAGATATTGGTGGAAGGGGTTATACAAAGATGTTGAAGAATTTGTAGCTTCTTGTGTGGTGTGCCAATTACAATCCAAGGTACGACACAGAGATGAATTGCATCCGACCTATCCCATTGCAATCCATTTTCAATGGATGATTGATTTGGTTGCTATGCCAAATGCAATGTGGGGGATGAAATACCTTGTTTTGGCCCGAGAAGAACTCTCAAATTTTGTTAAAGGAAGAGCTTTGAGGACCAAGACAACGGTGAATGTTTGCCGATTCATACTTGAAGACATTTTTAGTCGGTACGGGAGTATTGGTCGGATGAGAGCTGACAAAGGAGAATTAAATGCTGCTGAAGCCAAGGAATTTTTCAACCGATATGGTGTGCAATTAAAGCTGAAAACGGCTTACAATCCTGAGGCCAATGGCAAGATTGGAAGGGGACATCCCCCAATCATTGATGCTTTAGTCAAAGCTTGTAAAGGAAAGCCTAAGATGTGGCCAAAATTGCTACCGTTTGCTCTGTGGGCTGATAGAACCACACACAGTACGGTTACCGGTTACATGCCTGTAGAATTAATGTATGGACAGAAACCAATCATGCCGATGGAGGTCGATATTCCCACATGGGTGTTTCTTGCATGGGAAGATGGCATAAGCAGAGAAAGACTGTTAGAGCTTCGCATCCAACAACTTGAAAGATTGTCAGAGGATGTTGGGATTGCATTGGAGAAAATGAAAGCTGCAAGACTGAGCAACAAAGAGCGCTTTGACAGAACACACCGAATGAGAAGAAAGAAGATTAGAGAGGGTGATTGGGTCCTTGTATTTGATAGCACATTGGAGCATCAACACAGCACGGTGCGAAAATTTGCAAAAAGATGGTTTGGACCCTATGTAGTGATTAAAGTGCACCTCAATGGCACTTATTCACTACGTGAGTTAGATGGAACTTCTCTATGTATACCAGTAGCTGGAAAGCGCATCAAAATCTTTCGCAAAAGTGGAAGGTTTCATCTTGAAGACCTTGAAGAACACTTCAATTCAGAAGAACTAGAGGATGATCAACAAGATGAAGAGGAAGATGAAGAACTAGAGGATGCAATTGATAACAATCAAGACAGCGAGGAGAGCTAAACGTGGCACATACCGGAGGATGTGCAGGTTTAGAGAGGGTGCATGTCGTGATGGAAATGCTTCCATCGTGTACATATATGCTCTAAGCTTTGTATTTTCAATGAATGGAGTAGCGAAATGAAAATAGTACATATAGTTTGTCTTTCGTTTTAATTAAATCATCAAAGGATTAGGTGGTTTGAAAGGTGTGAATAGGAAGGGGGGGAAAAAGTACCTTTTTTGAAGCTTCAAAGGGGAGCATGGGCATATGTGCCCCACCGCCACCTTTGATTGGATGAGATTTAGTGAGGTCTTGGGGTTTTGAAGATTGTCGGGAGTCTTTTTGTGGGTGTGAATAGTGAGAGCTTTGGAGGCAGAATTTCGACTTGATGTAGCTCATTGAGCAAGACTTTGTTTAAATTGAAATTTTGAGAGATTGTTTCTTGTAATGAGACCTTTCCGAATTGATCTTATAAGTTGAATTTGGAATTGTATTGCAAAAGTTGTGAAGGTTGGAAGTTTGTGGAAACCCTTGGCCGTCCATTGAGAGGGCAAAGGTTTCGACGAGCCACAACTTTTGTTGTGTGTATTAGCTTGCTTTGCAATTTTGAGAGTGTATGTATCATTGTAATAGCTTTCCAAAAAGTTATTACTTTTATGATTTGGAGTTCCGAGGAGGAAGTTATGAAGGTGTGAAGGCTTGGAGGTTGACTGCCAAGCTAAGACTTCGAGGACCATAACTTTTGGTCACTGTGATAACTTCTTTTGAAATCTACAAGACTGATAGCCTATGAGATTAGCTCTCCAGATTGCTATTACTCAATCTATTTGGAGTTTTATTGAAGGAGTTGTTGTGTGTTGAAGTTGAGAGGTTGAAACTCTCTAAAAATAAAGAGACCGAAACTTTGATTAGCCATAACTTATGGACAGAGTTTAGGGTTTCTATAAAAATTATACATATTGTAGTAGTTTGCATTAGCTTTTCAAAAGGCTATTGCACTTGTATGTAAGAGCTTTAGATCAAAAGTTATGAAGATATAAAGAGGCAGAGGTTGGTTGTCAAAAGAAAAATAAAGCTTCCACTTTGCTCTCTTATAACTTTTGGACAGTAACTTAGATTCAATTGAAATTTTGAGGAGTGTTAGTTTGTTGTTTTAGCTTTTCAAAAAGCTATTATACTTAGCTTTTGGAGACTTGAGCCATCTGTAGCATCAATTAGAAACTCGCAGCCACAATAGAAGATTGCCTTGAAGGTTTCTTTGTGTTTTTAAACACTTTGAGACTTTAAAGGAAGAAGATTTGAAGACTTCAAGACAAGAAGACGAGAACATTTGTGTGTTGTGGCTTGTGGCTCGTTGTCTTTTATTGTTGTTCCTAGCCGGTTTTGGAGGCTCGTTGTCTTTTATTGTTATTCCCAGCCGGTTTTGGAGGCTAGTTGTTTTCAATTTTGTTTTGTAAACTTTGTTGCGGCGAAGTGGGATTGATCACCCACACGGTCGTGTTTATGTTGTTCCCATCGGTGAGGCACGTTTGCTGGTCACCGTGGGTTTGAAATTTAGGAGCCATCTTTCGGACGGTTTCAGCTCGTGGTCTGGCCGTCCCGTTTTACCCGTCCGAGGCCTGTGGTTTCTTATTACCCCACCCTTACCCTTAAACCTTTTAGAGCCATTGCAGGATAGGACTGAGAAGAGATTTGAAGATTTGAAGAGTACAAGAATTGAAGACAAGACCGATCTCCCAAGCTATCTGGTCATCGTGTCGCAGCCAGATTCCCCGCGAATTCTCAGAGCGCGCTCCTCTCTACCCGACAACGGAGAAACCAATAACAACTGGAATGCTTCAAAAATGGGAGTCATAGACCTGAATTTGATACTAGCTACATTGCATTGCAAATTTTGAGCCTCCTTGACTCAATCAAACAAAGACAGTCTTGAAGAATCTGATTGCACAGTAATCCTCACTCTCTCCAACAATTACAAATGCAACAGAACACAAACGTAACCAGAAGAAAGAAAGCGATCAGAACTACAGGCAGTTACTCAAACAAAAATTGAAAGAAAATTTTCAAACATACAGAGTACAAATTTACAAGTGTATCTTCAAGCTCGCGTTTTAAGAGACCAAAATCAAAATCAAATTTCCTTCACGCAAAATAGAAAGTAATTCAAAAGTTTGTACCGATGCCGCACCAAGATTGAGATCAAGACCAAAACTGAAAAGATCGCATCGTCTTGCAAGAAAGAAAAGAAACAATAATTGTCCGTTCACGGAATCAAAACCAAGATGTACCTTGGCAGCTTCGACAATAATTAAATTATTTTCAAATTTGTTGAAATTTTTGGAAATTGCAATTTTTTTTTTTTTTTAATTATGGAAAAAAATATGAATATGAAGGAATATTTTCTAAATTTTGAAAAGTTGGAGTTTATTTTTAGAAACTAATTATTTATTTAACATGAAAGTGTTGAAGCTGTCATGGTATTACGATACTCAAAGGTTTGACAGCTTTGAAAGAAAATGCATGAACTCAAGTAAGACAAATATAAAGAAAAAATGAGTCTCTGCAAATGGAAAGTTGCATACAACACAATGGTTGTGAAAGAGAGCACATAATCCTAACGTTCTTTACACTTGTTGCAAACCAACAAGTTCCGCACAAGTGCTAAAAGAAAGCTTTCAAAGTACAAAGAGTATCTTCAAGTTGCTTGTGTTTCAAGAGACAAAAAAAAAATGATTTTTCCTAGTACAATAGGAATAAGAAAAATAGAAATTGTCCGATGTGCTTAAGAATTTGAAACGTCTGTAAGGAAATGTGTCAGTAGAAACCAAGAAAGAACAATCTCCCTCTCTTTGCAAATGAAAAATGTATACACATAATAGTTGTAAAGATAAAGCTACAAATAACCGTGAGGGTGGTGCAAGAGATGGGAAGAGCGGTAGTTACAAGATGAGACGAATGGATGTCTACATCTATACGTTCTTTTATTTATCATTCATTGTCTTTCATGAATGGTAATAGAAAACCACTAAATTAGATTTTGATATGTGCATCTCAATTATATAATAAAAGCTTCAAAATAATTTATTTATCATTTGCACTTGGTTGACAATGTCAAAATATGACAAGATTTGTAGAGATTGAATAGCCCATTTACTTTATAAATACTCGAATGTTGATCACTCAGCTAAAAGAGAATTTCTTTTTAATTAAAAATCAATTGAAAAGAACTAAATCAATTAAAATTTCATGAAATTTGGATCAATTGATTGAGACATTTCTTTCATATTTATTATTGAATCAATATATAATTCAATTTTATACCTTTAGATAATATAAATTATATGTGATCAATTGTGTAGTATAGAATAATCATCCTAAATTACATCAATATTAATAATTTTATATTTGATTATGATTTATTCCAGTGACGACCGTAGGCCAGAGCTGGTTTACAAAAATGGTATTAACGACTACAGGTTCCACTTGTGACTTTCCGACACTTGTAGGGTTTGTAAGTGAGCTGGTGAGCCGAACAGTTGATAGTTTTAGGGCAAGGTTTTCTATGATGTAACTTTGCCTTTCACATCATTGGATGGTCTTCCAATGATTATTCCATCCCGCCCTCAAAAACCATTATATGGAGTAATCTAGCCTTTCACGTCTTATTCAATTTCATGGCCTTTTACTTCCGAGTTCACTTCGTCACTGGTGGTGCAGAGAGAAGCTGAGTCCTAGTTATTTATTGAATTAATTTTTTGGAAACCTAAGCTAGCCTTGTCCTACATGATTTTATACAAAATATTCATTTTAGAGTTAAAGCTCAAAATGTTAAAGAAGCGTCATTATAATACATTAAAGTATTGTCCAAAACCTCTGCATTTAGGAGTTAACTCCTAAAGGACTAGGAGTGTTGAACTTAGTCCTCCTTTTCTTGACTAGTTCAAGTAACAAGCTCAACTCTTCATTGGTGTAAGGTAATTTTCATGATCGGCACTATTCAAATTAAACAAGACTTCTATAGCTATCATTTGAAAAAAAGATCAACAAACTTACACAATTTTTGAGACAATGCCACTGTTGAGAAGATTGATGGAACTCATTTGGTGTATTCTGTACATATGCTAAAATCAGATTGTTCAAAAGTGCTCCAAAACTTTGAAATTTTTACTATGTGTAGAGATCATCATTCTAAACATGGGCAAACATTTTCACATAATTTGGAAGTATGAGGAGGAAGACATGATGCTCCCAAGTGCCTCCCAGATAGCCTCCTTGTAGCTTAAAAAAATCATCAAAAATCACACATTCCATGAATTTTTGATCACAAAGTACTAACGGATTCATCTCTCAAAAAGAGCAAGGTTCTCTGTGTCGCTCATTCTACAATTCACCGCCCAACAACTCAACCTAATTATCTTAGAAATTTTTGGTGAATCACTCCAACATGAAATGAGGCTTGAAATTTTCACAAATCATCCCCTTTCTAATCGGTTCACACATGCATGAAGCTTGCTTTCCATAAAATTTGTAGAAAAAAATCCATCGTGCAAAAAGTGCTTGACGGACGAAAAATATGAATGAAATCTGTACATCGTTAAAAAAAATTGGAAGCCTAGACAGTTAACTCCTAAACGTCACAGCGTTCAGTTTCTGGACGACTAACAGATTCAAATCCACCCTACGTTCTGATCAATGCTTGAATGAAAATCATCCAATGTTTTGGAGATACTTCACCAAGTTGTTGTCCTATCTAATGGATGGATTTAGTCAAACATCCTTGAGTACGTACTTTTCTAAAATTACAAATGTAGAAGTATGTCAAGTTGTTGACCAAGCCAAAATTGCATTGAATGTAGAACACACAATTCGCTATTTATGCACTTGATCAAGTGCGTTCATTTCATGAGCAAATCTTGCTTAAAATTTTTTGTGTAAAAATTTCTCTAAAAAAGAACAATTTTGTCGTTCTACAATTACTTTCATTGTAAACAAACAATTATTTAATTTAATTTTTATTCTTATCTTTATCTTTTATCTTTATATTTTATATTTTCTTTTCTTTATCTTGTTTCATTTATCTTATTTCTTTCTTGTCTTCAATTTATTTTCCTTCTTGTCTTCCTTCTTGTCTTCTTCTTTTTCTTCTATTTTTTTTCATTCCTCTTGTGGCAGCCACAAATCCTTCGCCCGCACCAAAGACAAAAAAAAAAAAAAAAAAAAAAAAAAAAAAAAAAAAAAAAAAAAAAAAAACTTTTATTTTATTTTTTTATTTCGTCTTCTTTTTTGTTTGGGGCTCATGAACCCTGAAAATAGAAATTTTAAAAAATTAAAATTTAGGGTTCAGCCGCCGGCGGCTGAACCCTAAACGGCGGAGGATGCACAAAAAATAAAATAAAATAAAATAAACAAAGTTTTTTTTCTATTTTTAGTCTGCTGTGGGCTAGTGGGTGCGCGGCCGCGCACCCACTGCCTCATTTTCTCCTTTCTTCCTCTCTTCTCTCTCCCTCTTCCCTCTCTCCCTCTTCTTCTCTCTCCCTCTTCCCTCTCTCCCTCTTCTTCTCTAATAGTTCGTCATTGTGCGTCAAGTCTACATCCAAGATGGTGTGTGAGAATTGAGAACTTCTCCAACAACAACCACTAAGTGTGTCTAGAATAGAGCACATCAATCAATTTTAAACTCCTAGTTTTGTCACTACTTGGATCAGTTATAATGGTGGAGAATAAATTTACTAAACCAAGGTTCATAAATTGGGGGCATGGACGTGTCAGAGAATGGGCCAAATTGTTTGATGCAAGAATCACCTGTCGCCATATGGGCAATATTTGTTGGGCAAATATCAAACTCCACGCCATAAGAGATACTTTATCATTCTTTAATTAGCGTTGATGAGTGGAAAATGGGTGATGTTGGGCCTGCCAATGTATGAGGAGATTCGGCAGTTAGTATAAAATCAGCTGAATGAAATTGCCAAATTACCAGTTGAAACTCATAGTTTTAGGCTAAAATTTGGATGGATTTGTGATACTCGGGTGCTACCTAGGTGACACATAGGTAATAACTAGATGGGTTCTTGTCTAAAACCGGTTGCTTCTGTAATATATTGAATTTGAGCTGGTTCCGTTGGAAAACTCTTTGTTCAATGGGGCCTGCTCTAAAAACTTAACGGTCTTTAAATTCATGGAAAACTAGTATAGCCGTCTTTCTCGGTGCCCACGGCTCCAAATTACTCAGGCAACATATCTGGGAATAATAAACCACAGTGAGGAGGAGGGGATTAGCTTTGGGTCATTAAACAAAGCCCTATATTGTATATATAAATATTTCTTCCACAATTATTACTCCCTCCATCCCACATTACATAAGAGATTAGAGCAAATTATTAAGGACTTATTGTAAAATTTTGCCTATATGTAATTATAGAAAGCTTTTGTATCCAATGCACTATGTGTGAGTAAAACTCACATCAAGTGAACTTTCCTTTGCACCGCAACAAGTGCAAGATGAGAGGTTACTTTGTTAGATTATTGAAATAGTACATTGCTCATTAATAGTGCAAAAATCGCTTGAGTTAGAAGATGAACTTTAACTTTCTGAAATCCTCTTTCCATTGCACGCACGGAGCTGCCGCAGTCACGGCGCGACACAACTAATGGTCCTAAACCGTTGGTTCTCCTCACATGGTCTGTGGTGTCAAGCCAGCCCTCTTGCCAGAATACCAGGGGCGCGCAGGAAAACTTGGGTCAGAAGTTATTTAGCACCGTTTTTGTGCTTTCAAAGTTTGCATCCAGAGTTTTTTTTTACTTCCCGACACAGGTTCTTTTTGGGGAACAAATCAACAGTACACTCAAAGTAAGGTGATCTCACCCACTTTTGAGCCACTTTGCGGATAACTCAACAATGTGATAATTTAAGTATGCAAATTGAAGTGCTTTTGACTTTTACGAAAGGGCTGAGGAACTTGATGCACTTTACGGATAACTCAGTCCTACATAGTTTAACAAAAACAGGTTCCTTTACAATTCTATGCTACAGTGCTACTACTCTAGATTTGATTCCCCCGTCGGCTTTCGGCCCAGAAATTGCTGAAACTGGTCAACTCTCACACTGACTTTTAGAAAACGACAGCAGCCCTCAAGCAAGGGAGCTCTCCCTGTGAGCTTCCCCGTCCCACACATGGAAATTCGCGATGGACTGGACCCAGCAAATCAGGAAATTCGTGATCGACTGGACCCATGCAAAGCAAGTGAGTGAAGCTGGAGTGGGAGCTCATCAATGCAAAAGTGGCTTGGTCTCATCATCTCTCACTGTGCGGAAATTATAATTTTAGGTTGGATCACAGTCAAAAAAATGATCAATTCCGTCAGAGATGGCTTCTGAGTTTCTATCTAATTAATTTAATATCACTCCGGACTTATTTGTCTCAGTCCGCAAGTGATCAATCGAGGAAGACGACCTGAGGATTTCCTCCGTTTCTCCTAATATAATATTGGCAAGATTGAACTGGTCCATTGTGTTTTCGTATATAAGGACAGCTCCCTGATGGAGCAAGATATCACAATCTTACAGTAAGTTAGTGATTCTGTGAGTAGCTCAAGTTGCGAGTAATTAACATCGATCGATCGATCAGAGTAGCAGCTCTTTCCATCTTCCTAAGTCAGTCTCTCGATCACTTGTGGGTGGAGGGCTCTTGAATCCGAAGCAAGCTGCTGAGTGTGCTAGGTTACTCAGAGATTAATTACAGTGCAAGGTAGGTGTACGTGTGGCCCTGAAGTGCTAGTACGTTGTATTCAAGGCTGTTAATTGATGAGTGTGACATTCAAGAGTTTGACGCACTATTAATCATGACTTAGATTTCGGGGCATATTACACTGTGAATGTATTTCGAACGAGGGTTGCACGTTAGTAGAATGATGTTTGCTTAGACTAAAGTTCTCTTCACAAACTGCTTTCAGATTACCGACATATCTTTGCAGATCGAGTTGCTGAATTTGGCAAGAATTCAAGGGTAACAATTGACAATGAATTCTCGGTTCCCCTTGCAGGAACTTGACCACGTACAGTCAGGCGCGGAGCAGCCATGGTGATGAAATACTACGGCACAATCACTGCCAATTGCCAGCGCGCAATATTGCCGCTCTTCGAGGCAGAGGTACATTGATTTGAGCAACATTCTTCTGTATGGTAGGGTTTATAGTTGAAAGAGGTGCAATTTATCTCTAGACTTTGCTTTTTGACTCTAAAGAAGGCCGAGCAAAACATTGAAAACTGTTTCCCCATGATTATTAGAAATGCATCACTCCTTGCCGTTCACTAGATGAACAAGTTCCTTAAAATTAGCGAAGCCCAAGTCGGAACTGGAAACATCATGTGCTTAGCTTTCTGAGACAGTCATGGGGGAACTGAATCATTGGTATTGAATGTCTGACGCTGTTCTCGTATAATAAACTGAACCGTGATTGATGAACTTTGAAGGTGGACATCGACAATGTATTGGAGCTGAAGTTCGTGGATCTGTTCAAGAATGAACAGAAAAGTCCTGCATATATGGCGAAGCAGGTGAGATTCCATAGCCTGTTGACCTAAACAGCTTAATGTATCTAGCCAATGTAGTATTGATACTAGCTCGAGCTCGTATTGACATATTTCTTGCAAATGAGAATAGTTTAATTCCACCTAGGGAACACGGCAAGGTGACTGAAGAAATTTATGTCACCGAAGTGTACAAAAGGTAGTTATATATACATGATATGTAACGAATCAATAACGAGCTTCGTGTGCTATGATTGCAGCCCTTCGGAAGATTGCCATGCCTCGAAGAAGGTGACTTCATATTGTTTGGTAAGTTCTCAAATAACTAATACGAGCAGATATGTGAACATAAGTTGAATCGTGTTACAATAGTTTATTTATCCACAATGTCGTAGCACATTCAACGTGGACATAAATTCCATGTTGATTCTAAAGTTGCTGTTGTCGCAGTTTTGTTCTTGAAATTTAATAGTGATGAGCAAATTAAAGCTTTAAGAGGGCTCCTGCAAGTCTGTAGGCACTAGCTTTTAAGTACAACTATCTGAGTGCTTGGATTGGAGTGCAGAGTCTCGAGCGATTGCAAGATACTTCGCCGAGGTGTACGGTCACGATCAGCTGTTGGGGAAGACCCTGAAGGAGAGGACAATCATCAACCAGTGGATGGAAGTGGAGAGCCAGAACTTCGCCGCTGCCGTAAGCCCCATGATCGTAGAGGTGTTCGTGTCTACTTTGATGAACAAGCCTTTGGATGACGCCATCGTTGCTGCCGGGGTGGCGAAGGTGAAGCCGGTGTTGGATGTGTACGAGGCGCAGCTGTCCAAGCACAGATACATTGCCGGCGATGAGTATTCCCTTGCGGATGCTTTTCACACTTCCAACTTGAACATCCTCATGAGAATCAAGGAGCAAGTGTTCACGGCAGAGTACCCTCACGTGCTCGCATGGGCTGAGGGTCTCATTGCGCGACCGGCGTTTCAGAAGGTTATGGAGTTGAATGCCGAGTGGTTGAAGCAGAAAGCCGCTTGAGCAATATGCATGTAGGCAGGCAGGCCTCTTGAATCCAGTTTTAATTCAGATCGACACATATATGATTGCAGGCTCTTCAATTCTCAGTCCTGATGCATCACTTATTTATAGTCTGGGCATGCAGTGAAGGTGTTAGTTAGTTAGTGTAGCCTGTTCTCCTTGAATGAGCTCGTCATCAGCAGTCACTCACTTGATTATGTACGCGCTATAGATACATAATCCAGCTTGTTTAAGTGACATAATTGGATATTCATGATAGTTACCTTATATAGTGTACTCATTGATTTAAATTCCAACAGTCTAGTTCGGTTAGTATTGAATTTTTTGTAACTAAAGGGCAACTTGTGTTGTATTCTAACTTCTGAGAGAAATTGTTACATGGTTTGTTTGAATCCTAGTTATGAGATGAACACTTGTGGGGTGTACTGGATATTTATGTCTGCCACGTCTAAATTCCCCACTTGGATCTCTTCGGATCAGAATAGGAAAGGGCTATGAATATAACGAACTTACACTGGAACACACACTGCAAGGGAGAGCTATGATCACTTTAGTTACGCATTGATATGCTTGCATGCCCAAGTCTGCTCTTTTGAGTTGTTGCTTGCCAAATGGCCAATGAGGTCTAAGTTTTTTGTCGTGAGTGTTTTCAACTATGCACTAGGCGCAACAAAGTGATAAAATTGTACAAAGACTCTTAACCCTTGAACGCTTTTAGTACTGGGTTTTTTCACTGGGTTTTTTCATCATGATTGGTACTACCATAAACAGAATGGATTAAAATAGAAAGTAGCTGAACAATTGTATTTTCAACTGGAGTGGAGACATTTTGTCAAAATTAGAGAATCATCCGATGGTGGGATTGGATGATCATGGTATATCTTTGAACCGTATAATGCACACTCAAAATGAGATTTTAGAAGGCGTGTGACTTCAAAGTTAAATAGAATTTGGGTTCAATTTTTTAAAATGAAAGTGAAGATGTTTAGGAATGACCTATGTCAACACCTCTCTGTTGCAATTTTACATGTTAAGAACGGACTCACACATAATTATTGTGAATTTTATACGTGAGAGTGACTTATCCACGTACGGTTTAAGACAAATTTATACGTTAAAATATGAAAGGAGTTGGTACATGGATCAAGATCGGAATACATACACTAATGGAACATGAACAAGAGAACACAATCCAAAAAAACAAAACAAGAAAACAAACTTCCAAACACAAGAAATACCGCATAGTACATGTGTTGTATTTGTAAGTGTTTATTGTATTTTCAAGCATTTGCAGTACTTTTGCATTTTGTTCATAGATATTTTGATAGTTGTGTAGAACTCTAAATAGAAAATTTCTTTTTCTAGAAGATGTATATTATAAGTCTCTAAATTTGAATTTCACAATTCAAAATCCAATTCTTCACGGATTTTCCATTATGCTCGTTTTTGACACATCAGAGACTACAGAGTGGTCACTTGAGCACTAAAGGGTTATCCCCTAAACGCTCAAACGACCATTTTTTGGTCACTACCCAAATCTAAAAGGCTGCGCGGAACAAAAAAAATATGTTTTTGTAAAATATAAAATATTTTAAAATACTACATCAAGTCTATTTTCCAACGCAATTTGAGTTATGTTAATCCGAGTTAAACTCCACTCGCGAGAAATTTTCAAAGTCTGTAGATCGCCTCATCATTGTCTTCGTGTTATAAAATTTGCTATATGGGGAAAGTAGTGATGTTCCCTCCGTCATTTTTTTTTTCTTTTTTGAAGTTTACAATGGATAAACCAACTTTAACCAAACATGCTAAATTTTAAACTCTAGAAGTGAAAATTATAATGAATACAAAGCTTTAAACTTTTAAATTCATCAAAGAAAGATATAAACTTATTTTTGGAAGTTTGACTGTACAGATAATTTGTAGAGATGATGCCCTACATTTTGTAAATTGAACCAAACTTTATCAAACATATGGAAGGCACATATAATACCACATCTATATTCTGTCCAATTCCCCTTGGGCTTTTAGGGGTTAATAAATGATTTAGGCATTTGTGATTATTTTTTTAATTTGGAAACTCTGTACAAGTTAATGGTTAATTCATCTTTATTAGTTAGCTCCTCGTTATGCCCAAAAAATAACAATTAACCGTTAACTGCCTAGGCTTCCATTTTTTTTGACAATGTACAGATTTCATCCATGTTTTTCTCGTCTGTCATGGACTTTTTGTAGTATGGATTTTTGTTCTACAAATTCTATAGGAAGTAAAGCTTCATGCATGTGTGAACCGATTAGAAAGGGGATCATTTGTGAAAATTGTATGCCTCAAATCCTCAATTCATGTTGACTGTAGTGATTCACCAAATATTTCTAAGTCAAAGTGCAGGTCAAGGTCGGATATTTGATTATTTTGAAAAATAAAATTGACAAATAGAAATTGACAAATTACATATTCAAGAATATTCTTCAAGATCCTTTTTTCACTGTACCAAAAGAAAAATGAAAAAATAATTCATCACAAATTTTAATATTCAGTACTAATCTTGTTAAATGCATACATGCAATGTGTAAGTGCACATGACACAAAATTATGATTATGAATTTGGGCTATGAATTTCATCAGTTTGGTGATTGTCAACCCTACTGTATATTATACAGATTTCAAATTTTATATTGTAAATTGAGGAAATCGTCAACCTCTTTATTGTGCAATTTCATAAATAAAAAATTTATGTGCAAATTTGGTGTGCACATTATACATTCACTTTTAACAAAAATATATTTTCCTTACACTATACGGCAGCCAGCACTTTACCGTTCGGTGTAACTTATCATCCACAGAATTCGTCGATGGACAGGAGAGCGGTAATAGGAAATCACCCCCACGGCCGTGAAATCCCACCCAAGACCGCGGACGCCGTCGTCGGCATTGCAATGGCGGAGTTACGAATGCTTGAGCAGGCAGGCGGGGGCTGAGTGAGGCCCATCGATCCGCCATTATACATTTTACTTTTTACTTTTTCCCAATTTCAACTCATCAATCATCGATAATCTCATCATCTTTCGTTTTTCTCGTCGCTGGAATTTTTTCTCTCAACCGATCGATCAAAAGCGTGGCTGCGGACAATTTCCAGTGAGAACAACAAACAGTTTAGGGTGATGATATTTTAGAAGGCGCCATCAGTTCGCGTGTGTTGCGTCTTGGCGAGAGCGATAATTTTTGATAATTTTTTTTTTTCAATTCTTCAACATTTCAAGTTAGGGTTACTCTTTCGTTGATCGGAAGCTAGCGCGATGGATGCGTTTCGGAAGCAGTTGGATGCCTTGATGGGGGCTAACCGCAATGGTGATGTGTTGGAGGTGAAGCGGAACTACTGGGACCGCGATGTGTGTCGTCTTTATCTCACGGGGCTCTGTCCTCACGACCTCTTCCAACTCACGGTACGTTGGACATTTATTTTTATTTTTTTAGGGTTTTGTACTAACAGCTTTTGATCACTAAGCTCGAATTTTTCAATGATTCATAATTTCGGGGCTAGGTGTTGAATATGCATGCCGCTGATCATAAGAGATTGGATTTGGTTAGCGCTCTCAATGGTCTCAATTTCATGGTATAATTTCAAAGTATCGAGCAGCAGTGATTTTTTTTGTTGCTGATTTTAGCCAAATTGCTACATAAATTTTGGGCTGGCTGATTGATACAAAGGATTTTTGAAAAAAGAAGAAGGAATAATAGCCAGATTTCCTACATTGAGTCAAGATGTGTAGCCTCTTTAAACCTAGGGGTCACCCAGGTATTGCCTGAGTAGCACCTAGGTAGCACATGTGTATTACCCTGATATTACCTATATATTAATATGAAAAGAGCATCCAAGGAGCCTGGATTGCTCTTCACCATGGAAAAGTAGCAAAAATGCTAAACTGTCTCCTGACAAAAAAAATCAGTGCTGAGCAGAACAGTTTTTTTGAGGGTATCGTGCTCACCTTTGTGGAAATGCTTTTGAACCCGAGCATCAACTTTGTCTATGATTCATGATTTCGGGGTTTGAAAATGCCTCTGATCAACGCCATCATTAAGGACTTGCTTTGGTTAACGATATTCATGGAGTAGCCTCACAAAACATTTTATGGAGTGTTTTTTAAGGTCCTTAGACAATTGCTGTGAAGGGGAATATGTGAATTGACCTTGCTATTGTGGTTTGCAGAAAATGGACCTGGGCCCGTGCTCTAAGGTGCACTCCTTGCAACTGCGGAAAGAGTATCCTTTCAAGTGTTTTCTGGATAGTAGATTTTTCTTTCATTATCATTAATTTCGCGCAACATCCTTATTTATCCATGAAGGCTTTGACCTTAACCACAATTAGGTATGAGGAGGCAAAGACAAATGGGAAAGACAATTATGATAGGGACTTGGAGGATTGTCTGGAGAAGCACATCATAGAGTGTGACCGCAAAATCCAACGCGCTTTGAAACGTCTAGAAGATGATGACGCAGGTGCGGCCACTGCAATTGCTGTTTCGGAGGTGACAAAGGTTTGTTCATCATTTTCTGTTACTAATCTCACACTGAGTGGCGTGGATTCGGAACGAGGAACCACCTGAGTGAAACAGTATTAGAGTACAACGTCAAGACTTTGTGATTCATGGTACGGTCTGGAAAAGCCAGCTCTTACTTGAAAATGATATGGGCTATCTGTGCTAATTTAGTCCTGTTTTGGTTATGCAGTCACCGGAGGCTTTGGAGTACACCCGACAAATTAAAGAGAAGCTTAAATCGGCAGAGTATCTGGGTAAGATTTGTTTTTTCTGTGTGAGATTGTGGATAGCCTATATGAAAATAGCATAGAGTGGAAGGTTCAGTGTATTCGTGTGTCGTGTTCCAGGATTATCTTTCATCTTCCGTGATTTGTTGTTATTCATGTGTAGATCTTGAGGGGCGAAGTGACGATAAAATTCGAATCATGGAAGCTGTTCAAGAACTTCAAACCAAGCGTGCAGATAAACAGGTTATATTCTACCTCCCCGTTCGTTGATTGGTTTTCTTTGACGGATAATGTCGTCTTCTGCTTGAGGCAATTGTGACGGTGGGCAGGAAAGTACAAACTGAAGTGCCTCTTACATTGCAAACGCATGCCAAGCGGGATGTGATAGGTTTTCATAATCAGCATCTGTTGAATGCGACCACACATGTGGCAGCTTCTATGATTTGTATTTAAATTTTGAGTTTCTGTTAATACTGATCAACATAACTGATTACAGGCCATGTCTTTACTGGAAGCTTTCAACAAAGACAGAGCTTTGATGCCACAGCCGCTGGCCAATCCACCTCCTCTCGCCCCTCTACCTTCGCTTGTGATGTTGCCTCCGGATGCCCGAACACAGGAAATGATAAAGGAGAAGCTGAAGAGAGCCGAGGAATTGGGTAAGTAGTTTCATAGAATACTCGAGGTTACCATTTATACGTGTGGATTGGCAGGCAGTCTCATGTGCTGAGATCACTGTTGTCAAGCTTATATATTTTAATGAACAGGGGAGCTTGGGATGGTGGATGAGGCACAAAAAGCAATGGAGGAAGCAGAGGCTTTGAAAAAGGTACAAGTCCTGGTCCCTTATTGTTGAAATCAGCGTAATGTTTGAAAGTTTAGGGGATGCATGGGCAGCGTAATCTTAGAAATATTCTAAGTAGTTCTGGAAAGTTTTAAAAGTTGTGTGGCACTCAAGATGAAATATGTTTGGCTGGCATGGGTTGCTAGTGCATTTGCAAATCTTACTGAGAGTCTTGATGATGACGGTATGGTAATGGTAGTTATTGATGATTTGGCAGCTGGGAGCCAGACAAGAGGCGATTACGGATCCTGCTAAGCTGCTAGCTCCAGAAGTTCGCATTGTCAGTGTCTTTTCTCTCTTCATGTTCTGCATTTGCGTGCTCATTCTGGTTTCTTGTATTCGTGAGAAGCTTCTCTGATTGTTTTTGCTCTATATGCACTGTGTTTTTGGTTACTTTTCTACTGACTACAACAAGTACGTCTTGGGCAGGCGGATCAGAAGCTGAGAGTGTGTGATATTTGCGGAGCTTTTTTGAGCATCTATGACAGGTATGCAGTGAACAGTATTGACTTGTCCTTAAGTATGTAGAAATGTTGAATGAAGTTGAAGGGTTTTCAGTGAATTTTTCTTGTGCTTCATCGGGGAAGTGTAAATGAAGGAAACAAGGTAGTGGCTCCCAGACGAGTTAACTTTGAATGGGCGCCTGAAGCTACACATATGCCTAAGTTGATCACCCATGTTGGTGTTTGGCAGCGAACTTGTGTTGGGTTAATGAAGATGATGATGGCATTCCACCGTGTAGACTGTATGTATTATGCATCTCATTTACTTTGCTCGCATACCAATTGACAAAGTTGTCGGTAGCCACAAGTAGTTTTATCTGCCTGTGCGTATTTCCGTGCTTTCAGATGTATTCGCAGTGATGGTAGTTATTATTGTCTTATTTGGTATGCGTGGATCTTTTTATCTACTGGCTCTAGGCAGTGTAGATTTGAATATTGCTCCACCACTTGTTGCTCCCGGAGTAGTGGGTTTCATGATGAGTGCTTTCAATTCTGTCAGTGACCGTCGCCTCGCGGACCATTTCGGAGGGAAGCTGCATTTGGGTTACATGCAGATTCGTGAGAAGCTTGTTGACTTGCGGGTGAGTTTTTCTTTCTGAAATCCTATCTTGTTGGGGCACACCGTAGTATTTTCGTGTATGTTGTCTGTTCAAGTGTTACAGGGAGGAAAACTCTAGTGCTGTGGGTTGGTGAGAACTCTGATGTGTGCGTTGTCCTGCTCTTTTTCATCCAAGTCTGTATGGTGTTTTATTTTGTAATTTGGAGTCGAAGTTCTCTGCATTTTGGGAGTTTGTTGTGGCTTTTGCTTTGCACTTAAATCTGCGGGGTTTTCAATTAACTCTTAGCAATGGCATGAGTGCATTAACGGGAGGTGAGGATACCACTGGACTCCTTGACCAACCACAACTAGCAGATAATCTCTTCGGTATTGTCGGTTACGTTATCTCTCTTCATGATTAGCCTGGTTTGCTGAGCTTCAATTGCCAAGTTCACAACCTGCAAAATTTGGCTCAAAGTGTTACGACCTGAAAACGAGTCTGGATGGTGACAATACCAGTGATGCTGGGTTCATTTTTATCGTAGTTTCCTGGCTCTAAGCATGCTACTATGGAGCTTGAGTTTTGTGTATGATGCGATTGGTAGTTAGTACCAATTCTGTTGTGCAATTCATTTTCTTTAGAAACGGTCGTGACATCGAACATGAAAATCGGAGTACAATTTGAAGTCGTGGCACATAATAATGATCCTTATTAAGAAGTATCGTGACCTTTCGATGTCCGGTCCATGACCTAGCCTTCCGTTATGGACACGACAGAATGGACATCCTATCAGAATAAGCTTGAAAGTTGCAAGAATTGAGTAACCATGAATTCCTTAGGATGAGTTTGGCACCTGCAGACTCATGGATAAACTTTCGTTGCACAACTTGGCAGCCTCTTGTTGAGTAGGCAACCTCGGTCTGTCATCTCGTCTGCGGTTACTTGTCATACAAATCAGCATCTGCGTCCGTTCATTTTTTGTAAGCTCATTTTACCAGGCACTGACTGATGGAATAATGTGAGCATGGCATCGGAGGGGTTTTCTGCAGTACTGATTGCGTCTTGAATGTGTTGTTTATGTGGCACGGAACATATGGATAGAAATTTGTTTGACCGTTTACTAGTCCAATTTGCCCTGGGGTTTTCCTTATAATGCTGTGTTTTCCCTGTCTGAGATGGAATGTTTGTGGGATCCAACAGGCTGAGCGAGCCGCCAGGAAAGTGGAGCCTGTGGACGATGAGAAGTGAGTCCTGTTCCTTTAAGAATACTCTTCTCCCACATGACAGTAATTCAACTTGTTGCACGGAAGTTTTTGCCTTTATGTGTATCCAATAACTTCCACTCTGATGTTGATCTGATGAATGTGATTGATCAGGCCTCGAGAAGCCAGTAAAGGTCGCTCTATGAGCAGAGATAGGGAGAAAGAAAGAGATGGTGATCGTGAGCGAGCAGACCGAGAGAAATCTGAGAAGGAAACAGAAAGAGAGCGCGAACGTGATCGTGAGAGGGAACGCACCCGGGGCCGCGAGAAGGAACGAGGCCGTGACTACCGCGGTGGAGGTGGAAGGGAAAGGGACAGAGAACGGGAACGTGATCGTGGAAGGTCGGATCGTGATTATGACAGCCGAGGTCGCAGAAGGTCAGTTGCTTAATGTGCTGACAGACGTTCATTTTGTGAAGCTAGGTTTAGTTTTTCATCTTCATTTGGTTAAATTTGTTCCTGAATAATTGTAGTTCATGATACATTTTTTTATAACAACTTTGATCCTTGATGCAGATCACGGTCTCGCTCCAGGGAGCGTTCAAGGGATAGAGACAGGAGTGATCGGTACAGGTAGGTTACCATTTCAAGCCCTCTTGTACCCCCGCTTGTACCTCAACATGTATCGAAGAAGGCTGTAAGTCGAGGAGCATTTTAACATATGTAGAAGTGTACTTTCATTGGGACATGAGTATAGGGATGTGGAGAGATCATTTTGGGTACAAGTACCAAATGTGTTGGAATCAACAAAATTATCACTATTTATGGGGACAGCTGATAACCCCATTTTCATTGAAAGATCGGTGGTTATAGACATTCAGAAAAGTATGCTTACACCACTTGCTAATAAGTCCAACCAAATGAATGAATGGATGAATAGGTGTTGGTAACAGAGGTCAGGGTAGGAGACGGTTCAGGGCCCTAACGTTTTAGTATCCTCTACCTTGTTTGTTCCTGTACCGTACTGCAGATCTTCTTGGAGACGACACAAGAGTCCAACCAAGGGAATGAATTGATGAATTGCTTTTGGTATCAGGGGTCAGTATAGGATTTTAGTATCCTGTACCTTAAGAATTCCATTGTTATTCCTGCACCGCACCGCAGGTCTTCTTTGGTTTTGACATTTGGGGAGCTGATATTTTGACTCTCTTGCAGACGACACGACAGGTACGATCGTTATTGAGATTTATAACCAAGCATAAGCGATCAATTTGTTGTTCCAGAACCTGAAGGCGTGATTCATTGATGAGTTCTGGGATGTCATAGCGAAGTACAGTAGTGGACTTGGAGACGTAATTTTGCGGTAGATGTCTCTTTCAGCCCATCTGATGACAATACTCTGTTCATATAGTCTGGTGTCCGTCGTAGGATTTTTTTGTGCCTTTCAAAACCTGTTATCATAGTCAGGCTTCCGCTGGCAACTTGTGCATTGTAGTCCCGCCTGTTTGAGGAGGCAGAGTTTGTTCTGAGTGGGGAGTAGAGAGGAGGCATTTAGACTTGAAACGCGTAACAGTCCAATAGCAATATTTCTTAAATTATGTTTTCAAGTGTTAGTAATGTGGGTCCTTTCTGAAGTAGACCTCTGTATCCATGGTCGTGCACCTCTCTGTAATGAATATTTTGGTGATCCAAGTTGATCTAGGTGCAATTGTGATGACCGTTTCCTTATGGTGATATAGAGTATCCAGTATATGCCGTCTTTACAAATATGATTCACTGTACAGTTCCCGGCAGTGACAATACGGACATGGTTATTTGACTTTTCCAAAAATTGTTTGTTTGTCTCTTCACAATGGCTAATCTTTGTGATAATAATCAGCATTGCATTCTTGTGCAATTTCAACCTCACTTTCCAAAAATAAAAACTTCATTTATGCTGATTTTTTCTCATTATTTTTCCACTTTTTTGCTTAAAAATGTTGGTGATGAATTTATTAAGTTCAATTGTGCAAATTGGTAGAAAATATCAATCACTCTTTTAAGGTCTTTTATTTTTTAAGAATTGTAGAATTTTTCTACAGGCAATTCCATTTCATGGTACCATCATCCAAATTTTGTAAATAAATATCTCTAAATGTTAATTAGATTCTGAAAATCAACCTGTAGAACATGACTAGTAATTTTGTGCTTTTGAGCATGACAATGCAATTGGTTTTCTAAAATCTAAATACTATGTAGAAATATCTACAAGGATATCTATCTTGCAAAATTTGAATGGTGATACTATAAAATTGAAGTTTGCATTTTTTTCAAATTTCTCTTACAAGAGTGATGTTTTCTACAAATTTGTATAATTGAACTTACAAAACTCATCACCAACATTCTTTAATCACATTTTACGTGAAAACATGAAAAAAAATCACTAAACATGGAGTTCTTGTTTTTCCAAAAGTGAAATTTGGCATGATTGGTTGAAATTGCATAAGAATGCAAATGTTGAGTGTGCATGGTGCGAAGGGATAAACAAACATTTATTTTTATTTTTTCACATAAATGAAAACATTCAAAGTAAATGAAGTTTTTGTATTTGGTAAGTGAAACTTGGTATGAATGATTTAAGTAAACATAAGAATGCATTATTCATTGTAATGTACATCACAAAGAATGGCTATTGTAAAGGGACAAATACACTTTTTTTTTAAAGAACAAGGTGCTATCAAAGTGAGATATAAGCGGGATTAGCTGGAATGTCTACCACTAAAAAACTAAAAGACTTTATTTTATCTACTACGTTTTCTCCCTAAATATCACATCATCACCATATTTTAGATAGAAAATACTTTTCATCCATATTGTAATGTTATTTTATCCAAATCTAACAATTTCATCCAATATTTAATAAAAAATTGAAGATATTTTGACAATCTAATATTGATTTTTTTGGTCGTTTAGTACCCTCGTGCCAATGGGTTAGATGACATGATTTGTACAAGTTTGAAGAAGTTGTTTCCTCCCATGTTTGTTCATATTGACATGGTAAGGACTAGAGGACGAGTGTTTGAGAGAAAAGGTGTCTCCAGACTTAGGACGTATTGGGTTGACATCTTTTAATGGGAATGTCCATCACTAACATTATAACTATAACATCCACTTGAATGATTGATGACAACAACTATGGATTCTTCATATGACTTGGTTGTAATGGTACGTAAAAAACCATTTTTTAAAGTATTTTTTAAAGTAAAGGATTTATGCCACTGCACCAATGCTCTTGTGAATTCTAAGTATGACTAAAAGTTTTGCCTTTAATACTAACATGTGTTGTGACTTTTGGACTCATGTATTGATAGCAAAAGGTGAAACTTAGACTCATGTTTATGGCTTTTTGAACTTGTGTATTGAAAACAAAAGGTGAAACCTTTTAGAATTGTGTCTCAAAAGCAAATAATGAAATACATTTATCACTTTTGGACGCGTGTCATGAGAGCAAGGGATGAAATATTGTTGTGATTTTTGAACCAAGGTTTATACCCCGATTCTGATTTAACCCCTGAAGGACCAAGGATTCATTGCTTTAAAATGACAAATTCAATTGTTCATATTAGAGTTATCTCTAAAGTAAAAGAGGGGGGGGGGGGGGGGTGTACCTTGTCTGCTGCCCGGAGTTTGCAGCCTTCAAATAGTATTTTCTGTACTTATCAATCACAAGCCACTAAGTACTTGTTTTGGGTGAACATGGGGGTTGGTGTAGGGGTATGGATAGATTCCTTCTTGGGAACTTCAGTGCGGTGTGGGAGAGCTTCTCTTGCATTAGTGAGGAGCAAGGTTTGAATCTTCTTGACAACGTAGAGCCTTGTAATTGGTTTAAAAAATAAAGCCAAAACTCGTTTTTACCGACTTTCAAGCTAAAAAACCAGTTCTGCCTTGTCTTTCCTCTTGGGGAAATTGTTTTGCTCTACTTTACGAATAACTCTATTGCGAAACATGTAATTCAAATGAGACCAAATTTTATATCACCACAATTTATTAGTGAAGAATATTATAGGTGTTGAAAATTTAACAAATAAATTTGAACAAAAGGAACTTCACATAAAACCTACTCAAATCTACTAAGAAAAGCATGAGGCACAATGATTTCCAGTTTTCCGACACTAGAGAAAATACACAGTGGACGCTTAGGGGTTGAGACCATGAAATTTTGGTCCAGATTCAGGGGGCTTGTTCAGTCTACTGGGACAGATACATCGATGGATGAATGTGCGAAACACGAGCCTTTATCATTCGTCGGTCGCAGATTCATTCGTGGGCGGGGAGTGCAATGCAGGAATACAAAACTGAGGAGGACGACGGTCACAGTGACTGGGCCAGCAGAAGATACTTTGCAAGGCTAGTCCCGTCTCTTCCAAGCTCCTCCGTTCTTCTTCCTCATGTCTTCTTCTTATTCTCCTCTCCTCAGCCCTGCTTAACTAAGTTAGGTTTTCCACCCGCACCAACACCGCAACACGGACAGAAACACAGAGAGAGAGAGAAAAAGAGCGAGAGAGATTCATAACTTGGAGTGCAGGATGCAGGGGCAGCAAGGGCGAGCCAGCAGGTCGGGAGGAGGCAGGGGAGGGGGCTATCACTACCAACGCCATGGCCACGGATACCAGCCGTACGCCGCGGCTGCAGCTGCGGGATGGCAACAAGCTGCCTACGGCGCGGGCTTCTTACCCCACGGGGGGATGCATGGAGGCGGCGGCTTCGGCCCCGTTTACAATCCACGGCCGCGGGGCGGCATTCTGCCGGCTCTGGGCGTGCAAGGCGCCGGGATCTTGAAGCGGCCGACGGGCGCGCCGCAAGGGCCGTTGCTGCATGGGCCGCGCGGTCATCAGCAGCGGGGACAACGCGGCGGACGAGGCGGTGGCCGGGGTGCGTCGGTCTCACCCTCTGCTCTCTTCGAAAAAATCATCACTCCCGTCCCTTGAACAGTGAACAGTTCCGCTGCTGCATGGTTTCCTGCCGTCTTTGGATTTGCATCGTTTGGGACGCCCCTCCCATGTTTCCTGGCGCTTTCTTAGGGTGTGAACAAACCTCTCGGGTTAACCCTAATTCAAAGGCTTTCGTAGTCTCTTCGGTAGTTGCCATTTAGCGTGTTGTTGAGCCTTTTCAAGTTACTGCGAGTGTTCCCCTGCAAACAAAGGCGGAAGCTGTTGAACATCTTGAAGGGTAAGATTAGAATTCGTGGCGATTTTTTCAAACTTGGCCGGAATGAAGCGCTCTGTATGTTTTCCCTGCTTCTTAAAGGAGAGGACGTGTGGTTTGAGCCCGAGTTTGTAACCCTAGAGCAGGCTGCAAATGGTCGGTTTCAAATGAATCACGGTGGGTGTGGATGGGGATACGACTTTTTCCAGTTCCCAAGGAGCGTTCGGATGTTGTTACACCGAGTAAGTATGGAGGTATGACTGGGCAGTGAGCAGCAGGAAAAGAATTTTCTGAAGTAGGCATCATCTTCTGCTGTGACTTAATTGAGCAGAGAACGACGATGGAAACAACGCCCATATGTGAGTGCATCCACTGGGATCGCCTCATTCTAGAAAACCTAAATTCGCTTTGTTGGCTAGATTCCGGTGTCCCTGGTTGGAGGATGTAAATGATTTCATGGTCGACAATGATAGCAAATTGTTATTTGGAGTTGCAAGAGAGAAGGCCAGAGTGCTCATGGACGGTGGACGAAGGTTTATCATTTGTTCCTTGATCGGTGCTGCCGTCCGGTGCGTTTTGATGTTTGCTTTCTGTTCGTTGCTTTGGATCGGAGTGTCCAAGGTTAGCATGAAGTGATGCTGCATCAGGAGGTTTGGGTAGCAGGCTCAGGCTCACGCGGTAAGGTACAGGTCTGCTTCAGGGAGTATCAGGAGTAGGCCATATATGATGGCATACCATATGTTGGTGGAACCATGTATGCATCAGTGGCTCAATTTCAAACCTTTCAGGACACTGTTGCCAATCATCTGCAGAATAGAGCATTCCATGTTGAATGTGACTGACTATAATGACACTCCTTTTGATCTTGCTCTATGAGTTTTTAAATATATGCTGACTTCGTCAAGCTTGAGTTTGAATATGACAACGATGGAGACTTTTTCTGTACTGTTTGCGTTTGTTATGTCTGTTGGAAGCTATTTTATTATCTTATAATTACACAATTCCTGCAACTTTTCAGGACACTGTTGCCAATGATCTGGAAGTGCCTTTGGTACCAGACAAATGATCAGCAGGAATTGAATATCGAGATGCCATGTGTTTCTATGGCTGTAGGTGGTCGTGGTGGTCGTGGTCGTGGCGGACGTGACAAGGATCGGGATCTAAAGCCATTGACAAAGGAAGCTCTCGATGCTGATTTAGATGAGGTACCGCAAGAGAAAAAAAAGTTCGTTTGGCATTTGTTGCTTGGGTGTTCCATTGATATAAGGTACACAGAGTACATTGTTCGATGAAGCCTTTTTGGTGCATTTTTTGCAGTTTGGAATATTGAGTTTTATTGATATTTGGAATATCCGTCTGCTTTGCTGAACTGGCAGTGGCGAATGAAAGACAAGAAGCATGGCGGAACTTCTCTGGATGCAGAACTGGACGACTATTGGAAGAATAAGGAAGATGATGATCCCACTGATAAAGGTTAGTTTTTTTATTCCTGTAGTGTTCGTTTCACTTCATAATAGAGGGCTGGTGGTTATCCATTTTTGGGTTCGCAAACCTTTACTTTGGCAGCAATTTCTAGTTATGTGCTCTTGAACTGTTGCCTTTCCTTGCATATTGAGAGTCTGAAGGCTGAAGCTCCTATAATTATTTTGGTTTGATTTCATTTTCTTGTCTTGTTCTTGTCCCCCTCCAAGCAGATGACGGGGAGCTGTTAGAGTCGGCACCAGCTGAGGCACCGGCAGCCTCCAAGTCTGATACACCAAAAAGCACTAAATCAGCTGCCAAAAAATCTAACGGGGCAAGAGCTCTTGACCGTAGTAACGGAGAGGCTCCCGAGTCGGCAAACAACGGTGCCTGAGCGAAGCTCGATGTGCATTTCTGCCATTAATAACTGGCACCATTTTGTGACTTTCTTGGAGAAGGAGAATGTGGATATTTGTTGCCATATATGGGCACGTTGGTGATTTTTGCCAGGAAGTTGCAGGCAATGATAGCTGGATTTGACTCCCACAACTTTAATGGGGAGAGTCTCAGCCATTTTCACTGGAGGTTGAATTCCAGTCCAGGTTTTGTTGTGGCTGCTGCTGCAGGTCTCAACACCTGACTCACCACAGTGACCTGACTCAATAGTATGCAGAAATATATACAGAATGATTTCCCATTCTGTAGGGGGTACAACGACTACTTTTAGCAGCATTTTGGATCAACCTGGACTCCTGGAGATGAATTTTAGCTTGGAGCCCACTGCTTGTAGTTTATTTTGGCAAGAGTTAGTCAGTATGTCTTATAGATCAGGGCTTTTCTTTCAGGTTCTCAGAAGTTTTCTTGTAGATCAAAAAGCAGATCTCAATTGTTCCTGACTGGGTTAGTAGGAAGTTTGCCGCCTAGTAATTGGCTCATCTTTTGAAACCAATGTGGGAGCCTGAGCTGTCATTTGTTGAGGTTTTTCCTGAACAAAGTGTGCTTATCATGAATTTTGACATACAGTTGCAAAAGCGATTTTTGAACTAACTTTGTGTCAATTGACGTAAGTGCTCAGGATTTCTTCTTTTCCTGCCACAACCGTCGCCTTCCACCCTTCCATCATCTTGGAAGCTTTTGTTCCTGTCTGATTTAGCCCCTAAAAGGACTGGGTTTTTCTTGTTTTTGAGCATCATTTTCTCCTCTCGAACACCCATTTCCATTACGGTACTTGAGAAAGGAGCAACCAAACTCGACTTCCTTCTCAAACAAAACAACCAGGAAGTGTATGATAGTCTACCCACAGGATGGGTAAAAAAGTGCCTAATAATTATTTTAACGTGTCCAGACTTTTAGGAATTGTACGTTGTGGTCGGTTTCAGATAGCCAGGTGTCGAAATTGAATTTCCACATCAGATTTTGAAAGGTCCACGTCACCCTTAACCAATCACAAGATGACATGTGGCACTTTGGGACAAAAAGTAATTAATTAATGTCGAAACCGACCACGATGTAGGGTAGATCTGTAGGAAAATTTTGAAAAAAATTGACATTCTTTATGAATAAATTTGAAAATTTTACGCGTTGCTACCCAAAAACGATTGCAAATCATTCATCCATTGTAACTTACAATGGTTCAGGGCAAATCTTGCACCCTAATTACCCTACTTTGTCACATTCATGATGTAATTGTTGAGATTCTAAGCACAAACCTCATGTGGTTTTTAATCTTCATATATATGGGGTAAAATGATTACTTTTTGCTTAGGGGTAGACGAAGGTATTACTTGGATCTCTCAATCAAACAAGCACTAGCACTAATTTGATGCAATGCAGCATTAAAAAACAAGCAGCTAGTCGCGTAATCTTTGACTTAGTATTTACCCTATATTTACTTTTACACCTTGTTTGTACTGTTCAGCCATGTAACTCCTTAAAAACGAAGCGTTTACGTAGTCTCTCCCATGGAAGGGCAGAGATAGTAAAATCAGAGCAAATGACAAGACATTTCACCCAAGTGTGTGTGCAGCCATTGATTTGAAAGTGTAAAATGGCTGGAGTATGTCTGAGAGCATGGCCACCATGGCCTTTTTTTTTGCACTGTAGCAGTGCTCCATGCATTCAATGAAGGTGGTCCCTCTAGATTTAGACCACTGTGACTGTGCCACGACATTGGAGTCTGGCTCCAAGAAGCCATAAAAAAAAGCCCTGATGGCCACCCATACCCTCCCAGAGTCTCACACTCAAGAAGTAGATGAAAAGTGCCAAAGGTCCTTCAAAAATTCCTCGACTCTCAATCCTAGCGTGTTAAGAAATTGCCCTTCAAATCACTATTTAGTTGACTATATCCTCACATTCTACTTGTGATTGGTCCATTGTCTATTTGATGTGCACTTTTGATACGCGAGGGGCGTGCAAGGGTGGGGGAGTGTAATTGCAAGGGGTCTTCAAATGTAGATGAATAATTTCAGCGAATTAGTCCTAGCGTACATGGGTGGGAATGCTCTGAACTTGGGCAATGCCATGAAACTAAATGGTTGTTGGTCATGATTGGTTGACTAAGGTTCGCTCAACCAAGTGGTCATAGTGTGAATCGGCCTTGAGTAAGTTAACCCCTAAGTGACGGAACGATCATTTTATGGTCGCTGTTTTCTTTGCCAGCTGTCCAAGATGAAAAATAAAAATTTATAAAAAATAAAAATTATTTTCAAATAGGAAATCAAGTCTATTTTCCAACCCAATTTGAATCATGTCAATCCAAGTTAAACTCCATCGAGACGAAGTTTTCAAAGATAAAATCAAACATCATGCTTCTCATTTTCTTTTTTGGACCAAACTTCATCGAAGTTGCAGAAGTAACATTTTATGACACATCTAGGTTTTGCCCTACCCCCTCTGTCATTTAGGGGTTAAGTAACCAAAATACAAGACCATAGAAACCAAAAAAAACTTAAACCACTTTGTCAAAGTCAAAAACCACATAAGGTAGAAACACCCAATTCAATCCCTACACCCATTCTTGTAAACTAATTCTGAAACCATCTAATAAAGTGCTTTTGAACCATCCCCATACTTAGTTCTCATTGATTGACTTTGGATTTTATAGGGATTGGTTTTTTGACAATTTAACGGGATGGTTTAAGTGGTCTAATCAACTTCAAGTTTGAAAATGAATAGAAATTACATGACTTATTCACAACTTTTATTTTATTTTTCTTGTAAAATCATCATTTTTAATTGCTAGTACCACTAAAATATTCTACGTTGGAAAAAGTGCCTTCAACTATCAATTGAATTGCTCAAAAGTACGGTTTTAAATTTTTCCACCTTATTCAAAAACCAAAATGAGTTGAAACGTGCTTAGCATATATGACACACCTGGCCTACCTGCCCTAACATTTTTGGTCTTAGGTTTCAATTAAGGTACACCAACCTATTACCACCATAATTCTAATTCCGCTCTCATGTTCTGGTGGTGTACATTCCAAACGTAAAATGTCTACGATCGGTACATGAGGGCGAAATAGGTACATAAGCAAGGTTTCTTACCTTTGTTTTCTATTGTGTGTTTTTCGATTCATTTTGTAGGCGTCCATGATCATCTTGATCTTTTCACAGTGATCGGATTGCTCAGGGGGAGGCCTAACGCGGCGTCTTGGACGGACCAGGATTTTTCTTGAAGGACCAGATTTGGAAATGGTTGCCAATGTTGTATGGATTTGCACGGAGTAAGTTTTTCTTTGAATTAAAACACGAATTATAATTCACTTTGGTGCCAGAGGGACATTGATTCGGCGGCCAAGAGACCTTGCAGTCACGCGTTGTTAAGGTCCTGGACCTCACCAGCTTCGCAGATTTCAATTCATCACTCTTGTTACAGCGCCAGTTTTCATTGTGACAGGTACAAAGCTTTTTATGATGAGAGAATTATCTGAGATCAGTTGGAAATTTTTTCATTGCCTTGAAACACTTTAGACATCAGTGTGATCCTGTCATGTAACCTGACAGAGTCAAAGTATTGCTTCAGAGAGAAACCTAAGTTTTTCTACATGTCTTATTTGTATTATTTCTGCAATGTAACAGACTTTTGAAGTGATTACTCGATCCGTTCAGAGGCTGAAGTAGGAAGACTTCTCTTGATTTTCTGACTTAGGTTTATTAAGAAAAGATGAAGATGTTCCAAGCTCCGAAGCATGGGGTGGAGAGCCTCAAAAACGATAGAGACCTTCGAAAAATTCGCCTCAAATTGGATTGTCCGAGTGAGGTAGAATGGGACAGATGGAAGCCTGGACGGGAACACCAGAAGACCTTTTTTGTGAAAAACATATTGAACAAAGTACAGGTATGCATTAATTTACACAAAGTAGAAGAATTAATGCAGCAGTCTTGCGTTAGTAGTTAGGGTTGATAAAAGGAGGATGTCCACAATGTATCCTAAAACTGTACCTTCTAGGCTTCTATATTCATTTTCTGATCCTGGCTCTTTTGCTAATGCTTTGCTTTTATGAACCTCCGGTAGTTCTTATCATAGCCTATGATATGAAATCTAATTTCTATGGATGTTGCGATGAAATTGTGAAATGCAGACATTGCGATGGGAGGAGCCAGCTTCACCTTATTTCAAGACTAACTTTCAAGAACCTCATGCAAGGTTGAACCCAGGCATGACTGCTGCAATTATTATTTTCTTCCTCCCAAAGAGTGTCGAAGAATATTACAGTACAATCCCTTTCCGAACAGCCCGGGTAAGTTCTTCTCTGAACGATGAATTGTCCATATCTTAGCATCATAGAATCGATTTCTCAGGCCATGCATTGATCGGAGACGGTCAGTCGGACTTCGCAATGTGATGAAACGATTTCTGTATGACGCCTACTTGAACATGATGCGTGCCGAAAATAATAAGGATTTAAGGGAATACTCTCCACGGTGTCCAATCTATGAGATCTAATCCGGGTTCTTGAAAAAAACTAGACGGAGAATGTATGTTTTTGGCAATTTTTTCAGTTACATGAATCAGGAATTCTTTCAGGATATTACGTCGGCTTTTCCTGCAATTATTTTAGTGTGTGCTGCACGATGAAAGAACTCCTTAGCGCCAGCGAAGTTTCAACCATCTTGATTATGGTCTAAAATTTATTATGTTGCATTTTCAGGGACCTTTCACTCTGCACTTGAGGGGCTTGCTTCCATCCGTAAACTTAGGGCTTCCGGTGCACATTGACTACAAGTACTGTCCAGTCAAAGATATCACCACGAAGACGTTTGACATCCACAACGACCAAGAATTTATCGTTGGATTTAAATGGGTCTCTGTGACGCACCCTTTTTCAATCACGCCGGTTCAAGGGAATTTGAAGCCAGGACAAACTGCTACAATGTCCTGCCATTTCTGTCCAGACGACGCAACAGCTTATAAGGGAACTGTAAGACATGCTTCAATCCTGTTTGTATATTTCGTGCCTGCAGAATAAAGGCTTTTGTAGATAATGCCATCAAGAAATCGAACCTTTTTTCTTAGACACAATTTAGTGGTGATGCTACAATAGTTTACCACCTTCTACAGTGAGGTTTAGTGGCCTTGGGGTTTTAAAGCAAGCAATTATTGCATCGTAGAGGGTACACTCTACTCTCCTGCGTCCAGTAGCCCTTTCTGTCATGCAGTTGCGTTTCAATGATCGTATGAGAAGAAACAGGAATAATTCATTCTTTGCAAACAACGTTAGCTACAGTATCATGACCGACCACTTCTGAAGTATGAGGATACTAACTGCAGGTAAACTCACACTTTTCAGGCGTGTGTCGGGACAACAACAAAGACAACGGGACAGGTTAAACTGTTCGGCATTGGAAAATACACGTTTCTTACATTACTTTATCAAGTAATGAAATTTGGAGACGTCCTCAACAGAACATCGAAAGAAATGGAGCAAAGAGTGACCAACATCTCTCCAGTGATAGCACACTTTACCATTCAGAGAGTTGAAGCCTGGTTCTATGGTCACGACAGTGTGTTCACAATCAGCCCGATGAAAGGATCCATACCCCCGAATTCGTTTATTCCTCTCAAGGTTCCGTCTCTCCTCTTCTACTCTCCTCCGCCTTTCCTTTCCTTACTTCATGATTCATCGTTTTACAATTAGAAATTATCTGCTAGTGGAAGCGTTCCACGATGTTGAAATGTTTTGAGGATATTTGGTCGTGAGGGGTAAAAGTTTCAGCAACTTTTACGAGTTTGGGAGCATCCCAGAAAATTATTATGAACTATGGTATGAAGAGTCTTTGCGAAGAGATGAAGGGTACAGGTAAAGGCCCAGAGTAGATATGCCGAGGAGCTTGCGCATCAACATGATTACAGTAAGTTCCAATAGACGGATTGATGCAGGCCATTTAAGAGTGATGGTAAAGTGTGTAAACACGGTAAAGCGATGGAAAGTTTGAGGGCCTAGGTGGATGCGATGGTAAGGAGCCTGCTCTGCGCTCTATGTTGCAGGTACTTTACCATCCAGTTGTAGCCGGAACCTTCTCTTATGAGCAGTTTGAAGTAGTGACATCTCAGGCTCGCCGTGCCCTGTTTGCTTGCTCAGGGACCGCGGCTCGCCCTGTCATTAAACTCACTGTCCCTTTCATGGATTTTGGTAGCGTGGAGAGTGGCGGCTTGTCCCATCGAACTATCACCATAGAAAATCACTCTCCTGCTCCCGTACATTTTCAATTCGTTACAGACGAAATTCGGATCTTTGAGTGGCCACAAACTAGGGCAGTCATTAATTCTAATCGATCCATACTGCTTCATTGCAATTTCCGGCCTGTGGAGACGGCGAATTACTACAAGCGTGTGCTGATCATTCTGGAAGATCAATATCCCCTATTTGTTGATTTGATGGGAACAGGCTACAAGGTCGCATTGAGAGCTGCCACCATATTACCCTACCATGTTTACGAGCATCGCGAGAATCTCAAGCTCATTATAGCGGAAAGGGAGATGGCTCACGTTTTAAAGAAGGATGTACCCGAGCTGGCCGCATTTCGGGACCACGAAGACGATGAAATGGCAGCTATGTATTTTGACCCTATGGATATATTCTATGGGGACCCAACTGACGACACTCAAGATGATCCTCCTGAGTGGTCGTGGCTTGAAACCCCAACTGGGCAGCATGTGAAGTTCCGAAGTAGTGGTATGCGTAGCCCTGGCACCTCCTCGGGCGCTTTGGTCAACATGTTGCTTAATTCTGAACCAGAGGAGGCTCAACTGTTTCCCCGCCCTCATGACTGGGACATTCAGGTATGATTGTCACAAAAAGAAATGGATTCTTCTAGATTTCCAGAGTGCTACTCTTCAGTTTGAGGTGCCTGTGTAACCAGAAGTTTGAACATGTATATTGATTTTAAAATGGTTTAAAAGCTGGTTCCTTGGTCCGTTAGCTTCAAAATTGTGTTCCTGTAAACTCTTTGTCTTGAAATGGAAAACATGTGGTGGTGCAGGTACCTGAGAACAACGACAACTTGGTGATGCACCATAGGCAGGAGGCTACAGGAAGAGTATCAGCCTTCGAGTGTTGGGAAGAGTTTTTCATGGGGAGAATGGTGGACTGGGATCCCATCACTGTTGACACAACATATTTTGACTTCGGTCTTGGCAAGCCCAATGTTGAAACACCCGAAAAAATTGTGTACGTGAAGAACAATCTTGCAGATCCTGTTACTGTGATGTGGATGGCACCATGGGAGTACGAGCATCCGCATGTTGCATTGCATAGAGCTAGACATGTAGCGAGCAAACTTCCTCCAAAGCCCAACTCTGTGTTAGAACCAATGAAGACTCTATTCCGAATCAGCCCAGGGAAGACCAGAATTGCAGCAGGATCTTCGGTGCCATTCAGTTTCACATTCAAGCCACCACAGGTAAAAAATCAATTCAACTTCAACGAGAAAGGTCGCATATTCTTGGGCACTAAAAGTGAGCTGTACTTAGTGAGACTTCTGGAGGCATGTTCAGAACATGTGTTTCATGGGCGTAATTTGTAGTTTACCTGTTCCTCAGGTGCCATTGTTCACTTGATGTGTTACATGTCGAATGCTGGATGTCGATAGGAAGATTAAAAGTATTAACTGTTTCGTGGAGATTTTATGCAACCCAACTTGTAGAGACTGAACTTTTTTTTTATGCAGGGTGACATGTTCTTTTTCCAACTGATATCGTGTTTCGCATGGACTCAAACTTCCTATCATGTGGTGCCGTGTTGGTCCTCCACCTTGCACGCGTCCGGAAATACGTTCCAAGACAGGAGCCACATTTTTTTGCCCTTGGCATCACTTTCTACGCACAAAGTTATCTTTCCACCTGCTGCGAAAGGAACTTCGGTTTTCCAAAACGTAATGATCTATAACCACGATGCCAATACACCTCTCAGGTTCGTATGCTTATAAAATACAAAGTTTATTCGCTTTAATTGATGTTCAGTAGTAATTCATAGAAGGTGCTACGTAGTAGAGAAACTGACCTGAAGTGTGCCCCAATGACGTACGTCCATCTCATTGATGATATTCCAAGTCAACCGTATATGCTCTGGGTGTAATGTCTTCCCTGATGTACGCCTAGGGAGCAAAATGTGTTCAGAAAAGATCAGTTGTTGATACAGTTGTGTCTAAGTATAACACCGCTGAACTCAAAGTAACTTTTCATGCTTTCAACATTGTTTGGACACTGTTAACCCGCGGCCATTGAGGGTAAACCGAACGTATTGGATATGGCTTGCAGGTATCACTGGATGAGTGAGCATTTACCTGCAGAATTTCGAATGAAACCATCCCATGGATTGATTCCACCTAAGGAATTTCACATTATCAGTTTCAGGTTTGATGCGGGCGAGCCCAAAGTCAGTCTTGGACGCGTAATCGTACATCTCAATGACTCAGCGACCACCACAATGCAAGTCAATCTTACGGCCACCAGCCATATTGCGAAGGTATGCTACTTCGCTCACTGAATGGCCAACGCTCAATAAAGCTTACTATACCAACATGATGTTCAGAATGTTAAATCCAGAATCACTATCCTTCTACTCTTATGCAAACGCAGGTGAGATTGGAGAAGTGGGACCAAGCAGTGTGTTTCAAGCCCACGAGTATTGGGACTCAGGCTATACTGAACATATCAATTGTCAACTTGGGTGCTATACCGGCAAATTTCGAGTGGCAAATTCCTGAAAATTACGCCAAGATCTTCTACATTACACCTGAATATGGTCTTCTGAAAGCAGGGGAGAAGCGTTCCATTGAATTTTCGTTCTTTCCTAAAAGAAAAAAACTTTATTATTGTAAAGTGCATTGCCTGTACGCAGCTGTTCTTGAAAAGGCCTTTGTTCAAGATAATACCCATCTTATTGAGGGCGTCACAAGCAATGATATAGATGAGTTTCCTTTAGTTGTGAATGGGGCAGGAATTTCTCAGTCGATCAGCATCACTCCTGGAAAAGTGGAGTACGGGACAGTTGTAACTGGATTTCCCTACAAGCAGACATTTACTCTTTTCAACCCAAGCGTTGGAAATTTGCGGTTTTTGTTGCAATACGAACACGGACCTCGCGTCGGACATGATGCATACCACCTGGTTTTGGATTGCAAGAGAGGCATACTGCCTGGGGGCTTGACCAAGACTATCAATGTGACTCTGCATCCGACGAAAGCGCAGGTTTATGATTTCAAAATCACTTGTAAGACATTCCTGCCTCCAATAGCGTTGAGTTTTGAGGAAGCTACGTTTCAGGAAATGCGAGAGAAGGGCGGGCACGAAACACGGTACGACGAGAGTGATGAAGCGGTGGAGTCCATGGGTTTTTGTACTCTTGCCATGAACGCCATCCACCCAACAGTTCAAATTGCATGTGCAAGAGCATATGGATTAAGTGCACCTCAGTTTTTCCGTTCTCGTCTGGTCAGGAAATGGAACCAGAATCTGAAAGAAGGGAAGATTGTCCTGAGGCCAAATGGGAGGGTGGTGGTGCAGGAGTTGTTTTGTTTAGGAGCTGCAATAGAGGACAGTCCTGAGGACTATCCGTTGGATTTCGGCTACAGACAGCTGGGGACAAGATCTTCCGTTATTTGGTTGGTGTTTAAAAGTGGAACCGTTTTGCCGGTCAGCTGGAGATTCAGACTTTGGAACGATACAGATATCGACGTGGAAAATTGGGTAATGGAGTCCCCGGCGACAGATCATGAAAACGAGCTCCTGTTAATGCGTCCATACTTCGAGATTGAACCTCGAAAAGGCAAGCTGGAGCCTGGAGCGACAGCCTACGTAAAATTTTCCTATCGATCAGACGTGGAGGGGCGGCACGATTTTCCTGTCATTCTCGAAATCACGGATGGCCGAACTGTGCACTTTTATCTCCGAGGCACAACAATCGCCGAGAAACCCAAAGTGTTGATATACCAACCTGACACACAGTTCCTGAAATCGGTGGTTGTGGGAGATGTTAATCCACCCGTCCAAACGACGGAACTCATCAACAATTGTAGTATCGACATGAAGTATGAATTAGATATTTCTCCTCTCGTACAAATGCAGAAAAAGAACCACGGTTTTCGAGTGCTTTGGTGCTTCAATCCGTCCGGCGTTATTCCGCCAATGCAATCGGTTTTGGTGCACTGGCTTTTCCAGCCTTTGGAAGCGAAAACATACTCGGCTGAGATTGCCGTCCTCGTGGAAAATGGACAAGGGGGTCTCCTGAAAATTGAAGGAAGAGGTCGCCATCCCTGCGAGCCATACGATCCAACATCGACGGATGGCAATCCCCCGCGATTGCCAGGAACTCCCTTTGAATGGCCTGGCCTGCCATCCGTGCTGTTCAGTGATCTCCTTGATTTTGGAGTCGTTGAGGAGCTATCTGTAACCAAGAAATTGGTAGCTGTACAAAACCTGTTACCGAAAAATCCGGTAGGTCTTTCTACTTATATTACTTTTGCTCATTTGGTCTTGATGTTCACGTTTAGCCTCCCTCAAGGTGGACACTAAAGATAGTTCTCTTAAAGCATAAGGTAGAGATTCGAATACTATTTGCAAATACATGAAGCATTAATATTTGTAGGAGTATGGTTTTCGGGAGATGCATAGAGCTGTGGAGAGATCTTTGGGTACAAGAGCCAAATCTGTTGAAATCAAATCTTTATTCCAATGTATGAATTTCTTGAGGTTGTAGACCACTGTTAGTGACAGTAGACAACCCCATTCAAAAATCAGCGACCATAGAAATAATTTAACCAAGTCATGCTTACACCACTTGCTAATAACTCCTTGGAACCGAGTGTATGAATAGTCTCAGAGTTGCATGATGTTGGTAACAGGGGAGACGGGATCAGGTCCCTAACGGTTTTAGTAAGTATCCTCTACCTGGCCTGCAGATTGCATATTGGTGGAAAAGGAGTGTGGCAGCCGCTGAGCAGATTGACGGCCAGTTTACAATCGAGCCAGAGAGGGGAGTCCTGGATCCAGGCAAGCGATTGCTATGCAAAATTGAGTTCCTGGCGGGAGTGCGGCCGCAGCTGTTTGAGACCACCCTGCATCTGGAGATCAGTGTCTTGCTGTTGGATCCCGAGAACTCGTTGACCAACGGGACCTCCTCACCCACGGAAGCCAGTTCCGAGATAATAGTAGACACTTGGCCAAAGGAACTGGGCTCCTTCACGTGGAACAAGAACTTCCAACATAAGTCGGCCTTGACTCTGTCCACAATCGCATCGAGGTCCAAAGTCACGGAATCTGCACTGGCCAGACTGGCTGCCAATCCTTACCTGCACTTCTTCGAGCGCATGGATGACGACCAGGCTCGCACTCCTCCTGCCACCAACTTCCTGCTTTACCTCACCGCCATTGGGCAAATCAAGATCAAGTACTTCCACCCAACTACCGAAGACCTTCTTTCAGCTGAAGACCGGCTGCCGTGGACACCCCAAGAGCGGTCCCAGATTGAAATCAGAACGGAGTTTGTGAACGGTATCCTGCTGGAGCTTCTGCAGGAGTCTTTGCACGATGAGACTCACGATGAGACCTTCCGATCACTTGACACAGGTACAGTGATTTCTTTTGTTGCTAAATTTAACCAATTTGCTATATGAAATTTGGGCTGGCTAATAAATACAAAGGATTTTTGGAAAAAACAAAGGGACTAATAGCCAGCTTTCCTACATGGAGTCAAGATGTGTAGCCTCTTTAAACCTAGGTATCACCCTAAGTAGCAGTTAGGTAGCACATGTGTATTACCCTGATATTACCTATATATTAACATGAAAAGAGCATCCAAGGAGCCTGGATCGCTCTTCAAGCCATGGATTGCTAAACTGTCTCCTGACAAAAAAGAAAATCACTGCACAGGTATCCAGCTTTGCTTCGAAGAGATTCAGCAGGAGTATCCCAGGCCATTGACCGAGGATGAGGCATTTGCCGAGCTCTTCATGAGCTTGGGAGACGGAGAACTACCACCAAGACCGTATGGATCCAAACCGGAAGGTACACCGGAGGAACCGAGAGCGTCCCTTGCTGTCAAACAAAAAATGAGCTCAAAGAATACACGCAAGCCTTCTGACCCCAGAGTTCCTCGTCCCAGTGCGTTGATAAGAGCAATCACCGGCGAAGTGGACGACGAGGAGGAAGCAGAGCCAAGTTCACCAGATTACTCAAATATGGCCGCATTAGTAGAAACGGCTGAGCTCTTATTAGAAGACGCGCTCTTCAGTGTGACTGCCGAGTTCTTTGAGGGTGACTAAACAATGCAGGGAGGCCACTGTACACTATTTAAACCGGTTTCCTTCAGACCCTGGGATGCATAAATTTATGCTGATCGAAGGGGAGCACAATTTCGACACCATCTAGCAAGTCTAAGCGACTGTGTAGACTGAACTGCTACATGCAAGTGGTCCACAAATTTGCAGGTGCAAACAACTGATTTCTAACCTTGTGACTATTCTTCATCAAACCCTTTCAGGTGATTTCACTTTCTCTTTCACTGGTACACGTCCCTTCTAATCATGAAAATAGGCCTAAACATTAGTGGCTGTTTGCTGAGCATCTTTCAAATAAATGGCCTCATGTGCGGAGAAGATATGCAGTGTGCAGCTCATGCTGTTCAAAGTATCACATCGTTGTCACAGTACACGCCAGATTTATGAATTCATGAAAATCATAACAATGGTCCAAAGATGGGCGTAGTTTGACTAGCCACACCTAACTTATTGGTACCGAGGTCTACCCTTTCGGAGATAGTCTTGTGAATTCAAATCATACATTAGCTAATACTCAACATTAGAGTAAGGGACCCGAACAATTCTGAAAATTTCTGTTCACTCATAGAAACTGCAGGGAAAGAGAAACTCTACAACTTGGTCCAGATCTGGATGGTTCTAGTGCTCCTAGGATGTCATACAAAACTGTATTCATTGCTACAGTGATTCCAAACTCTTAGCTTCCCGAACAATGGTGATGTATCCCTTCCTACATACACTACTCCACTAAAAGAGGAAAAGCTTGAGGTGAGTGGAGCTCGAAGCCAGAGTCTTCCTCTGCCAAAGCGCTGTATGTAGATTTCCTGATCACTAGAGAAGAAAGTACTACATGCAGCTTGCAATCAACCATGGGTAGGTCATGTCAAGCTTGTGTGCTAACGTCAGTCTTGGGTAAAGTTTGTGTGGATTTTCCAAATGTGAAAGCCATAACCCAAACGGACAAGGACGAGCTCTAGAAGCATGTGGACGAAGCTGAAGAAGCGCACTTTGGATCCCGGAATCTCAGCCCAAGTGACAGAGACTTCAGACACAGGTATCTGCAATCTCTTGCACAAATAGACCAACTCCACATCGAAGCACCATCTGCCACAATCAAGGAGTCGCAATAGTTATTCAATACCCTAACATGGAAACACTAACAACTGGCTAATCGCAAGCATCTCTACCCCAAATAGGAATATACATATGATTTTCATAAGTATCTTTCTATATAATTCGTAGTATAATCCTCAAGTTTGATTAGGAAATTCAAAAATCCTAGAATGCCACTATTCCTAGATCTGTTACAATTTATTTGAATATGAGAAATTCGTTATTTGGAATGATGGGCTCCAACACGCTGCTGCTATTGCTTTTGAACACGTCTCATTTTCATTGGATACCAGTACTTTTTACATCTAAAAACCAATTTCTAAGTCACTAGAGACAATAGGGGTATTCAGAAAGCACAATTTCCAGCACTAAACGTTTGCTTGGATTATCTGCCGTGTTCAATGGGAGGCCTACGCACTGTGAACTGCCTTTCCCATGCCCCACTGAAAGCATCGCTGGTAAAGGACAAGATCATGCAAAAGGCACTGCTATGAGACCCAAGTTAGGATTGCCCAAAAGGCACGAGTGTTCTAGTACAAGACAAGATTTCGAAGCCATTTTGAAAAACAAGTCATTGAAATCTCATCGAGAAGTTCCACTACCTTCTCCATGAGATTTCAGTACTAAAAACTCAATCCCAAGGTTTCCAGTGGTTGTGCCACCTGGAATTAACGAAGGGTCAAGTGGCTCTTCCAGAGGTGTCATACCCCACTGTGAATACCCCTAATAAACAACTCAGATTCTACAAAAGCTTGTGACGATATAACAAGGTAATAACAAATACCTTTTTAGACGAAGATTGGTGAATAGCTGCCGAGCTGCTGATCGAGTGAACATCTTGAATCCACACTGTCACACCACCAGAACAATCAATATATGATAACACTAGAAAGTAACCCCTTCCAATATAACAGTCGGACCTCAAACAACATTTCTGGATGAAATCTGAACGAGACTTGTTGAATGACAAACACGTCAAAGTCCAGATGATAGGAACGCAAATACAGAGGTTTTATGAGCTGTGGATGATAAACTGTAGATGTGAATATAAACCTTTATTAACCCATGAATGCCTGAACTACTAAATAGAAAGTCCACTTTCAAAGCTTATAGCCAATTACAATAACTTCCAAAACATTATTGTACTGTTCAAAAAAAGTACATGATTTCTTCTTTTCTAAAAGTATAACCTTCAAGAATCCTAAATGATTCATTTAATTCCTCCAGACATGGAAGCAACCCCTTTTGGCCATTTAGGGGTTAAAATACAATTTCCAATGTTAACCCCTAAGTGTCCAAGATAAAATTAGAAAGTCTTGTCTCTTTCGTTCAAAAATGTAGGGTGTGATTACTTCCATTCTATTAGTACATTTTGTAACCTTCCTTAAAACTTCCTAAACAATTCATTTCAATTCCTATCAAGATATTGAAGCAGCCGCTTTTGGCCATTGGGCACTTAGGAGTTAACGTAACAAATGAGCTTGGCAGGTTCTTTAGCCTCAAAGATGAAAGTTAACCCTTAAAGGGCCAACCAAGCCCCAAGGACTTGGTTTTCTCAGTTTTTAAACCACTTTGACCATGAATTGATAAAGATGGAGAAATGTATTTATGAATTTATTTTTTCAGGCATCATCCATGACAAAATAGTATGAACCTACATTTTTAGAATGTAAATTACTTCTATATTTTGAACTCAAAAATACTCCTTTCTTTCTAAATTAGGAAAGGACGTTTTAAGGGTTAAATTTCAAGCTGCAAGCAGAATAGAGAGTCCTGAGAAGCTTCAGACCTGAGTATCTCTGACTCCAGGACCAGCAACAAGAAGCACGCACAGGTGAAAAGCCTTCATCAGGAAATTTCGATACCACTTGCGCTTCACATCATGACACACCGGAACATACATTTAGCTTCCTTGCAAGGGGCCAAATCATAAGGCAGAGAAAAAACATTCAATTTCAGAGACACAGACGGCAGACATAATCCAGGCAGCCAAATCCCGGTTCATGAAAAAGGGACCCAGTTGCTGTATAGAATACAATCCACTTGGAAGGTGGGGGAGATAATCAACTTACTGTGGCCAGGGCATGTTTTTCTAGGTGGGCTCGGGAACCAAAGGCAACTGCAGGAACACTCCCAACATCAACCTTAGAACTTGACTTTTGTTTTGAAGAAGCTTGTTGACCTCGCTGCACACTCTGCAGTATCTGCTCCACAATTCCAAATAACAAAAAATCTTACAAAAAGCAGTTACAACTCACAAATATACATCTAATCCAACAACTAGTAATACGTGAAAGATATGGTAGTAGAAAGAGAAACTTTGAATACAAACCTAGTTCACCCCGAAGTGCCCAAAAGTGGCCACTTCCATATCTATAGGAAACTTAACCCCAAGGGTCTAAAGAGCCCAATATGGCCACACTTGGTCATTTTTCAGTCAAATGCTGATTTTCACTTAGTTCCTTGTTTCAAATGAAAATGGTCTCAACTAGGAAAGTGTGGGGGCTATCTTCTACTTTCTAGCCCAATTTACTATTCTTCACAATTGTTAAAATTGCGTTTTTTTACAGCACTTTAAAGCTCAGAACCCTAAAAGTCCAATATACACTGCAGAAAAAGTTTTTCAATCAAATTTCTTTTTATGTAAGCTCACGAAGCATGCCACCTACACCTTGTTGTTCATCACTAGTATTTACATTCTTCCTTAAAAAATCATACTATTACAAGAGAAAACTTTGAAAAATCTTATAAAATTCATTTCTATTTGAATAATTATGGAAAAATCAGGTTAAATAGGTTTAACAATAACTTATATGAGAAAAATACTAGAAAAATATAATGTATTTTAAAATGTGAAAAAATGATGAGGTTTGACCGGATAAATGTAGGGGTTAAAGGTAAGTAGCAAAATATACCATTAGAAAGAAGAAATCATGTTGTATATTCTTGAACAATAAAAATAGGTTTTGGATGTTACTATGATCGACTGTTAGCTTCCAAACTGAACTTTCTGTTTTGAGCTTGGGCACTTCGGGGTTAAGTAAGACTTTGAATTCTAACATTCACTGTCAGTGCTACAACTAGATACAAGACTATTCTTGACTTTCCACACAAAACCAGGGTGGGTAACTCACTTGAGCTTCGAGCTTCTCAAGACCAGTAATCCTGCTAGCCCCATCAGCGTCCAACATGAGAAGCAATTGCCCTCTCGAGCACAACATTCCCTGAATGGCACAAATGAAAGAAAATATAGTTGAATGAGTAACATCAGTCATAGTTCTCCATCTTGTACTTTCAATTTCAACTTGCAAATGAAAGAGATGAAAAGATGCATTCAAGAAGAGATCAACACAAAAGTTGCTGAATTCCCATCTAGTACTCCGTCTGTTCCAGTTTGATTGCCGCAAATGAACAAAGAAATATGTTGGTTTACGGCAATCAAACTGGAACAGAGGGAGTATCAATAACGAAGATTCAATTGACTGATACTGCTGAAAATTTACCCTACTGAATCCATTCAGGGTACTTCAATAGCAATCAATCTGTGAGCCCAAAATCTATCACCCAACCTTAAAAAAAATTCCAACGCACAGCATTAAAATAATCTATTTAAAGCAGCAGGAACATGCTCGCAAAAAAGACTACCTTTCGGACGGCAGCTCCCTTGCCCTGATTTAAACCCTGCTTCAGAATGCGGATCACATCCAGCCCATACTTATTTACGTATTCCAATCCAATTTTCGTCGTGTTGTCTTTGCTTCCATCGTCCACTATTATAATCTACAACCGTCCCCCAAAATTTCGCCTCCTCTGTCAAAAATGGAAACCTTTACCTTTACAATCTCCTATCATCCCCAACATCCCTTCCCACAACATTCATATCCAATACTAAAATGCAAAAAAGCATCACCTGCACCTGCCAATTTTGACATTAGAAAGCAAGTCTCACCTCATATGTGAAGGACTTGTCTTTCTTTACACGATCTTGAAGATAACTGCATTCAAGAGGATAAAATCCAAACTGAGTATACAACACAGGCGCAATCACAGCAAACCATAGTTCACACTAGAGCTACAAGAGCATTGAACCAGAGAATTGCAAACCCTCCCTCAAGACTCTACCAGTAGATCAGTAAGCGATGCTAAAAAAAGAGAAGAGCAAGAAAGTTCCAGCAAGTAAAAAGAAACTAGCAGCAGATTAATCCATGAACTCCAACATTCAAAATAAACCTGTATATTAAAAGAGATGTAGTGGCATTGGCTGTAGTTTCAAACCCAACTCTAGTAAAACATACTCTTGCAATAAACTTCATGATTAGTTACTTGGTCAGAAGAGTTGTTGTTTTTACCTGAAAGTTTCGTCAAGGGTGCTACGAATTCTGTCCTGCTCATTATAAGCGGGCATGATCAACGACAAGTACTTGCTTGCTGGGTCAAATACCGATGGAAATTGCACCTGCAGGTAAGAGTCCACAACGAGACGTTAGAAAACCGCTTTACACAATGAATCAAGCGGAAAAATACAAACATTTAACCCAGGGATTCATGGTTTGAAGATGATCATATTGAGAGAAATATAATTCAGAAAAGGTCCAATCTTATATCACTAAAATTAGTGAGGAGCATTTCATGCGTTGGTTGAAAACAAATAAAATTGGACAAAAGAAAGTCCCACTCAAAAACTGCTAAAAAAACATAAGGCCTAATTTGTGGTTAATAGTACTAGTACCGGTAGTCTACTTGAGAGGCAGAGCAATTGCTAAAGGTCTCAAAATTCCTCAGACGTGTCCAACTCACCCGTTCAAACGACGATGGATCTTCCATACAGGGAACCGCTCCGGCGTTGCTGAAAGCAAACAATGCAAGAGTATGAGCACCGTGAAATTAGCAATTCCATACACCACACCATCTTCAGAGAGGAAGCTTTTATACCAACAATGAGGTTGATCAGTAAGGCAGTGAAATTCATATTTCTTGTGGGAAAAATTCCCTCCTCGAGATCTGTAATCGATGAAGGATCGATGAAGCGATTGCTTCCCACAGCCATTGATTGCTAGCCTCCCTTCCAACCAGAACATCAAAAGCAAAACCATCACTAATTAGCAGCAGTAGTACCTGGCACCGAGCTCCAGCTCGTGCAACCAATCCACGACATAGCTCAACAGCCAGATTCCCACTGCTACAACCTGCAAACCAGCGAAAATGTTTTCGGCTAATAATAGCCAGGTTTCCTCAAGATATGTAGCCTCTTTAAACCTAGGTATCACCCAGGTATTGCCTAAGTAGCACATGCGTATTATCCTGATATTACCTATATATTAATATGAAAAGAGCATCCAAGGAGCCTGGATTGCTCAAGTAGCAAAAAAGGCTAAACTGTCTCCTAACAAAAAAAATCACTGCTAGTGCAAACCAGAGAAAACCTTGAGGGACACCGAACAACCGAAACCCTAATTTTCACTTAACGGAAAAAAAAAATACGAATCAATGGAAAGTGTAGGCACCAGAAAGAGAGCAGCCAGAGTGAGCGCCTGCAAGTCGTCCAAGGGTGTGAAAATAGCCATGGCAAGTGATGGAGCTGCTGCGTTGCAAGAGGACGGGCAACTCCATAAATCAATCAATCTCAGAGGCGCTCATGAAAATTAAAGCGATTGAATTCAGCTGCTCTCCGATCGATCGTCGTGCCGAATGATGCTAAGTTAATTCTCCACAGCTTCAAAAACCAAAAGCATTCTTAGAAGTGGAAATTCCAGCTGAAAAATGAACGTGACGACGACTAAGTTATCAATCGTGCCTGATGCACGCCACCCGGTCGATTTGTTTGAGTGAAAGTTTGACTGCAATCAAGCGACGGTTGGAGGTTTGCATTCTCACTTTGTCAGTTCCAGTGAGGCAGTAAACAAAATTAGGGTTCCGAGTGTCGTCGTCTTCGTGAGCAGTGTTGGGCGGGTATCAGGGTTGTTGCAGGGTATCATATCTGGTATCAACCTAGGTCTGAGAGAATTGATAACTTAAGCTATTGAATGTATTTTTAGCAATGATGTTTTTCGTGAAATATTTTTCTTTCATTGTACATAAGGTTTAACAAGGATGCATATTTTTTCAAAATTTTATTCTCAATATTGAAATTGATAAAAACCAAAATAAAAAGTGGAAAGCACATTGGGACTCAATATCAACATACAGTTCCCCATGTTCACATTGTGTTCACATTGTGTGATACTTCTTTTGTTCCAGTTTGATTGCCACAAATGAACAAAGAAATAGTATTGATTTATGGCAATCAAACTGGAATAGGGAGAGTATTAATTTCCACTATTGTTGATAACCGAAACCATCAATTACTTCTTCACAATGCTTAGGGCCAAGTTCTAGGGGTGAAGTATTTCACTATTTCAAGTTTGGGGTACCAAGTTCCACATTTCAAGTGAGCTTTTGAGAAGAAAAATAAAAGTGGTGAAATTGTCATGACGTATGGAGGGTTTCAAACCCAAGACTTCATAGCAACTTTTTTTTAACCAATCAAATTTGTTCATGTTCAAGTCCATGGAACATGCACAACTACATCGTCGGATATGAGACAAACCCAAGTTCCACTTTTCCCCTCCTCCTACCTACTTCTATTGGCTACTTCTCAAACCCATGGAATTTGGCTCTTAGTGCCGGATGGTATACCATTGGTTTGCTTGAATAGTGAAATTGCTTGGATAGTGAAATCGAGTCTCAACTATGGTGGCTCCAAGAAAAGTCTACATGTAGAGTTGGGAGAACTGGTGGTTTTAGAGCATTCAACTTCATCATGAAATATAGAAATTAGAGCCTTCAACAACCATAATGTGAAGCCCCAAAGGTCATATTCAAAATCCAAGCCTTTGATGGCCAAGCCTTTGATAAAATAAAAAATCTAATTAATTTATCAAAAAAATTCAATGGCCTCTCGACTATGAATTAGGTTTCTGATCCAATTTTCTCTCTAGAACGTGTCACCTTTAGTACAGTTTTTTTGGTCGCTGCCTGTTTTAAAACAGGTTGCCCGGAACAAAAATGTAAAAATATTTTCAAATACCAAATAAAGTCTACTTTCCAATGCAATTTGAATTATGTCAATCCAAGTTAAACTTCACCCGGGAGACTTTTTCAAAGTGGATCACCTCAACATTGTCTTAGTGTTATAAAATTTGCTATTTCATTGAAGAAAGTAATGATGTTCCCTCCATCATTTCTTTTGTTTTCTTGAATTTTACAATAGATGAACCAATTTAAACTAATCATGCTACATTTTAAACTCTAAAACTAAAAATTATAATTTATACAAATTTTCAAAGGTTAATGCTTTTAAATTCATTAAAAATATCTAAAGCTTTTTTTGGAAGTTTGATTGTATGGACGATTTGTAGAGATGATGCCCTACATTTTGTCTATTGAACCAAACTTCATCAAACATATGAAATGCACATATTATAACACATCTATGTTATTTCCAATATCCCTTGGGCTTATAGGAGTTAAGCAATCGGATGTATTTTTAGCAATGATCTTTTTGGTGAAATATTTTCCTTTCATTTTACATAAAGGTTAATAAGGAATGTATGTTTCTTCAAAATTTTATTTTCAATATTGAAATTGATACAATTTTTTTACAGTGGGATTCAATGTTAACCCGCATTTTCCCCGTGTCCACACTATGTGGTACTAATTTTCACTCATGATGATACCCAAAACCACCCACAACTTCTTCACAATGCTTAGCATGCCATTGGTTTGCTTGAATAATGAAATTGGTACTTTTGAATTTCAACTATGGTATCTCCAAAAGAAGTCTACGTGCAAAGTTGGAAGAGTTGGTGGTTTAATTTTAGAACATTCAACCTCATCTTTGCAACGATTACAAAAAATAAAGTTTGGCAAAAGAAATATTTATATATGTTTTTCAAGATTCTTTTGCCACCAACTTATTGAAAGCGTAATTATTGAAAGCATAATTTCCCACCAACTTCCACATTAGTTGTTAAAAATAAATTTGTGCGGAATCTACCCCACCTATGATCTTTAGAAGCAAATAGACTACCTTCATCTTTATCGCTCAAAGTTTTAGGGTGAGAGCTATTTTTATTGCAAAATTTTGGTTTATATTTAGTGATAGAATTGCAAATTTCACATGTCCATTAGCATGTATGCAAGATGTAGGTAGTTCTAAAATTCCTCACAAGAGAATGTCATCATATTTTAAACCCAGGTTGAGATTCTAGTAGCATAATTGAAAGTTGATACCACATATGTAAGTGTCTTGAAAAAATCTGCCATTATTACCCCGACTCTAAATCCCCCCTCGACGTTAATGCAAGCACTATTCACTCATAGGTCCCATTTTCTAAAATTTCCATTTTGGACACCCTAGGATCTTTTTTTGACAATTTGTTTTGCAAAATTGAGACCTACAACCCCTAATTAGTTTTGGAGGGAATTTTAAACACTTGAAAGAGGGGGTTGTTTTTTAAGGTGGGTCCCACCATGCACAAAATAGGGGGCGGGTTTGTCCTCTTGCATTGACGTCAAGGGGGGGTTTAGAGTCAAGGCCATTATTATCCTTTTGATGTCATAATTATTCTTTTTGAGATAATACAGTCATATCACCAAATAAGTGATACCCAAACAATACCGGTTGCGACTCGTGAGGCCCAGCTCAAAGCTTCATTTGCCATGTTGAAATCAAGTTGAAATAAATCTTACCCCCTACTTTCACAATTTCTGTTTTGAAACCAAATTTGAGGTCAAAATTTTCAAAAACAAGTAAATCTATTTTCCGTGGCAACACTCACTTGTCTGTGTTTCACTACGGCACTTCCAAAGAATTGACGTCTGTATAATTATAGAATCGACGTCTGTATAATGTGTTTGCTAGATTTAAATTATCACACATTGTTATAATTCTCGACGTGTATTCCTGCATTTTCATCTCTCACTTCCTGGTTTGATGGAGAAAAAGAAGGGCAATATAAAATGACAATTAGCAGAAGCTCACAGTAACACTTTTAAACAATTAGCACGTCTCAGGTTCAAAAGCTTACCTCCCCTGCTTCAAGAAAGACACCCTGACAATTATCGTTCTACTTTGTAGCCAAAGTTAGCCAAGTCCACATCTAACAGTAAAGAAAAAATCATGTCAGCTTGCAATAGACATCCAGAATGGTTACACATGAAGGTAGGGAACTGAGGTAATTTAATCTGATGTTCAGCTGAAACATTATTGAAGTGAAGTTCGAGTCGTCAGTCCTAGGGCACAAAACTCGATCTTCAAGCTCCATCGTAGCCACTAAGAGGTATACAACAACCACGGTTTCCAAGATACACAGCAGAGTGATGAAAAGGTGCTTGGTGATGCGACCCTTGTTCTGAGTTGATACTGAACTGAATACCATGTCTCTCTTGTTTGCAAATCAATAGTGAGCTCTCAACTATGAAGACCAGTGAAGCCTAGTGATTCTCCTCCCTCCCAAAGTCGAGAACAAGGCCAATCTGCAAATAAAATTATATGCATCCAGATGTTAGCAGAAGAAGGCATGCTGTGAGTTCCAATGTCTCATAACGTGACAGGCTGCAGTTACTTCGGAATTCACATGAAAGAAAACAACCACTACCTCTTGTGGAACTGGTGGATTTCGTGCCCACTTTGATCCTCCTGGAGCCCAAGGGACTGCAAAAAAGCACCCGACAACCACGATGAGGACTACTGGAATTAATAATAACAATGCAAGAGCACGAATCAACCACCAAGCCACTAAACCTCAGTGAATAGCCAAATGGTCGCTATGGGAATGAATCTGAGAGGTGAAGAGGATGGTGACCAAACAGTAAATTTCAACTAATCCTTGCATTCAGAATAATAAAAGTTCCTGGATTTTCAGTATTCAGCTGAATAGTCAACTAAGGTCACGAGCCCTTTCTCGTGGGAGACCCCAGGAGGGGCACTCTACATTATGTTTGAGAATCATTTGCGTTCATGACCCCTCTAAAAACCCCTTGTATACAAGAGTTTATATGTCTAATAACCTTTGTATACAGATCTATTCCATCCTAAATATATGTTTAATTTAATGTAAGTATATGTCAATATTTTCAGCTCTAAATATGTCTATGGTATGTATACTTTGTACAGCAATGTTCAAATTAATACCCCTTTTGTGCACTCATGTATACTTTCACAAATTTAACATAGTGCAACCCCCAGGGGGGAGACCTTTAACCGTGCGGAGGTCATGAATACCGTAGGTCATAAATGGAGTTACTAACAAGCACATATTTACGATGATCTAGTGAATATGAAAATGCACAACAACTGAAGTGTCAATGCATATCCACAGACTTTTTACTCACCTATCAAGCAAAACTTTGAATTTTTTTAACTTGTGTCCAAATAACATGTAAGTGCATTGAGATCTGCCTGGGGACGAGACCTTTTAAAAAACATCCCATTCTACTACTTAAGAGAAACCACTCAAAACAGCTGCAGGAGGTTCCCTACCATAATGTCTGACAACATGGAAGCAACAACCCCACGGTTTAGAGAAGTGCATTTACCTATATAGGGGTCAGGATGCTGAAACTTTTCAACCCTAGTTTCGCCCTCATAGAGCAACCGGTCGATAGTTTCCAAATTCGCCTGCCAAAACGGATAGCCTTCGTTTTTTCAATTCCCACAAGTTCTGAAAACCCTAAATTCAGGCTCATTAAATTTCAAAAGTGAATTTCTATCAATCTTGCATCATTTAAATGCCCAGTGCACAACACGTACCACATCCTTGTTGATCTCAAACTTCTCTCGCACTTTCTGTGCCTGTGAAACGAATCACATGAACACAACATCAGGATGATCCAAAATTGGCTCAGGTAATCAAAACTAGGTCAAACCAAAAAACTCCAGAACGCTGAAGCATCCAAGAGAAATAAATTCCCTGTCTACTTCCAGATATTAAAATATGGAAAAAAAAAAATCCAAGAGGAAAAACCACAAACAGGAGAGAGGAGAATCAAGCAACAAATGAAAGGAAACAAAAAGAAAAAGAAAAAAAGCACCTCAATGTAGAAGATGTCGCGATGCACGGCCCAGCTGAGCACGTTGCGAAGTGTCTTCCGGTAAAGCACACGCGCTCGCTGCTGCTGCAGCGCCCTCCTGGCTGCAATCGCTGCCGTGCTCATGGCTACAATCCTGAAGCTCTTCTGTCCATCTGCACACAGGAGTTTCCAAGCTCTCCGTTCGAAAGAAGGAAGAAGACGACCACACCCGGCCTTTCACCGGGTCCCAGGGCCGGGTCAAATGCCACCCGGCCCGAACCCGCTTCTCAGACCACACCTCTTTAATTTCACCCTTTCTAATACCGTAGTTTACCCCAGGATGGCGAACAAAGTGCCTAATAATTATTTTAACGTGTCCGGAGGTTTAGTTAGAGGTTTAGTTAGATTTGTAGGAAAATTTTGAAAAATGTCAGCATTCTTTATGAGTAATTTTGAAATTTTTGAGCATTGCTACACAAAAATCGTTGAAAATCATTCATCCATTGTAGCTTACAACAATTCAAGACAAATCTTGAATTTTACTTTGACACCCTAGTTGCCCTTATTTTGTCACATTCATGGTGTAATTTCTGAGATTCTAAGCACTTTGATTCTTGAATTTCTTAGATTCTAGGCTCAAATTTCATGTAATTTCTTATCTTAATAGAATATGGGGTAAAATAATTAATTTTTTGCCTAAATTGGGGGTAGACTATGGTAATACCTAGTTTTTGTGTCATTGTCATTGTCGGCCTAATTTGAAGTGGATAAGTGTTAAGTTTGAAGTATAAAATAGAGAACAATTATGTCAGAAAAAATATGCCAAAAACTAAGACAATTATTCTGAACGGAGGGAGTACCATATTTTTTTTTTGGTCTCTTAGAGCATTCCCACCATCGCCACTGCTATCCTCAAATTTCTTGCTAAAAATCAAGGTATCGATTTGTTTTGGGAAGACTTTTTGCCAACCAAAGTGTTGAAGTTGGTATTTTGCTTATGGCCTGGCTTATGGATACCAACTACGGTACCAGCAAATGTTTTAATTTATGCCATTATAAGTAGAATTTTTTACCTTATACATTAGGAGCTATCATCATGAGTGCGTGACATATGCAATGTTGGCACTAAAGAACTGAAGTGCTATTCATGCACACTTCTGAACTTCACTAGGACATAGGAGAAGTGACAAGGGTGCAAGTTCAAATGTTAAAATATTGTTGATAAGACAAAAATTCTTGATAAGATAAAAATTAATAGAGCAATGCAATCGAGTACCCTTTTGAAAATTGAATCCAAAGAGATTCTTCACTTAGATCCATTTTTCTAAGTAATGAAGGATTGTCATTTGTATTCCATGAATTTTGGGACTATTGTGTCATTGCCACGTGAACTTAGTTTCTAATTGTAACTAGACTGTGGTCCCATTGCATTGCAAACAGGTGTTGGCTCCCATTGCTCTATTATGCTGTATAGTGAAGAAATTGCATATGTTGGTGAAAAAACAAATAAATTTGAACAAAAGAAAATCCACATATAAGGTGGTTACCCCATTCCCAACTGGCGCCTTAAACCAACAGCTAGGGGCATTTTCCACAATCAATGCTGCAATGATGTTGGTTGTAGCATGAGTTACAGTTGGTAATGGGTTCTCTCTTGTTGGTTTTAGTATATGTAAGTGTGGTTATGGATTCGTTGTTGTTGGTTTAAGCATCTTTAGTGTGTGCAATACAAATCTTCTTTAGACAGAAAGAGCTCTGCCTATATGATGTGAATGGGATGTGTCATACTTCAACTTTGAAAATTTATAAGTAATTCATTCTTCATCCAAAAATTATGTTTCAACTTGTGTTGAAATCTATTTCTTCTTGCCTACCTCTAAAAAATAATAATACTAAATAATATCAATGCCTCATATCCGTATTTCTTATTCAGTTGGGAATGGGGTAGCCACCTTAAACTGCTGAGAGAAACAGGAGGCCCAATTCGGGCATTTTGGTCCTTTAGGGGTTAAACCCAAGAACCCTAAATCCTAAAATGCTCGTGGTGTTTTGATTGTAGCAATCAAATGCAAGCTAAAGAAGTTTGACCTTAGCTTGTAATCGATCCTCCGTAGTTTGCAATTCATAACAGTTTTGTTAAAATTTTCATTTGTTTTTTTCAAGACCTAATCAGTGTTCAATATTGAGCCAGATTCTGAAGGTTTTTTGAATGATTCCCGGCTGTGGAGGTCAAATTTTGTAAGCGATGGCAGACATACGTCTTGCCAATGGAGTGCTGATGCCTCGCCTTGGATTAGGGACGTTCAGGGCCAGAGATGACGATGTGAAGAAGGCCGTGCTCTGTGCGCTCCAATGCGGTTACACTCACATTGGTAAGAGGGTTTAGGGTTTAGGGTTTCTGCTTTCTTTTTTCACTTTCAAATCGGTATTCAATTTGTTGAAATGGAATGGACAGACACTGCATCCATCTACAAAAACGAGGTGGAGATCGGGGAAGCTGTGCGAGCCTCTGGAGTTTCGCGGGACAAATTGTTTATCACCAGTAAGGTCTCCCCTTTCGAGCAAGGGTGAGTGTTTCCTTCCAAACCTTTTCTAGGGTTTTGAAGAATCCAAAGCTGAGTTGTTTTTATCACAAGACGACTATTACGCCTGGTGGACTGGCACAGCTACATTTTTGGCGATCCTGTTGTGTCGGTGAAGAGCATGACTCTGTGTGGGAGAGCTTATTTATTGCAAGGTTTGAGAAAGCGACGCATGCTGTGAACAACATTCTTGACCGACTCGGTTTATCTTATTTGGTAAAAATTAATGCCCCTGCACTTTATTACTAGGTGTCGTTCATTACATGTTATGTGTTCTAATGAAACAACACTTATTAGTCCTTAAGCGTCCACTGTGTATTTTCTGTATTTTCTGTAGTGTAGGAAATTGAACCCCTGCTGCAAATCATCTGTTTGTGTGAAAATGACTTCACTTTGATACAATCGACATTGTTGATCTTGTAGTATAGAACAAGAGCTTTAAAATGATGTATCGCAATCAGAAAACCGAGTTAAAACAGAAAATGCCACCGTTGCAAAGTTCAATGATGCAGATGGCCATATTGGGCGTTTTAGACGCTTAGGGGTTAGAAACAGTACATACTAGTGAGATACATTGCAAAAAAATTCTTAGTGTTTTGAGTTTCATCCTCACTTTTCATCTTCCAACTTTTGTATCTCATGTTGTGCAACTCCAATGCTAGATTTGGTTAAAGAGTTGAGTTTGTAGAGGAGCAATTAGTCTATTGTGCTATTGAATCTTCAAATACGGAAACGCAAAACAAAAGTGGGAGTAAACTGATTTTCACCTTCCTATGTGCACGGCTCTTGTTGTGCACCTACAATGATTGAGATTTTGAATTTGTAGGGTGTAATTAGTCTAGGCGGGGTAGGGTGTGTTCCATTGAATTATCAATTACACTTACGTCAAAAGGTGAAAAGTAGAGCTGAGACTTATCAGAAAAGACCAATTTGAGGAACAGGTTATCGGTTAGGTCTCATTGAAATGCAGCATGTAGTTCTTTATGAAAGTCTTTCTTTGTCAAGTGCTAAAAAGAAAATCTCTCTCGGCTGACACATAAACATTGCGTTGTGGCGTAATCTTCTCAGGATCTCTGCCTCATCCATTGGTAAGTTCTTTCTGCTTATCATACTTCTTATATGCTTGATATAGTTTATGTGTTGTAAATGACTTTCCACCGTTTTTAAAGTAAACCAAAGCCTGAGTTAATTTCTTTTGGAAGGTATTGGGATCCATTGGTGTTACTGTTTACATGATGTGTAGAGACTCCAGTCATGTAACTCACATGTGATACTGGTGTTATGACTGTAGGCCAGGCGCAGCTAAATTGGACACGTAAGTTTTTTTCAACTAAACTGAATAGGATACGTAAACTTGTCCACTAGCATCACCATCAATGTTGTGACCTTTTATTGTTTTATGTTATAACAAAACCCACTTTCGTACATTGGCTTAAATGTTCAGAAAATCAAGTAAGAACGCGGAGTTGCGAAGTGAAACGTGGAGAGCATTGGAGCAATTTTACAAGCAAGGTAATGATTTACTTGATTTGTTGGCACTTGGGCTTTTTCCTTTCAAAGTCTAGCTTCTCAAATGTGGCTTGCCAGGTAACAACACTAGTTATTGCATTGTTTTCATGTGTATGGAGGTCATGCTATATTCACACATGTTACGTGCATTCTACGTACTAAATCAGTGCGAAAACAATACCTATCAATAATGTATCATTTCTGTAGCGTTATCAGTGTGGTTGTACATTTTGGATATCATACTCGTACAATTAAAGTACATAAACCATATGTTTTTAGTAAACATTGTAACAACATTGTTTTTTTGCATCAAACGTGCAGTAATACGTGTGAATATAACAGGAACCCATGAAATAACATAAGTCGTGTTGTATTTGCACGAACCAATGAACCTTGTAAATTAGAGATGGTCGTGAGTAGTGTCCTAATGCAAAGGTTTGTTGAACACAGGAAAATGTCGAGCTATTGGAGTGAGCAACTACACTGAAAAGCATTTAGTGGAGCTTCTATCATCCAGTGAGATCAAACCCATGGTCAATCAGGTGGAGGTGCATCCTTGGTTGGCACAATCACAACTTCGCAGTGTGTGCAATCGTCACGGAGTTGTAGTTCAAGCGTACTCACCTCTGGGTGTTGGCTCTTTATGTCCTTCTCTCTTGAAAATTTGGCCCTTGTATTTAGCTTGGAATATTTGCCTTTCTTCAAGATGCTTTAACATAACATTCTTAAGCAGCTTTTACTCGCATCCTTTTCCTGGTCCAATTACACAGCCTTGATCCTGGAATCAAAGCATGTTGAGCTTAAGCCACGTAGGATGAAGCTACTTTTTTTTATTGTTTTCCGGTCAAAGATGCCAAGATTAAGGCCGGTTCTTTTGGGTGACCCCGCTAGGAAAAGGGTCCCCTCTCTAACCTGCTTAAAAATGTTATGTTTAACCTTTGCTTAACCCCTAAACGTCAGAACGTGCCACGGTGGCCAGTATAATACAATATATTTTGGTTGTATTTGGAATGGATCCACACCTTTAATGGGTTTGAGTTCAAAAGAGAAGTTGAAATTTAGATCAATGCAGTTCTAGTGAGCTATTAAAATCCCAATTTAGAATTTCTTGTTGGTAGCAAATCTCAATTATACGACAACGTATATACTATCCCCATGGGACGTTTAAGGGTTAACCCCTAATAAGTGCCCAAGGTAAAAATAAAAGCATGTTAACTTGGAAGGTACTAGTAACTATCATTCAATAATCATTTATTTCTAAACATATTCTATCATTCAATGATGTTCGGCATCAATTTTCTTTCAATTGGTACAGTTTTTTTATCTTGAAGTTTCTTAAATGATGAATTTCAACTCCTATAAATACTTGAGTTGAGCTACTTTTGGCCATTTTGAGGTTAATTGGTTGGCTGGTTGTCACTATGGTTTTGCAGCTGCTCAACGACTCCACAGTGCAGACTATTGCATCAAAGTGCAAGCGATCTCCTGCACAGGTGCTTCTCAGATGGGGTATTCAGAATGAACTTGGTGAGGTCATTTCATCCTGTTTCAAAAAAAATTAAAATTACATTGTGAGTTTTAATACAATCTCTATTTAGCATGACGTATCGATACTGTACTGGATAGAATTGATATCATCTTGTTCTATATTTATATAAAACAAGCAAGGAAGTTAAAATAAGAAACAGGGACAAAAATAACAAAACTAAAACCAACAATTAAAAAAATAAAAGAATTTTACAAGAGAATGGTTAGTCCACCTTGTCCAGCTAATTGAGTTACACCTTCATTGGGTGAACCTCCAAAAGGCCTTATTAATCGATAGTCAATACAAACAAATGAGTTTCTTGCTAAAACTTTTGGATATATTCACAAGTTCCATTGATGGTTGATAAACATAAATGATGATATTTGGATGAAGATAGATGAACATAAATGGAAGATACAATTTGGATAAAAATGTGTCCTTTCAATTAGATGAAATCGCCCCTAATAGTATAGATATTAGAGTTCTCAAAAAACTTTCATAGTTTGTCAAAATTCATCATGATTCCATTTGATTTGATGAGAAAGGTGAAACACGTTGAAAGTCTCTTCAGTTAAAAAGGTAATTCTATTATTTCTAGCTTATACCCTACGTTGTGGTCAGTTTCCATATAAACTGATTCATTTTTCGTAAAAAAGGTGACACATGCCATCTTGTGATTGGTATAGGGTGATGCGGACCTTTAAAATATGGCGTGGAAATTCAATTTCGTAACAATGCTGTCTGCTCACGTGCAATAACTCAAAAAAATTTAACTTTTTGCAGGAATTGGGTTGGCTAACACTTTCTCTGATTCTGAATCTTGTTTTTGGTGGATGTGTTTTGCAGTGGTGCTTCCCAAGTCAGTGCACGAAGAATATATTGTGGAGAATGGAGATATCTTCAGTTTCTCTTTATCAGATGATGACATGGCAACCCTCAATACCCTTGATCGTGGCCACCACTTTTGTTGGTCAGCTGATGATGTGGCTTGAATGTTATACAAGTACCCTAAAATTATGATTTAGTGTCCAACAAGATGCATTGGGCACCTCAAAGGAACTTTTCCTTAGCTCACATGGGTTGCATGCCATGAGTTATGGGCTCTTCCAATTAGAGGAGAGTTGAAGGGATGATCTAACTTGGTCAAAATCTCGTGCTTTCCTTCATACTCCTATCCATCACAAGGTCTTTGAAAAAATGCTAATGAATTGAACATCTTGTCAAATTGAGTCATGCATTTTGTTAACTATGTCATCTTGAGAATGGTCAAAAATGGCACATCATTCCAGCTTTTTTATTGGTTTGGGAGCCCATCAAAGCAAGGCCACCCGGATTTTTTAGGGCCTGGAATTTCAAAATCTCAACTTCATTTGCTATAATCTTGACATCCGTACGGTCAAATGTTTTGAAAACTTGAGGAAGGGTTTATAAGGCCTAGGACTACAAGATCCTACGTTTGGAATGTGAGAAAAAGGTTTTGAAAAGCATTCAGAGATCATTACTGAAAATAACCAAAATGAGGCAGTTTTGGGTGGGAGACACCCCCTCGGTCGTTTAGGAGTTAAGAGTGATCCAAAATGAACCTTTTCACACAATGCTAAGTACTAGTAAGTTAAAAATAAATTAAAAAATAAAAAAAATTGCAAGCAATTTACTATCCTAATAGAATATACGTTATTTTATATTCTTAGTAGTACATATTCTCTACTCCCTCTATCCCATATTAAGCTTCCTAATTCCCTTCTCAATTTGTCCCACAATAAACTTCATTTTTGCTCAAACTACTACTCTTATTGACTTAGGGTCCATACTATTGGCAGAGTAAAGTCTTCCATTTTCAAGATACAAGAAGCTTAATATGGGACAGAAGAGTATACATTTATGTTACTCCAACAATGAAAATTTAATTTTAAAACTTGTTCAAAATTTCACAACAAAAACAAAGAAATTTGGGATAGAGCCTCATTCTTTTATGAATTTCTAGGCACCTAAGAACAAGTGATTGGATTTTGGAAAAGTCAGTTCCCTTCTGGTTTTTTAAGAGAATGAAAATCTGATCTAATTTCTTGTGTGCTAGATGCAATGTATGCTTTTTACATATTAGGCTATAATTTCAAGTCATTTATGTTGTTTTTGGAATTCTTAACCCCTAAAGGACTATAACTATGTTTCTCTCCAAACACTCTAAAGTTGCCTAAAAGTACCTTTCTCATAAAGAGGCAAATAGTTTTCAATTTAAAACCTTTTTGATCGATTCAACTATAGGATATTTCAACCAACTTGAATTTATTAGCACCTACAAATTTTCAACCATTCAGGGTTCCTCAATAATAATATTATAAGCTATAATGTTGGTTGGACTCTTATTTTTGGGCCCGTTGCCCAAGTTTGAAACATTTTTAAATGCCCAAAATGCAAAGTTTAGTCTCAAATTTGGTAAAATGAATTTGGCAGTTGTGTATATAGGGGTGTTTGCTCATTGCTCGGAGAAGTCACTGTCAAAGATTTAAATAATCATGAGAGAACAAATATAGGGTGTCTTTTATTCATTCGAGATAAAATTTATAAATTTTTAGAAATAATATAGGGTGTTATAAAACCAATTTGAGAATAATTTATGAATACTTCTAGAATGTATTGAGAATGTACCCTAAATATGTTATAGATTGTAAAATATTCCATTATCTCATAGCCCCCCATTAAATACCCTGTGCACGCTTATGTATCTAAAAATTTACACTGAGTGACTTCCCCAAGGGTCATCGTGTACAAAAAATCAAATGCATAGTTCATTGTATGAAAAAATTTAGGAGTTGCCTACAGTTAGGTTTTTCACCTTTGCATGATTGTATCTTTTGATCTATACGTCACCTAGGTACACAAATTACCATCCCATCTTCGTTACAAAGAGTAGAATCACCACAAAAATCTCAAAAATGGAAGATCAATACTCATTTGACACTGAGCTGACTGAACTTGAAAAATCAGCCTTGGTCTTTTAGGAATTAAATATGAAACATTATAAAATTGTATAAAGTATTTAGTCATTTTCAAAATTTCACGTTCGCCTCGAAAATGGTCCGGAGTTTCTATCTATCTATCATTTTTCAAATTTCATGTTTTTTGAGTTTGAATATATATGCATTTTAATTAGAGGCTTACAAAGTCTAAGTTGTAGACCACTTTGTAATTTTTCTTTTATTTATTTTACTTGGATGATTTTTTCTGATTACAAGTTGATTGGGTATTACCATAGTTAAAGTATGATCATTTTAGGTTGTTTTATTGGATTTCCAATACATGTGTTAGGACACTAATATCTTCCCTATGTCTACATTCCTATTGCCTTGGCCAAGTTCATACTTGTTGTGTGGAGCCTCAAGCGAAGCTCAAGTAATTTTTTTTCAATTAATTCAATTTTATAACATATTATTTTAATATAGATCATGTGCTAGGTGGTACAAATTTATGTGAAATACTGAAAATAGTTATTTTGAAACAAAGGTGAAGGATGAATTTCTTCAATCTATGTTTTTTGTAAAATTTAATTTAAAAATATATAATTGATATGATTTTATTAATCCAAATAAGACCTTCAAAATTTTATAATAACTTCATTTTTATATAAAAGTATAAGTCTTTTTGTGACTTCTAAAACTTATGCTTTAATTTTAGAAAATTGGTTAAATCTCATTCAATTATGTTTGCCAAATATATATGCTAAATATATAATATAATTACAATATTTAAATATATATCATATCAACAATATACCTATTTTTGGTATCATTTAAGTATATTTTAAGTAGAAGTAAAATTTACTCTCTAATAGTCTTATAAAAAATTCATGTTTATATCCTTGGTTTATACTTTCAAAATCATCATAAATAAAGTAGTATCATATGTAACTAAGTGAACCTCAAAATCTTTATTGAAGGCTAGTTTTTTTAATTGAATATAGGATAAATAAATGGAATTATTATGTTTAGAATAAACATGTATTTTTAAACACTTTAACCCCTAATTGCCCAGGCGTCCATTTTTTGGACGATGTACACATTTCATCCATTTTTTCTCATCCGCCATGCACTTTTGTAGTGTGGATATTTTACAATAGATTTTATGGAAAGTTAGCTTCATGCATGTGTGATCTGATTAGAAAGGGGATGATTTGTGAATTCTTTATGCCTCGTTTCATGTTGCAGTGATTCACCAAAAAATTCTAAAATCTTAGTTCAAAAGTGTTCAAAAGTGCTCTTGAAAAAGTCAGCTCATAGATTCATGCAACCAAAAAATCTCCAAAAATCACTACACTTAGAATATTACATTTCAACCCTTCATAACAAATTTCATTCACAAATTGTCAATATCTTGTTCGTAATTGAATTACAAAAGAGTTTTGAATTTTGAGTTTCAAAAGTTTATACAAAAATATTGGTGATTGCAATTACAGATCTAACCGCATGGGTAGAATCTAAAATTCATCATGTACAATTTTCATTCCTTCATCAATTTCAAAATATCCCTTTTAGTTGCATTTTATAATGCATCTTTACAAAATTGCCCAATCTGGAGAGGGTTGTGGGCATTTAGGGGTTAAAAAAATAACAAGTGTAGAATCCTACACAAGGAACTTAGTGAGCATCGAGGGGTTGGTCGATTTCAAGAGTAAATAAGGGATAAAACCTACATAAACACCCAATTTGCTAATTTTTCACTTGGCCATATAATCATGCACTTGGCCCCCAAGCGCATTAAAAAAAATGTTTGAAAAATTCTCTAAAATACAGCCATTTTTGTCTTTTCACAATCCCTTACGTTGCAAAAAAACAATTTTTTAATTTATTTTGTATTCTCATCTTTAACTTTTATTTTATCTTTATCTTTATCTTTTCTTTTCTTTTATCTTGTTTTTTTTCTTGTCTTCTTTCTTGTCTTCCTCTTATCTTCCTTCTTCTTTTTCTTCTAGTCTTTTTCTTTTTCTTCTAGTCTTCCTCTTTTTCTTCTAGTCTTCTTCTTGTCTTCCTTTTTTTTTTCTTCGCCTTGCCATTTCTGGAGTTTAAACGTTAAAATAAAATAAAAATAAAATAAAAATCAGGGAGCAGCCGATGGCTGAATCCAATACAGGCCAAAAAAAAATGTTTTTTTTTTTGCTTCCACTTTTTCCGGGCAGAGAGGGTCCGCGCGCGCGGACCCTACTCTAATTTTCAGCCTCCCCCTTTCATTCCCTCCTCTCCCCTATATAAACCCTCCCTCACTCTCCCTCCCTCACACTCTCCTTCCTCCCCTTTTCCTCTCTTGTCCTTCTCCCTCTCTCCTCAATATAAAGGAGGAAGAGGGAGGGAGGGAGAGTGAGGGAGGGAGAGTGAGGGAGGATTTATGTAGGATAGAGGGGGAAAAAAAGGAAAAGGGAGGAGGGAGGGAGGGAGGATTAAAATTAGAGTAGGGTCCGCGCGCGCGGACCCTCTCTGCCCGGAAAAAGCGGAAGCAAAATTAAAAATAAATAAATAAATGTATATATATATTATTATTATTTTGGCCTGTATTGGATTCAGCCATTGGCTGCTCCCTGATTTTTATTTAATTTTTTTTTTTTTAACGTTTAAACTCCAGAAATGGCAAGGTGAAGGGAAAAAAAAGGAAGACAAGAGGAAGACTAGAAGAAAAAGAGGAAGACTAGAAGAAAAAGAAGAAGGAAGACAAGAAAGAAGACAAGAAAAAAAAACAACATGAAATAAAAGAAAATATAATATAAAGATAAAGATAAAGATAAAAGATAAAAATAAGAATACAAAATAAATAAATAAATTGTTTTTTTACAACGTAAGGGATTGTAGAAAGACAAAAATCGCTGTTTTTTAAAGAATTTTTCAAACAAATTTTTTTAAAGCCAAATTTGCTCATAGAATGAGTGCACTTGGCCAAGTGCAAAATTAGGGAATTGGGTGTTTATAATGAATGAAGCCTTAAAATGTAAAGGACCGGGGGGTGTTGAACTTAGCTCTTGTTTTCTTGGCTAGCTCTTGTAACAATGTCAATTCCTCATTGGTGTGAGGTAATTTTGATGATCGACATCATTGAAATCAAAGAAGACTTACGTAACTTTTGTTTGAAGAAACGATCAACAAAATCCCACAATTTTTGAGAAAATGCCACCACTGAGAAGATTGATGGAACTCGTTCAGGGTATTTTGTACATATGCTGAAATCGGGTTGTTCAAAAGTGCTCCAAAATTTTTGAAAGTTTTACTGTGTGTAGAGATCATCATTTTAAACATGTGAAAAAAAATTCACGTAATTTGGAGATGTGAGGAAGAAGATACGAGGGTCTGAAGTGACGCCTAGATAGGCTCCTTGCAACTCAAAAAATCACCAAAAATCTCACACTTCATGAATTTCCGATTAGAAAGTACCTACATATTAATCTCTCAATAAGAGCCAGGGTCTCTTTGTTACTCATCCTACAATTCAAACCCCAAAAACTCGAATATCCTCACTTTGTAGTTCTAGAAGCCGCATGGGAGCCTTATGGTCCTTTAGGGGTTAACACTATGACTGTGAAGAGTAGGACAAGATAACAATTAATTACTTACATTTTTAACATGAGTAGTTTTCAATGTATTGCCGTATATTTTTACAGAGTATGAACACCGTAACATTTATAGTAGAATAACAATAAAGGAGGGTCGACTATACAAAATGCCTAGTACACGGGGTTGAAAAGGGTGGACTCCACTAATTGCCATTAATCTCAGGGCCACTTTACACTAAGAGTTGGGTCCAAACTGATGTGCAAATAGGCTGAAATCCTCGCTTTTTATTGGTCGAAAGCCATTCTTTTGGCCCAACCCCTTTACACTAGGAGTCGAGCCCAATGCAACCAAAACATTTTTTACATGAAAACTGACAAGCTCTTAGTACATGGGCCTAACTCAATTCATTGAGTCCACCAAATATAGAATCCCAAACTTTGGCCTTGAGTCCGAGTGCACATTTCATTAACCCCTAAATGTTCTCACCCGTGTCAAAATTGGGCAATTTTGCAAAGATGCATTATAAAATGCAAGTTAGAGGGATATTTTGAACTCGATGTATGAATAAAAGTTGTACATAATGAATTTTTTATTCTATCCATGCAGATAGATCTATGATTGCAATCACCAATATTTTCTATAAAATTTGAAACTTAAAATTCAAAATTATATTGTAATTTGATTACAAATAAGATATTGACAATCTGTGGATGAAAATTGTTATGATGGATTGAAATGTAATACTCTAAGTGTGGTGATTTTTGGAGATTTTTTGATTGCTTAATTTTGTGAGTTGACTTTTTCAAGAGCACTTTTAGACTAAAATCTTCAATTTTTTTGGTGAAACACTGCAACATGAAGTGAAGCATACAAGTTTCACAAATCATCCCCTTTCTAATCGGATCACACATACATAAAGCTAACTTCTCATATAAAGTTCAATAAAAAATTCACATTGCAAAAAGTGCATGATAGATGAGAAAACAATGTTTGTTTCTGTACATCATGCAAAATATGCATGGTTGGGCAGTTAGGGGTTAAAAAATATAATCTTATTATATTGAGTGCTTGAGGCCGGGCCTAAGGCTAACCCCTAAGTGACCGATCGACTATCTTCTGGTTGCAGCCCAAACAACAATGACTGCCCATGGTCAAGAAATGACATTTTTTGAGTTTTGATTTTTTGTCGAAATTGGGGGTAGAGATCATGTTCTAGTGTTGTTTGATGCATTTCAATTTTGCAATATTGAGGTTCACTAAGGAATTTTTCAAAGACAAACACCTCAACATTGTCCTATAAAACTTTCTATTTCGGGAAAGTAATAATGTTATCTCATTTGAATTTTTTTCTTTTTTAAATTTTAGAATAAAACATCTGATTTTAACCAATCATACTAAATTTCAAATTCTAAAAATAAAAAATGTAATTTTGGTGAATATTAAATGGTAAATGCTTCTAAATTCATTAAATGAGTGTCTAAAACATTTTTTGAAAGTTTGACCGTACATATAATTACTAAACATCATGCTTCTCATTCTCTCTTTTGGACGAAACTTCGTCAAAGTTGCAAAAGTAACATTTTATAACACATCTAGGTCTTGCCCTTACCCCTCTGTCGTTTAAGGGCTAATATGGGTTGAATTTTTTTTTTGCTTTGGGCCCAATAACGACGGGCCTGACTCCTAAGGGCTGCTTCACATTATGACCGTCCAAGTCGAGAGGCCGTGGGATTGAGTGGCCAAACTTTGTTGAGAGTCCAAAAGAATGGATTGAAAATAGGCAATAAAATATAGTTTTGATTTTTTATGAAAAATAATCGACGGCCTCTTGACCATAGTTTGGGTTTCTATTCCCGTTCGACCCAAACTTCCTTCGAGAGTCTGTCAACCTTGGTCAAAAAGTGTTGCCATGTAAGCATTTTGAAGGGCAACGACCTTTGAACTTTGGCCTCTAGTGTGAAAGGTCGAGAGGCCAAATTCTTAGTTTCTTGCAAACTAATTGGTGGAAATCGACGACCTCTTGATCTTAACCTTCGGCCATAGTGTGAAGCGGCCCTAAAGCGGCCCTTGTAAACCAAATGAAAATAACTTGTATTTGATAATAGTAAGTATGCTCATGGGTGCACATACCTTCGGTGATGCCACGGTGCCAACCAGTGTTGGTCTGGTATGGCATCAAGTTACAGTGAACTCCTAGATAGAAGCACATTCTAGATATCCGTTTGAGGTCCTTGAGATGATCAAATGTACTCAGAGCATGGATTTTTTTACATCCTTCCGATACCAGACCAACACTGGTGCCAACACATGAAGCCTGAACTGGAGAAAGAATAACCTGCATGAGCTAATAAGGACTGGGCAACAACTTGGAGTAGCACTTTCGCCGAAACGCCCTCCATTCCCCAGACGGACGGACTTTCCATAACTCGCTTCAGTCGTCGGCTCCCTGACGACAACTATCGTCCTTATATCCGACGGCAGCGGCCGGACGTCGTCGCTCCTTCGCGTCAACGACCGTCACGGACCAAGTCCCCGACTAGACGTCGTCGCTCAATCGTCGCGGACGCAGCGCGAGAGTGGCTTCGAAGGTGGACGCCGCTGGACACCGTTGCGCCTTTCCGTTCGTTCACTGCCACCTGCGATGCCACCCGTCGCAACGTCGGACTGCGCCGCTGCGATCATCTTTCCGTCTGCTCGTCGCCCCAGTCTCTTTCTCCCTCTCTCAGATCCCTCGTTGCTTGCTTTCTCTCAACCTTTCTCGTCTTTTGATTTGCACGCGCTGGATCTTGTCACGGTGCTCATTATTGAGGCGCGATCATGCGGATTTGAGGTTGGCCCTGGGGTGTCTGTGCTGTGGATTCATACTTTGACCGTTCAACGCGTTTGGAGTGCAGCGTCCGGTCGACTGTGAGCGATTAGGATTAGGAGTTTCTTTTTTCAATTAGAATCGATTTGAATTGATATTTGATTAGTTTAGGATGTCATTGGGAGAGAATGGCAACCGACGGGGGAGCAGCAGGTTTTAGGTTTGTAGCAGTAGCGTCGTCGGTACGTATTTGTGTTGTGCGAATGTTTAGGTCTGAGACTGTGTTAATGGAGTTCGTTTTTGAAGCGTGTGGAAAGAAGTGATCGATTTCTTGATATTGTAATTCGGAAATTTTTGTTAAGAGTTTTGGATTATGATTAGGATTAGGAATTTTAGTTTGTGATTTGAGTCGATTTGATTAGTTTAGGATGACATTGAGAGAGAATGGCGACGGGCGGAGGTTTGGAGCAGGAGCGTCGTCGGTATATGTGGATATTTAGGTCTGAGGCGTGATTTGTGCCGATTTTGAATCGTGTGGGAAGAAGTGATTGATTTTTTGATATTGTGGTATGGATAGTTTTGTTGAATTGTCAAGAATTTCGGTTTAGGATTTTTATCCTGTGATAGGAATCGATTTGATTAGTTTAGGACGCCATCGGGAGAGAATGGCGACGGGTGAGCGGCAGGGTGGAGGGTTGAGCATGAGAGTCGTCGTCGGTATACGTGTTATGTAGATGTTTAGGGCTGAGACTGTGTTAATGGAGACGGACGTGGAGTTGTTTTGTAGCGTGCGGAAAGAAGTGATTAATTTCTTGGTATTGTAAATTGTTTTTGTTTAATTGTTAGGAAATTCGTTTCTTGTTTTGTTTTGGTGTTTTATTTTTTGGAATTTTTTAGGATCGTTAGGGCGTGATCAGAATTGTGATAGAGATCAACGCAGTTTTAGATCGATTCCGTGTTTGATTTGGAGATATTCATGAAACGGAGTTTGCTTGATCGATGAGTTTTCAGGTGGTATTTAGGTTTTTGATTCTACTAGGTGGAGAATTTCAAGGTGGACGTGCTCTTGTTTCGTGCTTGCTATCTGTTGTTACCGGGTGATGTGATTCATTTGCTCGAAAATGATCTCTTATTTTGAGTCCTTTAATTCAGGAATAGGAAAATGGATTTTATAGTAGTGTCGCTATCTCGAAACGTGATTCTTAGACATCGAAGCATGTGAACATTTTGTGGATCAGGAGAGAGACGGTTTTGCTTACAGCTGGTGTTTTGATGTCATCAGGAGAATACCGGCTTGAAGCGTTTTCTGGAGCACTGAAGTGTGCGTCATGACTGTGAGTTCCTGGACAAGTATTTCCGCGGAAATGTTTTGGAGCTTTGGGCGAAGGGCCCTTTGATCAATTTGTGATTGGTCATTATGGGGCTACAAAGTCAAGGTTGGTACTGTTTCTACTCGTATATATAGAGAGATATATGTATGTGTATATATATCACGCTGATTTTCTGTAGCTGTGAAGTCCTCAGCCCGTACTATTCATGACGAATATTCCATGATTTCGATTATCAAACGGAAGCAACTTGGTTATCTCTTTTAGCCATGGATGCCTCACTACTACAAAAAGAAATAAGGTTACGTATTTGTAACTTATGATTGTTGCCGTGCTTTTCTAGAATCAAGTGGACATCGGGGCACACAATCAGACGCCACGGTGTCATCCAGCAATGTTGATGAAGAATCTCGAGGCAGCGGAAGTAAACCAAAATTAGGAGCTATTCGACACATCCTTGCTAGCTCTAAACTTCGTAATTCTTTGTCGTTGAAAAAACGACGCAGTGTCAGTTTGAATCGTGAAAAGAAATTGGCACTGCCGATTGTGGATGTTCGTGATGCTAAGGACCAGCAGGCTGTTGAAGAACTTCGTAAAGAGCTAATTGCCAGAAACCTTCTCCCTCTGCAACATGATGATTACCACGTTCTTCTGAGGTCGGTATTTTACGGTTCAGTTCTTGGCATGTTCATTTTACGTACCTTCTGTTGCGCTAGTTGTTAGAGGGAACTCATTTTCCCACTTAGCCGTAGTGATGTCTGACCTGGTGTCAATGTTTTTGAGTGTATCATCAACACGGTCCAATGTCCTCCGATGAGGAGGATATTTGATATGAATGGTCAGGAATGTTTCTAAATATGTTGTGAAATACGGGAAGAACTAGGTGCAAGTTGGCGATGATTTTCTGTTAGCCTAGTAAATTGTGTACATTTGAGTTTTTAATTTGATGGAAAGCTCATCATCTGAAGGTTTACCTGGATATAGTTGGAGTTGATGGAGATTCTAGGTTGAAGCCTATATTTGGTAGAATTTGGTAACAGTATTAAATTTTAGTCCAAACGATGAGGCCCTCTTGGTAGGAGGCCTTGCTACAGCTATTTAGTGCTGCACTGTTGCGAGTGTTGGCTTGGTTTGGAAGTTCGGAAGAGCAGAACAAATATTAGAAAACCTTCCATTTCCGTTGTGGACTCCTTGTGCCAAAGATTGTTGATAGTTAGTTTGAAATCTTAACCCACCTGTAACATTGTCTTTTAAGTAAGCCATTGAGAAGTTTTTTATACTGTGCAGGTTTTTGAAGGCAAGGAAATATGACATCAAGAAGACAACGGAAATGTGGAAACAAATGTTAGCTTGGCGCAAGGAGTTTGGGACGGATACAATTGAAGAGGTTTATGTCAATCTGCACTCCTATTACAAAGTTTACTATTCATGACATGTTCCTTCCTCGTGTAATATGTGAAACCAGTCTGCACTATGTAGGAAGGGTTACATAGACTCTGGGGCTGAGTTTTAAGTGATACCTAACGAGTTTTAGGGGCAGTTTTTGTTCCCAATCCTCTGAATCAATGGGTGGAATTACTCATTCTACGGATGTCCTAAACTATGTATCATATTATTCCATCTGTGTCTTCTTTTACACCACAATTCTTACTGTCCATATTTGGTTTTGTTGTTCAGGACTTTACCTTTACAGAGTTGGAAAAAGTGAGGTTATATTATCCGCAAGGGCATCACGGGGTGGACAAAGAAGGCAGGCCTGTGTATATTGAAAGAATTGGCAAGATCCATGCACAAAACTTGATGGAAGTTACCACGCTTGATAGATATTTGAAATACCATGTACAGGAGTTTGAGAGGCTGCTGAACGTGAAGTTCCCAGCATGCTCTATTGCAGCAAATCGCCATATTGGCGACACCACCACCATTCTTGATGTAGCTGGAGTGGTAATATGTTCACCACTTGTCTTCAAATCATGTGATATATAATCATGCTGGTGCTTATTCATGCCTGTCTTACATTTCTAACTTTTCATTTTGTGTGCAGGGTTTGAAGAATTTCACTAAGGAGGCACGGGACCTTGTTATTGCCATCCAGAAAATTGATAATGACAATTACCCTGAGGTACTTGTATATCTTGGATTGATCACTTTATTTCTTTGAGTGGCAAGTTATGTGACACGAAATATGTCATTCATTTTTGTTTGTTGCATTGGTTGCAACGCAGACATTGGCACGATTGTTCATCGTCAATGCTGGGCCAGGTTTTAAAGTGCTTTGGGGCACTGTCAAGCGCTTTTTGGATCCTTGCACAGCAACAAAAATACATGTATGCTGTTTTCCATCTATTACTTCTAAGCTTTTTTTCCTAAGATCAAGAATTTCATAATTTCTCTAGGCAGGGCATTATGTACACCCAAGTTGGCGAGCATTATGCATTGGGATACTTGATGTATTCATTTGAACTTTTCGTGTCTGATCACTAAGAACCAGAAATGTATAAGCTGGAGATGTCTCTGCAGAGAATGTCTACACAGTCTTAATTTTTTTATAAATACTTGAAATATTTGTCTTGGCAGGTGTATGGTAACAACTATCATAAAAAACTGCTGGAGATCATTGATGAAAGGTACTTAGTCTTTGTAGTCTCAACGTTCTTCATGGAGGCATGTAACTTTGGACTTTACTATCGACTAGCTCTTGTAGAGTAAGGGTATCCAATGTTCGAATTTTTTTTAACAACTTTCTATCGTTCCTTCGAGATGCAATATTCCACATCTGCTTCAAGAAATTGTTACAAAATGAAAAATAATCAGATATCACTTCATTTATTGTTGGAGTTGGTGGATGGTACAGTAACTTGCCAGACTTTCTTGGGGGAGTTTGCACCTGCTCAGTAGAAGGTGGATGTATGCAGTCTGACAAGGGTCCTTGGAAGGATCCTGACTTGATGAAGGTAAATTCACACTGAATTTTACTTCATCCTTTACATGAGAAAGCAAAGGACATCATTTTATCGTAAAGCCACGAATAGCTCTACCTGGTTGTCGCTTACAAGCTTTCAAAGCAAAGTTTTAGGAAATTTTCCAAAGTTCATTTTCAGTATCTCTTCTTATCATCCTGATATTCACCCAAGTTCTGTGCTGTGCACAATTGCACTCTGAAGATTGTATTGGCAGAGGCACCAGGAAAAGGTGTAAGAGAGAGCGTGTCTTCTGCAAAAGATTATCCCGATTCCCATCACTTTGAGGATATAAAGGTATTATGCATGCAGTTCAAGCTTTTTGACTTGCCTGTTGTTTGAACGTTTTATTGATTTCCATATGACGATAGATTGACATCAATATGACAGTCTTACTCAATATTTCAGTATGTCAACTCTTAATCGTTTTTTTGAAGGTTGAGGTCATTAGGCCGAGCCACCATTTAACTGGGTTTTGGATTTTAAATGATCGCTGAGTGTTTCACAGGAAATTGGGCATGAAAGTAGCAGAGGACAAGAAGAGTCAACTGCAGGGTCAGGAGCGGGGAAGAGTTGGATTCATCCTGAGGATGAGATGTCACCTGTAAAAGAAGAGGTATTCAGGCATGATAGCAATTGTTGGTGATCTCACTTCTAAGCTCATTCTGATACTTGGGACGCAGATGCTTGTTTTTTGGCAACATATTCTTTGCGAACTGAAATATTTACTGGATTGTTACTTACAGAGTGTAGGCAATGAAGAACCTGCCAGAGGATGTGATGCTAAGTTGCCAGCTAAATGTCCAACTTCCGAAGGTACTTAATTGATTATGCTTTCATGGTTCTTCATAATTCCTATGTATGCTCCAACTGCAATAAAACCTTCACTTATGTATCTTGAGTCATGGTTGTCGTTCCGATAGATTGATTGAAATCTTGTGATGAGAAGTTGGTGCGCAGCCACTCGGGTTGATGTCAATTTGAATTGAATTGCAGTGGATTTTGAGACGTTGGGGATGACAAGCATACAGGCTCGGTCTCTTTTTTGGTCTCTCCTTTTAGCGTTCCTAGATTGTTTTAGATTCCCCTACCGGCTAGCGTCAAAGACGTCTCAAGAGAAAGATTCCAAGTGCTGGATGAATTCAGATGAATACGCAAGATCAACAGGACTTATGTCTGATCGTGTGACAAAGCTTGAGGAAGAATTCAGCACATTGTCTTCAACATGTAATTTAGCTGCCAAAACACCTCCAGTGGATCCTTCTGGGGAAAGGATCAAATGCCTTGAAGCAGAGCTAGCAGAAACGAAGAAGGTTTGTCTCCTGGACATGTTGATCATACTTCTAATCATGACATTATGTTTTGATTAACTACTCGTTATTTCTATAGGGGTTTTTACCATTCTTTGTCCTGTTTGACCTTTTCCTTAAAGCAATGTATGTGCTCGAAGGGTTTTCTCTCTCAAGTAGTTCTGAGAGCGCCTCGTATGATTGGTGGATCAGAGTCTGCAGGTGGTCTTAGCAAAGCAGAAGGAACTTGTTGACGCACTGGAAGAGATGAAAGAGAACGACATGATGGTGAGACTACTGTAACACTAGTCTTATCTTTGATTTATAGATAGGCTGTTTCCAACACAAGGATTGTTGCAAGTTCTTATCACTTTACTGAGTTCTTAAATTTCAATAACGCTGGCTTGGTAGGATGGAATTGGTGATATCTATTTCCAGTAACCAGCTTTTGGTGTGCCTCGCAGAAAACGAAGCCTCATCATAAGCTTTTTTTCCGGAGAGATCATTGATTTTCCACTGCCGATACGAAGCGTGCTCTACAACGAACAGGCAATGTTGTTGACATCTGTCCTTTGAAGCATTTGCAGTCATCATAAAGCAAGCAGAATTCATGATTTGAAGCTCCAGCAATTGCTTGTAATTATGATGATTTTTGCTAGCAGCACAATTCTCCACTGCACAGTATGATGACATGGCTGCTTTTCAGGTAACAAATAGTCCCGGCAGACTAGTGTCTCTTGGGAATATTGTGGGATCAAATTACTGCGTAATAAAGCTACCGCATTCAGCTCCCACTATATAGGCTACTTCATCTATAGGTTTGTGTAATTTAAGTTGAAGTGGCATCACTTCCAGATTTTAGTGGATAGCATTTTTACAGGAGGTTGACAATCAGTTTCAATCAGCATTGTAGCAATAATCTTGTATCAGTAGTTTTTCATGAATCACATCGTAGTTATGTGGCTTGTGATTTTCAAGCAGGAGCTACATGGGGTATGACCTATGTGCTCAACTTGGTCTCTTATTCAGTAGGATGAAGGAGTTAGCATATATGCCTATCTGACTCTAGTGTTTTTGTAAACTTATCCAGGTGAGTATGAAAGTGTTCTCATGTTGCTGTCAAACATTCATTCGAGTTTGCAGTTCATGTAAGTAGCGTTAATGTTTTCATTTGAACTCAATTTGTCACATTTAACCCTTTGACGTGCCTGCGTCCATATAATGGACAATGAACAGATTGCAACCTTTATCTTGACTACATCATGTATAGTTTTTATCCATCCAAATTTCTCTTGGTTCTTGTGCTAGTTGAATATGATTTGTACGGTATGGATCTTCAAAGTAAGATATTGTGATTTTTTGAAAAACAACACAATTGGTTTATGTCATGTTTCATTCTTAACCCCTAAAGGACCAAGGTTGATTTTCCAAGTTCGGTCAGCTCAGTATGGAATGAGTGTTGATCCTCAATTTTTGAGATTTTTCGCGGTGATTCTACTCTTTGTAACGAAGATGGGATGGTAATTTTTGTACGTAGGTGATGTATACATCAAAAGATACAATCATGCAAAGGTGAAAAACCTAATTGCGGGCAGCTCCTGAAAATTTTCATTCAATGAGCTATGCATCTAAATTTTTGTACATAATGAGCTAACACCCCCATATACACAACTGCCAAATTCATTTTACCGAATCTGAGACTAAACTTTGCATTTTGGGCATTTTCTGAAAGTTTCAAACTCGGGCAGCAAGCCAAAAAAGAAAGTGCATCCAACTTTGAAGCTTATAATCTTACTCTTGAAGAACCTTGAACGACTGAAAATTTGTAGGTTGTGACATATTCAATTTGGTTGAAATATCCTACGGTTGAATCGGTCAAAAGGGTTTTAGATAAAAAACTATTTGTCTTTCTATGAGAAGGTGTACTTTGAAGTGTTTGGAGAGAAACATAGTTGTGGTCCTTTAGGGGTTAATTCAAAAAGTGAGACCTTAAACATGATTTTCTAAAATAAGTAGAATTAGAAAATGGAAACCATACCATCTTGTAGTGCATGTTATTCCAATTTCATTACAATATGTTTAAAGAAATAGTATTAATTTTGGATTTTTAATTGAATTTCGGTTAAATCAATTAAGAGAAAACCTTGCAAAATTAATTTAAAAATATTACTAAAAAATATGATGAATCCAATTGTACAGATGTGATCTTCACATTGACATTTACAACTTTGTTTTGTACATCAACTCCATTTTTGTTATTCATCAAACATTTTACAACGAATCTTTGAAAACAATGTTCAATCGGGATCCATACTCTAATGTGAAATGACCCTAATTGAAGTTCCACACAATTTCGACTTGTATAGCGATAGATATTGAATTTGAACTCAAAGATTTTATGTCCTAAAATTGAAGAAATTTCAAAAAAATAATAAACAAAAATGAAACATGGTTGTGATTTTTGCACTAATGTTTCAAAAAGAAAGAACAAAATTTGATTGTGATTTTTGAACCTTTATCTTATAAGCAAGGGATAAAATATAGTTGTGACATTTAAATACGTGTCCTAAAAGTAATAGATGAACTAGTTGGATATTATGAATAGAAAGCTTAGTCAACACCAAAATTAAACGAAGTTAAAAACCTTGTTTAAGAAAGTTGAAGGAATATTAACTCTTTACAAGTTCACATAGATGATATCATATAAGAATAAATGCTAGTGGTTGTAATTAGACAGTATTAAATATAAGGGTTAAAGTGGAGAGGGACATCTTTATTAGATGTGTTGTCTTTTATAATTGAGAGAAAGAGCTTATAGCTCAAACTTTATAAACTACAAAATAAATAAATATTTACATACTATGTTATAGGAAATTTTGAATAGAATAATCCGTTCGAGTGATCTCGTAGGATATACTAGTTTTTCATAAAGGTAAGAAGTAGCCCTTTCTATAGGCTACATATTTTACATTTGATCATTTTTTGGGTTATTTGGATACAAAATACAAATAGACTTAGTTAGAAGTTAAAGACGAGCAAACTACAATAAAAATGAGAACCACGTTGAAAGCAAATTAAATGCATTGAAACAAGTTATAGATTAGAGAAGTTGCACTTCACAAATTCCTAATTATTTTTGCATAAAAGGAAATATAAAGATCTCTCTTAACCAATCAATTATTTTTTATATTAGATTGGATTGATCACCTCCAACAATGCATAATCTTCTTAGGGCTATTGTATAGATTAGCTACATTGTCTACATCATTTACTTTTGGACTATGGAATAATAAGAGGAATATATATATATATAGTAGTGTACTTTTGACCACCTTAAAATATGCAAAGTAGATTATGTCGGTCAATTTGGATACAATTATTATTGGTCATATTAAATTTTCACCTCCTACAATTAAACACCTATAACATATAGTGCGTTTAATATAAGGCAAAAGATGCTAAAACCACCTCTATTCTAAAACCGTCCTTTAACAAAAAGGTAAATATTGAATATTTAAAAACTGCATCGACATTTAGTATTTTATGTAAATATTTGTTTTTCAATTGCATCAGCACATAATGTTTATGGTGAGAACCAAGGTGTTTTTGGTTTTTTTTGGATGATCTAATTTTAGGCTGCAAAGCTCATATGCATGTGAATGAGGTGGCTTTTTGATCCCTTATTTTTTATATTTTTGTTTGAAAAACCTAGTGATGGATCTTTGTTTTTTAATACATCCTATATTCTCATCCTATATTCTCATCCAATATATGAGCCTTTCATGAAACCCTTCATACATCATGTCTTTTTCATTCAACATCTTGGCCTTTTCATTCATTGTGTGTTGCACACAAAGTTCCAACATGGCTTGCAACCGTTGTAATCCATTGCCTTGGTGGCTATATGAGGTGGCATTTTTCTCATTATATTCCCACATGTTGATTCTCCCAATGGGTTTTTGTAGCAAATTGGTAATAAAAAGCCAATAAAAAGAACCTTGGTGAGAACGTTTAAAACCACTATGTCATTTCAATTTTTTTTAAATCAAAAAACATTTGGAAACGCACTAAAATTCCATTTGGAAACACACTAAATTCCATTTGGACACACAATAAAATTTTGCAACATTTGGAAACACACATTCAGATTAACCCCTAACTGCTCAACCATGCATATTTTGCACGATGTACTATACATAAACAAACTTCTTTTTCTCATCCGCCAGGCACTTTTGCAGTGTGAATTTTTTATGAGAAGTTAGCTTCATGCATGTGTAATCCGATTAAAAAGGGGATGATTTGTGAAACTTTTATGCCTCATTTCATGTTGTAGTGTTTCACCAAACATTTCAAAGATTTTAGTCTAAAAGAGCTCTTGAAAAAATAAACTCATAAAATTAAGCAACCAAAAAATCTCCAAAATTCACTGCACTTAGAGTATTACATTTCAACCCATCACAAAAGAATTCATCCACAAATTGTGAATACCTTATTCATAATCAAATCACAAAAGAATTTTGAATTTCAAAGTTCAAATTTTATACAAAAATATTGGTGATAGCAATTGCAGATCTAACCATATATATAGAATCTTAAATTCATAGTGTACAACTTTTATTCATACATCAAGTTCAAAGTATCCCTTTGAGTTGCATTTTATAATGCATCTTTGCAAAACTGCCCAATTTAGACAAGGGCGAGGACATTTAGGAGTTAAATACAACTTTCATTTGCTTTTCATGAAAAATCAATGAATGTTTTTAGACACGAACCCCTCCAAAAAGTCGGAGCAACTTTTAATAAGAAACTTTTGGCAACTTTTACTTTAGTATGACCAAGAGTATCTTTCTCCTAACACATTTTTTCTTCCCATCAATAATTTTTTTCTATATTTTTCTTTAACCCAACCCTAAAGATCCACATGACTATTTTCTTGTACCCCTTGGGTCTATATTGATTAAAAAACTGCCCTCTAGTCCAGAACCATACAGTAATCAACTGATGGACGTGCTTGCAATGCCCTCCTCCTCCCCGGGACCATGTCACCATAGCTCCCTTATATTCTTCCGCTCGAACTGCAAGCCGTAGCAATTTCCGGGTGCGAACTGTAACGAACCAATGAAAAATTTGAAAATTTGGAGCTAAGTATAAAATTAGTCAACTCATGAGAACCCCGAGACCTAATCGGCCTTTCTTAGGCGCCTTCCTCTCTGCTGCTGCTCAGCGCGCCGCCTTTGGAGCCCTTCGAAGGGATGAGATTAGTTCGGTGCCCTGGGCTCCATCGCTTCATTTCAATCGGAACACAATTGCTACTGCTCTCTTCTCTCTCTCTTTCTCTCCTCTCCTCTCCTCTCCTGGTTTTTCCTTTTTGCAGCGTGATTGTTCGAGGCGTGGCTGGAGCGGGCGTGGCATCAGGATTTCGCACCTTCGGCTTTTAGGGCTTTGCAGCTTGTTGCGTTCTAGTTTTCCTCGCAGATGGTTTGGAGCGCTTGCAGTTCTCTAGGGTTGTTGCTGTGCCTGTAAGATTTGGGGTTGATCGCATGCATGATTGTGTTGTTTTTAGTCGGAATGGACAGATAATAGCGTCGGGAGTTTGAAAACAGCGTCACAATCTTGAAAGAAGGTTTGAACGGAGTAGGGGTTTGGTTTACCGGTATTTTTGAAGAGTCGCTTGTACGAGGACACATGCGTTTGGCGAGGCGCATCCCACATCTGTGCTTAGTTGTTATCTGAGGGTGTTGTGTGAGGGAGCAGGGACGTGTGTGTGCTTCCGCTTTGGGAGCGAAAAATTTCTTTTCTCCCAGTGCTGTAACCCAGGAAGATAGTAGTGGGATGTGATGGGAGGCAAGGCCCACCATCCCTCTAGCTCCGAATCGGATTACTGGAACGACGAGTCATGGACCGTGGACTGTCCGTGCGGGGTGAGCTTCGACGATGGCGAGGAGATGGTGGAGTGCGACGAGTGCGGCGTTTGGGTGCACACCGCCTGTTGCCGGGTTCCCAAGGGCCTCACGACCTTCGTTTGCGACAAGTGCAAGATCAAGAAGAAGAAAGAGTCCGAGGAAGCCCCTGACCAACTCCCTCCGCGGCATGCCTCCCCGACCGATCTCCCCGGCTCCGACGCTGGGGCTGCTGCAAACGCGGGGCTGCACCCGCCCGACTTGCTGCGCAAACCTGCCAACGAAGTGCCTATTCATGACCGCGTGCATGTGCAAGGACCGCCGGGCGGCGACCCGCAGCTCTTCCTCGACGTGCCCCGCGTCTTCTCGCAGCAGTTGTGGAAATTCACGGGCTATGTGCCCAAGTCGTTCCACACCAAGTGCAAGGAGATCTCGCCGTCCCCAGATGACGCTGCCGAGCGTCTGCGTTCACTCTCGTCCTCTCGGAAAGAGGTAAACCTTCCATGCTCTTGACCTTTTGTTTTTTTCTTCTTTGCATCATTCTCTCTGCGCTTCTTACCTGCGTGAAAAGAGATCATGGCTACAGTTTTGGGTCGAGTTGAGGCCTTGCTTTGAAGTTTCAGGGTAGTAGAATGGTCTTCTCATCCCACTTTTGTTTTATTGTTCGGTTAGGTTTCGGTTGAGACGAAGGAAGATAGGAAGGCATTCGAAAGGAACAAGGAAAATATCGGAAACAATATTAAGAAAGGGACGATGATTACCCTGCATCTTGAGAAGCACGGGAAGCGTGATACAAAGAAAGGGGAAGGGAAGCATAGTAAGCCCGGGCACAAATCATCGAGATCCAACCGAGATGGAAACAAAGTGCATTTGAAACGAGGCTCGGAAGACCAGAAGGACCGGAAGGACTCGTTTAAGAGGATGCGTACCGGAAGTTCTGTAAAGGTAGAGGAGGAGCTTTCGAAAGAAGAATCATCACGCTCTGAGGCTGAACCTGCACTTCGAGGAAAGTCGCCAGTATTCACTGTGAAGAACCCCAAGGCAATGAAGAAGATGGCTGTACAAGAGTTTATGCATGGACATGGAGCTGCCCTTGGGAACCGGTGTTCTTACAGTGAGCAGATTCAACCTACTTTAGCTTAGTTTGCTTGGTGACTCTCCATCACCGGGTCTGCTCTGTTTCTAGGATGGCAGACTTGCATGTAGACTAAAAGTATTGATCATTTGTAGAGATGTGGTGCAAATGCCCACTTTGGTCATAGAGATAGGAATTGTAACCTTCTATCATATGAAAAGAGAAAGTTGCAAGACCCCTTTCGTACTCCCTTTGGACGAAAGCGTTTACAACAGACACTGATTTACGCCCTGTTACTGTTCATACGTTAAGTCGTCCGTGTGTCTGAGTCACCAGTGAAGCCTGGCAGTTGCGCAGCTGAAGTTCGTTGTAGTTGTATGTTCTGTCAACTGTGACAAGGGCCTGCCAGACAAGCCTTTGGTGCCATCCTAAGTCCTGCAATAATATATGAATGACTTCCTCTTTAATGAGATAGTTTGTAGAATTTTGAATCTACTCCAGTCCATCATGAGGCCACACTCGACTAAATCTAAATGTGGCAGGAATGTTTTGAATTCTGGCAATTAGTGGACCCAATTGCTTGATTAGCCAGTGCTCGACCTAGATTAAATATGCACCAGCGATGGTTACGTGGTGTTGCCAGGCCGAGTTGTTAAGTATTGGAATATTGAATCCTTATATCACCTAATTTATGTTGATAACTGTGCATGAGTCTTGAATTCGATGTTACTTGGCCAATCTTTTCTTTGATCAATTTGAAGCGAATGAACTTCATACAGATTAGCAACCGAAAAACAGGAAACCTGAAAGAATTGCAATTTCTTGATATTTGGAGCAGAAAGGTAAAGAGTCTCACCTCTGTATCTTGGATTTGAGACTATCACTAGCACGGATCAATTCGAATTTCATTGCTTCATGGATCTTCATCCTGCCACTCCTATAAAAAAATCGGAGGGTTCATGTCGCATCATAAGCTTTGGATTCATACACTCTTCATGCACGATCTTGGCAATTTGCCTCTTCAAAGAAAAGGCTTGAAATAGTTATGACCAATTTTTGCAGATGTTTGCACAGCGGTTAGCGAATTTTCAGCTTTGCAAAAAGGTCATGGGGTCAAAACTACGATTGAAAAGTTTAGAATCCAATGAAGAGTTTCTGATTCCAAAAATTAATGTTGCAACATAAACCATCCGGAAGGTGTCTATTGTTGATGAGATGCAATCTTTGCAAGCATCTTGTAATCTTCTGAATCACAAACTTCAATGATTAGTGCAATGTTCAATGGTTAGTGCAATGTTCTCCATTCAAACATGACAAACCTTTGACAGAATCTCAAGTGAAACATTCGGCGATGAATCAATGGGGTTGGCATTTGTGCCTCAAAAGTTCTTCTAAATTCTGGTTCTTGCAAAAATGTATCAATAATTCACTCCTATGCACTAGTGAGAAGCACTCCTATGCTACATAACTCAAGACTACATTACAAGGTTCATTAAAGAAGATTGGTGCAAGGTTCATTAAAGAAGATTGGTGGCAAGTACTAGTACATAATGCAAAGAAAGCACAATCATTTTCAGATGACTTAACTAATGGTTACAACATTGATGCAAATCAAATTGAAGGGAATATTTCCATCTCACCACTTCAGAGTGATCAATTGTATGGCAAGACATGGTCGATCCGCAAAAGAAATACTACCGCAGCTTACCATTGACTTGTGGAGCTCAGACTCTATACAAAAGGGAAGGAGTGCGTCCCCAAGTTTTTGAAAAGTCACGCTCCATCCGAACAACAACTCTTGGTAAGTTCCACACCTCTTTGTCTGGACGAATGTGCACATTTTCAAGAATAGAACGCTTTGCCAAACTCTGCAATGCGAATGAAACACCACGTTCATCAAGAGCGTCACCGCGTAAAGGAGTTGAACAGTACACACAAAAAGGAGTACTGTAGCAGCAGAAAATGTCAGATGAGGCCGACTCGGGCGGAAGCTCACCCGAGCAACCGGAGACTCCAAAAGAGCAGCTCTCTGAGATCCAAGTCACCCTAGGAGAGCATTCCAAATTCATTGCAGACAACTTTGACAAACTATACGAAGAAATTGAGCTCTTGAAGGTAAAAATCTGCTCACACTGGCGTCAATGGTGTCAATATTGCATTTTATGCAACCTCTGGAGGATGCAACTATTGGTGAACTATACATCGAACTCCACGCCGCATCACGGATCCAGTTGCGAACTCAGTCATTATGACCACCTGCATTATGTAAGATACGCACAATTCATTTCTATAAAGATTTAAAAATCAACTGACATCACTAGGATAATTCTCAGATAAAACTAGCATCAATTTAAACATGATAACTCAAAACTCGGTGAAACGCACATCTACCTTCAGGGATCGAGTTACGAATTGCTCCGGTTTTATCACCTGCATTATGTAAGATACGGACAGTTCGTTCTTTAAAGATTTAGATTATGGACGAAAATCAACTGACATCACTATGATAATTCTAAGAGTCAATTTGTCCTGAGTAGAACATAATAACTCTAAGCTCATAGGCTAGGGTTGCATAGAACAATCCGCTGATCGTCGGAGAACCTCACACTCTACTCCGACAGCATCAAATTCATGTACACATACATCAGCACCATAGCGAGGAATTCAGAAACTTACGGAATAAGTTGAATCGGTCCTCCGTTTGTGTTGAAAGCGCGGGGGATGAGTGTGAGATTGCTTGGTTGATGGATTGCAGGATGCTTTGGAAGCCACAGAGATTAAGCTGCGGGAGGAGATGGACACAAAGATGAAGACGATGCAGGACATGCTGCTGGTGCGGATTGAAGCCTTGGAGGCACGCACGGCGGAACAGAGCGAGAGAATAGCGGAGCAGCAGAGCTTGAGTAAGCAAATGACCAAGCAGCTCGACGAGCTGCAGAGCCATGTCGGAGTCCTCTTTTTCCGCTTCCACTGACTCATTTGACCTAATTCGCTTCACCCCCTTTCACACTGGCCAATTTCTCCACCCCTTTCACACTGGCAAGGTCACGAACCTGAACCTTGTGATACTGGTAAGTTATCTAGGAAAATTACCGTGGAGGGCTCTCTACCAACATAGCATAATACCAACATAGCATAATAGAGCAATGGAAGCCAACACCCTTCTGCAATGGGATCACAGTCTAATTACAATTAGAAACTTAATTTGTGTGGCAATGATATGGTAGTCCCAAAATTTATGGAATATAAATAACATTCCTTTATTACTTAGAGAAATGAATCTAAGTGAAGATCCTCTTCGATCCAGTTTTCAAAAGGGTGCTCCATTGCAATGCTCTATTATGCTACAAAACCCGGTCATCATAGTAGGCAAAAAATAATTATAAAAAATGAGAAGGCCTAATCTTTAGAAAATTATTTTTTCAATTTTATTTTCTATGGTGAAAAAGAGAATTTTAGAATATTTAAATAATCTTAGAGAGTATTTGTATCATTTGGGAAAAAAAAGTACTCAGTATAATCTGATGTCCAAATATGGTACTACAAGAAACAAAAAAAACTAAGAATTTTCTTTCAAAATTTGTTATGTGTCATTCTAGCATTGGTTGAGATTCACTCAAACCCTACATGAAAACTACTAGTAAAGATGAAATAGAGCATCCTAGAAAGCCAATGAAGTAAAAGAATGTTATAAGTTTATTAAAGGAAAATTAAAGGAAAGCCAATGAAGTGAAAAATATTATTGATTTATTATAGGAAAATTAAAAGAAAAACAATGAAGTAGATGATTGAATGATTTTGGTTTATTAAAGCAATAAGTGACTCTCAAGAAAGAAAAAGAAAAAGGGTAAGATACGTTTTTGCAACCTATGTGAATAAAGGCCCGGGTCTCTTAGAGGTCATTTTACTACTTATAGCACATGGTCATAAGTAAAGAGTACATACTACCCTTGTAGTAGCTATCACATTAGAGGATGGTAAGAATTCAAGATTAAGAAATTCATTTTTTTTTTATTGAGCATGTTTAAGACATTTTTCTTGCCACTTGAAAAATGATATGGCAATTAATCCCTAAATGCCTATAACCCTCTCCAAATTGGGCAGTTTTGCAAAGATGCATTATAAAATGCAATTAAGAGGAATATTTCGAACTTGACGTATGAATAAAAGTTGTACATTATGAATTTTAGATTCTATCCATACGGTTAGATCTATAATTGCTATCACCAATATTTTTGTATAAAATTGAAACTCAAATATCAAAGTTCTTTTGAAATTTGATTACAAATAAGATATTGACAATCTGTGAATGAATTTTTTTTTGATGGGTTGAAATGTAATATTCTAAGTGTAGTAATTTTTGGGGAGTTTTTGGTTGCTTAATTTTATGATTTGACTTTTCAAGAGCACTTTTGAACACAATTGAAATAAGGGCCGCTTTGCACCTAGAAGCTAGGCCAATTCCCCTTGAGGCCAATTGCATGAAATTTCAGTCCCTTTTGGATTAGAGGTCGGCGTCAACTATTCATTATAATAAGATTATAACAGGCGCCAATTCTCCCATATGTAAAGGCTTTGGAGCCAAGAAGCCAAGCCGATTCAATAAATGTAGCAAATTTCAACCCCTCTCTCTCTTTTCAAAAGAGCCGTTTAGATTTCCACATAATTCAACGGATATAGTTCATTGAAGAAAATCATATTTTATATAAAAAAGTTTTTTTAACTGAAATTTGACATTGTCCCCAAGGCCAAGAATTGGCCCTTCATTTTGGGTGCACCCAATTCAACGAGCTTGGGCTGTGTCATACCATGTGTTTTTTAAGTAAAAAATTCATATCACCAAATTGGCCCAGGCTCTAGGTGTAAAGGGGTTGGGACCAATTTCAGCCTTTTGACCAATCACAAGTGAGGATTTCAAGCCTCTTACACAACGAATTGGCCCGGCCTCTAAGTGTAAAGCGGCCCTAAGATCTTAAAAATCTTTGATGAATCACTACAACATGAAATGAGGCATAAAAATTTCACAAATCATTCCCATTCTAATTGGTTCTCAGATGCATGAAGTTAACTTCCCATAATATTTATAGTAAAAAAATTTACACTGCAAAAAATGCATGACGGATGAGAGAACGTGAATGAAATTCATACATCGTCCAAAAAGCAAGTGTTCTTCATCTAAGCATTATTGCTTAGAAATTCACGAAATAATAATAATAATAATAAAGGTGTGTTACATGGATTGGTTCCAACAAAATTCATGGTCTAAACTTTCATTATACTATAGTAATGCTCTAATCTAGAATCTTGATTTTAAAGAATTTCACCTCCTTTATGAGTTAATGTGAATTGAAGTGGATTGTCGTTGTGAATGCATATTTTTTTATACGAGCATAAATTCTAAAGTGGTATTCCCTCCGTTTCATAATAAGAGTCCTAAACCATATATATTTTTTGCATTAATTCAAGAGTCCACATTCATTGTATTGGCTTGCTACATTGACTCCTACTCATCCATTGTAACTCCTACTCATTCATTGTATTGCTTTCCTACATTGACTTCCTACATTTTTCATCCCTTTCCATCGAGACACGTGGTTCTTAAAAAAATATTGCGTTTTATCCCTTTCAACATGGGCTCTATTTCTATCTTAAATCTCAATTTTTTCTTCAAAGTGGACTCTTATTATGAAACGGAGGGAGTAATTGTTATTTAGTTGTGTAGACTCTTCACTCCTAACGATAAAGTCATTTTACAAAGTCACTTAAAAAGTATTTGAACAAGAAAAATAACCTTTGGATTATGAATTTGCTTTGTTGAAATGTGATGAGCCCGATGTCAGGCTTGTGCCGGGGATGCAAACACATTAATGAGTTACATAAGAAATAGAAACTAGTAATTCAAAGCCCTCAAAACAACTCAAGCTAGTGTATTTTCTCTTCTTAATTGCAGATCATGATTGCACAATCCATACGTGGTGACTTGTGAGTGGCTTACTTACTATTTTCAGAATCTAATTGAGTGATGTTGGTGGGGAACTACATGATGAGGTCTCAATTTTCGAATAACCTTCAGAGTGCAATTCAGAATTGCTGGTGGAGATGCACTTACCCAAAGTGGAGCACTAGAGTCCGTCGGAGAAATGACAGAATGATTTAAAGTCAAAGCCTCCAAGTCAAGGAAGACCTTCCGGTCTTCCGCCTCACTGTAGGGATACCAGGAAGGCAGGAATCAAAGGTCTTCAATTTGAAGTCTCAACTCTCGAGGTCTTCCCATTCGTGAACTAAGGTTGTATCCAGTGATGGGTGGGTATCGGTCGAAGATCCTTGAATCCTCCTGATTTAACCCTTAAAGGTTCAGATTGGCCATTCCGGCCAGTATTATACGGCCGTATTTCATTGTATTTGGAATGGTTCTACACCTTCTATGAGTTTCATATCAAAAGTGAAGTAAAAATTCATGTCTACATGGTCTTAAAAGCTATTGGGATCTCAATTTGGAACTTTCTACTTACAACAAATGTTAAATATACGGCAACGTATCTACTATGCCCTAAAACCTTTAAGGGTTAACCCCTAAAGGACTAGTTTTAAAATGAGAAATTCAACCGATTGTATTGTGAAAAACGAAATTCAAATGGGACCAAATTTTATATCACTAGAATCAATGAAGAACATTGCATGTGTTAATCAAAAAACAAATAAATTTGAACTAAAGGAACTAAGGAAGTCTACATAGGACCTACTCAAAACTGCTAAAACAAACATGAAGCCCAATTTGGGCTTCTTGGTCCTTCAATGGTTAAGATACCTATGGGTAAGGGTTAGGGAAGGATAAAACTCAAAATCCAAAAGCACCAACATTTTAGAAGTTTATGATCAATATTTGTTCATCGTTGGTCATATATTTATATTATTTATAATCGAGCAAATTTAAGCAACAATTTTGAAATTTAGCTTCAAAGGATTGAATTTTTTTTAACTGGAAACAAGGGATTTTAGTGGAAATAGGAATAAATTGATTTTTTTATATTATTATTGTATGAAAAAGTTATAAGAGTTTGAAGTTCAATTTGGTTTCAAAAGATTGAGATTTTCATTGGAAATAGGGAATTTTAGTGGAAATAGGAATCATGTGAAATGATTTTGTTTGAGTATTATATGCAAACGTTATAAGAGTTCAAAGTTCAATTGGTAGTAGTTCTAAATTTTTACCCTGATTTTGATGTTTTAGAGTTGTATATTTTGCAATAAATATCTCTTTATCCTCTGGATTTTTCTAATACGTGTTTGTGTGGGTATTTGGGTTTAGGTCATCTATATGCTTGGGGGGCCACCTCTTGTGTAATTTGGGATACACGTGCTTGCAAAGGGTATTTAGATGGGGGTTATCACATAATTGAAATATTCAAGGTATATTTTAGAACAATATATAAATATTCTAAATAAAATTTTGATTTATTCCCTACTTGAATTTAAAGCATCCTATAATACATTGAAAATTTTATAATTAGGAAGAAATTTTACCTCCCGATCAATAAAATGGACCCTACATTTTAACTCACATAACTTTTTAATTTTTTGACAGTGACCCCCTTGGATCTATATGTGAAAGGGGATATTTTATTTTGATTCATTTTGTTTTGTTTCATGCAACCATGGGGCAGACAGAGATGTGCTTGTTACCATCAATTCAAAAAGCTCTTGAAGAGAAGGTATGCACGGAGCAAGTTTTAAGAAATTTCAACTCACAACGCAGAAGATATTGAATTTCAAAGAATTTTTATCCTTGGAATATATAAAAATTAGAATAAGTGTAAATATTGAGCATTCTTTGTATTGTCAAAAAGCATTTGGGGAGGTGGTGTGCACAAAGCAAGTTTCTTGCAATTTCAACTTATAAAGTATAAGATATTGAATTTCAAAGAATTTTTAGTATCCAAAATTTAAAAATTTAAATAATAATAAATATTAGGCATTCTGGGTACAGTTCATAAATTGTTGGAAGAGAAGGTGCACACATCTAAAGGCTCATGCAATTTTGATTGACCGAGTTAGAGCTATTGAATTTCAACAACTTTTTGTCATCCAAAATTATAAAAATACAAAAATTGCTTTACAACACTCTCTCAAAAATGCTAAATTGATGAAAAGTCCCTTCAAAACTTCTCTATACTTTCTTGGAAAGAAAAACATTTTGAAATTACAAAAAAAAAAAAAGAAGAAGATAAAGATAAAAAAAATAAGGTGCTTTTAAAATTAAAAAGATACCATAAGTTCTCAAGGAAGTCACTTAGTGTAAATTTTGGTATACATGAGGGTATTTAATGGGGGCTATGAAATAATTGGAATGTTTTACTATTTATAGTATATTTAGGGTATATTTGTGGTATATTCTAAGAATATTCATAAAATATTCCCAATTTGGTTTTAAAACACCCTATATTACTTTTAAAAAATTTATAATTTTTATCTTAAATGAATAAAAGACACCCTATATTTGTTCTCTCATGGTTTCTAAATTTTTGATAGTGACTTCCCCATGCATAAGTTACACATTGGAGTAAATGGAAGTAGTTAGCACACAAAGATTAAGCATGAATTATAAGAAGGAAATTTAGCACAAGGTACTATAAGAGGAATTTAGCATTGGCTATAAAAAGTAGTTTTGCATAACATTCAATAGCCTTCATGTTCTTTGCCTTTCCTTCATGTATCATCTTGGGACTCTACTTGTCCAGTTAGCTACTCATTTGCTCTTGTTGGATGTGGAATATGCTGCACCATCTACTATGGGGCAAGGGAGAGCCACTACATGCTACTGAATGTTATGTGTACGAGGTATAACCAAGAAAATACATAGCATATTAGTTGTACCTTAACCCCTAAAGGTCCCTAGCTTTTTTGGGCTTAAAATCATCATCGCTTTTGATGTGTTATAGGTCTAAATGTAAGTGAGGTATAGAAATCTCAACCGTACAATCTTGTAACATACATGTTGTAGATCACGTGGATCAATTTTGGGGTCATTTGGCCATATAGATTGCAAGATCATAGTGTTTTAGTGCTAAAAAAGGATGCTGAAATTTTCCTAGCAACACAGTTAGAGGTGAAATTCGTTTTCAAAATTACTCAAATGAAAAAACGTTGAACTATAAAGTTGTTCAAAATCATCATATAAACACATTAGTACCAAAAAAGCCTCATGAAAAAATTTAATGTGCCCTAAAATGGCCTTGCAATGTCAAAAAGTAGCCCGAAAAGTGACCCATTTGAACCAAAAAGCAAAAAGTGTCCAAAGTAGACCCGTGCACTAAAATGACTCCCAAACATTTATAACATCATGGATTGACCTGAAAATTTTACCATGATAACTAGACTTCAAGGGGAATTCAACCCAACAAGTTTTATTGAAAACGGACTTGGGATGAAGGAGATACAAGCCCCCGAAGTTGCTGCCATCAAAATTCACAGAACTGTCCAAAAAAAACATACCTACTTTCAAATGATCACCAAAAATTCAATTCATCTCGGATTGATCTGAAATTTTTACCACACATTCCATACATCATGCGGGGAGTTTTTTTAAAATTTCAGCAAAATCGGACACGTTTTGCAAAAGTTACAGCACTTCGAAGGTGACTGTACCCCCAAAAACGTCCAAAATATGGACGCCGGGACGCTTAAGGGTTAATATTGTAATTATTAACCCTTTAATGTCCCATTTCATCACTGTTTTCAAAGAAGCGTTATAAAATGCTTGATGAAAACCAAAAATGGAGTTGATGTACAAACAAAACTAGTGAATGTCATTGTGAAGATCACATCTGTACGGTTGGATTTATTTATTTAATTATTAGTTTAAATAATTTTTGAAGGTTTGCTCTTGAAATTCAATTAAAAATCCCAAATTAACACAATTTTCTTTTAATAGTATTGGAATGAAATTGGAATAACATGAACTATGAGATGGTATGGTTTCCATTATTTGATTCTACTTATATTGGAAAATCATCTCTAAGGTCTCACTTTTTGAACTTAGAGTGAAACTTGACATAAACCAATTGTTTTATTTTTCTAAAAATAATAATAAAGTAATTTGAAGATCCAAACTGTACAAAGGATAGTAAACTTGTACAGTACAAGAACCAAGAGAAAATGTGGTGGATGAAAACTGTAAAATTTGAATGAAATTAGAACGGTTGTAATCTGTTCGTCGTCCAATATATGGACGCAGGTGCGTCAAAGGGTTAAAGCCTGTCGTGAATACCGTGGGCTGCGGCATATGGTGATTTCAGTGTAGCAGACCGTTTACCATGCAAAAGTTCCACGTAAAGTAGAGCACCATATTTTTGATTGCTTTAAAAGAAAGAAAGATGGCATGGCCCAGCATGGCAAAAGTAACTTTTTGCAAAGCAAGAATTTACAATTCAAAGAGAATCAATGCAGAAGGATGTTTGTAGTATTTGTCCCATACCGGTACATGATGAATTTTACCCTTTTTGTTCCACCAATGCTTTGGACTTGACTGAACTTCACTTGAACATCAGTCAGACTCAACCGGAGCGGCTGGGTTTTTTTCATTTATAAAAGCAGTTTGACCATAATAGAAAAACCTTTTTTTTTCAAAATTTTAATATCACTTATGACGTAAATAGTATGTATTGTCATTTTAAGAATGTAATTTAATTTTATATTTAAAGGCCAGAACTCATAAATAGCTTGAAATTTTTAAGAATGGATTTGTTCTTAACCCCTAACTGCCTGAGCGTCCATTTTTTGGACAATGTACAGATTTCATCCATAATTTCTCATCCATCATGCACTTTTTGCAGTGTGGAATTTTTACTGTAGATTCTATGCAAAGTTAGTTTCATCCATATGTGATCCGATTAGAAAGGGGATGATTTGTGAAAATTTTATGCATCATTTCATGTTTTAGTGATTCACCCAAAATTTTGAAGATTTCAGTGTAAAAGTGCTCTAAAAAAAGTCAACTCATAAAATTAAGCAACCAATAAATCTCCAAAAATCACTACACTTAGAGTATTACATTTCAACCAATCACAACAAATTTCATCCATAGATTGTCAATATCTGATTCGTAATTGAATTACAAAATAATTTTGAATTTCACGTTTCAAAATTTATACAAAATTATTGGTAATAGCAATCATAGATCTAACTCCATATGGATAGAATCTAAAATTCATAATGTACAACTTTTATTCATATATCAAGTTCAAAATATCCCTCTAGGTTGCATTTTATAATGCATCTTTGCAAAACTGCCGAATTTGGAGAGGGCTCTAGGCATTTACGGGTTAAGGATTAATCCTTTAACGTCCCGATTCGACACTGTTTTCAAAGATTCATTATAAAATGTTTGATGAAAAATAGAAATGGAGTTCATGTACAAATCAATGTTGTAAATGTCAATGTGAGGATCACATCGGTATGGTTGGATTCATCATATTTTTTTATTAATATATTTTAATTAATTTTGCAAGACTTTCATTTGAAATTCAAAATCCCAAATTAACACCAAAAATTTGAAAAATATTGTAATGAAATTGGAATAACATGTGTTTCGAGATGATATGGTTTCCATTATTTGATTCTACTTACTTTGGAAAATCATGTTTAAGGTCTCAATTTTTGAACTGAGAATGAAACTTGACATGAACCAATTGTGCTATTTTTCAAAAAATCACAATATCTTATTTTGAAGATCCATAGTGTACAAATGATAGTCAATTAGCGCAAGAACCAAGAGAAATTTGGATGGATGAAAAACTGTACATGATGTAGTATAGAGAAAGGTTGGAATCTGTTCGTCGTCCATATAAAGGATGCAGGCGCGTCAAAGGATTAAGTAGTTGTAAGAATACATTTTTTTAATTTTGGTTTTTTCCAATAATTCATTGTAGATGGTAGTCAATAATGAAATACTATAAGGTTCACATTCACTGTAGATAACATGCACATAATATGCACAGAAAAGTAATGCAATCTATAACCTTTTGAATGTGTTAAGATACACAATAGCAAGGAAAACATGGGATTTAAAAGAAAAAATGGGCCTCTTGTCATTGTTGAGCATGGTATACAAGAGAACTATTTAACTCCTAAAATGTCCACAACCCTCTTGAGATTTGAAGAATTGTAAAGATGCATCATAAAATCATAAAATGCAACTAAGAGGGATATTTTGTATTTGATGTACATATAAATAAATGTTGTACATTATTATGGATTTTAAATTCTATACATATAGTTAGATAGATAGAAGATAGATAGAAACTCTGGTCCCCTTGCGAGGCCGGCATGAATAAAGTGTGTTCATAATGATAATGAGCTAGTGTTCACCGAACAAAGGGCCGTTGGTGCAAAACTACTCTCCCCTGCCAAGAATAGACACTCTAGTAACCAATAACCATTATTAGTACTAATCAAATTTGTTGAATGATATATATATATATATATATATATATATGGTGTAGTAGGAAGGGATGTGTATAATTTGAGATGTGGTGAAGGTATGGATGCCAAGTCATGAGTTCTACAGTTGATTGGTGAAGAACGATGTATCGCAGTTATTTGGTCCAGGTTCAATTCCCGTTGAGTCCGTTTGATGATATGCATAACTTGGTGCTGCTAGTGAGTTTATCATATGTAGCATATGGTTAGATCTATAATTGCAATCAACAATATTCTTGTATAAAATTTGAAACTTAAAATTCAAAATTCTTTTGTAATTTTATTACAAATAAGTTATTCACAATTTGTGGATAAAAGGGTTTAAAATTTAAGGTTTAGAATTTAGGGCTTAAGTCATTCTTATTATCAATTATAATAGAATGAATTAAGAAATTCAATTCAATAATCCAATGTAGAGTGTATTCATAAACTTAAAAAAGAAAAGAAAAGAAAAAACGATTCAATTTTGAAGTCTATTGAAAGATATTCAAGTCTATTTTCACCTACAATTGACCAATCTTACAGATAATTTTAATTATCATGTACAAGTAAAAGAGCAATTCAATTTATACTTTGTATTAAATGTACATATTCTAATTGCAGAACCTTATTTTTTTTGAAAATAGATTAAAAATTGAATATAGATGGGTGATTGCAAGCTACGGTCACCCACATTTTTTTGTCGCGTGTAAGCATTGCTGCACTTTTTCAATCTTTGGAAAATCATCAATAAATATTGGGATGGAATTTTGTGACGAAACAAATTGCATTGTTTCTAGAATACCAAAGTTTGGATGTCTACCACAAAAAAGTTTGCAAAATTTCAATCTCTCTATCCAAATTAAGCATTTCTATTTGGATTTAGTAGCGTGTCGCTTGTCAAAAGTGCACCTATTTTATGGGAAATGCTAGAAGGGGGTCAAATTTGAACTTCACAAATTTATAGGAACATAACACAAGTATGTACAAAGCTACCATATTTTATTATTTTTGGTATCACGCTTACTTATTTTTTAATTAATTGTTTCATAATGTTTTTGTTTTTTAAGATTTTCGTGCAGTTAAAACTTTTTTTTTTTGAATTTTTTTTTTGAAAATGAAATAATGATCCAATTTCAGAGGTGGGATATAAAATGCATTTTGCATAAAACCTAGCTATGGATGTTATGTAAAAAAGGCTCTAATTACCCCTACTCGGTAAAAAAACAAAAAAGGCTGTGGAATAAAGCACAAAGTCTTGAAATTAACTTAACAATTGCTAAAGTGAAAGTATTAGCATAAACCCTATTTGGGATGGTGAAATTTTTGATCTAATTGAAAGTTGAGAGGTGCGCATTACAACGCTAGTGCATGAGCTGCACGGCCTTTAGCTGCACAAGCTGCACTCTCCATTTGGTAGACCGTAGCTTGCAATCACCCAGATGTGACAATCCCAACCTTGTGCTTATGGTACACGGTCGAAGAGGACTTTTACATGGTAAAAAGGATTTTTGAGACATTTTGGGGTTAAGGCATGTTTCCGCTTGTTAGCGAGGGTCTTAGGAATGAATTTAGGTACATTTTTGGACTAGATTCACGTGCTAAGATGATTCCTAACACCAAATGCAAACATCAACTTTTAAGGTGCTAACTACCATACCTGGCTGTCAGTCTTGGCAGGTCATGCGAGAGGTTATGCCGAATGATTAAATTTTTGCCCAAATGCATTTCAACAAATGCCAAATTTTACAAACATTCTCTAAAATTATCTTTTCTATCATAGAAAATAGATTTTTTTGAAATTTTTTTTCCCCTAAAGATATGGGCTTCTCCTTTAATGATTATTTTTTGCAGACCTTGACGCCTGCATATGGTAATGAAGCTCAAACTTCTGAAATCTTGCTCTCTGTAGGGTTGCTCAAATAAATCATGTCACTGCATGATCACTGCATTATCCGCACTCCACCGATCCAAAGATGCATAGGATAAGATTGATTTGAAATCTTCACTCACTCATGCGGTAGAGACTCGTTCAGTTGCCAGAGAAGATGGCCACCCCAAAAGCGTGAGTTGCTTTGTTGTATGAATACGACTCATCCCGCATGTGCAGCTCAGACTTGAAGCTGTTTCCCAATTCTTTTGTACTAAATTTCACATCCTGAACTGAAACATTGTCAATTTCAGAGATGGATGGCTTGCAATTGATCATGACTTCTCTTTACTACAACTACTCCAGAGTGGAAAAGCTTAGATTTGATGGCTCCATGATCATCACTGTACGATCAAGGATTCACCTCCGCAGTAAAACATACGAATGCATCCTACAGCTCCAAATAGTCTTTATGAACCCTAATTTGGGCTTATGAGTTATGACCTGTTGAACCCACAATGATCCGAGTAGATGATTTCTTAACCATCCTATTGTATACTCTGTCCCCAAAAAAGTAGTTTCCGGTTGAAGGAAAATTGAAAAATTAACACTGCCCCATTGCAGTCACTATGTTGCCATTCATCAATAAGTTAGAGCTAGTACCAAGAAAACAACTGCCAAGCAAAAGGAGTGGCTATCGTACCATGGTTACGTGTAATCATTCAAGGTTGGAGTTTTAAATTTCTCCGTATTCTTTTTTTGGAAGCTTTGAGCAAACAAAAAGCTTATTTTGAGACAAAATGAAAAGGGGTAGAGGAAGCATTTTTGAGAATAATATGGACTTAAAAAATTATTTAGAATGAAAGTATGTCATATCATAGCAAATTAAGTGAAGTTAAAACTTTAACATACTCTCATGGTTCATTGGCTTAGAGAATTTTGATTTGAACCGACTTAATGAAACAAGGTGTCACGAACTTATTTTCATATCAATTCAAAAGGTGATGAATGTACCATCCACCGGTGTGATAAAGTTCTACATGCACCGTAACTATTTGTTTTATTTAGTAAATATACATATATACATATATATATACACACGTATATACAGTATTTCCAAAATGCGGTCAGTGCTATCATGATAAAAGCCCAAAAGAGAAAGGAAAAAAAAACGAAGCCGAATCTTCATAACCATTCACGTATACTGCACGGCCCTTATCAACCCATCCTAGCCGTCCAAGAGTCTCCGATGGGCGGACCCGATGCACTCTACGGTATAATTATACTGTAGACCGCGGCATATTCCCCTCCGTCGGATCAAAATCGAACGGTACAGTCAGCAGACCGTGACTGCTTGGGTCTTGGTCCGGGGGTCTTGGTCCGGAGGTCTTGGTCTTGGGGTCTTGGGCCGTGGGCCTTGGTCGTGGTTGCCGTTCCTTCTTTAGTGCCCGTCTTCGTGCCGTCGCCGAAGAATCACATGGATTTGCCAGGCCAGTGTCAATGTTTCTGCTGCAAGTTTTGGAACTGAGTTGACAGTTTGCAAATGTTGAATCGAGTTTCAACAATCTGTGGCCTGGTCTATCCGTAAATTTTGAACAGGTTTGCACGTTTTTCAGTTGGTTTCCTGTGAAGCTGGCGTTTCAATTGACAGCAGAATTTTTTTGGAGCTGGTGATACGGGAACCGAAATTCACGTGTGTGAAGGAGGTGAGTGCCGGGCTCTTGTTTTTTTATTTTATGAACTCGGTTCATGAATCACAAGAGATTGTCAGACGTCTTTTAATCTGAGGCTTTTCTTGGGCCGGGGTTCTTGAGGGTTCAATGGTTCCATGAGTTCTGGTATATTTGCAGGCTGCAGGATATTTTTTTTGACGAGTTGAGGTTAAATTTTGTTTTTGATAGGCACAGAAACTCGTGATCAAGATTCAGAGGATTTCAAGTAGTTTCGGAGGATCGATGGAACAGAGGAGTGAAATCAGCATGTAATGAGGTCTTCGTGATAGAATCAACGCCATGGTTGAACCGCCGGAATTCAGACTGATACTCTTATCAAGGATTTTATTAATTCTGCTCGCTATTCAGTCTCCCGGCCGTGACTGTCGTGGTTCAGTTTCTTGCTGCCTCCCTAGCAACAGATTTTTGTGACGCCCTGGGGTGTTTATGGAGGGCTCCCGTTGACAGTTGATTGGTAAATCAACAAGCAAGGCCGATGAGTTTCGCATTCGAGTCGCAAGATAGTCTGTCCTCACAATCATTTATTCAACTGCTTAGTACGTAGTGTAACAAGCAAGCAACAGCGTGACGATGCCTGTTCTTGTCGGTGAACATAGGATTGCTGAATTTAGATTCGAAAGAGTGTAGAGTATTGCAGTAGAGAGTTCTTGAAAGAATATCAATGAATTCAGCTGACGAGCAGTTGTACAGGGGCGACAAAGTGATGAAGCGGGGATTGATAGGGAAAGAGCATTCCCCGCTTCTGGAAATAACGAGTAAAGAGCGCGGCAGCAGTCCGACCTTTCTCTCCCTGGATCCCTCCGCCAAGCTGGGACGATCATGGCACGGGGAGCATTGGAAACCGAGAAGATACATCGTGGTGATCTTCTTCCTCGTGTCCATTGTCGCTCTTGCAGCGTCCTTCCTGTTCGCTTGCTCGATGAGACGCACTTCCTTCCTAGACAATAACGATTCCGCCTTTTACCATCTCCCTTTGCAAATCGAGCCTCTTATTAGGTCGTCTTCATCATCCTCTGCTCTAGGGTGCAATGCGAACGAGGCCGTCCTTCGAGTTTTCATGTACGATCTTGAACCCGAGTTTCACTACGGGATGCTTACGGAGCGAGAGCCACCATCTCAAACCTGGCCGAGGGAGATACCGCCATATCCCGGGGGTTTGTACCAACAGCACAGTCCCGAGTATTGGCTTACGTCGGACTTGCTGACTTCAAACATGGCGGATCGTCAAAGCCCTTGCACAGCATACCGAGTGGATGACTGGAGATTGGCGGATGTGATTTTCGTGCCGTTCTTTGCTTCCCTGAGCTACAACAAGTTCACGAGACCGGAACGGAAGTCGGGGAGTGACAAGAACCAGGAATTGCAGGAGAAGCTGATGAGGTTTTTGAGACGGCAGGCGGCGTGGGTGGCGTCTGGAGGTGCGGACCATGCGATTGTGATCCACCATCCCAACAGTATGCATGTCATCCGGGATCACTTGCGCAATGCCATGTTTGTGGTGGCGGATTTCGGCCGCTACGATTCTGCGGTAGCGAATATTGGCAAGGACGTGGTGGCGCCATATAAGCACGTGGTGCAGGGTTTCACGGATGATGACACAACCGACTTTGAGAGCCGCAGAACGCTGCTATTTTTCCAAGGAGCCATTATCAGAAAAGAGGTACTACTCTGTCGTCAACTTTGAAGCCTTGCCTTACTTTCTTGGGTTATGATAGGTGTACTTGCTGAAGGCTGGAAAGGAAAACTGACTTGTTTGTGTCGAAAATAGCTTGAATTATCTTGAGGTCTTGAAAGTGAAAGACAATTTCTCAAACACCAGTCATTTCAATTTTTGGAGAGCCACTCAATCCAATAGTTTCTATCTGCAAAATCATGCCAAAGACAAACTAGAACTTTTCAAAGACTGTTGAGACAATATATGTGTGTTTCCAACTACCAAAATCGAATTTGGACTTAGATTGTCTGACATACAGTATGCCTCCAAAGCTTATGTGGTCCTGGCATGAACTTGGTTTGCCGTTGTCCCATCAAGAGTGAATGAATTTAGGCTTCTTATTATGAATTCGGCAAGACCAAGAGAATGTTTGCAAAATGAATTCCGGGAATTGCAGCACATTGAAAATTGAAAGAAACTTCAAGTCCACTCAGAATGGGGAAGAGCAATGAAGTTTCCTCGAGAGTTCTGAGGAGTTAGATTTCAGTGGGTGAAACTGTTAGTAGTAATTGTTGTCAAATTTCTCTGACGAATGGACGGAACCACTTGAAATGAAATGTGCAGGGAGGAATCATCAGGCAACAACTATACGACTTGCTAAAAGACGAGCCTGGTGTGTACTTCGAAGCAGGGAACACCACCAGTGCGGCAATCCGAAGTGCCACGGCTGGCATGCAGGGTTCCAAGTTTTGTCTGAATTTAGCTGGAGACACGCCCTCCTCAAACCGCCTGTTCGATTCCATCGCCAGTCATTGCGTTCCGGTGATCATAAGTGACAACATCGAATTGCCATTTGAAGATGACCTAGACTACACGACCTTTTGTCTCTTTGTGAAATCCAGCGACGCCCTGAAGAGCAGCTTTGTGATCAATCTGCTCAGGGGTGTAAAGAGAGAAGAGTGGACGAAGATGAGGAGGAGATTGCAAGAAGTGGATCACCATTTCAAGTATCAGCATCCCACGAAGCCTGACGATGCTGTCCACATGACATGGAAAGCCATAGCCCACAAGATGCCCAAAGTGAGGCTGCAACTGAACAGGCAGAGAAGATATAGAATGGCCTCTTTGAAACTGAAGAATTCATGAGGTGCGTCACACGTACTATTTTGTAGCTCCATCAAGATTTACGACCCATTTTTCCAGAAAGCTGGTACGCTCAATCGTATTCATGGCCAATTGCTGTTGCTGGGAAGCAAAAGAGTCTAGCTGGATGAGAGAAAGTCTGTATATTTAAATCTTCTGGAGGGATTCAGTGCCTTACGCATGAACTGTCCAGTTGTAAACTAGCCATCGCCAGATGAAGTAGGGCAGTACATCAGACCGGAAAATTCTTTCACAATGATGAGGCTCGTCCTCGTGCATGTGGGTGCAGACCTCAAGATTGCACTGTCAGAGGTGTGTTCCTACTGGAATTGTGAGCTTTTCCAGCATTACTACTTGACACAATTTTATCCATGTAACTTACAAGCGACACTTTGTGGCATATATACTCTGGAAGCACAGAGGTTGTGCCAAATAAATAATAGTGGATACTCAATTTCATGTTGAGATTCAATTGAATCTTACACTCTGAACTCGTTATTGTCACGCTCTGCATTTGCTATCACATTCTAGTATCTGCAGATAATGTTTGCAGATGTGATTGGACACTTTCCACATGTCAAGTTCTGAACTCATGTACGTTGGTTACCAAAGGTGTGATATAATAGAGACTTGACTGCATCCTAAAGTGCTTTACTGGTTGAATAGTAGTAGAACCAAGTCCACGTCAATCTGCGTGCAAGTAATAACACTACACACAACCTCCAGTCTCTAATCAATGGCTCTGCTTTTTTTGATGTCTCGTAGCGTCTGATGACACCTTGTTCTTGTATGGAGCCTCGATCATTTTCAATTCACCTATTTTTATTCCTCACTGGGTTCTTGAGTTCTTCACTTGAAGAGCCATATATCTTACTGTCGAAATCATGACGTATTGTGAGAATAATGCACTTACTCTGTCGACAGTGAACTCGTACGTGCAGCTTTCTCCATACAGAATGGGTCACTGTGAGACCGCGCCCATGGACATCGAACCAAATTCTATGTCAGCCAGTACCGGATTATTGAGCTCCACCCAGTTATCACAGACTTTACAGTGGCTTTAGCTACCGGCATAGTTACGTGAAAAGGGCAGAGTGGTAGTGTATAGGGGACTGTATTTATAAAAACTCATCTGTGTTACAGAGAGAGTGTACTCTGTAGGAAATCCGGGAGCCATGGCTAACTTTCATGAACAATCTCAAGGTGTCACTCTACCTCAGTTTCACAAGCAAAATGTTAAACCCATTACTGACAGCACCATCCTTGGCAACCAAGTACATGTCTAGCAACAAAAGATTGAAAACAAGAACTATCTCAGTATGCAAACCTCTGCTTCGATGGAGACACTTCATTGAGCTCGAAATTCACGAAGCCAAAGCATGACTATGGCTAAGAGTTCAATCTGGACGATGGACTCACCTATCGAATGCCAATGCATAGTAATCCCTGTTGTTGTAAACGGTCTTCATCCAATGCATAGTAATCCCTGTTGTTGTAAACGGTCTTCATCCACTTTCATCCAGGCATCAGAACATGATGATAGCACTAGTGACGTAATCAGAATATCAAGTGTTGATGAGAACCACTACTTTAGTAGATGCTCAAGTTTGTTAACCCCTAACTACCTGAGCGTCCATTTTTTGGACGATGTACAAATTTCATCCATAATTTCTCATCCGTCATGCACTTTTTGCAGTGTGGAATTTTTACTGTAGATTCTATGGGAAGTTAGCTTCATGCATATGTGATCCGATTAGAAAGGGGATAATTTGTGAATTTTTTATGCCTCATTTCATGTTGTAGTGATTCACCCAAAATTTTGAAGATTTCAGTGTAAAAGTGCTCTAAAAAAAGTCAATTCATAAAATTAAGCAACCAAAAATCTCCAAAAATCACTACACTTAGAGTATTACATTTCAACCAATCACAAAGAATTTCATCCGTAGATTGTCAATATCTTATTCGTAATTGAATTACAAAATAATTTTGAATTTCACGTTTCAAATTTTATATAAAATTATTGGTAATAGCAATCATAGATCTAACCGTATGGATAAAATCTAAAATTCATAACGTACAACTTTTATTCATATATCAAGTTCAAAATATCCCTCTAGGTTGCATTTTATAATGCATCTTTGCAAAACTGCCGAATTTGGAGAGGGCTCTAGGCATTTAGGGGTTAAGGTAACCAAGATTAGCAGGAGGTTTCAGGTAGTTACGTAAGCGAGTGCTCTTGTACTGTTTCATTATCTCTTTAAAACATGTTGAAGTAAAGCTAGAATCCTTCATTGAGAAACAACAATCCCCTCCGTGGGACATGATTTACAAACGTGATCTTTGGGAGATCGTCCTGCTGGGCACGAATCGTGATTTTTGTGACACCCTGGGGTGTTCATGGAGGGTTCCTGTTGACAGTTTGTTGGGTGTATCAACAAGCAAGGCCAATGAGTTTCGGATTCCAGTCACAAGATAGTCTGACTTCACAATCATTTATTCAACCGCTTAGTACGTAGTGTAACAAGCAGGCAGCAGCATAAGGTTCTTTAGCAGTTGGGAGATCACACCCTTCTCGATCTGTGGATGTATAGTAGTTTCTTTTTATAAAGAATCCGGAAATCATCAAGGAAATCTTTTTATAGTATTCTTTTATAAAAAAATCCAGAAAGTGTCAGGGAGCATGGACTCAATGGATTATCATTGGTGTGTGAAGCAACCAACTCAACCTTAGTTGAGTTTAACTAATTTTGATAGAATCTCATATTCTAGAATCCCATATGCTATTCCTTAACAGAATATAGTCAGATTGGGAGGTGAGTACCGCAAGGGCTAAAGAACCTTATGAGAGTGACGATGCCTGATATACTTGACTGTGAACAGAGTATTGCTGAATTCACACTACTTCAAATCCTGGTAAATTCAACTGAGGCATCCCACTCGTGTGCTACTCATAGTGAAGCCCTCGGACGTGGGACCTGGTCTCGATTGCTGAGAGTCTATAGTCTCTAGCCATGTCGACTGCAAGGCACACGCTTTGGCACATGCCCACATCCATCCTCAGTTTCTCATCACTTTCTTGTAGGTTTCATCCGTGCTTGTGCTATTATTCCTAAATCTCTTCCGATCTTTTGGATTTATTCTATTGTCTCTCCTACTTCTACCTGTGATGGTAGTTTTTTTTAGTTCTCTTGAAACCTTACTGTGCCAGCTATGTCTCTGTGGTTTTGAAGAGTGCATGTTCATCGATCAATCTCATGGTGCATGAAGAGTTAGCTACAGTGGCTAGCAGATACAAGCCATGCTGATTTACAGAATGAGCTACCAATCCTACAAAAACTATCATATTGTGCACAAGAAAAAGACCATAAGAGCATATAGCACAACTTTTAGAGATAAAATATTATAAAAAATAAAAAATAGCTTAATTCAAATATGCAACAAAGATGTACAATTCTTTTTGCAAAAATTGATATCATTATACATTAATTGTAGAGAACAAAACTACAAGCTACAAAACAACTTCACAACTCAAAGATGCAACTTCTAAGCATTCATAATGACTACCACCATGTGTAGCTACCTTTTGCTTTGTAAACATGAATAGTTCTTTGAGGCATAGAACATATCAACTTCTTAAGAACATCAACCTCAATACTATACCAAATCTCTTGTATCTTCTCCCATAAATCGCTTTTGCTAGTGGGTTTCCTCTTAGACCTTCTCATATGGCGATTTACTTCATTCCAGAGGTGTTATGTAGGATTGAGGTCAGGCGATTGCGGTGGGTGCCAACTAACTTGAAGTATTTGTGCAAGCAACCAATCTACAACATAATGTGCAGTATGCTTGGGGCCATCGTTGTGTTGGAAAATAACGTTCTCCTCCTCTAAACCTTGCATGTGTATAGTGTCTATAAGTTCTGTCTCCAGAATGTCTTGATACACATATCTATCCATCTTCCCTTCAATCAATTGAAGCTTGCCAACTCCTTTCCAATTCATATAACCCCAATGAAACCATTATGCTTCCTCCCTCGTTGATTTTCAGATCTCCTAGGAGCCATAGCAATTCACTTGTAGCCTCTCCAAAACACTAATTTTTTTGTAGCGCAAGAAAGCCTCAACTTGCATTGAAAAGATTGTGGTGTGCACAACTTCTATGCATATTTAGTTGTATACATCACTTCTAGATCTTTCAATCTATAGGTCCTCCGAGTGACTAATTTTGAGGACCTTTTCATTCATTGCATGCCATGTGTTATTCTTACTAAAATTGGTCGAAAAAATCATTTGACAACTACACTGTTCAGTCATTGCCTCAGTCATTTCGAAATTCACTACACTGTTCGAACACTTTAATTTGTTGATCACTGTAGTTAGTAGCCTACTTACTAGGGTACCTTTGTACTTACACATACATTGTGATAGCTAGCATAGGCAGTATACGTACGGTCGACAGTCATCATCGAATGGCGGGCCAGTAAACCCGTAAGCCTAGAGTATCGTTCTTGATCTGACACGCTTTTCTTTTCTCCCTCTATTGCTGTTTTTCCTGAGGGCACATCCTTTGGAAGACGGAGATGTTGTACATGAGAGTTATGTACGTTATGGTGTCAGGTGATTGTAAGAGTGTTTATGTGAATAAACTCTAGCTTGCGGGAATTGGTGTGTTGACTGTTGAGTATCTTTTCTTGCTGTGGACTATTACTTCCTTGAGGTTATGGACCCACATCTCTTTCCTTAAAGAATTGCTGTTAGAGGGCCTTAAAGAACTGTTTGATAGATTCTTTGCTTGTCTAGAAGGTATTGTTTAATACTCGTTGTATTGTTTCTGTTGTCATTGACTGCCAACATTATGGCAGATTCAAAGTTGGATCTTGGTAACATTGAGCAGTTCAATGGGAAAAACTTCCCCCTGGAAGTTTCAGATGAGAGCTGTTTTTTTTGGGGGAAAGGAGCTTATGACTGTTGTAGACGGAACATAACCTAAACCTGCGTTGTCAGGACCAGATCAACTTGCTGGGACTAGGAGAGACAACCAGGACATTCATATGTTGTGCGGGATGTTGTGCCAAGTGTTAAATAAGAAATATTTACTGTATGTTATCAGCTGTACTATGTCTTATGCCATTTGGGCAAAATTGAATTTCATTCATAAGCAAGATGCAAATGAGAGCATCCATGCTCTTCAACAGAAGTTTTACAAGTGCAGCATGGCAAAAGGATCCAATATCGCTACTTTCTTGAGTAGTATTGATGTTGCCGTTAGTCAACTCACGAGTAGAGGCGATGTAACCTTCATTGAGAAGGTTGTGATCACTACTAGAAAATCCAACTAATCTGTTGATTCGGTTGCGTTGATCAAGGACACTGTTCTGTTGATTTGAACAACAATCTCTTGATTTGAACAAAAAATCAACCAAATCAACATAAAAGTGTCCCTGATCAACACGACCAAATCAACAGATTAGTTGGATTTTCTGGCAATCGATTGCCAAGATTATGAGCTCATTGCCAGCCGGCTATGACAGTCTAATAAGCGCATGGGATACTACTCCTGATGCCGCCAAAACGTTAGATACGCTAACATTGCATCTCTTCCAGCATGAGCCTCGCATGAAGCATGGGCAAGAAGCCACTCTGTCTGTGTACGCAGTTAATACGCAGAAGTCAGGATCTAGTGGAAAAGATTGTAAGGGTAGTAAGAACGCCTCGAGTGATGGTAAACTCAACATGCCGTACGAAGAGAGAGACAGGCACATTGTAAAGAGATTGAAAATCGTAAAAAAGAAACTGAATGCTGGAAGTATGGTCAGAAAGGACATTGAACCATGGAATGTCCAAATGTTGATAAGAAAGATGAGTCCAAGGCTACCAATTTGAAGACAGGTGACGACTCTTCAGCCAAGGGCAAGACCGGGGGGAATGTATATCGCGTTTGTGGCGAAAGTGGTACCCGTGATCAACCCTTATGCAGTCATTGAATTTTGGACAGATGAGTGCTCAATCGCACTAGTAGCAGACCTGTCGTTTGTCATTCCCCACTTTGTGGAAACAATAAATAGTGGCTAAATATTATACTTATATTTCTGTTTTCTTGTGACCAAAACCACTCAGCAGCACTAACACAACCCATGTGCTTGGCGCGGTTTCATTCCTTTTTCATTTATAGTAAGTGAAAAGCGACACATTTCCTACTAGTGTCGGGGAGCGTGTGGAGGTAGCTGAGTGCTGTAATTCTTAGCAAGCATTGATGGCCAATCAGACAAAACCGAACTACGCAGACAGCGGGTGTACTCAGCATATGACAGATCAACAAGCGTGGGTTTACAACTTTCACACCAATTTTCAAAGAAGCAGGGTCACCTATTGAGGGAATTGGGGGTTTAGCTATGGATTTTGCTGGAGTAGGTGATATTCTGATTAACGTAAAGACTTAGGACCTCTTATGGTGTGGATTTTGATATAATTTGCACACCAAATATTGTTAATATAGTGAGGGGAGGTTCTCACATCAAACAATTTGTCCTATTTTTTGACAAGACAATGCTCACACTTTATAAAGTTAACCCCTAAATGCCCAAGCATTCAAATAGTGGATGGTGGTTGGTCAAATTCAATTTCAACCTTAAAGATGATTATTTTTGCTTTCAAGTCCAACTAAGAAAATGGAGTTTATCAAGTTTAGTTTCTATTTCACTTTGAAACTTTGAAAAAATTCATAATATTAAGTATTTTATTGCACTTGCAATGTCAAGAGGTCATAATCCAAACTACACTACAAAGTATGTCATTATCAAATTTCCAAATTTAGAAAATGTATTCTAAATTGAATTTTCCCATATGGTTCTTCATTGTAACTTGAATCTTTTATATTTTTTTTTTTTTGGTTATTTGGAACAGTTTTGTAATTTATATGAATTTTTTTTGTATATTTTACTTCAAAAATCATATTAATTTTATAACACATTTAAAAAAATTGAAAATTTGAGGATCAATAGGAAACATATGTTTACATTTATTAAAAATATTTTTAAAAAATCTCAAAAAGTTATTGATAAGCAAACTCCATATGAAAGTGTTGTTTGACTTTTTTGTGAATGCCCTAGGCATTTAGAGATTAATTTTAGTAAATTTATTCTTCGCCATTATGATTGTCCCATGTAGTGACAAAAGTAGTAGTATGTAGCTGGTTGATGCACTTTATTCCAAGCACACTTGATGATTGTTGTTGGGGAAGTTTTCATTTTTCACACCCCATCTTGCATGTGAACTTGGTGCACAATGAGCAACTGCTGGGCTTTCTCTCAGCCCTCAAGCTCAGTCACTTATCTAAGGTAGACGTACCTTAAATCACCACGACACCTAAAACCACCAACTTCTACACCACTCTTTCATTTCAAAAAGGAAATGTAGGCATTCATTACATGACTTATGCATCAATTGCTCAAAAGTTAAGTCATGTACCGACAACTTACATTTCCTCCCTAAAATGAAGAAAGGGTGTAGAAGTTGGTGGTTTTAGGTGTTGTGGTGGTTTAAGGTACGTCTACCTTATTCTTGTGTAAGTAGCTAGTGCAATGCTGTGCACCTGCATTGAGAGTCTCCAGTTGACCACCTAGTACTTCCAAAACCTTCTGTCATATTACGCATGCGCTAGTCATTTTTTTTATCAAGGGACAGTTCAGCATTTTTGCTACATTTCAGGTTCCTTGATGCTCTTTTCATATAATTAATATATATAGGGTAATATCAGGGTAATACACATGTGCTACCTAGGTACTACTTAGGCAATACCTGGGTGATACCTAGGTTTAAAAGGACTATACATCTTGACTCCATGTAAGAAAATCTGGCTATTATTCCTTTATTTTTTCAAAAATCTTTTGTATCAAGTAGCCAGCCCAAATTTTATGCAGCAATTTGGCTAAAATTAGCAACCAAAAATCCAAGTACTGGCATGCGCATTAGGCTTTGTGTGCACACATGTACATGTTTATGCTAGCTAATGAAAGAGCAACACAGTTCACATGAAACTTGAACCCAACCGATTTCATGATGGTGATTTAAGAACATTGTTAGAACAGAAAATGGAGACTGAGGGTCATACCTTCCAGGCAAGGACAAGATACCTATGAATTCAAGATACAAAATAAGCTCCAAAATAAGCCATTACAAGGGGAAGGCATCGCTTTTCACTCAGTAGGTGAGTCAAATGGCGCCATTTCGCACTCACTGCGCACGTGCTCAAGACTTGGTGAGTGCGATTTGTCACGTAGGACAAGTGTGTGTAGTGAACTCTGACACTGTTCTGAGTGAGAAGCGACGCCTTTGCTAGTAGTGAGCAATTGGAACATCATTTGTAATTAGCAAGTTTTTTTGATCGAAGGTTCTTTGAACTTGTAACATCTTTAAATCTGCAAGTCATATGACAATCTCCGAGGTTGTCAAGACAATAGATTTCTGACACTACAAGGAGAAGGTGTCGCTTTTCACTCTGTAGGTGAGCCAAATGGCGCCACTTCACACTCACTGCCTAGGCACTCAAGACTTGGTGAGTGCGATTAGTCACGTAGGACAAGTGTGTACAGTGAACTCTGGCACTGTTTTGAGTGAGAAGCGCGCCTTTGCTGCTAGTGTTAGTCTCATTCTAATTGTTGTGATTTCTAGTTTATAGTAGAATAAATAATCTTTTTTAATAATTATGAAGTTGTGTGCCCTTCACAAGTTCTGATTCTAAATGGTGGTGTCATTACTAAAGTGTCCATTCCCGGCAGGGAAGAGTAGTTTTGTCCCAATGACTCTTTGTCTGGTGGGCACTCGATCATTGACATTACGAACGGACACTTAATTCACGCCGGCCTCGAAAGAGGACCGGAGTTTCTATCCATGGTGCTGTCATTAACTCCTCATTTGCTTAGACAGTGTGTGGTGGATCATGCAGCTGGCTATGATGGAATTACTGAATATTATTCTGTTGATCCAGCTAGTACTAATTGCATATTGAAGCACGAATTGTGTTATAACCCCTAAAGGACCAAGGATTCATGGTTTCAAAATGGCTAAATTCAATTGATCATATTGTGAAACATATAATTCAGATGAGACCAAATTTTATATCACCAGGATCAATGAAGAGTATTGTATGTGTTGGTCAAAATATAAATAAATTTGAACTAAAAGAAGATCATATAAGACTTGCTCAAACATGCTAAAAAAAACATGAGGTCCAATACAGGCTTCTTGGTCCTTTAAGGGACGGTTAAACTTTGCTGGTTTTTTTAAAGTTCACTCAAATTCTGTTACTAGAATTGCATGCTCCGGTCTAGTGTCATAGCTAGCGTACCTTATCCATCTACACTCATGCTTTGTTTAACGTAACCCATTCGTGAAGGACGCCCTTAAACTCCATCCATCATCCATGCAACTTTTCCTCCATTAAGTACATTATTCATCCATCAAGTACACTACTACAACTACTTCTCATCCATTTGGTCACCTGTTACAGAAATATTTCATCCATCAGCTCATGGGTTACGTCGTGTAACCTGCCTCGTCCCCTACCGGGAACTCGACGGTTACCATACTCATAACTGAAATGAGAAATGAGGCTTACCACTGGTACCGAGTACCTTGGGCATGGCTAGATTGATACCACATTACAATGTGTAGCTCATGATTGAAATCTAATTATAGTTTCTCAATTGTGCCAAAATGACATGCATTCCCAAACAAGTTTTGAAATTTTCATTTTTTAAAAAACAATCTTGGTTAAGTGAAAACATATTGAACTCGAATTTTTAAAAAATCCAACAAGGAGGTGAATAGATCTAGATAGGTGAGGAAGCTAGAGTAATTAGGGCTGATTTGTGCTTAGGAAATTTTTAGTAGCGTTTCTAAATTATAGTGAATGTCATATACGGAAAACTAATAAGGAAAAGGTGTTCACATGACCAGTAAAGGAATTGAAAAATTGGGACCAGCGAGAAAGAATTCAAGATTTCAAAAGTCATGAATTTTGAATTTTCAAGAAAAATTCCGTAGAATTGTCGCTTTTGTGGTATGGTCTTATTATCACACCTACAGCATCCTACTACTTGGACAAATAATTCCCACTTGAAGGTAAAACCATCAAATTTAAAGAGCCAGTGAGAGTATTGATTTTATGCTGGCTACCAATCCTTTGAATAGGAACTTACGTTGGATGCACTTTTTAGTTACAAACAATTTTTTGTTTATATTTGAAGTGTTTATTCATTTTTTATAAGTTTCATTGAAAATCATGCATAGAATAAAATTTCATCAAAATCCAATACTTCAACACAATAAAGTTATTATTTAATTCAAAAAAAATTGAACCTTGTGCATGGAATCTTACTTCATGTTAGAGTCTTATTTATTCATATTCCAAAATGCCGAAACTTCAGTGGTTGAAATTTTGAAATCAAAGTTGGGTTTGAAATTTTTTGGGTTAGGTAATAACTTAATGTGTTAAAACCTTCAAATAACAATACATCTAATACTTAAATCTATATCATTTACATAACTCTAGGTGTCATCAATTTATCATGATTAATTTAACTCTAAGTTCAGTGAACTACTTTACTGTTTCATGCCATTTTATAAATCAAAAATTTAAAACCAATCAATAACCTCTACCTCCTTTCTACATAGGAACACCCTCATAAGTACATCTAATGTTTTAAGCATGTAATTTTTCTCTTTCATTCATTTATCTTGTTTAGTTTGTAGAAGCCATATTTCTATACTGATGCTTGTGGAATCACCATCACCTTTTTATAAATACTAATTAATGTTGGATGAACATAAAAAAAAGAACTATGCAAAATATGACAATACATCTAAAACACGCAATTCGCTATTTATGCACTTGGTCAAGTGCGTTCATTTCATAAGCAATTCTTGCTTAAATTTTTTTGTGTAAAAAGTTCTCTAAAAAAGAACGATTTTGTCGTTCTACAATTACTTTCATTGTAAACAAACAATTATTTAATTTAATTTATATTCTTATCTTTATCTTTTATCTTTATCTTTTATTTTATTTTTTCTTTTATCTTTTCTTTATCTTGTTTCATTTATCTTATTTCTTTCTTGTCTTCAATTTCTTTTCCTTCTTGTCTTCCTTCTTGTCTTCTTCTTTTTCTTCTATTTTTTTTCATTCCTCTTGTGGCAGCCGCAAATCCTTCGCCCGCACCAAAGACACAATTTTTTTTTTTTTTTTTTAATTTTTTTTTTTTTTTTTAATTTTTTGTTTGGGGCTCATGAACCCTAAATTTTTATTTTTTTAAATTTCTATTTTCAGGGTTCATGAGCCCCAAACAAAAATTAAAAAAAAAAAAAAAAAAAAAAAAAAAAAAAAAAAATTGTGTCTTTGGTGCGGGCGAAGGATTTGCGGCTGCCACAAGAGGAATGAAAAAAAATAGAAGAAAAAGAAGAAGACAAGAAGGAAGACAAGAAGGAAAAGAAATTGAAGACAAGAAAGAAATAAGATAAATGAAACAAGATAAAGAAAAGATAAAAGGAAAAATAAAATAAAAGATAAAGATAAAAGATAAAGATAAGAATATAAATTAAATTAAATAATTGTTTGTTTACAATGAAAGTAATTGTAGAACAACAAAAATGGTTGTTTTTTAGACAGTTTTTTAGACAATATTTTTAATGCTTCCGGGGACCAAGTGCATGATTATATGGCCAAGTGCGTAAATAGCGAATTGCGTGTTCTAACTACATCCACCATGGACTTCCGCTCACATTCTCTCCACAAACTCAAGAAGTTCACATCATTCTTGCTATGTTTAGACTTTGTCATATTGTTCTTCACTATCATAATATAACTTGATAAACAATCTATGAAGTTACTCCTCTGTAATTTTTATATTATTCGTGCCAAAGACCTCCAATAGTTTCAACACCCTCTCTATATACAATGTCTTCAATCTGATAATCCTTCATTTTTAAAGCTAATCCTCCATTTATAATGTCACTTCTTTTTTCACCCTAAAGTTATGATGAAGGTTCATTTTTTTTCTTGCACTTTGTCATAACATTTTGGCCTAGTGGAGAAACCATCCTTGCAAAGCCTATGTAACACCTAGAATTTTTTGTTCCTTTAACTAAAAGGGTTATTTTCCTTAGGTTATTTTACTAAAAAGAAATGTAGAAGTGTATAGAATAAGAAGATTTAAAGAAAAGAATTTAAAGGAGACAAAGACACAAAGAAGGCATTGTAAAATTCTTTGTTTTTCTATTGCTTTGTCTCCTATACGAAGATTCCTTCTTTTATTTTTCTTTAGTACAATTATCACTTGAGATAAAATTGTACCACGTGAAATAGAAATTTGAAATCAAATTGGTACCAAGTTGAACACATTAAATAGTTTTCTACACAGATAGAACTCTATGAGACCAAGAATGTTATCGATAGAAGGTTCATTTTTTCCCCCTTACCCTTCTTTTGACATCCAACTCCAGTGCAACCTTCGAAAAAATAAAGCCATTAAGATAGACTTAAAGAAATCCATGAAGACCACATGAACCAGGCTATAGACTTCTAGTGAACGAAGTCATCTTTCACTTATTTCCAAGAATGTCTAACAATAGTGACGATTCTAGATGGAAGGTGTGATATTTTTTGAAACAGAGCTAATATGGAAATTGGTAGGCAGAGTTCATGGGCAGAATAGCCTATCGGTATTGGATGATTCAATGCACAAAATTATTTATCAAAACACTTGGTTATTGAAGAGTTTAGGAAAGTTTCAAGGTTTGACAAACTTTTCACTTGAAAATTTGTGTAAGATTATCTACTAGGAATAAAATATAGAACCGTGTATATATATATATATATATATATATATATATATATATATATATATATATATATATATATATATATATATATATATATATATATATATATATATATATATATATATATATATATATATATATTTTTATATATATAAGTATTAAGTACTTAGGTATCCATGTCACTACCCTGACTGATATCCGTCACAATACCATGTTTTATATCCACATTTTATATCCATATTTTTCATCCAAACTTCCATCGTGTTCTCAAATCATTCTCCATAGTTTCCATGATGTTCCCCAAAGGTTCGCATCACATTCCCTAATGTTCCTGTTATGTTCCCTATGTTTCCTAATGCTCCCAAGTTCTCTTTTATGTCCCCAAAGTTCTCATGTTCATTTTGTGTTCCCAATTGATTCCCATATTCCCAATGCAAATGTTGGTGCATTGCAATAGGGTGTTTGCTAGAGAGTGTGTGTGTGTGTGTATATATATATATATATATATATATATATATATATATATATATATATATATATATATATATATATATATATATATATATATATATATATATATATAATTTATTTTAAAATTTGGATGATTTGTGGATATATTTGTGAATGATTTTTTTAAACACAAAAGGAGTTTTATTCCACATGGACTGACGGAGCTTTCACTCAAGGAAATAAGGGCCGCTTTACATGACACGCTAAGGCCAACCAAATCATAGAAAAATAGTGGCTCATCCCAAAAAAGAAGGGAGCTCTGATATGGTTTGAGGGAAGTGAATTGGATTTGCATTTTGGTCCAACCCAATTCTCTTCTTTTGGACCCTGTCAGATTTTGTCTTTAGTGCATTAGAATATGATTTCAGCCCATTAGAAATTAAATTTCAGGGAATGACGTTGACTTCATCATGCAAAGGCCTTGGGGTTGATTTCAAGGAATAGATCAATCACATACAAGGATTCACACATGTCAGACCTCCAAATTGGCCTTGGCCCGCCACGTAAGAGCATCTCCACTAACACTCTGGATATTGCTCTGGCTATGGAAAAATGAATGAGACTAGGTTGGTGAACGATTTATTTGACCCGTGACATTGAATAATCCACTAAAAATCAGGGCCCTCAAAATCACTTACTAGTGTATCTCCTCTTCTAATTGCACATCATAATTGCACAATCCATGCATGATGACTTGTAAATGGCTCACTTACTATTTTCAAGAGTCTAATTCATTGATGTTGGTGGGGGAACTACATGATGAGATTTGACCTTTTGGATGACCTTCAGAGTGCAATCCAGAATGCTAGTGGAGATGCTCTAATGAAGGGCTAACTTCTAACTTGTACCTTCACATACAAGTTAAAAGTTGCAGGGGGCGACCTTATCCACAAAGACAGGGCATGTACTGTACTGTACAATTTCAAAGTTACTTGACTTTGTCAAGTGGGTCAGCATGATTCCAAATTTCTTGCTTTTGTCTTGTACAGAGGTTACATCATAAATAACATTATGCAAGGTCTAGGAGTTTTTCAAGACATAACTTTTGTAGCCCCGGCCTTTCAAAAGGTTGTCTCTCTTTTGTGATTATCGAAACTTCCAAATTTACAAATTTAAAGGGATAAGGAGAATTTGAAGGTAGATCCAAGCATTAATTTTACAATCTTCATCCAAAATTTGAAGGGGCATAGATTTCTCTTGCATTGGTGTGGACACTCTACAAAAATATTTGCACGCTCTCTAAATCATTGCAAAAGGAAACATAAGGAAAGTCACCCCATTTGTGCCGCTATGTAATAATATTGTATCATTGATACATATCAATTTTTTCAATGTAAGACAATGATACATAGTGATTACAAAGTGGCATGAGCGGCACCTCTCCTACATGCATGATTACAAAATGGCATGAGTAGCTCCCCTCACCACTGACGCCCCTCCCACATGCAGTGAGCTGGAAAACCCAAAAGGACATTACAAATTTAGAGGGCCTTGGCCATTTTGTAACAGCCCCTTCTAAACACCCCCCTTCCCTCTACGGGCCTAGGCAATGCTAGTAGACTTCCTTTGTTGTAGCTGCAAGAGAAGCTCTAACCATAGTTATGTACACCCGGAAGTGTTTTCCCCTGTAATTCAAAATTGCATAGGATAAGTTAGTTTACTGCAAAACAATCTCATTAAAAATGCCCCCTGCTTCAAGACAAGCAACTATATTACGAAGGGCTCTATCACCAATAGAAAGGATAGTCTTTGGGCACCAAAGAATAACGCCAAAGCATGGTGACAAAGGCCCAACTTGGCATTAGCTTGGACCTTGGACACCTCGCTCTGAGGACACTATTCCTTGGTGTCTAAGTACCCCATTTCTACTAGTATATACAGTAGCTTGTGTAACACATGCTCTTTTCAAGTTGTACAAAAGCACTCAAACTTCCTCACGAGAGCATACACCATGGTATCTTATGTCATTACCTGAGAGCTTGAGGCATGCCCATGTGCGCATCAATAATCATTGTAAACACACATTTTCTCTATCATTATGACTTTTGGTTGCTGCCGTGTCACTACCTGCATACAATTTTCAAATTTACTTGATGCACTTCTATGACATGTCTTTCTTTTTTTATTTTATTCTTAAATTTTAATTTAAATGAATATTTAAACAATCAATGTGAATTCAATAGAAGGCTGAAAAGATACATCAATGTACCTAGGCGAAAACACATTCATTTCTTCATTGCCCAGGGTACTGTAGCAGACAGCTCTGGATTTCAGTGGGTTTTTCCACTGTGGTTGAGACTACCAAAAATAGAATGGGTTAAATTAGAAAGTAACCGTACAATTCTATTCTCAACTCGAGAGCACACATTTTATTAAAATTTGAGAATCATCCGATGGTGGGATCGGAAGATTATAGTATGTATTTGAATTGTATAATGCACGCTCAAAAACGAGATTTTTGGGGGTGTGTGACTTCAAAGTTAAATAGAATTTGAGGTAAATTTTCAAAAATAAAAGCAAAGAAGTTCAGCTATGCCCTATGTCAACACCTCTCCGTTGCAATCTTTCATATCAAAAATAGACTCACACATAATTATTGTGAGATTTATAAGTGAAAGTGACTTGTCCATGTACGGTTTAGGACAAAAATTTATACGTTGAAAATTGACAGGAGTGGGTACATTAGTCAAGATCGGATTACACACACTAATGGAAGATGAAGAAGAGAACACAATCCAAAAAAATAAAACAAGATAACAAACTTCCAAACACAAGAAATACTACACAATACATATGTTGTATTTGTAAGTATTTACTGTATTTTCAAGTATTTGCAATATTTTTGCGTTTTGTTGATAGGTATTTTGATAGTTGTACAATTCCAAATTGAAAATTTCTTTTTCTGGAAGATGTATAATGTATGTGGCATATTCTGAACTTCAAAACTGAAGTTTGAATTCTTCACGGATTCTCTGCTATTTGCATTTCGAACGTTGCAGTGACCATAATGTGGTCAGCTGGGCACTAAAGGGTTAAGTCAGATGTCCCGTCGGTGTCTATTTAGTGTTGGCAACATTATTTTACAACAACCAACACCATCTGTGTTGCATCCATCTATTTTTAATCTTTCACTTCATAACAATCCTTTTCACATTCTTGTACTCCATTAACCCCTCAAGGCCCAAGAGGCCTAAAAGTGTCCCTTCTCCGGTCAAACTTAGTTTTCACTCTGAAAAAATCATTTTTCCATTCGATTTGAACTAATAAAGTAAAGGTAATCAAGTCTAGTTTTTATTCCACTTTACGATTCATCAAAATTTCAATTATTCAATCTTTTATAGCAATTACCAATTCAATGGGTTAAGGGTCAATTTGTTCTTCAACATAGTTTTCCTTTCAAATTTTTCAAATTTAAAACTTTATGTGACTTTTAAATATACTAAAGTTTTTTGATTGTGATTTACACCCAAGATAAAATTTTCATCAATTTTGGATACTTATTGTAATTAATATAATTTTTTGAAGACATAAAGCTTAAGAAAATTATAATAATTTGAATTTTCTAGAAAAAATTATGAAAAAATCAATATTTATAGCAAACATATAGTTTCATCTATAAACAATATTTTCAAAATGTTTTTCTCAAATTTAAAACGAGAAATTGAGATACAGATCAAAGTTTGACTACATTGTGAAGGTGATGGGCCTTGAGGGGTTAACAGAGGCTCACACACCTAAGGTTCTTTAGCTCTTCTCTGCAACACCTCAAAATCTGACCTCTATTCCCGAATTACTCTAGCATATCCTTTAATCATGTTACTGTTACTGTTGAAAAGGGTGGACTCCACTAACTGCTAAAGAACCATATGCAATGTTGTATTGCTTTAAGAGAAATGCCACCCCAATGATTGCTACACTATGATGCAACTTTTCTGAAGCTGACTAAAGGCCGGTTTAGACTATGGTGGAGAAGTCCACCAGTCAAGAATTTTAGGGAAATGGAGCAATATGATTGGAGCAAATTTTGTACTTCACCGGTTGGGGTTTACACCATGTCCAAGACTTGTCCGGTGGAGAACTTCAAGCATGGATGAGAAAATGACATGGCAGCCAACATGGCAACACTTTTTGCAAGGGGAGTTATCCGGAGGTCAAGTTTTTGGGCAACCTCAAAGCCTCAGACAAGAAACTTGGCCTCTGGAGAACTCCAACTTGATTAAAATCACTATTTTTGTGGACACTCCAAATCTGCCATTTCCAATACAAGGATCAAAAGTGCAATTTAACCCCTAACTGCCCAACCATGCATATTTTGCATGATGTACAGATTTCATCCGTAGTTTCTCATCCGTCATGCACTTTTTGTAGTGTGATTTTTTTACTGAATTTTTTATGAGAATTTGGCTTGATGTATGTGTGATCCGATCAAAAAGGAAACAATTTCTGAAAAAGTTATGCCTCATTTTGTGTTGCAGTGTTTCACCCAAATTTTTGAAAATTTTAGTCTAAAAGTGTTCTTGAAAAAATAAACTCATAAAATCAAGCATCCAAAAAATCTCCAAAAATCACTACACCTAGAGTACTACATTATAACCCATCACAACAAATTTCATCCACAAACTATCAATATAATATTCGTAATCGAATTAAAAAATAATTTTTTATTTAATGTTTCAAAATTTGTAGAAAAAAATTAGTGATAGCAATCATAAATCTAACCGTATGGATAGAATCTAAAATTCAAAATGTATAACTTTTATTCATACATCAAGTTCCAAATATTCATGTTAGTTGCATTTTATAATGCATCTTTGCAAAACTACCCAAACAGGACATAAGTGAGGACGTTTAGGGGTTAAACTTATTAAATATATTTTTTGCATTCTCTACCTTATGATCTATTCCTACACGACTACAATAATATGTTGCAACTTTTTTGTAGAATTTTTGACAGCAAAAATTGAAAGATTATAACATTTGAAGTGAAGAGTATTTTTTGGTTTTAACTTCTAAACGTCCCTAGCTTTTTTGGGTTCAAAACATCATTGCTTTTGAAGTGTGATAGGTCTAAATGTAAGTGAGGTATAGACATCTCAACTGTACAATCTTGTAGTGTACATGTTGTAAATGACGTGAATCAAATTTAGAGTCATTTAGCCACATAGATTGCAAGATTATAATGTTTTAATGTTAAAATGAATGCTGAAATTTGCCTAGCAACACAATAGAGTTAAAATTCTAATTCTAAACCTACCCAAATGAAAAAAAAAAAAAAAAAACTATAAAGTAATTCAAAATCATCATATAAACACATAGGTAAAAGAAATTATCATCAAAATGACTTAATGTCAAAAAGTAGCAAAAAAAAGGTTGCAAAAAGTGATCTTGGGTTGAACCCCCTTTTACTAAAATGCTTTTTAGAAATTCACAACATCTTGGATTGAAGTGAAATTTTAACCACACAAACTAAACTAGTATACGCAACTTTTTCAACAATATTTATTGGAAATAAAGACTTTATGAAGGAGAAAAAGGCCGCCAAAGTTCATTGTAATCCAAAAACATTCAGATTTTGGATGTTGAATGATTTTCAAACATTTATAATTGTTTGGATTGACATTAAAATTTACCATAATAACTAGACTTCAAAGAGAATCTAATCCAACTGAAAATAAAAATGGATGAAAATTGGATGAAAATTGGATGAAAATAAAAATTGGATGAAGGAGAAACAAGCCCCCAAAGTTGCAAATTCACCACACAAACTAGAAGAGTGAATGCAGATTTTTCAACAAGTTTTATTGAATTTGGACGCTGGATGCAAAAGTTCCACCTTTTCAAAGTCGAAAGCAGCCCAAAAAACGTCCAAAAGATGCCCGCCGGGACCATTAGGGGTTAAGGTTTCTATAATGGCTAGCCAAAAGTCTCAAATTGGTGAGGTTATCTGGTAGACTTTTCGGGTTGGTGGTTATCCTACAACCGGTCAAGACTTCTTAAGACATTATTTATTGTCTTTCCATCCTGTCCGGCATCCCATGGGTTGCCTCAAATAACCATATCTTGGGCAAAAATTCTTGACCGTTTGATGTACTCCTCCGCCGTAGTCTCAATCGACCCTAACTATAGCCAAAAAGCAAAATTATTTTTAGAAAGTGCTGAATTTGGACCAAACACTCATTCCATTATTGTAAAAATATTTATCCATATTGACATATTTTCATCTATTTGAGCAAATTCTCATTCAATTATGATGACTTCATCTGAAATATAGATGAAAGTGCTATAATGTTTGTTTCACTAGTGCCACCTGTTCGAAAATGAGAAACTGCAGAAAATCCCAATTTTGATGACTAAGTTACAAAAAAAATTCAGTAACCTTTTTTTTTAATAAAATTTCATAGTTGAATTTTATTTCTTAGCATATGCATTGATCATGATATAGTTGTTTAACCCCTAAATGCCCACAGTCCTCTCTAGATTTAGAGAATTGCAAAGATGCATTATAAAATGTAACTAAGAGGGATATTTTGAACTTGATGTATGAATAAACGTTGTACATTATGAATTTTAGATTCTATCCGTACTGTCAGAGTGTTAGATCTATGATTGCTATCACCAATATTTTGTATAAAATTTGAAATTTAAGATTTTGAAATCCATTTGTAATTTGAGTACAAATAAGATATTGACAATCTATGGATGAAATTTGTTGTGATGAGTTGAAATGTAATACTCTAAATGTAGTGATTTTTGGAGATTTTTTGGTTGCTTAATTTTATGAGTTGACTTTTTCAAAAGCACTTTTGAACATTTTTGAAATAAAATCTTAGAAATTTTTGGTGAATCATTGCAACATGAAATGAGGCATAAAGATTTCGCAGATCATCCCCCTTTCTAATTGGTTCTCAAATGTATGAAGCTAACTTCCTGTAAAATCTATAGTAAAAAATTCACATTGCAAAAAGTACATGACAGATGAGAAAACGTGGATGAAATTTGTACATCGTCCAAAAAATGAATGCCTAGGTAGTTAAAGGTTAAGGATTAATTAAACTTTAGAGATCTCAATTGAGTTGAATGATTGTTTTATTGTCATGTTACAGGTCTTATGTAGTTGATTTCTAAGTTTTGTATCTTTTCACTAGTAAAAAAGGTGGCGCTCCCCAAGGAGATGCCCAAACAAAATCATTGTGCATGTGTGGAATTGGGCACCACGTGCCTGGGCAACTCCCTCGGCAATGCTTCCTTTTCTAATAGTTTTTGCAATCAATTATTTTCCAACATTTTGTTGTGAGATTTACTAGGAGATTTCCCCTCACTAATCTTGATTTAGGCAGGCTAAACAACTTGAGAATATTTAGTATACTAATATTAAATATTTCAGTATAATATTATTACTTGTGAGTTAAACTTTCAATATTTTTCTTTTTTTAAAACTTACACTTTATAATTATAATAGTCACTTTCTGTTAATAATAAATCACACTAATTCAAGCATGAAATAATTTAACAAGCATTTCATTATCTTTACTCTACTTTGAATATCATGAACTCTCATATAGTCATGTCTTGAGATGGTGTTCAAATGAGTTTTTGGCACCACGCTCTTACATTGGAGCTTGGTGCCTAAGTTCATCTTTTCTATTAAAGTGGAGGCACATAATACCGTCCATTTAAGTTATTGTGTTTGGAATTTTTGAAAATCAAATTGAGACTATTTTTGACATATAAAATTCATGAATAAAAGTGAAAAGAAAAGAAAATCTCAATTAAAATGTAATTTATATGAATTTTGAAAGTGAAAAGTTAATATTACTCCACTTGTGACATATAGGTGGTGATTTTTTCAACACAAAAAGTATCATGAATTGCATCTTGGATGTCCCAATTCCATTCTTTTATAGAAGCTCTAATTGAATGACAAATGGTTATTTTTAATTAGGTTCTTTGAGGATTACAAGTGGTCAAATTTAGGTTCTTTGGGTGGCCATAGCTGAGGCACCTGTAGTATCAGAATGGGGGGTGGACGGATTTCGGTTTCTTCGCCTTAGTGTAGTTTTCATTCAAAAGATGGATGATCAATGTTGCATATTAATCCCAAAAGGACTGGAGTGTTTTTCCTCCAAAAACACTCCAATGCTGCCATTTTTACTCCCCTATGCAAAAAATCCAAAAAAATGTTATTTTTTACCTTCTAACCGTAAGATCTTGTCCTAAAATACTTGAAAAACATACACAACTAATTTTGTTGATTTTAACCGCACATATTGCAAGATAATTACGTTTGATGAAAAAACACCCCAAAAAAACACATGCCCGAAAATTTCAGATGCGTTTGACCATGACTACATCAAAAAAACCTCACTACCAAAACCTGTCGCACTTCACTTTCACATTCTATATGATGTTACTTAGTTGTGTACTAATTTTTGTTGCGTTTGGAGATGTTTAGGATGTTGAAGAACACCCTACACTTGTTGGGGTTTAAAAGTTTAGAAAAGACTCTTTGTTTTTGGAATTGCAATATTTTCGACTTTCTTTATTTAAAATATGAATCCAAGCGATGAAACATAAGTACATTCCACCTTTTATAGAATGGCGAAAAAAAATTTGAAAAAAAAAAAAATCTCCAAGTTTTAGAAGACATGTAGCATATTTTCTAAGAATTTTGGGAGTTAGGGGGGAAATAAAGGGTGGAGGAAGGGAATCGATCACCCAACCCATTCCAATGTTCATGACCCCACTAACTCTCAAGGTGGACTGCCACGTGGCAGTCCTTTATTGGACGTTTTTATTTTTATCTTAATAAAATGATTTTAATTTTCAAAAATTTAAATAATAAATTTTTAGTTATAAATAATAACTTTTAATCAAAAATAATAATTTTCAGTTAAATTTTTTTTTAAATTTAAAAAAAAAAAAAATTTAATTTTTTTAAAAATATATATTTTTTTTTTTAAATATATTTTTTTTATTAATTTTAATGAGTCTGGAAAATGCGGTGGTCTTTTGCCCCCAACAGTCCACCCCATTTTTCACACTCCGCCCATCTTGTTGCCCCCTCCTCCCAAAAAAATAAAAAATTCAACTATTTCTTTACAGCCCTGCTGCCCTTTCTCCCAAAAAAAACACATTTCCCCTCATAACTTCTACATACGGTGTTGAAATTCAAAATAAGAAGAATCCCCATTTTTGTTGCACATTGGGGAATCCACTATTAAATTTCCTTCAAAATTCGATTAACAATGTGTTCACCGGAACCTAACCGGTTCTCTAAATGTCCTAGTTAGGACACTTGGTCCTTTAGGGATTAAAAATGTTTTGGTAAGGAAAAAGAAACCCTAGTCTTTGAATTGCATTTCAAAATAAAATTTAAATACCCAAGTAACAGCTTTTGTCTATTTCAAACATCAATATAAACTCGTCAGGCGGTCTTCCACCTAGGTACTTGATGACTTGTTAGTAAAGCGGGTTGCCGTTTGTTTTAAAAAATAAAGAATAAAAACATCAATATCAATTGCCAAAATTGCAGGAATTCACTTAACCCTTTTGTGCCTAGCTAACCACATTATGGTCACTACAACCTCGGAAATGCAAATAGCAGGGAATATGTGAAGAATTGGAACTTCAGTTCTGAAGTTCAAATTTACAGAGTTACATTACACACTTTCCAGAAAAAGAAATTTTCAATTTGGAATTGTACAACTATCAAAATACCTATCAACAAAGCGAAAATACTGCAAATACTTGAAAATACAGTAAATACTTACAGATACAACAAATGTACTATGCAGTATTTCTTGTGTTTGGAAGTTTGTTATCATGTTTTATTTTTTTGGATTGTGTTCTCTTGTTCATCTTCCATTGGTGTGTGTAATCCAATCTTGACTAATGTACCCACTCCTTTCAATTTTCAACATATAAAATTTTGTCCTAACCGTGTAACTAAGGATAAGTCACTTTCACTTATAAAACTCACAATAATTATGTGTGAGTATATTCCTGATATGAAAGATTGCAACGGAGAGGTGTTGATATAGGGCATTGCTGAACTTCTTTACTTTCAGTTTTTGAAAATTTAATCGCATTTAACTTTGAAGTCGCACACCCCCCAAAATCTCATTTTTGAGCGTGCATTATACAATTCAAATACATACTATAATCTTCCAATTATACCATTGGATGATTCTCTAATTTTAGTAAAATGTGTGCTCTCTAGTTGAGAATAGAATTGTACAGTTACTTTCTAATTTAATCCATTCTACTTCTAGTAGTCTCAATTATGGTGGAAAAATCCACTGAAATCCACTGCTCCTAGCTACAGTACCCTGGGCACTAAAGGGTTAAGGTGGAGGCACCAATACTTGTTAGTTCAAGGATTCTGATCTATTTAGAGCAATGGTTTTCAATGATAAAAAATTGCAACACATAAAACTTTGGGTTTAATAACCAAGCTAAACTTTTAATTAATTTTGTCACAATGTATGATTTTGTTCTAAATTTTCAAACTTAATCTACATAGACCACTATTGATGTTAGTAGGGGAACCAATACTTGTTTTTCATTTCTAGTCCAATTAGTTTGCTAACTTGGCATTCATAATTGATCACCAAACTGCTACAACTAATGGTTGTGATAATTTGATTGGGAACTCACAAAGTTGAAACAAGTGCTTGCATAGGTAATTGGAATTGGTCTCTAATAGGTTCTGATGCTTCTACCTTAGGATATACGATGTCAGCTTCGACTCTAATCCCCTCCTTTACGTTAATGCAAACACTATTCACCCATTGGTGCCATTTTTTGAAATTTTCATTTTGGGCACCCTAGGGAATTTTTTTGGCAATTTTTTTGCAAATTTGGGGCCATCATTAGCGGAGATATACGGCCTCAACAAGGCCTCTATGCCTTAAGAAACCGTTGATCTGTAGTGTATCATCAACAACCAATCAAAAAAAAAATTTAATTTTAAAATAAAAATTTGCAATCTAATGTGGCAAACCATTGTCCATATCAAACTTCGATTTAACCCCTAACTGCCTACAACCCTCTCCAAATTTGGCAGTTTTGCAAATATGCATTATAAAATGTAATTAGAGGGATATTTTGAACTTGATGTATGAATAAAAGTTGTACATTATGAATTTTGGATTATATCCGTACAGTTAGATTTATGATTGCAATCACCAATGTTTTTGTATAAAAACTGAAACTTAAAATTCAACATTATTTTGTAATTCGATTACAAATAAGATATTGACAATTTGTGGATGAAATTTGTTGTGATGGGTTGAAATGTAATACTCTAAGTGTAGTGATTTTTGGAGATTTTTTGGTTGTTTAATTTTATGAGTTGATTTTTTCAAGAGCAATTTTGAATACTTTTGAACTAAGATCTTAGAAATATTTGGTGTATCACTGCAACATGAAATGAGGCATAAAATTTTCACTAATCATCCCCATTCTAATCGGTTCTCACATGCATGAAGTTAATTCCCCATAAAATCTGTAGTAAAAAACTCACATTGCAAAAGGTGCATGACGGATGAGAAAACGTGAATGCAATCTATACATTGTTCAAAAATGGACACTTAGGCACTTAAGGATTAAAAATCAATCATTTAATATTTTTTTGTAATTTTAATTTTTTTAAATTCTGGCTAGTTGACTTCAACTGATCCAAACTGGGAGTCTTGTTGAAGTCTTATATCTCCCCTAATAATGGCCCTAAATTAGTCTAGGGGGACCCCCTCGAATTTTAAATCTTTGGAAGAGGTTTTTATTTTTTATTTTTAAGGTGGGCCCGCATGTACAAAATAGGGAGCATGTTTTGTCCTCTTGCATTAACGTCGGGGGGGGGGGGGGGGGGAGGGGAGGGGAGGGGAGGGGAGTGTTGAGTCGGGGCAATGTCATAGCATCACAACAAATTTTACTCAAAGTACTTGCTAGTCACTCTTCTATTACACTAATATGAGTGACCTAACTAATTATGACCTTTACACTTGAATGTAGAGGTTTTTGGTTATAATACAATCAACCCTCCTTTATTGTTAGGCTTGTAGAGTAAGAATTTTATAACATTTGGACAACTATCACAGATAACCAGAAATGAGGATGGATTTTTTTAATTATAACATTTACAAAAGGAACAGTAAACCATGTGAGGCCAATGAAAGATAACATGTATTCATTGAAAAGGCTCAAAATATGAAAGAATGTCAATTTGTCAACAAGTATAATGTTTAGATAAAGCTACTTCCTTTTGGATTGGTAAACACTTTATTTGGCAATCAATAGTATTATTGTTTTGTTGAGCAAGATACAAGTGCAATGTATCAATGGCAACTTGCACCTCATGAAATGACACTATACCCTCTCGTGGAAAAACTACTTCTTTGATTTAATTTACACACTTATAAAGATTATCAATCCATCTCGATACACAGCAATCTATGCAAGAACAATGATAGCAAGAATGTGCTCTCTCCTTAAATAGTAGACATGTTAAGCTCATAGTGAATGTGTAGCATGCAAGGAGCCATTACAAAAAAAATGAGTGAACGACTTTGGTGTTTCAACAACAATATAAAAATGTGTCAGAAAGCTTGCATGTTAAAGACACCTTGTTAATCCTATGGTTAGATCTATGATTGCTATCACCAATGTTTTTGTATAAAATTTGAAACTCAAAATCCAATTTTTTTTGTAATTCGATTACAAATAAGATATTGACAATTTGTGGATGAAATTTGTTGTGCTTGGTTGAAATGCAATACTCTAAGTGTAGTGATTTTTGGAGATTTTCTGGTTTCTTGATTTTATGAGTTGACTTTTTTAAGAACACTTTTACACTGAAATCTTCAATTTTTTTGGTGAATCACTACAACATGAAATGAGGCATCAAACGTTTCACAAATCATATCCTTTCTCATCGGATCACACATGCATGAAGTTAACTTCCTATAAAATCTATAGTAAAAAATCCACACAGCAAAAAGTGCATGACGTATGAGAAAACATAGATGAAATTTGTACATCGTCCGAAAAATGGACGCTAAGACAGTTAAGGGTTAATGAACTCAAATTGTTGATAACAACCTACCTAAACCATGTAGATTTTGCTAACATTTATCATCACCTACCGGAAAAACCATGTACTCATCCACCCCATTTAGAATAATCTAACTACTATAGATTGGAGGTGCATTAACGCCAAAGCGTGCAAGGAGCCCTATAGGATAATATTTGGTTGTTTTTCAATTTAACGTTAATTTTCACTTAGTTCCTAATTTCAAATGAAAATGGTCCCAATTAAGAAAATTTGGGGGCCTATCTTCTACTTTTTAGTCCAATTTACCATTCTTCAAAATTGTTAAACTGCATTTTTACTGCACTTTAAAGTTCAAAACCCTAAAATTCCAATATTAATTGCAGAAAAGGTTTTTCTATCAAATTTCTTATTATGTAAGATCAAGAAGCATGCCATCTACACCTTGTTGTTGATCACTACTATTTACATTTCCCGTAAAAATTTCATACTATTCTAAGCATTTTTGTAATTACTATGATTTTTAGAAGAAAAAAACTTTGAAATATCTTATAAAACTTAGTTTTATTTAAATAATTATGAAAAATCAGGGTAAATCAGTTTAACAATACCTTATATGGGAAATATCATAAAATATAATATACTTTAAATTGTGAGAAATTAATGAGGTTTGACTGGATAATTGTAATGTGGACATTTATTATACGGGTTAACACTATGAAGAGGAGAACAAGAGTAATAATTAACCATTAATACTCATGACATGGTTTTCAGTGTATACAAAGTATGAACACCATAACATTTAGAATAGAATAACAATAAACCAGGTAACAATAAAGGAGGGTCGACTGTAATGTCCATCCTATGCACATAAGAACCTAGGGTTGATTTGGGGTACACGAATAATTAGCGTTTTGAAAATTTATAGTCTTTTAAAAAAATACGTGTTAGAAGAATTTAGAATTTATTTTCAATCAATTGCCAACAAGATTCAACAAATACTAAGATAGATTAATAATAGGACTGATCAGCTGCACTTTGTAAATGAAAGCATGAAATTCTCTAAGAATGGATAAAAAATACTTGTATTTAATGCTGAAAATTCAGGGTACTAGGTGAGAGAGCCACAAAATATGAGCACAATATAGTGCGAGATCTCTACTGCAACCCTCAACATGACCCAATTTTTTTTGATACACTCCAGAAGAGGCCAAATATAGTACATAAGGATTGTGAAAGCATGCGAGCTCTAAAAGCATGAGGGCCTTACTAGCAAAATATTTGGGATTATAGCTAAGTTAAGAAGGATCTTTTTTTAAGATTCGGGAACTACATTGAACGATCCACATGACAATGTGCAAGTGGTGTTCTCATTCTATTCCGTGTGCACATAGAGATTGTAGGGTGGGCTATAAACCTCTAGTACACTCCATAAATAATGGTGTTGAGGGTCATATTGAGGGTTGCCGAGGAGATGCTCTCATATCTGAATACGTCTGTCTAGAGCTAATTTTAGAATATAGGGCTCGGTATCCATGATTGATGGACAATAATCAATGATTATAGTGATTGTGATTGGTTCATGGACTATATAGAGGGACACATAGCGATTCAAGGGTGCAGAGACGATCGCTTATGACATCATATTTTGAATGTAAATAATGATAATGGCCTCAAGCGCCGAGTGAATTGAAGGAAGAAGGGTGCAAATGCTTTTAGACGGACATGCAACCCGTCAGACGCCATGACGCCCTTGATCTCTATTACCGGGATCCAATACCAAACCTCAAAAGGCGAGGTGCAAGCCATAACATTTAGTAGCAATCAATGACTCTACCTCCCCCGCAGTAGATGGTGAAACATGTTCCACACCCAACAAGACTTCATCAGTAGCTAATTGGCCAGATGGAGTCCCAAGATGATGAGCAAAGTGCATGAAGGAAAGGCAAAGCGCATGAAGGCTACTGAATGTTATGGCATTTTTTCTGTGAGGACCCGTTCAGAGTCAATTTACAAAAGAAACCAACAGTACGTGTGCAGTGTGCACCCAATTCTCATGATTATTACCACGCGTACGCAGACGGCCGGTGAAGCCCAGATTGTAAAGTGAGTATGATACTATGCACATGTGCTCTTTTGCAAATCCACGTTTAGACAACGGATCTTTCTATCTGACAGTCAGGTACGTTCAGGCTCAGACAAATTAAAGCTGACATTTCCTTTAGAGTCTACTGTATTGTACAAGGCTAGTCTAGGCTCACCTCTCAGTACGTAGACACGCTCTGACCACTCTAGAACTGTGCAATAGAATACTGTAATGTTCAGTGTAGCACAGGTTTCCACTTCCAAGCAAGAATTGCATGCGGCAAATAGACCACTGTGCTTTCAGCGTCGTGCTTTGCACCGACTTGACAGAGAGCCAGCACCGAACCTCCGATCGTAACACACGAGCCCCACGTGTGGAATTCATACCGTAAGTTGCAGATCATATAAAGAATCCGTTGCCGCTGCTACAACGTACGAATAGACAGTGGATTGGAGAACATAGAGACCGTTGAATGAGCTCCCCGGCCCACTCGCTAGCTGCAGGTAAGTAACGAGCTGTATTGTCATCAAGAGCCGGAGCTGCGAGATGGCCGCAGCGTGGGCAGCTGCGATCGTGGCCTCAGTACTGATGCTGGCTATGGTGGATGCCAAAGTGGTGGAGCTCACTCTCAAGGTCAGCTACATTAACGCAGCGCCCGACTGCTATGCTAAGACCATCATCGGCATCAATGGCGCCTACCCTGGTCCCATGATTCGGGCCCAGCAGGACGACCTCCTGAAGATCACGTTCGTGAATCATGTCGCCACGGAGGGGATTACTATGCATTGGCATGGCATTCGTCAGGTGAGTAATGAGCTCTTAGCCACAGTCATGTTATTTCGAGCTTAATGAAATGGTCTCCATCGTTTGCATCGAAAGACAATGATCTACTGTTCTTGTTTTCAATCTTTTGTTGCTAGACATGTACATATGGCTGAGCACTAGCTGTAGATTTGGGTTTAACATTTGCTTCTGAAACCGAGGTGAAGTGAGATTGTTCAGGAAAGCTAGGGCTCCATGGCTCCCGGGTTGCCTACAGAGTACTACACTTTCTCTGTAACACAGATGCAGTATTATGATTTCCAAGTTTTACTTTTGAATATGATTTTGAGTCACATAGAAATTGGTTCAAAGTTAATATATATTATTCTTTCCAAGGGCTAGTTTTACTTACAGAGATAATCACTAATCACAAACTCTACAGAGGGTTCTGGAATGGTTGCGGGACTGTGCAGGCTCTAAATGACTTGCACGAAACAAGGGTTTATCTCATGGACCTTGAGATTTTATAAATACAGTCCTCTATACTACCACTCAAGTATGCCGGTAGCTGATGCAACTGTAAATTCTGTGATAACTGGGTCGAGTTCAAGCCGGTTTTGGTTGACAAATAATTTGTTTCGATGTGCAGATAGGGAGTCCATGGGCGGATGGAACAGCGGCGGTCTCACAGTGCCCCATTCTGTATGGAGAAAGCTTCACGTACGAGTTCACTGTCGACAGAGTAAGTGCATTATTGTCAATCGATCGATCAGTCTCTAAACTTTCTACGGACCCCTGTTGCATTGACAAGATCTCTGTCTCGGATTTGACTCTTGAGGAGTGAGTAACTGTCTGACTGTATGTTTAATTTGTAGCCCGGCACGTACTTCTACCATGGCCACTTCGGCACACAGCGTGCGGCGGGATTCTACGGCGGGCTCATCGTGGACTTGCCCGATGGAAAATTTGAGCCGTATCACTACGACGGCGAGCACATGATCATCTTGAACGATTGGTGGCACCGGTCGATCGTCGACCAGGAGGAGGGCCTGGAGAGCACCACCTTCAAGTGGGTGGGAGAACCTCAGGTATGGATCGATCATTCTTTCATTATACTCCCCCCGTCCCATAATACATGATGCTTTTGAAAAAAAATAAAAAAATAAAACAAACTAAAATTATGATTTCATCAAATAGCTTAACCCTTTAATTTCCAGGCAGTGACATTTACAAGGGAAACCAACGTGATTCACATTGCTTGGACGTTAAAGGGTTAATATGGTAAGTTTCTATTTCGGAGTAGCCGTCTGTCCAAGTAGTATTAAGACTATTTGAAGCAGTGCTCGGGAAGTTATTGGGCATAGTCGGTCAAGATCCTAGTGATTCTAAATCCAACCGGTTACATGTTGGCATCTTCCGGTTTTGCGTTATTCATTTGAGGTATATTCTATAGATTCCTCTAAAATGATCGGTACTTCTCCTGAAGTCTCGAACTTCAACCGGTTATTTCTCAAACTCAACCGGTTCATCTGTAATTAACCGCTGGTTCTCCCCGAGCCCTGATTTGGAGGTTGGCAATGGCTTCAGTAATGAAAGAAGTACATGCCAACCTCCAAATAGTTCTAATATGAATGTTTTAGATTTGGGATTTAAGGCCATATTCATTATATTGAGACTTTTTGCAGTCTCATTTTTATCTTCGACTCGAAGATAAACCGTTTTATCTCCTTACTACTATTTTTTATAAATATTTAACAACACCACCTTTTGGAATTTCATTATAGAATCACTATTTGAGCATTAATTTTTTTTTGGTTTCAATTATTATTTTTTAAATGAATTTTTGAATAACTGGCATTCTGTCTCAAAATTAGCTAAAAGTCTCAATATAACAAATATGACCATATTTTTTTAATGCTATTCAATCTCTTCAACATGAGAATGCTATTAGATCAATTAATGTATTTGTTCATGTTGTGGAGGAGGCGTATGATAGTATGGTTGTTCAAGTTTTGAATAAGGCTTCTTGAGTTTATAGCATTATATGGTAGAAACTATGAAAGTAGGTGGTTGCTGTAGTTATAGGGTTCCACATATAAGCAAAGACAAGCTTCACCGACAAAAAGCACTTGATGTGCACCTACCTTGTGATTTTGGGACAATTTTTTTTCTCAAAAGCATCATCTATTATGGGACGGACGGAGGGAGTTTATATATCCCGTGCTTTCGTGCTTGCAATCGATCGATGGATTAACTTTAGAGTTGAACCATGTATAATTGCAGTCGCTGTTGCTGGAGGGGCGTGGACGATACAACTGCTCCACTGTGCCGGCGTACAAGCCGGCGGCCATCAGCTGTAACCAGACTGATGAACGATGCGCTCCGCATGTGTGGAGAGTGGAACGCGGAAAGACTTACCGCCTTCGCCTCGCCAGCGTCGCCTCCCTGTCGTCTCTCAACTTCAAAATTGAGGTATAATTAAGAAAACCATCGCCTCCCTTTCACTGAGCCTTTCGTATGATTTCTTGCTCCACAGTCCGTTACGTTCTTCAATGTGCTAGCTTTCATGCGCTCCATTTTGTGACAGGGATTAGACATGTTGATGTCTCATCATGTCTTTGATGTTTTTCATAGCATCCTGCATGTAGTTCTTTCTAAGGGGTTTTAACAGGGTGAACCTTGCTACTCATGTCCCTGAGGCATTGATAGACAAACTACCTTCAACATAATCTTCATTCAGGATGACCGCCGATATTAATATCATTAGTAGGGGTCTTAGCTTCTAAATTACCAAATTCTATAACGATACTCAAGAGCTTTTTTCAGTCTTAGAAGAACTATTCTTTTCTTAGAAGAGTCCTTTTCTACGTTGTTAGAAGAGCCCTAACTATTATTTTACTCAATGGCACATGCAAAACAGTCTAAAGATAGGGATTGGAAGGATGATGGGGAGTTTTCATGCGTGGGGTGATGAGTGATAAGAATTTTCTTAGTTTAGTCATGCATGAGGTCATGAGTGGTAAGAAGTTTCTCATCATTGTAGCAAAGGGCAGTCCAAGAATTGTTATAGAATGTTATGTTGTTCATGGAGTCTTGGACATGGTAGGGGGGTCTTCAAATAGTCCCAAATGTTATTGAAGATTTGATTAGAAAGTTTTGATTAGATTCAATCTAAGGATATGGTCGTGTGATAGATGGCATTTTTAGGGTTGTTTTCATTGGTTCAAGTTGGAGTCCATGGATTGAGGAAGTAGGAGGTCATTCTATTTGAAGCAATTAGTAGACCGGTTCCGTGAAAGAAGCCTACATGTGAGACCGGGTGTGAGACTGGAGAAACGGGAGAAGAATTAATAAGAGGGGTTGCAACGGAAACGAAGTAGCATTAATACATTGACAGAGGTTCAGTTTTGGTCCAAAGAAAATTCTTTTGAGGATCATGCAGAGTGGTTAGGAAGTTTCAGTTCTAGTAAATGGAAATTATGCGCTTTTAGACGTTGCCAGCATCCTAGACTTCCTGTCTGTGTGTCTCAGTAGGAAGACAACTAAGTTACCTTACTTTTCTTAGTCGGGATAGCAACTTAGAACAACATTTAAATAGAAATAAAATTAAGCAAATGAAGGGGACATTCGTTGCAACAACATTCAACATCAAAGCAGAAGCTGATGTGACAACATTAATATGTCGTTCTATCACGTTAGAATGACAGTATTATTTTGTCTTTCCAACATGTATGGTGTCGTGAAAATTGTAATGATGTTAGCATCTGCTATTGACTGTCATTGATATCATGTGTGGAATTATATATTTACTGGAAATAATCCCTTGAATGTTCAGGGACACAAACTGCAAGTGGTGGAAGCCGACGGCCACAGCATTGAGCCCTTCTACACCGACAACCTCGACTTATACTCGGGCGAAACCTACTCGGTCCTCGTGCATGCTGATCAACCAAACGACAACTATCACTTGGGCTTAAACGTCCGAGGCCGCACCGACAAAGACGTTCCCACGGGCCTCGCAATTCTCAACTACAACAATGCGCCCGTCGTCCAACCCACGACACTACCACCCAAGGGACCTGCTTGGGACGACATTGAAGCCAGCAAAGCACAAGCCAAGCTCTACAAGGCTCTGACAAACAACCCGGATCCCACCACCCACTCGTTCAACCAAACAGACCACACCGTCACGCGCACGCTCGTCTTCCTCACAACACAAAACAAATACAAAGGTATTAAACGAAATCACTACAAACTATGTACACCATTCATTCCATTCAATGTCATCCATGATTCGTTGTGCCACCAAAATGATGGACTAGGTTTACAGTTCAAAAAGTAGACAAGGCTAGCTATGGGGTATAACCGCAGGTCAGGACCTACCACGTCGTGCCATGGCAGTGGTGAGGGAGGTTCTGGCATGTGATTGTCTCCCATAGTCTTGCCTGAATTTAAATCACCGGACATAATCTCAATGCAAGCCATTTTGAGCCATTGGATCTCAAGTTCAATGTGGTAGGTGAACAAAAAAGCAAAGAAATTTTGTCCATGCAGAGATCATACAGTTACTAATATACATGTCGATTGAATTAGCATTAAACCTCTAAGCTACAAAATTATAGTGTATCATACATTGAGAGCTAGAATTAACAGTCTCCTAAGTACTCATGAATTAGCATGAATACCGTGTGTATTGATTCAACTTACAGGTCAAACCAAATGGGCCATCAACAATGTGACCTATGCACCTTTACAAACACCACTCCTCGCGGGACTGGTGTACAACATTTCAGGCGCGTACGATACGGCGCCTCCACCGGATTACGGCCCCGCAGGGTACGACATCTCGAAGCCTCCACCCAATCCTGAAACAAACATCGGCAGCGGCGTGTATCAGTTCAAGACAGGGGATGTGGTGGAGCTCATCATTCAAAACGCGTGCTCGTTGACGGAAAACGTGTCGGAGATTCATCCGTGGCACTTGCACGGGCATGATTTCTGGATCATGGGGTATGGGGATGGGCTGTACGATCCCGTCAAGTCGCCGTCGGGATTTAATACGGACAATCCGCCATCAAGGAACAATGTGGCGACGTTTCCGTTCGGGTGGACAGCCATTCGGTTCAAGCTGGACAATCCGGGCGCTTGGCCGTTCCATTGTCATGTGGAGTGGCATTTTCATATGGGGATGGGGGTGATGTTTGCGCATGGGCTTGAGCAAGTCCAAGCCAAGGGCATCCCCGCGTCCACTTTGGGTTGCGGCCTCACCAAATCGTTGTTCAAACTCCAGCCTTGAGACAGCTAGTGAATGCTTTCAAGTACTTCCATGTCATGGCCAATGACATGAGTATTCATGTGGCGGCCAAATATTCATGTGTTGATGGTATTAGCTAGCTGCTGGGACGTTAATGTCATTCATTGGGGAAAGTTTCGGAGTTTAGTTTTGAGGTTTTGTGATGATTGCCTAGAGTGGTGTTGTGTGCAAATTTTCCAAGAATGTAATTTTAACAAATTTTTGAATCAGGAATTGGATTGAGTTTCAAATGATCTTTGAATCATATGTTGTCGTTGTAATCAACACACGAACCCTCACAGTTTGACTCTGGGGCCAAACTTGGGTGGGGTAAAATGAGGGATTTTTACCCATGAGGGATTTTTACCCGGGGGCAGTTTTTTTTTGCCCCCACGCCCGTCAAAAGTACCATGGAACATGAGGTGCCTGGGCAATAATATTGAATGTCCAAGCCTACCAATAGTCCAATTTCAGTTGGATGGACTTAGTTGACTCTGCTCTGAAGATGCTTCCCGAAATTGGTGCTTTGAGAAATAGTTGGTAGAGTTTTTTTAAACCCCACTTGCACTATGCTCACAAAATCAAGGGGCCGCAATTATGTACTCTAGCATGACATTGTATTCTATGCATAATAAGTCAAATTTTCATCAAATATTACATCCAGGGCATATCCAACCTGATTCCTATGTGGTGGGCGCTTTGATGCTAAACTCCCATTTTTACTGCTACAGTATGCAGGGTTGTCAAGGTGCCCATGAGGGTAGTATCAAAATATTCGAGAATATTCGAGCATATTTTGAGAATATTTAACCATATTCACAATACATTCCTATCAAAATCCTAATTTGTTCAACCTTAACAAGGCAAAAGAATAATCCCCACATTCAATGATCCAAACTCACACAATATAACAACCCTGATGGTTGATGCATGTATTCACCCAATATAACATGATACAAAAATGCTATAATAAATTTAATTGAATGAAACATATCAAAGGACGTGCAGCAATCAGAAGCAAAGTACTGGCAATAGGATCAATAATTGCTCCAATCACACCTCTACATAATTATCCACTAAGAACCCTAATCCCAACAACGCCAGTTCACTATTCACATTATGGTTGTCATTTGAGTAGAATGTTTTCATTGTATCGTATCAATATCATGATGTCATGATATGTTGATTTCCGCTTGCTATGATAGTATGAGAGTAGAGCTCCTATTTGGTAGGCTTGGCAGAGATTGCCAATTAAGTAATGTCCACGGCAGAGCCGCGTAATGTACCTGTATTAATTACCACCACATATATGCATGCATCCATGGATGGCTCCTTCAATTCCTTGCGTTGCAAAAGCTTCCTTGAGTTGTTGAATCATTCAGCATTTTACTGTTCCTTGTGCAGACCAACACTCCCCTGCATCCTTGGGTACAGCCCATGAGCAATTCTCCTCGATGTTCAGCGAGTCAACCCCTCTTATCAGTCGGAACCATCCGCCTTCACCCCAGTATGTCCCCTGCCATCACATACGCAACAACAACAACGAAGGCTCAATATATAAGGTGAAAGTACCCATTATTTACCAATAAAATAAGGTTTTTAGCATGGAAAATGGCGATGATATATTTCTCTTTCATAGAGAAACAAGCGATACTGTAGAGTGGTAATTTTTTCGATTTTATTCTTCTTGAAATCAAGTTTATTGAAAAAAAAATTAAGTGAAAAAGTTCTTTGAAAGCCATGACTAATATATAAGTTCACCTATAACCGACAACAATGAGATCAATTCAATCATGAAGCTGTTGCTTTGGGTTGGCCAACACTGTGTTGGCTTTTGGGTTCATGAAACGCAACTTCTAAGAGGTTTGCAGATTAGTTATGGGTACTTTATCAGCAATGGATACCTCTACCTTAGGGTAGGTGTCTGAATGCTAAGTGAATTGCATACCTATGACTACGCACCAAAATTAATTAGGAGCAATAATGAGAACAAACAATGAAACTCCATGTTCCTATGACTACTCACCAAAATCAATTATTAGCAAAGATAGACACTATGAAATCAAACACTCATTTTACCCATAATTGCAAAAGGAGATAATTTCATATTACATACTCCCTCTGTCCCACTAAAAAAACCCATGAAAACTACTTTGCTGCAGAGTAGTTTTCATGGTCTTTTAGTGGGACAGAGGGAGTATTACTTACTGTAAAAGTAATGAAAGTGAAAGTTAACTTGATTTTTGAGATTGTGATGAAAGCATTTCGGCAAAGGTTTTGTTTTATATGAAACAGGGGCACTCTAATAGATGATAGGGGCGGCTACCCTAAGTGTCAAGTCAGAAAATGATTAGTTTGAGAAAAAAAAAACAATTGAACTGGGAGAGAGGCTGCTGTACAAATGCAAGAACTCATTGGGCTAGGTTTTTTTGCTGTAGTTTTATAGAAGATGAAATTAAAGTTAAACGACAAGATACAAACATAATAATTCCGTGGCTTTGCAAAACTCAATTATCCAGATGTGCAAAAGAATGAGCCCTTGGTTTGGTTTTGTGAATCATCTGGAGCACTTCCTTGTTTTGATAGCACTGGCACAACCTAGATATTTGGATAGAATTAAAGTTAGCAAACATACCCAAGAATTGCGGATGATCCAGTACTTGATGCCATTCTCTTCGCCCCACCCGGAAACGCTGACTACGTGGTCATGATGTGCCTCATCCCTGCCACATCCAAAATTTGGAAAACACATATTGCTAAGTTGACCGGTAAACGCACTTTGATTAAGAGCAAGTCAGAGGGTTATAACCATAAGAGCATCCGCACCCTATCACTAAAAGCAGGAGATTCTCTGACAACTGGATGAAAAGACTTGCTTGTATTTAGTGCTGAAAATGCTTGTACATAACTCGGTGATGCCACAGAAAATTAATACAAACTATCCATGAACTTCATTTCGGAAACAAACAGGTGAAGCACTTCTTACGTGTTAATAAGAATGCCACCGGTGTAGGAATGAAGCAGTGTGGAGTCAATTGAACATGCAATTGGGCCCCTTTCAAAAATCTCCGCCATCTGCCAGTCATCACCAACAAACCTCACATTACAAGTTAAAATGGCAGACTTGAATAAAATTGGCACAATTATCGATGGCCTATTTGAAACCTCAAATCTATGTCAACCCTAGTTTTTGGAGCTTTGGACCACAATTTCGGTCCAGCTCTAAAACACAAATTATATAATCACAGAAACACATGAGCACTTCATAGTATGCAAAAAGTATGTACATGGCCATTGTCTCACCATGTTCAATTCTCCAGATACTCGACCATACTCAGCCACATAATGAATAGGATAGTCAGTAATAGGGGTGCAGCTTTCAAGGTTCCCAACTGGTGGTACGCAGTTGCGGCAAACATTGATCGGAGTGCATTCATCGTCTCGTGCCCGATACAGCTGCCACCACGCCAACCAGATGATTGTTCATGTGAGTGATAGTTGTGCATCACATAAAAAAACTATTTGCTAAGCTCATTGATGAAAAGATGAAAAAAAATGAAAAAATGACAATGGCCTTCACCTGGCAGGTCTCTTCAGGCAGGCCACGGTCATGCATGAATTGGAACACGCCCATGGGATCACCGCCGTGGCAGCTTCCCGCCGTCTCGGTTGCACAGTTGAGTATTCTGTTCAAAATCTCACTCTGTTATGCTTTGGCATTGACATCAATGTAAAAGTGATACAATTGTGACAAATAGTGAGGGCTGAATCTTGGCAAATGTACAACGAAGACAGAAACCAAAAAGAACTGCAAGTCCGGTAACCTGCTATACCTTTTGTGGTCAGAATGTCCCCTTAGAATACATTCTAGAGTTTTTTATTTATTTTAAATACGTGCCTTAATTTTCCCTTTGACACATATTTTGATGGCCAAGATTCGGCATATGGCCACAAAAGGTACTTGTCCATTCTACATTAATCCTACAGTCTTCATTACCAAGAAACTAAAGGCGATACTTATGTCAGATTTAGAATAAAAGAGTGAGTACTTACACTTGTACAGAATACTGAATATCAGGCCATTGAGCCTTGCGTATCATCTTGTGACGGTCTGCTAAAGAACTCAAAGCAGCATGCGCCCAGCAGGATCCTGATATCCAATCCCAATCCACGCCATCAATTAAGAGTTGGTCAGATACCATAGGTTGTGGTGGATTTCATCACTAAGTAATTCAGCAAAAAAATGAAAATAAAAATTTGTGAGATTTCGCTCTATCAAGAAATTTAATCTCGAAACCTCCTAAGTATCTACAAAACCAAGGCACTCATCAAGAATGTAATCCATTTTTCTCACAAATTATATAAAATGAAGAAATTATAAAACAGCATGACAACCCACTCGCCAAAAGAAAAAGAAAGAGAATCATTCATGCACTTACAAAAACCCACATGTTACAAACCGGATGTTAATTGTGGTTACTAATTCTACAAAGAAAAGATTACTTCACCAAATTTCACGAAACCCTTTCACTTGTAAGGAACAACCACATGCACTTACTAATAGCCGATTCATTTTACAAAAAACAATTTCCCCAATGGCAACCAAAACAAAATGTACCGCAATAGACTGGAATATGTTGATTCAGGTCCCGAGTCGCATAGCTCGTCCCTGTCAAGATCATCACGAACATTCTCCACATTTTCAGGTCCACATTTTCAAAAATTTAGGGGTTCTGTTTTCAAAAAAGAGCCAGAACACTCCACATTTTCAGGAAAGAAAAACAAAAATTTAGGGGTAACAAGAAGGATGTCTTAATTAATCTTCAAAAAGAACCAGAAAAATATGCACTAAGCAAGGAACCACATACCATTAACGTTTCGCCAGTCCCAGGCCGTGGGCAAATCCTCCAGGCGGACATACTCATGCGGCTGCTTTGACAACACCTTTACACCAACTGCACAAGATCCACAGGCTCAAATTTCTCAGCAAAACCAAAAATCACAAAACCACAACCCCATTCGTGGCTGTCAATTTCTTGCAACAAAATAGCCCCTGAAGGGAGAATTTGTTCAGAGTAACTGAGCTTCGGACCAGTGATTTGTTTTTGCTAATTTTAGCCCAATTGCTACATAAAATTTGGGGTAGCTAATTGATACAAAGGATTTTGAAAAAAGGGAAGGAATAATAGCCAGCAAGGAGCCCGGAAAGCTCTTCAAGTAGCAAAATTGCTAAATTGTCTCCTGAAAAAAATTAAATCACTGCTTCAGACTGAGGCAAATGAAAAGCATGATTTGTTGCAACAATGGATCGAGAAAGGAAAGCTCTTAGACCATGCATGTCCTTGTACTCGTTGATGCGGGTACTAGGCGGAGACGGCGTAAGCCAGTTGGACATCAAGCTGGGCTTAGACTGCGTCAGGGTGGCGAGGAAACTCGTCAGCCACGCTGTGAGGGGCGGATTCTCTGTAACCCCATCGAGAGCAAACGTGACCAGCCATAGCAGCGCGACTCCGCCTACAACTCCCACCACAAGCGGCGTCTTCGATCGCCTCATTGTCGCCAACACCACCACCACCAAAAATCTACCCTCTAGTAAGCCCTCTTCTGCAACTCATCCACCAAACAACAGGGACCACGATCGGAAAGTATACACAAACACCAAGCACACATGCATTCTAAGAAATAATAAGTCGGTTCTCACTGCAGACAATTTGCTACAGACTAAAATGCACGGTCGCCAACTGCAACACCCCAGAAATTAATCAGACAGGAATCTGAACTGGGACCTGAGTTACCTGACTGTCGGGGGATCTGCAGAAGAGTAGCGTGAAGGGAAGACCGGCCGAAAGTGAAAGGAAAATGGGCTTTCAGTTGGTTGATTGTCTGGCTGATTTAAGTTACGTGAGATCGTCGGCAATTGCAATGGGAAGGAGTGATCGAGTACGTTAGCGTGAAGAAGTCGGCAATCGAAGGGAGGAAGGTGAAAGGAACATGTAGGGTCTACTTATTATTATTAGTGTGGGTGGGTCCGTCATCGTCGTCATCGTCGTCGTCGCCGTTGTCGACGGAATTCCGGGAATCTGGGACCACGGGCAGTCGGGCAGTCGGGCAGGGCAGCCGCCTTCACTTGATTCGCTCTCTGCCTGCAACTTGATGGCCCATTCACATACACCATGCCGCATGCATACGTCAGGTAACTTTGAGGGAATCTGTTGTCAACTAAGAAATATAAAATATGTAATTAGAAATTATTTTAATGCATGACAGAAAGGAATGCAACGCAACGCATAAAAGGAGCATGACTCTACTTGCGGCACTGTAACGCAATTGCACATGGCCCAATCACACCCAGCCCCAACCGCACTTGCATCTGCGTTCCCGAAATGGAGGAAGGTACAACCGAGAAACAAAAAAATATTCAAAGCCTTGTCTTTTCTTGCTGCAACTACTGTTCAAGCACTGTGCAATTGCATTTCAGTGCCGCAAGTAGAGCCATGCTCCTTTTTTGCGTTGCATTTCTATTTATCATATGTTAGAGTAATTTCTAATTGCGTATTTTATATTTCTTGGTTGACAACAAATTCCCTCAAAGTTACCTGACGCATGCATGCATGTGGCAATATTGGTGTATGTGAATGGGCCAACAGTGCGAGAACAATAGTTGTAGCAAGAAAAGACAAGACTTTGAATATTTTTTTGTTTCTTGGTTTTACCTTTGTCGTGCACAAACACATCGTGCCAATACACATCGTGCTAACATGTAAGAATGACAACAGACCATAGATGAGTGACTGCACAGACACCTGAACATGGTCACAACACATCCATTTATTCATAAGATGAAGAACATCTCCACACAGCAACCACACACACTTGTGAGTACACAGAATAATTGTACCCACCTAAACACACCACGTGGCACGTGATAGAAGCCACGGCCATGTACACACCATGGCAGTCATAAACTACCAATAAGCAACAAAAATGCGAAAAACATCTCTACCGTTGAGAATAGAACTCAATGCACACCACAAAGAGGTAAAGAGAACTTGTCTATCTAGTCCACAACTGCAAATGTAGTAAGTGGGTTAGAAACACCCTCTTTACTCGCCCCCTTCGCCGGTGTCGAAGCCCCTTTTACACTGGCGAATCCCAAACACCCTCAAAGAAATGCCAAAAAATCTATATAAAACCCCATCAAATACGTGATGAACGCCCAACATTCTTAATACACCGTGAACATGACCAACGACCATCTGGATTCGCTTCCAATGGCGGACTAAGATATTCCTTATGCCACCTTGTTGAACACACATCACACAAAACCATTGTGGCGGTTCGCTGAGCACTACCACACAACATACATTTCAGCCCAGCTGAAATATACGAAATACTAGTATCAATTGTGCCGTCAATGTTTAGTAGATGACACGGTGCGCAATTGCGCGTGTGATCTTTCTAACTCCGCCCATCACGACCTTCCAACAATAACACTCCAGACGGAAGAACCTTACGAACACGAAGGATAATACGCCCAACCGTCACATCCAAGGTAGTAGGTGTCGTTTGTTGCAAATAAACATAGTCCCCTACCACAAACCGGCGGACTTGCGGTCGGTACCCTCCACCTCGAATAGTAGCATAACGTAATGTATCTCGATGTTGCGCAATGGTGAGATTTTCCAAAGCCATGGGCATTACTCGTTTAAACAAATCTGCCCGTTGTTGGCAGCATTTTGTCCATGTGTCTGGATCATCCATCCCTTCTAATACAGTATCAGTCACCTGTTTGATCGATAACGGTAACACTAGGTTTCGACCATACAATAGAAAGTAAGGAGAGAATGAAGCTAATGACGCTTGTTTGCTGAATCGGTAACCCATCGCCAACCATGGCAGTTGGAAGTCCCAATCATCGTGATATCCTCGTTGTAACCCATACTTTCTAAGACCCCTCTTGACCGTTTGTACCATTCTTTCTGCTAACCCGTCCGCTTCTAGATGATCCCTTGACGTTGTTCGATGGTCAATAAAAGCTCTTTCACAAAGAACTTGGAATTCGCCCAGAAACTCGCGGCTTTGGTCTGTCAGTACCTCCGTTGGAGCCCCGAAGCGGCTCAAAACCCTCTCCAAAGACGCGTAGGCCGCTCCCTTGCTGAATTTGTCAGGCAAAGCCACAACCTCGAGCCACTTAGAGAAATGCTCGATCATCACCAAAACATACTTGTTGTGACGCGGTGTAATTGGAAGCGGTCCTACAAAATCCAAACTCCATCGATATCCCAAACCCATAATGGGTAATGGCTACAAGTGCGACATTGGCGCATTAAATGACGCCCGCACACGATCACATACCACACACTGAGAAACCACAAGTTGGACTTGCGTATACATGCCTCTCCACTAATAATGAGTTTGTAGCAACCCATGAGTCCGTCGCACTCCAAAGTGACCCAACTCCTCATGTACATGTGTTACTAACTTCACTCTCTCTCCAGGCTCGAGTACAACTTTTCTGCCACCATTTGGCCATACACGAAGCAAATGAGTCCCCTCCCACAAGAACCGTTTGGCCCGTTGTTGAACCCGGTCTCTCTCTTTTGCTATTGTGTTTGCAGCCAACTCACCTTGCCGCAAATATAAAATTACTGCAATATCTTTATAAATATCTTTGGCGCCCCCAGACTCTTCACCTCCCTCTTCGTCTACCGCCGCCGCAATAGTTTCCTCGATGAGGTCTCCATTCGCCGCCAATATACTAAGGAATGCTGCACAATGCCAACCAGGTAACACGTCCTCACCTTCCTCAACATGCCATCGTGCTCCCGTGGCGTCCGTTTGACTTGGATTTGGATTCCTACTGAAGCCGTCCGCATCCATATTCACCAACCCAGCTCGATGCACAACTTGGAAGTTGTACTCCATAAGCATTAAAGCCCACCTTGCAAGCTTCCCTGTGAGCTTATCTGACTCCATGAGCCATTTAAGTGGTTGATGATCAATTACCAGTAAAAACTCGTTGCCATATAAATAACAACGAAAATGGGCTATAGCCCATACGGCGGCAAGACCATCACAAACTTGGCAAGTCATGTTTTTGCAATGTTTTACGTATGTTGTTGAGATGAATAGGGGTGAATACGTTCGACATACGTTTTACGTATGTTAATTGTATAAAATACGTACAAACAACATATTACAAGCATGAAAAAGTACATCATGATAAAATTTACACGTTTGTAATATGTCCTTCGTACATTTTTTCTACGATAAACATACGTAAAACGTTTGTCGAACGTAATCACCCTTGTTCATCTCAACAACATACGTAAAACATTGCAAAAACATGACTTCCTAAATTTGTGATGACACTCTCCCTCGTACGAACTGTACTGAGCTTCAGCATTGTTATTAGATCGACTCGCATATGCAATTACGAATTCCCTTCCGTCGTCATCCATTTGAGTCAATACTGCACCAATGCCCAAACTACTCCAATCCGTATGCAATTGATAGGACCGCCCTGCAATAGGTCTTCATAAAATTGGTGCAGATGCAAGGCGCTCTTTCAACTCTAGAAAAGCCCTTTCTTGCTCTTCTCCCCAAACCCAAGGTTGATCAATCCTTGTGAGTATCGTGAGAGCTTTAGCAATTGCACTAAATTTCTTTACAAATTTTCTATAATAGTTAGCTAGTCCTAAAAATGCCCTCAACCGGCTAACATCATGAGGTCTTGATAATGACACAATAACGGCCACTTTACTATTCATCACTCCTAATCCTCCAGGAATGATCATGTGACCTAAGTATTCTACTCTGTCGTAGTAGAACTTACACTTCCCCGGATGTAGTTTCAATCCATGGAGCTTCAGTCTCGCGAATACTTCTCGCATATGTCTTCTATGTTCTTTGCGGTTCATATTGAAGACAATAATATCATCGATGTAGCATTTTGCAAAGTCCAACATAGAAAGAACTCTATCCATGACTCGTTGAAACTCTGTCAGCGCATTCTTCAACCCAAAAGGTAGAAATCGCCATTGGTATAAACGGTCTTTGCCGTTGTCATCAATTCCCCAAAACGCCGTCTTTTGCTTGTCACCAGCCCTTATGCCCAGTTGGTGATACCCCGAACGAAGATCTAACGTGCTGAAAATTCTCGCATCACCGACGGCCTCAAATATCTCCTCTGGAGTTGTGTGAACCGTCGAGACGGTCCACTTTAGCGGTAAACCTTTACCGCTAGAGTTTTGATTTATTTTGCATTTTATATTTGTCTAACCGGGGCATTTTAGCCGATTAGACAATTTCCCGCTTTGTGTGCATTTAGGTTTGGTTTTGATTGCCCTATTTTATGATGCCGTTTTGTCTAAGTAATTTTGGTTGTTTTATTTATTTCTAACTATTTAACCGTTGGATTTGGGGCGTTTGAACCATTTGTTATATTATTTTATTCTATTGTTCTGATCTATTATTGTGGCCTATTACTCTAATCCATTATTTTAGTCTAATTTATTAGTCCATTCTATTAGTTTATTTTAGTCTATTCTTTTGGATTATTATTTTAGTCTAGTATTCGCCTATTATTTTAGTCTATTGTTTTAGCCTATTATTTCGGTCTATTATTTATTCTATTATTTTAGTCTATTATTTAGTCTACTATTTTAATTCACTAATTTAGTCTATTATTCTAGTTTATCCATTTAGCCTATTCGTTTATCTATTCTTTTGGTCTGTTACTTTATTCTATTATTTTATCCTATCCTTTTACTCTATCTTTCTAGCCTATTATTTATACTCTTTCTTTTAGCCTATTATTTATTCTATCCTTTAGCCTACAATTTATTCTATCATTTTATCCTATTATTTATTCTATCTTTTTAGCCTATTCTTTAGTCTATTCTTTTGGTTATTATTTTAGTTGATTATTTGCCTATTAATTTAGTCTATCATTTAGCCTATCATTTATATTATCCTTTTAGCTTATTATTTACTCTATCTTTTTAGTCTATTCTTTTATTCAATTATTTTAGTTGATTAGTTAGTCTATTATTTTATCTATTAGTCTAATTTGATTTATCACCCTCTTTAGGCTATCATTGTAAGTCTATATTGAAGAACTCCCCGTTCTCTAGGAGTTTAGAGGGAGTTTAGTGGGTGATTGAACTAGGGTTTTGTGGATGACAATTCGTGGATGAACATTAGTTGGATGGATGTAGCTTTGGAGTGGGATTTTAAATCCCACCCCTGTCGATAAGTTTGGACAGTTAGTTAGTTGTGTGTCAGGGACACAAGAACTCACGAACAAGAGAACAAGAGAACAAGAGCAAGAACATGAACAAGGATCCAAGAACAAGAAGTGCAATAGTACACAAGAGTGGTTCTCAAGAAAGTATATTGAACTAATCGATAGTTGAACAAGATACAAGACAAGGCACACTCAAGGGTGCTCCTAAACTTGTGTTGACGAGAGTGAGGAGTCCCTCATCCCGTCCCCTAGATATACTAGTACTAAGGAAGCTTCTGAAGGGGCTTCCTAGAGACTATGAGAGTCCCTAGGAAGTATCTAGAAAGATCCTAAAAGTCAAAGGACCTATAGAACTTCTAGAAGTATTCTAGAAGGTTCTATGTCGGTGGCAATACCCATCACGAACTAGTTTGGACAATAACTTATCACTGGACAATACGGCAATACCCATCACGAACTAGTTTGGACAATAACTTATCTCTGGACAACTACGGCAATACCCATCACGAACTAGTCTTGAACAATAACATATCTCTGGCTTCAAGGCCTAGTCTTTGCAATACCCATCTCAAGGTTCTATGTCCGTGACATCACCTCCCTCTCTAGCGACGAGTCTTCACGAGGAGTGTTGTTGTGGACTCTTGATTAGAGGCGAAGAAAATCAAAAATATGTCTCATGGTTTCTCCGACATACTCAAGTTGTCTAGCGCGAGTTAAGTGGTTTAAGGGCCCTTGCAACCAGCGATAGTGACCGACGCCGGCTACTTGAGACCATGCTTGGACTTCTGTGTCTTCGTTGCAAAAAAGTCCTTCAAATACTACTTCCGGGCGACCTTCAAAAGCAGGTTCTACTTCGATGACAATCACCAACGATCTGCTACTGGGTATTTTTTGACGTTGCCGTGGTTCAAGAGGTTCTTCATTTCGAGGCCGTCTTCGTTGTTGAGAAGGTCCAGCTTCGTTTCGAGGCTCTTGTGGTGGCAAAGGATCTACAGGCTGGTTCGGCAATTGTGATAAAGACAGCTCACGCTCAGACTCCGGTTGCGATTCAGAATCTAAAGAGTCTTGGAATACCTTCCAATTAGACATATTGAGAAGAAAAGAAGTACAAGAGAAGATGTTTTTTTTTGAGGTTGAGAGCTGTGTTGCTCTTTGATTGCTCTCCCCTCTTTATATACAGCTCTCAATGGAAGAGCTTCTTGTTGAAGTTATCATCGAATAGGTCGTGGCTTATCAGGATAACGTTGATGAAATTCCTGTACCTTTTGAGGCGCGTCAACGACATTTATTGCTGGTTCCCACGTTCGTTCATTGATGTCGTAACCACGCCAGTGTATAAGATATTCTAATTTGCCTCGTCTTCGCCGCGAATCAAGTACTTTTTCAACTTCATATTCCTCGTGGGTATCAACTTCAATGCTGGGCGGTGGTGGTTGTTTTCTTCCTGGTATATTCGACTCTTTGTATGGTTCTAACAGTGACACATGAAAAACAGGATGTACCTTCATAGATGTTGGTAGGTCCAACCGAAAAGCCACCGGATTGACTTGTTGCTGAATAAGGAATGGTCCTAATCGACGATAGTCCAACTTATCACATGGTCTTGTAGTCTTGATATTGCGCCGAATAAGCCATACTTTGTCGCCAATTAGGAATGACGGTGATTCCTTTCTAAGTTTATCTGCGGCGCCTTTGTAGCGATCTTGGGCTTCTCCTAAATGAATCTTCATCAACGCATGGAGTTCTGATAATCTTGTTGCAAAGTCGACTGCCGGATTCTCATTCTCTATCGGTTTTAACATGTCAAACTTTGGATGATATCCATAGTTGGCATAGAATGGCGTTTGTTGAGTCGATGCATGAATGGTATTATTATATGCAAACTCAGCCAATGGCAAGTGCAAAGTCCAATCGTCTTGTTGATAGTTGATGTTGCAACGCAAATACTGCTCCAATACTTGGTTTACACGCTCCGTTTGGCCATCAGTTTGAGGATGAAAAGCAGAAGAGAGTTTGATTTGCACCTTCAAGATTTCAAAAAGAGATCTCCAAAATTTAGAGACAAATTGCGGTCCACGATCTGAAACGATGTCATCTGGTAATCCATGATATCGATAAATGTTGTCCAAAAATAATCTTGCTGTCTCTTCTCCGGTGATTGTCTTCTTGCAAGGAATGAAATGTGCCATTTTTGTCAATCGGTCAACAACCACGAATATGGTGTCAAATGACTTCGATAGAGGTAAATCGGTGATGAAATCCATAGAAACAGAAGACCATGGCTGCTTTGGAATAGGCAGCGGCTGCAAGAGTCCATACGGACGATGTCGTGGATTCTTCGATCTAGAACAAGTGTCACAAGAAAGGACATAGTCTTTGACAGTCTTCCACATCTGAGGCCACCAAAAATCTCGAGAAATGAGTTCTAACGTCTTGTTGAACCCAAAATGTCCGGCTGCAGGAAAATCATGACGGGCTTGAAGAATTCGAAGGCGTGTAGAACCTTCTGGAATATACAAGCGCTCCTCAAAATACAAGAGGTCATCCACAAACTTGAAATTGTCGCGATCAGTAGCAGGGCGACGCTGAATGTCAAGAACAAGAGGGTCCATTGCTGATATTGCACGAACTTGGTCAAGAAATGATGAGTCAACTGGCATTGTCATAGTCGCTCCGTGAACTCGAAATTGCTCGGTTTTCAAAAGAATTGTTCGTTGTTGGTCATACGCAGCTTCTCCTTCTTTAGGCGCAAGATAGCATCTTCGAGACAAAGCATCTGATAATCCTTGTTGTCTTCCAGGTCGATATGTGATGACAAAGTCAAAACGAGATAATGACATGTTCCAACGAGCTTGCCGACGATTTAATACACGAGCTGACATAAAATATTCAAGATTTTTGTGATCTGTGTATACAGTCACCTGGTGCGAAGCGCCTTCAAGAAAATGACGCCATTCTTGAAACGAGTCCACTATAGCAAGTAGTTCTTTGTCATGGATCTCGTAGTTGATTTCTGCAGCAGAGAATTTTCTAGAATAGAACGCAACTGGATGAAGTTTTGCGTCATCTCCCTTTTGCGATAATACTGCACCTAATGCAAAGTCTGATGCATCAGTCTCCATGTAAAATGGTTTTGAGAAGTTTGGATGAATCAAAATTGGAGCCGTTGTAAAAGCAGTCTTCAGATTTTGAAAAGCATTCTCCGCTTCAAGTCCCCAATCGAGCTTGTCTTTGCATGTCAATCGAGTCAATGCAGCAGCAATTTGAGAATAATTCTGGATGAATATTCGATAAAAATTAGCAAATCCGAGAAAACATTGTACATCACGTACCGTTCGGGGAGTTAACCAATTCGTGATAGCTTCAATCTTCTTTGGATCCATAGATAAGCCTTCATTGGAAATAATATACCCAAGAAACTCCACTTGCGGTTGATGAAATACGCACTTTTCTGCTTTTGCGTATAATCCAGCATCTCGTAATTTTTGTAATACAAGCTTCACATGTTCTTCATGTACTTCAACATTCTTGGAATAGATTAAGATGTCATCCAAATAGCACACGACAAACTTATCCAAAAATTCCCGGAAGACGTCGTTCATCAAATGTTGAAATATGGCAGGTGCATTTGTAAGTCCAAAAGGCATGACATTGTATTCAAAATGACCATACCTTGTTCGAAATGCAGTTTTCCATTCGTCCCCTTCTTTAACGCGTACTAGGTTGTAAGCTCCGCGTAAATCAATCTTCGTATAGATCTTGGCCTGTCCAAGTTGATCTAGAAGTCCAGATATCAACGGCAACGGGTATCGATTCTTCACAGTAATCTTGTTCAGGCCGCGATAATCAACACACATTCGTAAAGAGCCGTCCTTCTTCTTGACAAAGAGTATTGGGGCACCAGCTGGAGACTTCGAGTGACGGATGAAGTTTTTGGCGAGATTTTCTTCAATATATTCTTTCAACGCTACGAGTTCGTTTTGCGAGAGGTTGTAAATCGGGCCAAAAGGTGGTTGCGCGCCGTCTTGCAGATCAATCGCGCAGTCATAAGGTCGATGCTCCGGTAAAATATCAGCATTTTTCTTCTCAAAAACATCTTGAAACTCCTTATACTGATCCGGAATACTCGTAACTATAGTTGCTTCATCACGAGCCGGAGTTGCATAAATAGCAAACGGATTGCTGTGTTTTGCAGCTCTCATAAAAGCCTTTGCTCCAATGAACAATGGTTTAGGGTGACGAATTTTAGACCTAGTTGGTTGTGTTGAGGGAATCGTAGTGCTACGAAATGACTTGATTTTGAGGGTACTCCAATCTATATTAGGATTGTATTTTCTAAGCCAAGATAATCCTAGTATGATAGAGCTTGGAGGGGTTTTAATGACATTAAAAACAAGAAAACTATTATGACCTTCTAACTCTATTTCTAAAGGAATAGTTTCGTGGGTGACATGACCTGAGGCTAAGGGTCGTCCATCTATTACTTCTACAGGAACAGGATATGGTTTTTTAACTAAAGAAATTTTGTGAAGTTTTACGAAATCCTCATCTATGAAACAAGCAGAGGCTCCTGAATCTATCAAGGCGGATGTTTGATGGTTCAAACAAATAAAAGATATAGGTACATTAAAACAACGAGAGGGTTGACCGGAAAGGAAGAGACCTTGTGATTTGAACTTGTCCAACCGCACGGTCTCTATTGTGGCTGGGTCTCTTCGTTTTTTGATTGTTGATGGTCCCCCACGAACGTGCTCCGTGTCTTGAAAGTATGGCGGTGTTGCTTTTTGGAGCAACTGTCAGCTTTATGGCCTGGTTCTCCACAATACAAACATAAACCTTCTTCAAATCGTCGTTTCTTCTCTTGTGGCGTAAGTGGCTTGAATCGTACCGCATCAATTTGCATGTCTTCTACTTCTGAATGACTCCCTGAAATATTTGTTGAAGCAGCCGAGTGAGAAGGACTTCTATATGGTTTTGATGAAGTCCAAGAACGTTGATCTTGACGTCGCTGAAATAATCGATTGTCACACTTCACGGCTTGACTTATTGCCTCACTGAGTGTTTGAGGATCAGACAAAGATAATAACAGGTCCTTGACGTCATCTCGTAGTCCCCAATGAAATTGACTCATGAGTGCTTCTTCGTCCCAATTGATGTCGCATGCTAATTGTCGAAAATCTGATGCATACACAGATGCAGATCGCGATCCTTGTCGCAAAGAACGAATCTTGGTTGTTGCCCAACGGATCTTGTCGTGTTCTCCAAAAGCCTCTCCAAATGCAGCTAAGAACATCTCGAAGTTATTCAAGATCGGTGATCTTTTTTCAAACAGAGGAGCAAACCAAGATAGAGCTTGCCCCGTAAGTAAGGTTCCAACTAGACCTACTCGCGATTCGTCTGTCGGATAGCGTTGGGGTTGAAGAAATGTAATAAGTTGGATTTGATTGACAAACCCTCGAAACTTTGAGCGTGTGCCATCGAACTTGTCTGGAAGGCTGATCCGAGGCTCCTTGATCCTCAAAGTCTCCACATGTTGAGTAGATAGATTCTCCTCTTGAATTGGAAGAATTGATGGTTCTCCGGATGGAAAAACTTGAAGCGCAGGACTCGTTTGTGAAGGTCCAGCCCCGAGGTCGTTGTGAAGTCTAGAAACAAAGCTCTCGATCTCATTGGTCCTGATAGACAAGGCTTCGATGGCTTTGAGAACGGCGTCTAGCTTTGATTCAGCTAAGTCTGCTATACTCGTATCTACAACTCCCGACATCTTGAAATCACTCTAGAGAAAGAAACTAAAGAGTTCTATGATGAGTAGACACAATTTAAAGGTGGGTAATCCGCAACCTTCAAAAAATGTTAAAACCCAATCTTGAAAAAGGGGTAATCCGCTCTTGATCAAGAAAGAATTTTACAACATACAACAATACTAGCCTAGAGGAGGGTAATCCGCAACCTCTAGAATGTTCTAGTATTTTCAAGAAAGGGGTAATCCACTCTTATCAAGAAAGACCAAGCTCTAGTATTGTCAATGTCACTCTCGTCAAACTGTCAGGGACACAAGAACTCACGAACAAGAGAACAAGAGAACAAGAGCAAGAACATGAACAAGGATCCAAGAACAAGAAGTGCAATAGTACACAAGAGTGGTTCTCAAGAAAGTATATTGAACTAATCGATAGTTGAACAAGATACAAGACAAGGCACACTCAAGGGTGCTCCTAAACTTGTGTTGACGAGAGTGAGGAGTCCCTCATCCCGTCCCCTAGATATACTAGTACTAAGGAAGCTTCTGAAGGGGCTTCCTAGAGACTATGAGAGTCCCTAGGAAGTATCTAGAAAGATCCTAAAAGTCAAAGGACCTATAGAACTTCTAGAAGTATTCTAGAAGGTTCTATGTCGGTGGCAATACCCATCACGAACTAGTTTGGACAATAACTTATCACTGGACAATACGGCAATACCCATCACGAACTAGTTTGGACAATAACTTATCTCTGGACAACTACGGCAATACCCATCACGAACTAGTCTTGAACAATAACATATCTCTGGCTTCAAGGCCTAGTCTTTGCAATACCCATCTCAAGGTTCTATGTCCGTGACATTGTGTGCTTGGAGTTTTGGAGAGAGAGACGATAGAATTTTAGATCTAGATCTAAGTTTTTGAACTTGGGATTTCTTGAAGAATAGTTTTGGACAATAGTTTTGGAAAATAAAAAGAGATTAATGTAGGAAGTGTGGTGAGATTTAGAGGGGATTTTTCTTGGTTGCATCATTGGATTCGGCATTAGTGAAGGGAGGACTTGAGGATCCGGCCGCAGCTGAAAGACGACAGAGACAGCAAACACGAGAACACGAGCGTGAGATCAGAGGAAGGGAGTCTGCTGAGAGCCGGAACGAGTACAAGCACGGCGTCGGAGGTGACGGAGGCGATCGAGGGCAGTCCGAAAGGGCGAGCTTCAAGCTGCACCGGAATTCAGGGGGAAGACAGGGCGATGAAGGTGGCGAGCGAGGCGACTACTGCGAGGGAGGAGACTTCCGCAGCCAGTGACGACATCACCAACGTAATTCTTGGCGGAGGGCCATCGTGAAGGGGCCAATTACGCAGAGGCTTCGACGGAGGGGCAACAGCGGCAGTTCCGAGCGGCGCAAGAGGAGTTCGCGACCAAGACCAGAGGACAACACGACGACGAGGATTGGGAGCCGGAAATCCACCACAGCAGATCAATCGAGGTGTAGTAGACGGCGGTCACGAGGCGCATCACGACCTGTAGTGCACAGGGCGGCGGTGAATTTCAAGGGTTACAAGGTGCTGCGATTTCTGGGCAGCAGGCGCGGAGAAGACGAGCAAGGCAGAATCGCAGACAACGGCGAGCAAAAAGAATTCACGACGGCCAGACATGAGGGCCGAGAACGACGTCGCAGGGGACCGGTGGCCTGATTCGAAGGTCGCAGCCTGGTCGTCAATTCCCCTGTTCCATCTTTGGTGATATTACAGAGGGACCAGGGTGATATAACGGAGGGAGAGCTTCCCCTCCCTTTTTATACAATATTTTAAGCTGGATTTGAACCATTTAGGATTAGTAATTGTTAGGGAGTATAAAGAACCCCTTTATTATTTAAAATTGGTAATTTTAGTTGTCTAAAAAATATTGTGTGCATTTCTTTATGTTGTTCAAGTGTTGTCAATTGTGGTTGTTTGAACTTTGTTGTTGTATTGTGGTTGGTGCGGTGAGAATTAGGGTTCAAAATTCCCAATGCATGGCATAACGCGGAAGCGCTGCCGAAATTGCACCGGGATTTCTCCCACCTCTTGACAATTAGGTCAATTGTGAAAAATAGAATTAGAAGTATTTGTGATTGATGAATACGTGTTGCTCTCAACTTCCATTGGGGTGTTGTAGCATTGTGAGTAGTTTTGTTGGGAATTAGGACATTTGATTCGATTTTGTGACCCATTTTAGGTTTAGAGATAGTGCTGCCATTTTAGGTGAAGGTGCAAATTCACCTCACCTAACCATTTTTTACTCCAATTTTAGCCCACTTTCAAGTACTTGGTGCTTATAACACTTGTTTTGTTAAAAGTGCACGTGCCATATAAAAAGTGCACATGCTAAAATTTTGTACATTTGAAGAAAGTATAGTCATATTTTACCTATAAAGTGCCAAAATTGAATGTACATTACGTAAAAAGATATGTAGTGCAAATTTTAAAGGAGGGTGGGTATGTTACCACCCCCCTCCCCTTAAAATTAAAAGAAGTGTGGTGCAAATTTCAGAGGAGGAAGTGTATGTTCCCACCCCCCTCCCTTTTTAATAAAAGAAAAATGCAATGCACATGGCACTAAAACATAGTGCACATGGCTATGTGCACTTTTAATGAAACAAATGTTTTATAGGCAAATTGAGGTGAAAATTAAGCACTTTTATGCAATTTTGTGTGTGTGGTGAGTGTGCTGTGATTTCTATCCATGAGTGCCAAAACCCTAATTTAAGGGTTTAAATCACCAAATTGACCCATTTTTATAGCACGTGGTGTCTAAGGGGGATTGGTGAGGCATTTGGGAGCATTTTAATATTTATTGTTGTTCATTAGAGCACTTGTGAATGTGATGTAATTTTTATACTTAAGTCCCAAAGCCCTAATTAGAGGGCCTAAGTCACCAAAATTAACCCATTTTAGTGCACTAAGTGCCTAGGGTAATTGGTGGGGTTTGTGGATTGATTAAGTGTGTTGATTGATCATTTCAATCTTTTGTGTGTGCTGTAATTTTTGTGTTTAAGTCCCAAAACCCTAATTAGAGGGTTTAAATTCCCAATTTAAGTCCATTTTAGGGCACTAAGTGTTTAGGGTAATTGGCGGGGGTCTGTGGGTTGTTTAGGTGTTTGTTGATTGCCATTTGTAATCCTTTGGGTATGCTGTAATTTATATACACGCACCCGTTTTGGCCAATTTGTTTAACTTTTTACCGTTTGAGCTTAGAATTTTCCCACATAATTGCCTAGATAAAAAAGAGTCCATTGCTTGGAATATTTGTACACACCCACCCTCGGCCGGCTTATGACATATTGACCGGGCAACCGTTCATTTCAACCACACATCCGTTTTTCAGTCCAATTCTCATAAATATCTTTTTTCGATGGTATCACTGTCGCTGATGCATATTCGCAGTCCGATGGTGCCACTTCTACTAACTTGGCATCAAACAACTCCTTCGTGCGATCTTGGATCATCTTCCTTTCCATTTCACTATATTTATATGGTTTACGATAGATTGGTGCATCGTCAGTCAAATCTATCCGCACCTCTTGCCCTTTCAAGATTCCCAAGTCATGAAGACTAAACGCAAAGCAATCACCAAAACTTCTTAGGAAATATCTTTCCTCCTTCTCTGCTTCATCTTCCAGGCCTACATTTGGTTCCCAAGTTTGCTTGGTCACCACCACCTTCTTCTCTTCTATTGAAGCAGACTATTTAACATGTGATTGCTATTGAATGCTGTCTGAAGCAGGACTTTCCTGCCTCAAACTAACCATCCCGTATGTCCCTTCTACTAAACCCACGTTCCAAATTTCCTCCGCTTGATGAGCAACCTCCAACTCATAAAATAGTTTATCCACTTCGGCCTCTAAATTAATCATCGCTTGTGTCAAATGGCCCATTTGCCAACTACTTGCCGAACTGTGTGTTTGTGGGATTGTATTCTTACGACTCCGTACTATATGCCCCATCGGCTCGACAATGTTAGCATTTTCCCATAAATTCCATGGGTGTGCCGTCATTGCATGCTCGCCTCCAACCTTCAAACCGGGCGTCCCGCCGGTTCGTGGTGCCTCTTCTGGGTGGCACACCTCATACATATCCATATAGCCAGTTAAACTGGCTGCCAAACGTTGTTATTCAGCGACAATCAACGACATAATCCAAGTCAAACAATTTAAATATATGGCTTGACCAATTAAGGCTCTCCGTTGAAATTCCGATATGTCATAAACATGAGTGGTACCGGTTTGAAAACCCATCGCTCGTTCTCGTTCATTAGCGTTTGGTTCCACCATTTCTTCCAACGTTGCATCCCAAATTAGGCCCGGACCATTATCTTTAAACGCGTACGACTTGGCGTAGCTCATGAGTGTGGATAGCGCTCTTCGTGGCTCACCTTTGCGATTCACTATCGCCAAAGGAACTTGGTGATCGTGATAAACTTTCCGTGGTGCCCGGTGAGGGTCTAAAATGTCCTTCACATAACAATTCTCGGGCCGATGTATTTTACCATATGCTTGCTGCAATAACTCGACAAGCACCATATTCATCCACCATAATCGTGGCCTATGAACTCGAGATCCAACTGCAGCTGCATCCAACAACACATGAGTACCCAAAATGCTATGAATGCGATGAACACCCTCTAGTGTTCTAGCTCTTGATGAGCTAGCAACTGGGACATTTTCTACAATATATCCTGGGGATCTCACTTGGGCCGTTTGAATATGACGTAATACTCTAATCATATCCCAAAACCTAGCAAATCTTGCATCATGCAGCCCATTTTGATGCCCAACCATGGACATACCCTAACATGGCCAACCGGCAATTACGAAGTCAATCGGACCATGTCGAGTGATTTCTTCTCTAGAGATCAACGAGATGTCACTTGGTAATACAATGAATGCCCTCTTAGTAGCTGATCGTGGAAGTAAGGTCGGGAATTGAGCCCGTAACCTTGCAATATGTCGTATGGCAACTCTCTTTGCCAAATTGTCGTTGTCCATGTACAAGTAGCGGCGAACTTTGATCCCAGCTTGTAAAACAGCATCAAGACCAGTAGCAATACCTCCAAAAAATTCCAAAAAAACATTACCCTCTGATGGCGGCTGCCAATGAATTGTTGAAGTATTCAAAGGCGGTTCTTGATCCTTACCTTGATCAATCGTTCCTTCATCCATATCTTACCACACCTTTCGGACTGCTTCAACAGCACCATTTTGTAGATCTTGTGTGGTGTCCCACACTGGAGTCTCTATAGGCTCGAAGTCTTCAATGGTATCAATAAGATTCTCCAACTCTTCTACTTCTTCAGCAGATGCACCTGCAATGCTTAGAGATCCTTCTTCATTGAAATCTTCCGCAAACAAAATTTGCTCGACGTCTACAAGGCCTGAAAAGCAGTAGGTATCAGCCATATTTTCAGTAAGAACTCGGACAAACCGAGCTGGCCGTTGAGCCTTCCGCCCATCTCCTGCTTGCCATCATGGCCTATAAAAGGCTGTCTCCTCCCAAAAGTCTACGGTGAATCCCATCGGATATAGCACCATCGCACCTACCAAGACATCATATGACATAGCTTCCGTAACGATTGCTTTCACCTTCATAGAGCTAGCATCTATAACATCATCCGGTCGCAGTTGTAATGTGAGCTCCTCCTTTGTGATACCAGTTGCTTGCTATGAACCACCCATAGAAGTGCTTATGGTCCATGGGCATGCCTCCAATGTGTTTTGTGTAAGCTCCAACCCTTCTACTGCTGATATACCAAGCATCAACGGTTGGGCCCCCGAGTCCAATAATACTCTTCGTGGCCTAAAAATCTTCCCACCCGACCCTATTAATTGAAAAAGACCTTTGGAGTTGTCCACCACCACTACACCCGGTGTAATGGAGGATCTTTCAATAACCGGTCTTGCTGGCATAGTCTTCACCCGCGTTGCCGCGGAAAAAAATTCTGTGACCTCAATGCTCTGTTCACTGTGCATTACGTCGGGTGTCAATGCCGTATGCATGGCACTAGCCGTCTCAGGGCTTTTAGACCCATACATATTGGCCGCTACCTGAAACACCTGGGAGACATCAAATCCCACTTGATTCAATAAATCTGCCGAGAATAAAGGCGTCTTGCACACTAATGTGGCAGCTTCTCGAATATTAGCTGATATCTCATTTACTCTTGCAGATTTCTTGAACCTATTTGATTGTGTTCCCTTTTGTAAGACCATAGATGATGTGGGCACCACTTCCTCGAGAATAAACGATTTTGGTAACCGTAACTGCCGATGCACTTCACCACGCTAAGGATCTAGCGTGGGACTAGCGCCACATGGCGCATTGACGGCATCGCGTCTGTGATTCCGTAATTGAGCACATGCCTCAAGGTGAGGTCCCTCTCTAGTCACTGCCATGCTACGTAACATATGATCATGGTCTTCAGCATAATAGCTCGCAGCAGACTTCTTTGCGTTTTTAGAAGATGCGCCCCGACCTTCCATAGTCGTTGACATAGCTGCCATCTTCGCCTCCAAATCCACAAACTTGGCCTTCCAAGATTTCTTCTCTCCTGCCGAAGTAGCTTTGGTTGATGTCTGACTTTGGTTGTTTTTCTCAACTGCTTTCCCTTTTGCTCCAGCAGGGTTGAGCTCGGGGTGCAATGTCCAACATTTCTTTGGACTATGCCCTTTCACTCTACAGTCTGAGCGATAAACTCTCGTTGTTGCAGCCTTGGATTTGTTGGGACAGTCTCTGCGTAAATGCCCAACCTTACCACACCCAAAACACTTTGCATTAGAGTCACCTGCAAAAGACGGGAGACTACCCTTAACAGATTTTGGTTTCTCCACCACCTTGGGGTCCTTGTTTAAAAACCCCATCGCTGCCTTCTCCTCCAGCAAGTTGATCTCAATTCTTTCTGATGTCTCAAATACAAACGTAGTGTGGGTGAGGCCCCCAACTTTAAAGCTTCTTCCCTCACAATGTTTTTCAATTCTTTGTCCAATATATTATACCAATGCTGAATAGCTTGTTGCTCCGTTACCCCTTGAGTAGCTGAGATCAACCTTCGTAGTTTTGCGTAGGCCTCACGCAACGACTCATTACTGCTCCTCGCAAACGAGCGCAAAGGTTTTATTTTGTCTGCTCGTTGTCCTTGGTAATTTCTGGCCAATTCTTCGAAAAACTCAATGGTAGGATTGAAATCGGGTCGTAACACCTTGTGAGCTAAAAATAACAACCGTCTTACAAATCTAAGTATAGTTTTTTCCTTTCTCACAACAAGTTCGAAGATTGTGGCTAATTATTATGGGGAGAATTTTTAACGGAGAGTAAGAACAATAGTTTAAAAATAAATAAATAAATAAATAAAAAAAAAAAAAAGGATATTAATTTGTTTGCCTTCCAAACAACGGACTTCGTTTGGTTTTATTTATTTTTTCTTTTCTAAATTGAATCCTTACTACTCTTAAAAAAAACATGTTAACAACATATCACTAAAATCGAATGATAAAAAACATTAAATCCTTAAAAATATCGAAGGGGTAACGGAATCTTACCATTTTGGTCGATGGTTGTAAACGAGCGGTCGAAAAAACCACCGGCACTTGACGATAAACGAGATAAGCACTTTGATCAAGGATAAGGGGGAAAAATAGGAATTAAAAAAAACAAAATAAAATTTAAAAATAAAGAGACTACGTTAAACTACACACACCAAAGTTTCTATAATGCTAAAATACGTAAAAAACGGATAATATATGAAAAAGTTATTTTTTTTTGAAGTTTTAACGATTTTTGACTCTAAAACAACGTTTTAAATTTATTCCTGGACTTGCAAAACTTTTTTTTTCTATTTCAATTTTTTAAGAAAACAAATTATACTACGGTCCCGAGCTTCTTTTGCACATTCCGAAACTATAAAAAAACTTCTAATTTGGACACTCGATAAGGAGGTTATGGACGGATGAAAAAACGTATTTTTGGATGAAAAATTGTTGCCTAGTCCTCCGATAGATGAAACTGCGTTTTTTATGGAGGACAAGGGTACCACGACTTAAATTAGGCCCCCTCCTTCTCACACCTTGCTAATTCACCCTTAACCTTACAATTAGCACTAGAAAGAAGAACAAATGAACTAGAAGTAGAGGCAAAAACTAGAATTCAAAAATAAAGGCAAAAGTAGAAAATAAAGGCCATGAGAGTTTAAATTCAACTTAAACTCCTCGTATATAAACGGCCAAATGAGAAAAAAATGAGTGTTTGAGAGGCTCAAGTGCCTCCCCTTATATACTAAACTCATAATTGAAGGTATTAATCCTCTCTACCAACTCTAATTAATTTCTTTGACTTGTCTACAACTAGTGTTAATAAACTGTGTTTTATTCTACCACAATTTCTAATTTTATATATGTATTTTTTTTGTTTTGCTTAGTTGTAGGGTAATTAATGCCCTCCATCATGCAAGGCACCACTCCTCCTTAATAAATCTTTTTGTTTTATCTTCAATACTATACCAATAAAAATTGTTTTATTCTACAACTAATTTGATTAACTTCAATTTGACTAGTTGTAGAGATTAATAATGGCATTCATCTCTTTATGAATGTATCCAGTTAATAGAGCCAAGCTCATTTAGCTCCTTCCACCAACTCCCTTCAATAATGCGACCGGTTGGTGATCACATGTCGAAAATAGTCAACGATAAGTCTGTTTTTACCTTTATTCACTGCTGATCCTTAAATACGTTCTAAATATAGCTCCAAATTAAAATTTGACTTCACCAATGGCTTCAGAAGGCCCCAATTAGCCTAGGAAGACCCTTCCTTGATTAAAACGGCAAAACCTCTGTTTTTACTTTGATGGAGTTACGGGCCGAATTTACGCCGTCCGGTAAAAAGTACCTTTAACTTACTTGACTTCACCATTGGAATCCTTGGGGTTCAAATAGCTAAAATAGCCTTTAGTAACACCCGATTCAAACTCTTAAGTCGTCTTGGGCACGCCAGGTAAATTCAACCGCTCGATCGAATGACAGTAAGTTCTCATTTTTTTAAAATTAGAGTAGTTCCCTAACTCCAATGATCACTAAAATTTACCATAAGGTAAAAAGTGCTCTAGAGACCCTTCTTAATTTTTTTGGTAATTTTAAAGTCATTCAATTATTTTCTACAAATTTATAACTCTTAATCACTACATATAAGATCTAAAATACCTATTGACAAATTGCTAAAAAAAATCTATAATTTTTTTGGAGTCTTCCTAAGGCTTAAAATACTTTTGTGGGTGTTTTTGAGATTTTTTTTAATATTATAATTATTCATATAATTTACTGATCTACTTACTACCAAACTAAGTAGTCCTTACTATCTATTTTCTTCTATATTTTAATTCCTATTATATAGTGGTCTTAGAGAGCATCCCTCTATATAATATATATCTTGGTTTTCTTGCAACTTCGACCCTTTATGACTATTGATAGTTTTTCACATAGAAAACTACATATATTATGGTATTTTTACCAATTAACTAAAAAGTAAAAATAAATAAAACATTAATTTGGTTATTCCATCCTAAATTTCACTATTTCTAGTAATCTTCTATTTTAGAATAATAAACATATAAAAAATCGAAAAAAACCTAACAATTAACCACTGTGGACACCAAGGACCGAATTGGTGTCTCACACACCCGGATCTCTTTTTTCACGGTATTTGAAGGCTCTCTGCCCTCTTCAAATTCCCGCAATCTTACCGGTGACCTTCTTCCTTTGACCGGTGCAGTCTCTTGACCAAATACATCAACATATTCAGGGGCCCAATATTCACGCCACTGGTGAATTGCTCAAGCGTGCTCCGCTTCAAAATCACCATAGTTTTTCAGTAGAGCGCCTTCTAAATGCTGAAAAAATGTCTTCTAAACCATACAAGGATTGAAGTTGGTATTACGGAGTTGTTGGAACTCACACCAAGCTCCAAAATCCCGCTTGAAGTCCTCCAATTCGATGTAGTTGACTCCCCCAAAAAATCGGCAAAGGCCCCTCTCACTGGCATAAACGCCCTCCATATCGTCCATGTCGTAAACCGAATCAAAGAAGTGTCGATTGTGTTGCAGTTGTGTCCACAACACTGTTGATGAAGTTAATCCGTCACCCTCTTCTGATGTCCCGAATCGTACCACTTCTACCTTTTCAACTTCTACCGATTCTACATGCTCTCTTGGCTATCTACCACTTCTACCGTAGATACTAGCCTTCGATTCACTTTAGTTCTACGTGAGTACTTACTAGTGTCCTGAGCAAACGGGACACCGCTCCTAGTGTAACCCGTCCTAGATGGCGCCTCCAGGGTGATAAACTAAACCCTACGGAGTATACAAATGCCACATGTCTCCCTTACCTGGTTGAGAAGGTTGATATATAGTGGTGGCGATCTCAAAATCAATACGACGTCGTGTATAAAAATCGCACACCGTGGTCTCTCTCTGACCATCCCTCTTCTTCTTTATGCCAAATAGTATGGAAACTGTAAGACTCACACTAATACTCGGTGAAAATAAGTGAAAATAGTGGAAGAAAATTGACCTTCGTCTTCCGGACCCACTCCGCTCTAGACCAGGTACCTTGATTTTTCACCACAATAACATCACTTTCGAGGATAAATTTTGAAAACGCCACAAACCCTCGACAATGTGGTCGAGGCAAAATATACCCTTGCCGCTGCTCATTAAGTTTCTGCACACAAACAAACCCACCGCCGCACCCCCAGTACTGAATGGCTCTCGGGCCCAGTACTTTGGTTCCCGGTGCAGAAAATGGTTGTGTACCCAACCGCGATGCAGCTAATGTACTCACAATAAATCCTCCCTCTATGTGCGGCGAAACTACAGAAGTGACTGCTTGATTTTCACTCTCTATAGTATTGATAACGACCTCTACCTCTTGGCCAATAAAAACTGCTTGAGTACCCTCTAAAATTTCCCCCCTAATTCTCACTTGTCGAATTCTAGAGGTCACCTCTTCTAATCCATGACTTTCCATGCTCATTAAGTGAAATCGTTGGCATTGTCATGGCGCGATGATACCGTGATGCCTTCTACTCTTCTTCTTTGTTTTCAGCCAACGGCGAAAAGTCTTGTCTCTTTGTCCTCTTGCGACGTTATACAGGGTGGTTTCCAGCACACATCGAAACTCACAAGTAACATGGAGCAATAATGTGGGGTTTAACTCAAAGGCACTTGTCTTATGTTCTTCATAATATTCTCTCACGGTCTCTAAATGACCCTTACTAGCACAAGGTACACTCCCGGCGATGTCATTCAATAACATGGTCCTCGTGATAATCCATAGGGCTAATTCCTCCCATGATGCTGGGAGAAACAAATTCGTAGGCATAATTTGCAGCCGCACAATTTCTTGTCATACCCTCATGCCATTTTCTCACGCCATTCGCTCATGCCATGTAATGTAGGAAGGACATTATCGTAATTAGGTTTAGGTCCAATGCTATATCACCAGTCCTATGTGGCAGTCCTAGTTGGCAATCCTGCACAGTCAACTTGCCACGTCATAGGTACAATCACCCATGCCACATCACCAGTCCTACGTCGAAGTCTAGTCATCAATGACACGTGTACTGTCTAGTCATCGGTACAGTCATCAAATACCATCCTAGTCACCACGTACAGTCACAGTGGTTAGGTGGCAGTCACGAGTGGTAGTCCCGTCAACACTTATACCACATAGATGGGTACAATCACCAATGCCACTTAGACAGCCTAGTGAACTACCTAGCCTAGTCACATCCTCAATACCTTGTTCACACTACCTTGATTACAAGCCCAACCAACGAGTCTAATCAAGATGACATGACTATGACCTGTTAACAAGAGCTTAGGGTGTGATCTAATGGGTCACGTCAACTCATGGCCTCATTCACACTGTAGCACTCCGTGGGTAACTTAATTGAAGGTCCACCTTGACAACCAGATCAAGTCAAGAAAGGCTGGCCCACTAACACAAGCACAAGTCAGTCACAATTAGTGCCCCATGGACCCTTGTTCACATTGAGAATAAATGGCCTGTCAAGTCAGCCCGTGACCCCGTTCACATTGCGTAAAGATCCAGTCACTGCTGTAGTGGCAGTTCACCCAATAACTGTTGCCTTGTCACCTCAGTCCAGTCACTGACCCAGGGCCCGTCTTGATCGAGGTGCCAACTGAGGTTTGGGGACCCCGATTAGGGAACCTCGAGCGGTCGTGGGACCTCGTTGTCGACATGTCTGTGTCGGCGCTCTCCTTCGCTTTGCTTGCGCAGGTCTCCGCCAATTTCTGCCCAGTGCTCGGAACGTTTAATCGCACCCAACCTCAACCTCGCGCCCTTCTTGCAAACCCATTGCCACTTCCAATTTCACTCTTCGTGAAGTTTTGAAATTTATTCAAAATTTCGCCAGCGCTTCCGCCACCCAACAATCACCGTAACCGTGTGTGTGTGATCACTAGAGTGCAATGGAATCAGAGAGAAACAAGAACATTTGACTACTTTGATGAAGTGGCACCACAGCCCTCACGTCTCACACCCGGATTCTCCCAGTTTCACATCGGTTGGGAAGTCGAGAACCTCAAGTCTCCTGTTCTTGCAGTTACTAGTTGCATGTGATGACCTCAATGCAACAACTTCGTTCGCAGTCCTCAAATCACTCGCCAGTTCATGACCAAACGCCTCGCCTTCATTGCGATGATCAAGCTCCGTACTGTTAACCCGTAGCGTTGCAACCGCTTAAAGCAACACAGTGAGTACCGTAGTGTTCTTGTGCTCCCGAACTCCCAACCGTCCTCCTCGACCACCCACGTTCCCACCGGCAATGCCGATAAAAAGTCCCACACGCCCAACCGCAAAGACCCAAGTTTCCCTCATGCAGTACTCTAATCGTGAACTCACAACTCTCTCCTCAACCCACGTACACAAAACAGTAACGCTCCATGCAAAACTACGTAGAAGACCTCTCTACTATTCCAGATCTGAGATCCATGGATATAGGAGAGAGAAGGGAGAAACCAACGGATGATAAATTCCGTTTTGTGGATGAAAAGTAGTTTATTCCGTGATGGAATCTTCCTAAATGGCATATAGGACAAATACCCACTTCCATACATCCAAAAATGCCAACGGAAGTGGCTATGGTGTCAAACGGAGCTAGAGTTTTGCAATTCCAGCACATAATGAACTTCCAAAACACACACTAAAACTCCGTTTTTCCACAAACTAAAGTGCATTTAATCAACTATGCTTACACTAAATGCATAGAGGCATCTTTCTCAAGTAATAAGAAGTATGAAAACAACCATAATACTCTAAAACTTGAAGTCTAAGTCAAGCCTAACACCGTTCTTGAAGAACGTCTACATGTTGCAATGGGGGAAAGAGCCACAAGGCTCCATCACCCCATGTTGGGAGGCTCAACTTGAGAAAGATGAGACTCCCAACACCGCGCTGCCACTATACCTCAAACTCTAGTCAACAAGTCAACGGTGTTCATAAACACCTAGAAGACCAAAATTAAGTTGACTAGCGGTTCTCAGTCACACCATCGCTCCTCGCAACTTGTAACGCGCCTTCTCTGCAGCTCACATTGCGCCACCTCCACCGGCTAGGCTCCGCACTTGACGTCGCATGCCGCGACGCCGACTCACACAGCCAACCATCCATTTGCACCTGACACCTTCCTCCATTTTGGGAACGTTAGTAGATGCAAGTGCATCTGGGACTTGGTATGAATGGACCATGATACTTGTGCCACACCAAAGACCTGCCAACACTCATCAGGAAAATTCTTGTGGTGGTATATTTGATAAAAACTATATAGTAACCTTATTGCAATTTTTGTATAGCAAGTTTTGTTATTCCCGTATACATTAGGTATAAAAACAATAGATTGTATTGAACTTGTACAATACATGTATCACCTTGTCAATATAGTATATATACTAAAATTTTGCATAAATTCAGTATCTATATTGAATTTAGTACTTTTAGTGTAATGTAATTGTGTTGATTCATTTGCTCGGAATCCATACAATCTTTGTATGACACCTATACAATTATTGTATAGTTTCCATCTAGTTTGCCATAGGAAATGATACCATATTGTTTCTACACCGATCTCCCTTCCTTTTATTTTCCTAATGTAGACAAAATGAGCTCAAGTATGGAATACTATACCCAGAAGGCTCGGCTGAAGTGATTTTTTTTGTTAGGAGATAGTTTAGCATTTTTGCTATTTTTCAATGGCTTGAAGAGCAATCCAAGCTCCTTGAATGCTCTTTTTATATTAATACATAGGTAATATCATGGTAATACACTTGTACTATTTAGGTGTTATTTAGGCAATACATGGGTGATACCTAGATTTAAAGAGGCTACACATTTTGTCACCATGTAGGAAATTTGGCTATCATTCCTTTCTTCTTTATTCTTCAAAAATCCTTTGTATCAATTAGCTAACCTCGATTTTATGTAGCAATTTGGCTAAAATTAGCAACAAAAATCATTGGTCGGCAGTTCATGCCATATTTAATTTTTTGCAGTCTAAATGATGCAAATATTCTCTAAGATTATATGAATCTCTTTTAAGATTCTCTTTTTCATTTTAATTTTATAAATAGATAGAAACTTTGGTCCTCTTTAAAGGCCAACGTGAATAAAGTGTCTCTTCGTCCCGCCAATGAATGAGTGCCCACAAGACAAAGAGCCATTAGTATAAGACTAGTCGGAACTCCTTTCAACAATAGTCACTCTAGTAACCAGGACATAATCAATAATAAAAGTAACCGTGTATTGTTGAATAAATATAAGTGCGGATTTTGTTAACCCCTAAACGTCACAGCGTCCAGAAACTGGACTACTAACAGATTCAAACCCTTCTCACGTTCTCATCAATGCTTGGATGAAAGTCATCCAATTTTTTGAAGATTCTTCACCAAGTTGTAGTCTTATCTAGCGGTTGGATTTAGTCATACTTGATTACATATTTTTCTAAAATTACAAATGTAGAAGTATGTCAAGTCGTTGACCAAACCAAAATTGCATTGATTGTAGTTCAAAAGTGGCCTTGCAAAAATGAGGTCATAGATTTAAGAAACACAAAAATTTCAAAGAATCACCACGTTTAAGAGTATCTCATTTCAAATTCATTCAAACAAATTTTACTCAAAAAATATTAAAATTTTGTTTGTTATCGAATTTAGAAGGAATTTTTAATTTTAACTTTCAAATTTTATAATTAAATATTGGTGATAGTATTGGTGAATCAAACCGTACAGATGGAATCTAAAATTCAAAATCTAGAACTTTCATTTGTATATCAATTCCAAAATATTCTTCTAAATAGTATTTTATGATGATTTTTCTCAAATTGCCAATTCCAGGGACACCCTGGTACGTTTAAGGGTTAAGGCATGTGTTGTTTATATAAGTTTGTATTTCTTCAGGAGGCGAGCCAAATTATTGGATTCGTGTGCCAAAGTGAAATGCATGGCAACTTCAAGTTTCGTGGGTGAGAGCTCACTCTGGTATTTGAAGGGAAGAACCTAAAGTTGTCAGACTACGATTGGATGATGGTCTGATATGGGTATTGCCTCCAAAAATAGTGTGATTTTTGAGAAATATCTTTTTTGGTAAGAAAAAAAATTGAAAATTACAAAAATTCGAGGGAGTTATAGACACCATGGCTGCAACTATATACATGGTGTTAATGACGAAATTTCTAGCACACATAAAATGAGTTAGACATAAGTCTCACTATGTGAGAGTGCTACCCATATCAGGCCATTCCCCGGTCGCATCCACATTCTTGGCAGTTTCTTAATATGCTTCCTTCTTGAGCAGAACTTCAAAGGCTGAAAGCATAAATATTTAAACTTTGAGTGTAGGTGCTTGACACACAATAATGCATACACGTTTGACTCACATCGTTATTATTTGGTAAAACAACAGTTTAGGATGACTATGTTCACAGCATTTGTGGTTTGGTTAGTGCTTATCAGTAACCCCATTTATTTATTTTTATTAGCTCAGAGAACGAGTGAGCAAATGTTAGAATTCTTAATCTTCGAGATGTGTCGAATTACACGCAATCGAAATTTGCGATGCATTTGACCCGCAGATTGTAATGCGCTCACTTTTGATCACGGGTTTCTACGGAGTAGACTATCTATCGGATTTTGCATTATCTGACCGTTTCATGGGATGTTTCAAAGTTTCAATCATTTTTTGGGCCTGGAGTGTTGCTGAGATCGGTAAATATCTAAAAAACTCCTGAAGGTATTCCTGGTTTTTCTCCACAATCTTTGCTAGAACACGCTTCTCAAACCTAACACGTCTACGTTATGCTGATTGCAAACGTCTGATGAAGTCCTTCCTCAGCAGCACTCTTGCCTGCCTTTCTCATTCTTAGTTTTTTTAGGTTAAATTGCTCGTTTTTACGTGGCTTTGCATAAAATGTTGCTAATTCTCAAATTTTGAAAAGTTCTGATTATCTGCTGGACCTTGCATATGTACGAGGTTAGGCTAATACCTCAAGATCCAGTGGCAGCATAGAGATTTTGCGACATGACACAAAAGCTTCCGAAAGCAAGAAGTTATTAACGAGTGAGATTTTCTACAGGCTCAGACATCTGTGATTATTTGGTTTTGATCAGACGCTTTCAGGGAGAAATCATGAAGATGAAGCTGCAATCGCACTTGTGGTTCATGGGCACGGAGAACTCTACCGGCCTCTAAATTTTAACTTCACAGCATGTATGTAGCTTGCGGCCTTGCGTAGATACAAAGACTCCTCCACTTCTGTCTGGACAGAGCCAACCAAGATCCTGCATGACCTGTGAGAAGGTAGGAGATGGCAAACAACACGCATGAAGAAGACAATTTACGGATAGCCAAATCAATGAGCTTATTTCGAAATAAAAATGATTCACAGACAGCGTCATGGTTTACGTCCACAGGACGTTACACGAGCTGAACATCAATTAACTTTGGCTACACTTACTGTGCTCGTAAAATCTACATTTCCTAGCTAGAATCGAGGTGGATATGAATACCGCTGCCTCCTAAAAATGACACTACGTACTCCACGTCAAGAGTACACAAAAATAATAGTTACACTCATTCAGATCGCACGCACTAACACCATTACTCTCCACAGACAGAAGCTCAATCTGAGACAGTGATATTGACGTCAGAGATTTGAATGTCGATAGCGAGGCAGTGTCCATCTTCATCCCGCAGGTGCAACACGTGCTTCACCTCGTCAACCACGAACACCACCACCGCCACCAGCTTGCCGCGCCTCAAAGTGGGCTTCAGCTTCTTCAGGTCCAGCACGACCACCTTGTCAATGCCCAGGATCGCAAGCTCCACGCTCACAGTCCCGTCCAGCAGCTGCACGTTCGCCGCAATCAACTTGTTCACTTTGCCAGCCTCCAGGTCCACGGCCACGTCGAGGTCCACCAGCTTCGCCTTCCCCGTGGCAACACTCAACGACAGCGCACTCAGGTCCAAATGAATCTCTAGAGAGTCTAGATCGAGAACTCCCCCAAGCAAAGCATCGAGCGTGTCGCCAAGCAGAAGCTTCCTGTCTGGAACGCGCCCTGCATTGGCAACGCAGAGCGAGGCCAGCATCAGACCCACGAGAAGCAGTGCACAAGACTTCGCCATTTTGCACCTGGACTGTAGTAAGAACTTCCACGGGATTGGCGAGTGGTGAGCTCAGATGTCTGAACTGTGAGCATGAAGCTGATTATATACTAGTTTCAAGTACTAGCTTGGATCATAGACTGTCTCCGGAGGTGGCGCGATCGAATTCATGAGCACAGCTGGAACTCTGGAAGTATGTGGATCACTGGACTGAGTGAGGTTCATGAGGTACAGATGTCGGCACAGGGTTTAGATGAAGAAACCTGGTTTTAGTTGCCATTACAAGAGAGCAGGCTGTGGATTTGCAATCAAAGAACTGAGTGCCAAGGTGCATTCGACGCGGCCACCATTCAGCGTTGCGGAGTGTGGACTGCGATGGGAGCTTTGCCTTGAATGTCGCTTGGCATTATGTTAACTAGTACGTTTCGAAAGCAAAAAGTTCTCCCCTGCTAATCGCGCCACACAGGTTCCCCGTGTGGCCTCTGTACCTAATTGTAGCATAATTTTACTACTGACCTCTGAGTTTGATCTCTCCCGTCCAGGCCGTTCTCGCCTGGGTGTCATGTAATTGTTACGCGTGCAATGAAACAAACTTTCATTATTTTGTGTAAAACCAAAAGAAAAAAAATTCGTTCCATTGCACGGCATTCTCTGCTTTAAATGCAAGTGCTAATTTTGGCTGGCGTCTACACTAAATAGGTGTATTAGGGGGTCCAAATTTAGAGGAACTTATCATGTAAAAATTATCTTGTAGTAAAAAAAATTACTGTGTGACAAAAATATATAAAAATATAAAAATTTGAGACTGTCTGACTATTTGTGTCAAAAAATAAAAAATAAAAAATATTATGTTTTTGTACAGTAATGGAAAATGTTTATATAGTCTGAAATGTCAATAAATTAATATGAGTCCCCCTAATACCAGGGTTTTTTTTTTTGGCACCATGGTGCCAGACTCCAATGTTGTGGCACAGTCACAATGGTTTAAATCCGGAGGGACCACTCTCCATTGCATGCATGGAGCACTGCTACAAAGCAAAAAAAAAACCTGCCTAATACTTCTATTCAGTGTAGAACATAAGACGCAAGTCTCTACTTGTTTTCATGTTTGAGCATTAATTTCAAAGTTGAGGCAGATGTAGGAGTTAAATTATCGAAATCCCCTGTAGGCTCCCTCTCTCTCCCATCCATTTTAAACTTCAACTTCTCAGGGAATGTTGAGAGATATAATTTCACTATCAATACTCCCTTTCTCCGGAAATATCTGTCTTAGTTTTTGGCATTCTTTTTCCCAAAATAATTGTCCTACACAAATTTCCTTGAGGGAAAACAGGGAACACTTGGATCTAGCAGGCTAAGACAAATGAGTCATTATGTTGTTTGTTGTCACTGGTATGACAACAACTATTTAGACATTGTTTTGATAATTGTGTTTGGAGAGAAAGTATTACTATGTTGACATGAATTTATTAGGAAATCATCCTCTAAGTTCGAAGTGAACTTCCAATCTGGACTTGGGCCATGGAACAATTTTTGTTTATAAATTTATCAGAAGTTACATCTATACGAAATCTATCAAAACACGAATGTTGATTGTTCTTCCTAACAAGAAATTGTAGAGTAAACACAGCAGTCGCGTACTCGCGTTATTAATATTTTATTGTATATAAATATTTTCAATAATAATAACAATTACAATGTTTGAATTTTTGTTTGTTTGTGATAATGATATAGTGTGAGCCTCCACACCATTGTCCTCAAGGTCCACACCATTGGATTGCAGTGGCAGAGTTAATTTTGAAAGTTTTTTGGGACAAGCGAGAGTATAGTAGAACCATATATTTATTCATTCATTTGTATTTTGGATATAAAATGCTTCTATCCACATTTTGATGTTATCCCTTAAGTGTCCACACTACATTTATTTGGTCAAACCTCATCAATTTCTCACATTTTAAAATGTATTATATATTTTTTTGGTATTTTTCACATATACTTTATCTTTAAACTAATTTCCATTGATTTTTTCATAATAATTTAAATTTAAATTAATTTTATAATATTTTTCAAAAAAATTCTCTTGAAATAACCATAGTAATTACAAAAATGCCTAAAATAGTATGAATTCTTTAGAAAAAATGTAAATGATAGTGATGAACAACAAGGTGTAGGTTGCATGCTTCTTGAGCCTACATTAAAAGAAATTTGATTGAAAAAAAAAAATTTGCAATGTATGGTGAAATTTTAGGGTTGTGAGCTTTAAAGTGTTGTTAAAAACGCAATTTTAACAATTTTGAAGAACCGTAAATTGGACTAGAAAGTAGAAGACAACTCCCACACATTCTTAGTTGAGACTAATTTCATTTGAAACTAGGAACTAGGAGAAAATCAGCGTTTAACTGAAAAATGATCAAACATGGCCTCACGGGGCTCCTTGCGCACTTAAGGGTTATTTTCATCCAAATATAGATATTTCGTCCAATATTTCATAAAAACTTGAAGATATTTTGGCAATCTAATATTAAGTATTTGGTCGTATTGTAACAAAATTAATTTTGATTGGTGCAATTTGGCACTAAAAAACCATTAAAAAGCCCATAAAAAAAAGGGTTGTCGGGTATTTGCATGGTATGGTGCACCAACTTTTTTGTCGCAATACTCAATTTTGCAATGTTTTGGAACTTTCAAAAATTCATAAACAAAAATTGGTAATAGAAATTATCCAAAAAATTGAACTACTTTAACTTGGATTATGTCGTCTACCAATTTCCAAAAAAAGAGGTTAAAAATTACAAACATATTATATAAATTGGGTGATAGCCTCATATGGGTACCTCCTCCAAAAATAGTGTGATTTTCGAGAATTATCTTCTTGGTAAGAAAAAAATATTGGAAAGTTACAAAAATTAAAGGGTGTTATAGGCACCATGGCTGCAACTATATACATGGTGTTAAAGACGAAATTTCTAGTACACATAAAATTGCTTTCTAGTGGACTAATTTTTAAAAATTCAAATATAGAATCAAACATAGAGTATATTTACACTCAAAGTTTGATCATAAATTAGTCAAATTGTTATTCAAATGGGAGTTTTGATACTAACTTGAAATATTCAAGATAAAATCAAGTCTGTAACAAACTAAATTTTTATTATATGGTTTATACATACCTAATTTTAAAAGTAGGTTCACTTCAATCTTCATTGTATCATTGCTACAAATGATTTAAATCGGTTTAAAAGTTTGCTTCTTTGGACAAAATGCACAACATGCACAAATGTGCACCAAAAGGCATGATATTTCACAATCCAAAATCCCCTCAACGTGAACCATACCATGCAAACATCGTGCCCTCAACATACTAGGAAATTAATGCTCAAACATAGAAACAAGCAGAGACATGCGTCTTAGAGCATAGACAACCGGTGCCCCCCAACACTCATGTTCAAGATGGAGTGTGAAGCTCTCACATCCCCAACAACAAGCAACAAATATGACCCAAATGAATTTTATGGACCAATTACATACCACCACTTAAACACTGACTTCTAGCCACTAATTTAGGCGAAGAATTTTCCTAACTTTTAGATTTATAAAGCGCTAGTTTAATCTTGTAAGAGAATAGGACAAACCAGTTGATGTGCTAATATCAAACTCTCCAAGACGTAAATGTTTGGCAAGCTAAGGTACAGACACCCATAACCGATAACTGCCCCATCACTGATAACTAGACTTGTTCACTACCGCGTATGGCTGAACCAGAAACGGATAATTTTATCCATCAAGCGTCAGGTGTATGATGTCTTAGTGGGAGGGGAGTTGGCCGAAATGGGTGCAGCCAAAAATGGGAATCGCTAATCTCAGTGACTGAAATAAACAACATGTAGCCGCCGGAATGGCCACCGATTCGTGCTAGATTAGGGTGCTAAGAGATGTGGATTTGATTTCTCTTGGTTGTGGTTGGTGAGCTCTAAGTTAACAGTCTTTAATATGAGAATTAGCGGTTACTGGTATGACCTTTGCCGGAATTTCGGATCTCATGTCATGGAAATTGGAGAATAAGAGTGTGCTCAAGTATGCTTGTTTCGGTGTTTGACTGCAAAGGACTTTGTTATTTTCATGAGCGTTCTCAGCGATTGTGAGTGCACTGTTTGGTTCAGTTTGTGCGTTGATCACTGAGGCATTCTCACGACCAACATTTTGAACTTAGAGGTAGAGTTGTGTGATCGATGAACTTGTGAGCTGGTGAGTTTTTGTTTCTACTGCAGGCAGAGACATCGAGGTGGTTGAGAATTGCTGAAGCAAAGCTCGGTTGATTCGGATCAGAGTCGGCTGCAATTTGGTTTCTGATCGAGTACTGAATCCGAGGTTTACTGCAGCTCTCAAGTGACCAGGAGTAGAGTGTCCAAGAGAATTCAGAGCGTCTGTGAGTCATAGCATTCAGTCCACAACCAAGCAACGAGGATATTTTATTAGGAAGTGACCAAAGTCTAGAATACAACAACGCCGTGGCTCAAGATGATACAATATGCTACGGGAGTGAGGAGGAGCATTCGAGCGGGGACGAGCTTTTGGTGGGCGATCAAGACGCCGATTACAGTCAGCTGGAGCGAGTCATCGGAGGAGGTAGCGGAGCGTCGCAGACTGTCGGTGCAGAGGAGCGGAGGCAGACTGACGGCGCAGAGGGGCGGAGCGTCGCAGTTACAGAGCTTCGGCAGTCAACATGGGAGGAGGCGGCAAGTTCACGGCGTCCGGCTCTTCACCATACCACCGGGGCAACGGGTTAGAGGGGCAGCGGCACCTACAGTGCCTCTAGTGACTGCAGTCCCGGACTGCATGAACGTGGAGGACATAACGGGTGTGGGGTCTCAGGCACCGGCATCAGCCTTCAACCCCGTCGTGCAGGCCTCTCTGATCCACATCGCACCCCCTGCAGCAGAGTCGCAGCCTTCTATCCGCAGACCTCGCATCCCACGCAGGACAGGAAAATGGGCAAATAGTCAGTTACGGGATGCAATGGCTGCCGTCGACGGAGGTATGAGCATGAAGAAGGCTTCAGATTTGTATCACATACCTTACTCATCTTTTCGTGAATGGTGTTATGGCTTGAGGTCCAGTAGAAAAAAGGGGCCACCTGCACTCCTGAGTCAAAGTGAAGAAAAACAACTTGTTGATTATTGTATACGCATGTGTGAGATGGGACAAGGTCTAACACCTACTGCGCTCAAGCTGAAAGTGTATGACATAACAAAGGATAGAGCGACCCCATTCCGCGATGGCATTCCAGGTGGTGGCTGGATGCGGTGGTGGAGGCATCGCCACCCAGAGCTTACACTGCGTGTGTCTCAAGCTCTCGAAACAGCACGCGCACGGGGCCTATGTGCACAGAACGTTGAAAGTTTTTACGAAAACTTGCAGAGTTTACTCACCTTGCATGAGTATAGTGCAGACATGATTTGGAACTGCAACGAGTCAGGTGCGCAAGCTGGGAGAAGCGGTGGAGGAGTTGTCATCGCTCGAAAAGGCGCCCGCCATGTACACTCAATCGTCCCTGACCAAAGAGAGTGGCTCAGCGTATTGGTCTGCATAAATGCGGATGGAGTGAGTATCCCTTCTTTCTATGTCTTTCGAGGCACACGGTTTAGACAGAATTACATTGAGAGATGTGAGCCCGAGGCTACGATGGCAATGCAGCCCCGGGCTTGGATGACGACATACCTCTTTAGTGCATGGTTGTCACACTTTATTGAAAGTGTACAGGGTACATTCACTATAACACGACCCAACCCCGCCCAGTTATAACGACTCTTGATGAGTGCTTAGAAAATAATATCTTCAATTTATGTAGATATTAGAAAAATTTAAGGACATTTTGCGACATATTTTGAACATTTTAGCACATTTTAGTCGTTATTAACGACTGGTTACGACCATATTTTAGTCGTTTTGGAGTACCAATAACTTCCCAAACATTGTCAAACTTTAGTATATTGTATAATGACATATATTATATGTAGTTACTAATTTATATTGCATTATCAATTCATATGATAAGATTATTGCTTAACAATCCGTTAAATTAATCACTGGTTACAGTTTCCTTGGGTCGTGTTACTGTGAATGTACCCTACAGAGCATGGGGGGAATTTCAGCTGAGCGCGGGCACCTCTTGATACTCGATGGACATAATTCACATTGCACATTAGATGTCGTCCTCGAGGCCCGTGCTGCAGGCTTGGACATCCTCACGCTTCTTGCGTATACATCTCACGCCCTACAACCACTGGATGTTAGTGTGTTTAAATCATTCAAGCAAAATTTCAGAACTTACAGGACTTCTGGACATCTCGAAATTTGTCGCAGTCTGCAACAAAGTCGACATTGGCTCACTGGGTTCATCTTGCTCTGCGAAAAGCATTGACAAAGGAGAATATAAGCAGCGGATTCAGAACAACAGGCATCTATCCTCTAAACCCAGCGGCAGTGAATTCTTACCTGGCCCCTTCGGATATCTTCGCAGCCCCCGACGATGCAGCTGCCGCTGTCGACATGCAGGTCGACGAAGACCTCCCAGAACCTGCAGGCACCGACCACATATCAGTGCGCACAGAGAACGGTCAGAACCAAGAGGAAGAGCATCATGATGCACATGAGGACGGTAGTGATGAGGGTTTGGAGACAAACGTACTTGGCGAGGAGGCACGGTTGGAGATGGAATGCGAATTTGACGAGGTCCCCGACTCAAGCGCCTCCCATTATTTCGTTGCTCCAGATCCTGCAGACAACGGAGAAGGAGCACTTGAGATAGCGACCATTGACAACGCCGAGGGGGAACCTGACTCTATTACGAGGTTCTTGACACTGCCGACCATTGCAGCCCGGGCAAGCTCAAAACGCAAAGATCCCCTGCTGGACTTCACGAAGTCCAAGATTCTGACCTCGGACGAGTACACAGCAACAGTCCAAAGACTCAATGACGCAAAAGAATTAGCAGCGAGAGAGAAGGAGAGGTTACGTACAGAGAAAGAGTCGACACGGCAACGAAAGGCTGCTGAAAAGGAGGCGCGCTCTGCTGCAGTAGCCGAAGCCCGAGCTCGCCGAACTGAGGAGAAAGAGGAGGCAGCGCGCCTCAAGGCGCTGCGCGCAGCTGAGGCCGCACCGGCACGTGCTGCAAAAGCAGCTGAAAAGGCCAGGAGCACCTCCACACGGCGCGGGGGCAGGGCCACGGAGATATCCCAAGGTCGCGAATTCGGTGGACAGGGAGAAGAGACGACTGAAATTCCAATCGCCGCGCAAGAGGCAGGTCCTGCAGATTTTTCCTTCAATGCTGGAGGTATTCAAAACCCCTACTTCTCATACGCTTCACCATCTCCGGGAATGCAACACCCTTACTTCCTCCCTTTCAATCAATTCGGCAACCGTGTGATATCTATGTCGCCAAACCCCCAACCTCAAACAATTCTACAACCTCCTCTCTACAACACGCACCTCACATCTTCCTTGCTCAAGGTTGGGCACCTACAGAGGGGGGAGGGGGTGAAGGAAGCAGGAGCGACGGAGGGAGGGAGGAGCGCGTGGGAAGGAGCCGTTGACACCGTCGAAGATCAGGTGGGAGACGGACAGTTCCAGCGCCGAAACAGGGGACAGCTGTGCCCGCTGTGGGGACTTTCGTTGTCTGCGATGGGGAGCGCGGGGTGCACAAGGGGGGAACCTGAGTGGCCTCGACAGGGTGCGGCTCAGCAGCTATGGCTGAGACTGGGGGCGAGTAGGTTTTTTGAATGGTTCTGGACTTGTCGGTTATAGGTTATGTACATGCTGGATTTGCATGATGTTTGTGATGGGATCTCATATATGGATTTTCGTTCACTGCTCTAACTCTTGTTCGCCATGGATGAAGCTATATGTTGGTTGTGTGTCTGGGCTACTTTTGCACTTAAAAATTTGTAGTAATTTCAATTTTACTAAATTTTTTAAAAAAAAATTCTCATTCTTCCTAAACCTTATTTCCCTACAAAGGAAAAATAACTCCTTCATAACCAAAGTCACACCATGCTCAAATGCTTAAGTTATCGGTTATAGGTGTCTGTACCTTAGAATCAATCTCGACACACTAAACAAACCCTTAAGTTGGAGTGTGAGAATGGGTCCTGCTGGTCATGCTCTTACGTTCTGGATTTCATCCACCAAATTAAGTGAAACATAGAACTTTAACTCCAGCCAGATTTAGCACTTGCATTTACAGCAGGGCATATACTGAAACGAACTTTTGGCTTTCGAAATATAACATAATGCCAAACGACATTCAAGGCAAAGCTCCCATCGCAGTCCACACTCCGCAACGCTGAATGGTGGCCGCGTCGAATGCACCTTGGCACTCAGTTCTTTGATTGCAAATCCACAGCTTGCTCTCTTGTAATGGCATCTAAAACCAGGTTTCTTCATCTAAACCCTGTGCCGACATCTGTACCTCATGAACCTCACTCAGTCCAGTGATCCACATACTTCCAGAGTTCCAGCTGTGCTCATGAATTCGATCGCGCCACCTCCGGAGACAGTCTATGATCCAAGCTAGTACTTGAAACTAGTATATAATCAGCTTTATGTTCACAGTTCAGACATCCCAGTTCACCACTAGCAAACCCCGTGGAAGCTCCTACTACAGTCCAGGTGCAAAATGGCGAAGTCTTGTGCACTGCTTCTCGTGGGTCTGATGCTGGCCTCGCTCTGCGTTGCCAATGCAGGGCGCGTTCCAGACAGGAAGCTTCTGCTTGGCGACACGCTCGATGCTTTGCTTGGGGGAGTTCTCGATCTAGACTCTCTAGAGATTCATTTGGACCTGAGTGCGCTGTCGTTGAGTGTTGCCACGGGGAAGGCGAAGCTGGTGGACCTCGACGTGGCCGTGGACCTGGAGGCTGGCAAAGTGAACAAGTTGATTGCGGCGAACGTGCAGCTGCTGGACGGGATTGTGAGCGTGGAGCTTGCGATCCTGGGCATTGACAAGGTGGTCGTGCTGGACCTGAAGAAGCTGAAGCCCACTTTGAGGCGCGGCAAGCTGGTGGCGGTGGTGGTGTTCGTCGTGGACGAGGTGAAGCACGTGTTGCACCTGCGGGATGAAGATGGACACTGCCTCGCTATCGACATTAATATCGATATCACTGTCTGAGATTGAGATTCTGTCTGTGGAGAGTAATGGTGTTAGTACGTGTGATCTGAATGAGTGTAACTATTATTTTTGTGTACTCTTGACGTGGAGTACGTAGTGTCATTTTAGGAGGCAGCGGTATTCATATCCACCTCGATTGTAGGAAATGTAGATTTTACGAGCACAGTAAGTGTAGCCAAAGTTAATTGATGTTCAGCTCGTGTAACGTCCTGTGGACGTACACCATGACGCTGTCTGTGAATCATTTTTTTCGAAATAAGCTCATCGATTGGGCTATTTATCATTGTCTTCTTCATGCGTGCTGTTTGCGATTTCCTACCTTCACTCTTCACACAGATGCAGGATCTTGGTTGGCTTTGTCCAGACAGAAGGGGAGGAGCCATCAGTGCATCAACGCAAGCTACATATGCAGTGAAGTGAGATTTTAGGGGCCCTGAAGAGGGTTCAGACTTTCTCTAATGCTGCATCATATATTTCATCATATACATATATCTAATTATGTCAGAGATAGGAGCTCAGTTCTCAATTAGTAACAATTTCTTAAGTTCTCAATTTCTCGGGGAGGTCACTCTTTGTATCTTTTGAGTATCACATGTGAACCAAAGATATGTAAAAGTCCCTTAATATTCAAAAATAATTATTACTATAATTAGTAATATTTAGAGAATATTCACATATTTATTCTTGAAATTGATTTTGAGCATCCCGTATTAATGTAAACCGTCTATAAAATTTACCTTCAAAGATTTATTTGGACCCTATCTTTGTTCGCACGTTGTTACGTAATATTTGGAAGTGACCTCACCGAGCAAAATTTCTGACAGATGTGGACGTCATCTTACATTGTGAAAATGCAAGAGTCCAGATTGTCATAGCTCCAATAACTGGCCAATTAAAGGAGCCTTGCCTCCCAAGTACATCCAACCTAACTGCTTGGGCGGAAATAAGGGAAAAAGTCATGTTGTATTGAAAAATAAATTTGTGAGACCTCCTTGTACCCCTCATGTGAGGACCTTTGAGAGGGTTTGGACTATCTCCAATGTTACACTAATATGAGCAATAGCGTTGGGTACGTGAACCGCCCTTAGATAGGAAACAAGGGAGTGCTAAGTACAATCAATCATTTTTATTAAGAGTGCCAGGCAATGAAAGTAGAAGAATCTAATGATATTACCTTGAAGAGAAAAATGAGCTTCTAAAATATTCACATGTATGAATAGCTTGATATGTGGAAATTGTCCAATCAACTATCAACACAACATGAGAGATTCTCAAGATATACACGCCCAATGTGCAATTATAGAGTACTAGTGAGACCTGTGCCATTGAGCACATTGCAGAAAGAAGGAACGCATATGAAGGATAGCCACTTGTTTTTGAGCTTGGGTTGTCTCCTCGACGGATTCCAGCGCGGAACGGTCGAGTGAGACAAACCGAGCTGTATTGTATTATAGATGTTTTTACAAAAGTTTTTCTGCTCCTCAATGTCATATGCCAGTGATGACCCTTCACCACCAAGTGGTTCAATTAAAGAACTCGAAAAGAAAACACCTAATTCAAAGGGCATTGGTGAACGCCAGTTCGGAAATGATGCATCACCTACTCTGCGTTATAACTTGCATCATTTGGACCATTGTTCTCTAATCACCTTGTTAATTAATGTTAATCAGTGTTAATCAATGTTAATCCTTAATCAATGTTAGTGTTTAATTAGGAGTGGATAACAGCCGCAACATCATCATTCTCCTCGAAAACCAACTGAAACCACCCCCAACTAATCAGGACTCTCTCCACAAACTCAGCCCAACTCCAACACTTGTGCAAGCTTCTCACGTACCATGCAAACTTGCACTCTGTATTAATTGTGAGTACATCCTCCTTTTCAAATTCCACGTCATTAAGCTTGTGGCAGCAAAAGCAACCTTGCATCAAGGTGTTGAGGAATGCTTCCTGGCCATATTCGGAAGAGTATGACATCTCTGAGCATTGCATTGCATTATTGGAAGGATTTATGTGGTAGTGGATCCAAGGTCTGTCTGAGAAAACTGGAGCACAAAATGCAGGAGTGCATCCCAATGAATGTAATTTCAAACCAGGTCTGTATTGATTTTGTACCTAAACCAAAAATTTAAAAGTCCACATTTAGTCAATTATTATACAATCTTCCAAAGCATATTGTTAGTGTTTAGGTAGAGTTTCTCCTTTTCATTCGTGTATTTTTCTTATAAACAATAATCATAAAGTACGTTGGCGTGAAGACCATCGTGAATAAAGTGTTTGTTGGAGGTAGTTTGTCTATCCATACCTCAAGGACATGAGTGTCTCCTCTTGAAGGTAGAATCTATGACTAAGAATCTTCTTAATATACGTTTCACTTCAACTCCTGCAGATATGGAATCGACCATTTTGGTTCATTGGTGCCAATCGATAAGGAAGTAGTGCATGATTAAGTTCTTGAGGTGATTTGTAAGACACCACAAGCATATTGGTCTCTTCTCACTTGCTATTTTGAGCCATTTCAGAGTTGGTGAGTGCGTTTGGTCACATAGGAAAAGGAAAAGCGGATACGTTTTCCGCGATTCCAGTCCGTGAAAAGTGAGTGAGAAGCGACGAGTATTCTTGTATTAAGAAGACAAAAGAATCATGGACAGGGCCACTGTAAGTGAAATGCAGAGACCGAAAGAGCTCATGATTTCAGAAGCTGCACAGACGGTGTTTCGGGAGAGTGAGTCCCAGTATCTGAATTGGGATATCACGAAAGAGCCCACTCGGCATCCTTCGAATTTCCCCAGAGGTCGAGGCTTGCATTATCCTATTCTTTATAATCCAGGTATGTAAATTATTAATGCGCTTCAACATATTTATTTATTTTGGGGTATTATATAGTTTTTACGTTTGAATGGAGTCAGTGTAAGATCTTAATATGATCAGAACTATGAGCTTGAATCACAATTATATGTAAACATTGATGTGGGGGTGTCACGGATTTTTCGAGAAGTTGATTCTCTGAAGATTGAGAACATGAGTGAGAATTCAAGAGCCATTTTCCACAAACCAAGCCTTGACAGCTCTTGAAAGAGTGTGAAGAATGAGAACAGTAGCAAACTGGGGAAATTTACCTGTAGAGGAGAAGAAATGAAGCTTCTCAATCTTCACGCCCATTCTTCACGTCAGGAGGAGAAGAATGAAGCTTCTCAATCTTCAGCAAATAAGTCCTCCACAATGCAAGAAGAAAGTGCCACGTACCCATTCTCTGAAGATTGAGAACGGAAGAAAGCGCCGTGACACCCCTAACTAAATGAATGAGAGTGTCTGACATTGAGACTCACTGAACCTTGGAATTCTGTTTGCACTTTAATCAGCAACACAAGTGCACAGTAACGTGTCCAACTTTTCGTCAAATTGGAATTGATTTCATTTTTGAAACATAAATTAAAGCTTGGCATACTTTTGAGAATCAATCACATCATATCTCAGTCTTGGATGACACAATCCCAGTGAAGCTTCGAAGTTCGAACTGATGGTTTTCAGAAAAATTGGACTGTTTAGGAATGTTCAGATATCATCATAAAGAGATGATTGTTATTCCATAATTCATGGAAAGATCTCCCCGTGATCGTAGCTGAATTAGTGTCAATTTCTCATTAGCACTTAGCAGTAGTTCTATACATTGTAGCCCAATTGTCCTCCCAAGTATTGTGTAGCATGCAATTGGTGGTGTACTGTGCACCATGGCTCTCTAAAATGGCTCAAGACTATCGCATCTTGCCATTTCCGGAAGCCATGTTGCACACCACACATTGGGAGCCCGGGACGCCATTACTCCCCATGTTTATAAAGTTTGGGGGAGGTAAGAGCACATTGCTTTGCGGGGTTACCCTGGGTAATGGCCTCTTGGGCGCCTAGTTACACCACCATTGTGCTATAAAGGTCTTTATATGTATATGTATTGTATGATCATTGTGAACACAAGAAAACCTCATTGATCAATGATCTGATATGGGTTCCAAAAATTACCATCTCATTAAAACATTGTCATTTATAAATTATTGAATGTGTGCTAGAAATACCGTCTATGACACTATGTAATTTTTGTAATTTTCCAATATTTTATTTCATTACCAAAAGGACATTTTTCTAATGTCTGGAGAGTCCAGGAAGGGGTATCCATTAACTCCTAAACGTACCTACCCTTTGAACACAAGTAGATGCTAGCCTCAAAAATATATATTAGCATGGCTCAAATGTACATGAGGTGTACATGAAAGGACCATTGCAAGCATAAAATTTACCCAACAAATTTGACAAACTTGAAGTTAGAGGCCTCTCCAATATTATCAACAGCTCCCAATTACAAAAGATTTATTGTAATTGGTAAAGAATTTAATAGGCTTACAAAGGTGACTTGGATGAAAGTCATCGGAGGTTGTGTGAGAAAGTTTCAAGGCTTTGAATTTGTTTCTAAATCTAGTTTCATGATCCAGTTTCTAAACACTGGGACGTTTAAGGGTTAAATGATGACTGTAAAGATTCTATGATGTTGTTTGAAAGTTCACCAAAAACATTGTTTCTTTTTGCATTTTAAAAAGCCACTTGAGTGTCAATTGTGATGTGAAGCAAAAAGTGTTGGTATAAGAGCATGGCCACCCATGCCCTCCCAGAGTCTCTCACACTCAAGAAGTAAATGAAAAGTGCCAAGGGCCCTTCAAAAATACCTCTTGACTCTCAATCCTAGCGTGTTAGAAATTGGGCCTTCAAATCACTATTTAGTTGACTATATCCTCACATTCTACTTGTGATTGGTCCATTGACTATTTGATGCGCACTTTTGATATGTGAGGGACGTGCAAAGGTGGGGGAGTGTGAGTGCAAGGGCCCTTCAAATGTAGATGAATAATTTCAACGAGTTAGAGCAGCTCCACCGCAGCCCTCCAGAGTCTCTCACACTCTAGAACTAGATGAAAAGTGCCAAAATGCCTCTTGTCTCTGGATCCTAGCGTGTTACGAAATGGCCCTTCAAATCACTATTTAGTTGACTATATTCCCACATTCTACTTGTGATTGGTCCATTGACTATTTGATGTGCACTTTTGATGTGTGAGGGGCCTCCAAGGGTGGGGAGTGTAAGTGCAAGGGCTCTTCAAATGTAAATGAATAATTTCAGCGAGTCATCTCTAGCGTGTAGGAGTGGGGATGCTCTTAGTCCTAGCGTGCATGGGTGGGAATGCTCTAATGTTACACTGATTGTGTGGTAGGGAGGGATTGCAGCTTGGCCTGTTCATATAGCAGCAAGGAAGAAAGACGTGGAGCTACCAGTCACAAAGAAAAAGACAGTGCCAGTTGGGTCTCATGCTTTGACTGGAATAACATTGAGTGAAAGAGAAAGAAAACCCATTAAAAAGACTCTCCTTTTCCCACACCGGAACACTGACTTGCCATTTCGACAACCCAGGCCAAGGGTGAGAGCAATCCTCTTGCTAACCCCTAAAGAACCCAAGGATTCATGGTTTTAAATTGACAAGTTTAAACGAGCATATTAAGAAAAATATAATTTAAAAGGGACCAAGATTTATATCACTGGAATTAGTGAAGAAAATTATATATGTTGCATACAAAAAAATTAATACAAACAAAGAAAATCTACATAAAACCTGCTGAAAACTACTTGAAAAACATGAGGTCCCGTGGGGGCTTAATGGTCCTTTAGGGGTTAAGTTGTATACTCTCTTTGTCCCCTATCACTTGACACTTTTTGGGTTTGGAGCATAATATTAAAGATATGTCAAAAGATTTCACTTGTATGTTGTTATAGGAAAAATATATATTTAATTCACTCTCTATATATACATAATTTTGTACCAAGTGGACATTCTTTAACCCCAGTAAGAACCAAAGATTCATGGCTTTAAAATGATAAATTCAATTGATCATATAGTGAAAAATAAAATTAAGATGAGATTGAATTTTGTATCACTATAGTCAATGAAGAACAATGCAAATGTTGGTCGATTTTTTTTTTTTAAATTGAACAAAAGGAAGTCCACATAGAACCTGCTAGTACTTGTTGAGTCACTCAAAATTAGAACATAAGCCTAGGTTCTCTGAAATTCATACTACAAGATAGAGTATGTGTTTATTTCCTTTGGTAGAAAAGTGTGCACGATTACATTGAGAATCAAAATTTTCTTCAAGTGTAGTTATGAAGGGAGATTTTGATTTTCAATATATTCCACATTGTTTTATTTAATAAAACACATATTCTATTTTATAATACATCTTGAGAAGATTTCACAAACCCTAAATTCATTTTTTATCTCCGAACAATTTTTATACTATGAAAATTTGAAGATTGATTTAATATAAGATTTAGAGCAACACAGAGCATAATCAAAGAAAACCATTGAGTTGTACAGGTTGTGAAGGAACCAACTTATGAACGATGTGAATCACTTACTTTGCAAGGTGTGAATTCTCTTTACAAGGTTCATATTTAGAACTCTTCATAAACCATAACTACAATGTGATCCATTCTTTACAAATCACAATTGAAATGTAATTTTCTTTTAATTCGGAAGTGGCAACAATGTATTGGATAAAGAAATCATAGTTAATTGTCCTTTTTTGTATTATGGGTGTCTTTTTTTAACCCTCAATTGGTTGAGCACACTACAATCAAATTCATCGCTTCTCACTCGCTTTTCATTAACTCAAATTGAAGAAAAGGTATCTTTTCCTTGTCCTATGTGACCCAACTCACTCACCAACTTTGGAATGCCTCAAAATAGCAAGTGAGAAGCAACCAGTTTGCTTGTAGTAGCAAAATTGAACACAATTTGGTCAACGATAATATGTTTGATAAAGTAAAGCCTTGTTATATTGTATGTGGAGGGCAAAATAGGCACATGATTAATGGTTTTTGAAAAATAAAGTTTAACAAATGGAATATTTGTGAACGTTCTTCAAAATTCTCATTTTTACTATACAAAAACATTTGAAAAAATTTCCCAAAATTTTTAACATTTTTTTTTAAACATGTTTTCCCTGAACCCTATCCTTTGCTGACGTTGTATGGAAACAATATGTCTCTAATGAAAATGACAATGCTCTACTATCACATCAACTAGTTCGTTTTTGAAAAGCGGAATTTCAATTATTTAATTCTTGAATGTCTACATAAATAGTTGAAACTACTCCACATTAAATTAACACCACTATTTAAACCCTCCTTAAATAAGAAGTTTAATAAAAGAGGCTATTTTTTATATAGATGTCTTGGGGAGGTCACTAGCATGTATTTAGTGTAACCACGTGCGTTAAGAGGGTATTTTAATGGAGGCTATCACATAAATGGAATATTTGAGGTATATTCTAGAATATTCTAGGTATGCTCTAAATATATTCTCAGATTATTCCTTACTTGAATTTAAAGTGTCCTATATTACATATAAAATTTTATAATTAGGTAGAATTTTTTCCTCCAATGAATAAAAAAGACCCTATAGTTTAACTCACGTGGTTTTCTACTTTTTACATACTTAGTGACCTCTCCGAGATGGGTGTTTTTTATATTATTTATTGTAAATTTAATTTGTTCAAACCTAATAATAATGGAATTTCCTACAGAACTAAAAATGATAAAATCATTGTTTTCTACTTAATGAAATGGAAACAAATTAAAAATAGTAGAAATTTTCTTCCCCAAAAACTTAACTGTACTAAAGTGGCTTTAGTTAGCAATTGTAATACTATGTAAGCTAGTTTTTAATATGGACCCTACCAATTGTAACTTGATTAAATTTTTCTATAAGAGATCTAGAAGGTACTAAGTTTTATTACTAGTATTATGTCAAAATTCTAGCTGATAATTCCATTGGAATTAGGCAAAGGTACACCCAAACCCAAGAACTAAATTTTAGTTTTAATTTTAACAACTATTGTAGTACATTAATATTTGGATTCCAAATGAGTGTAGTTTGAATTGATGCAGCTATAGAAGAAATAGAGCCTCGTGTAATATACAAGTCAATTCTAGAGAAATTACCTCGATATAATGTGAATGACAAAAATGCACGTGCATTGGCAATACGAAAGGTGTTATTATTAGGTCCTGCTTATGTTGAAGATCAAGGGCCCCCTATACCACGACGAAGATCAAAGCGCCAATGGCCACAGAAAAAAGGTCTCTCTTGTATATTTCTTTAACAAATGCACAAGTGCTTTGATTTTTAAGTTTAAAAGAAACGATATTCACTTAAAAAACAATCCCTTATCTCTATATTGAAAGAGTCATGAGAAACCAATCAAACCATGCCAATTGTAATATTGTTTTAAAAAGTTTAAAGAAACTTAAACATTTTTATGTTAGAAACAAACTTAAGTGATAATACAATTGGCAAAATTAAACACTATCAAGTTTTATAAGAAGAGTTTTCTTTTGGTAATACTTTCTCTAATTTTTTAATTCAAATTCAATAAGCATGTTTGAAATATATATATATATATATATATATATATATATATATATATATAATTTATTCTTTGAAGTTATTCAAACTAATTTTAAATTATCAATTACAATTGCAGCCAAAAGTACACAAGGTCCATTAGAGAATGAGGCTTGTGAACCACTTGAGATTATATTTGTGGATGAAGGGCCAAGGTGCAATATTCATGGTGCTACCATTGATGTTCCAAAGGTAAAGAATTGTGAAATTCATGGAGATAGTGGAATTAATCAAGATGATGAAAAAAAGGTGCCATTAGAAGAGTAAATGAATTTATTTAAACAAAGAAAACTTTTTCACTTCTTTACAACTTAGGAGGGTGAATGAAACTTGTAGTCATTGTAATGTACATTACTTTCAAAGAGTAGACATAAGTAAAAAAAATTGAAAATATATAAGAATTTGACATGGTTGCTTTTAATATGACATTATTAATTGTAGAAATGTCATTTACCACCATTTTATCAAATAAATAATCTTGAGGATTCAATGTCAAACGGTGTATTTAGAATGTTTTTGGAATGTCATGTACAACAAGTGACCTTCTAAAGAAATAATATCAAATTCGATTAATAAGTTAATATACACTTGTCATTATAAAAATATATAATATGTTACAATTGATTTTTTTAACTTAATCTAATTTTTCATTATCATTTTTTTGAACTAAAGTACTGTACTAAGTATCTTTAATAATGTTAAAAAAAATATTAAAAATTGACTAATTGTACAGCATCTTATTGTATGTTGCATTAACACTATTATTACTATTATATATTATTACACTAATGTATTATGCATTTGAATTATAAAATTAAACACATTTTTTGTGGATATTCACGGCTGTTTTTGAATACATTTGGTAAAGATCTACAAAGCTTTTTGAAGTTTGACCATGAGAATAATTTCTAAACATCATATCCAACACCTTTTTTCTTTTTAATGTAAACTTTAAAAAGGTTTGAAGCAACTTTATTTTATAATACATCTTAGCTTTGTCCTTCACACTTGGACATTTAGGAATTAATAGGAATTTGTCATTTTTTTGTTGGTGCTATCTTTAGTAATAATCTTATATATTATAAATAATCAAATAAATTATATCCTCTTTCCTTTTCTGTTGTTATAGTTGACTTACATTGCACAAAATGAGAGATTGAAAATTACAAACATGTATCAACTCTAAATTTGAAATTTTAGTTTTTGTACATATTAGTATAGATTTAGAAGAAAATATACACATCTTAGTAATATTGAAGGCTATATTATTTACTTTTTATAGTTATTTAGATATTAAATATATTGTTAAATTAATATTGATTGAACTTTGAGGTTTAAATCAATGCACTCTACATATATTTGGTTCACATTTATTGTCATTCAAAACACAAAAATTGAACTAATTACAAAAGTGAGGAATATATTTGAAAATTACTTAATATAAACAATATAATATATAATTATTGTAATATGAATAATATATTATAAAATATAGATTGTATACTGAAATATGTATATATATATTACATAATCCAAGCCTCTTGCCCTCTTTTAGTCAAAATCAAATTGATTTATTGTAGAACATTGTACGTTTTTGTAAATTTAAATTTTTATAAATGTCTAAAACACTATTATTACAAAAAATGTAATATTTATACTTATTAAAATAGTGAATATCAAACATTACATTTCCTTGTAAAATTTCTTTCACATTATTTTACTGTAAAATTAGGTCATTAATGGAATTTGTAAATATTTTAAACATGTTTTGCAAGCCCAATTATTGAAGTAAAATCTTCTAAAACTTACATCATTTCATGAGTTTTTAAACTTATCGTTTTTCAATTTATATATTAAATTTGATTCTAGAATCATTATTAAAAGATTTTTGAATAGACTTCTTAAACAAAGAATGGTGTATATTTTGATATAGTATATCACAATTACGGTTGAAGCATTCCATGTATTGTAAATGTTTTAGATATATAATCATGCAACTAATTAATATATTTATAAAGTATAAACATTTTTTAATGTTTTTTCTTTCCATGTTTTGCTTGTTCTTCTGCATGTTTCAGATGCCACATTTCAGTCGGCCAACCAATTCCATATGCAAGAATAAAAACATAAATTAAAACATCATTTAGAGGTCTAATGCTTCCTGTTTGAATGTATTTTTCATTATAGCCATTCATAAAACCTTTTTGTTTTACATATGGCTTTCCTGAACTTGATTTAATAAAACTTTCAACACTTGCTTTTGCATCTTTCAATTTCATACTAGTCAATTGACGAAACCGTGAAAAGGCCATGGTTTTCCAAAGCTTGTTTTGAATTTAATAGTGAAGTATAGACGTATTGGATGAATATATAATAATTGAATCTTTTAAAAGATAGAATATCGAGACCAAACGTTGCAAAGAAATTATCTCATTTAATTCATAACATTTGTAAATTTTGAAATTAAAAAAATATGAAACATATTACAATAACATAATTAAGGTTGAATAATAGGGAATTGTTATATTTATCATGGAAAGAAAAGTAAAATCTAACATTACCATTTCATTGGTATTTTTAATTAAACAAATAAAAATTTTAAAACACATAAAATTTGTAAAATTCATATCAAATTAGTGTATTCCATTCAAAATTACTATTTAGAATTACAATTGATTGGTTACCTGATTAATTATAGTTATATTAAAATAGAAAAGTATGACATCAAACTATCATAATTCAATTAATATGATATAATTTTTAATTTTTTTAAAAACACATTTGAGGATGAAATGGCCAAATGGCTAAATATTCTTCAATAAATCCTTTCCCATAAATGATTTAGTATATATAATGTACAACATTACTTAGAATGTATCACTTGTATGGTGAGACAGTGCTTTGCATCCCAAAACTTTCCCAAATGAGAGTTTATTTATTTAAAAAAATAAAGACAAAATGCATAATTGAAATAGTAAACATGCAATTATACATAGGATTTTTAACTTCTTTCAAGTCTAAGCTCAAATACCGTATTGTAAAACATGCTCCTTAAACGTCAATTTTGTGGTTAGATTTTCAAAAAAATTAAAAATCAAAAACTATATATATACAATAGCATATTATTATATAAATATTGTAAGAAATTTTATTGTTGTATATTTGTTCTTTTTGTTTTCCCTCTGTCTACATATTGGCGAACAATATTTTATTTGGAAAACTCAAGTGGCGACACTTTCATTTTGGAAGTACATGCTTTTGATACAACACTATTTCAATAAAAGAGATAATACTTTATTTTCTTTAACTTAAATCAACAAACTTAAAGGTGTGGTTTTTAGTCATGAATCTAACTATCTTTGCAATTGATGAAGGTTGGATTTTGTAAAAGTGGAGGTTCCAAGTTCAAATATCCATGCTCATTAGAAGAATGTTTGGCAAAATTTACCTTGACAAATCTTAATTTCAAAGCAAATGTCGTGAGTACATATGACTCATTAGTATCCATGTGGCAACAACATCAAAGAAAAAAATTATTAAGATTTTTCACCTGGTTCATTTTTTTAGTGCAATCTAGTACTATTTCGCCTAAAAAAAGCGCTAGAGCTAATCAAGCTAAAATTTAATCAAAATTTTTTTATTTACATTTACAATAAATTTTTAAAATTTTCTTTGAAATTCTAAAAGATTTGATTTTATAATGAATTTATTTTATTAAACTGCACAGATATTGTCACATCCCTTTCAAAAGAATGCTCGAACACCATGGTGAGCAAGGGGGACTCCAAGAGTGACGTCCTAAGCCTTGCAAGAGACAAGGAGGAAAACGAAGAGGTGTCCCGAACGAACAACATACAATAGTGTTTTGTGTGAAAATGACAAGGAGGGCATGTCATACACGGTTGGAAACCTTGTAAGCACATGCACCCATGGGTCCAAAGAATGCATGAATTGTAGTTGTCAGTCAAAAACTATGGCTCTTCAAAGCTAGCAGCGTCCTAGAACTCATAAATTGGAATTGAGGGTGAGATTCAAGGTTCCCAATGACGTTTTCAATGAAGCGGGACATGTTATATGTCGTTGGAAAGCTAAAGAGAAGGGCTCTCAAAATTACTACGCCTTATAAGAAGGAAAACAACAACTTAGAAATTATAGCCAACAAAGGAAGGCGAAAATGCTATCTCTTTGAGACCTGCATTACAGAAAGTTTCAGCCCTTCAAAGGGCCGTGAGTTTTGAACCCCTCCGGTGCAAGTACAGAAAAAAATCAGATTTTTTTTTTTTGGAAATGCGGTAATGACGGTGGCCGAGTGTCGGCCACATCAGATTGAGTAATTTTTTAATTTTTTTTTTAATTTTTTAATTTTTTTTTTCAAAATTTTTGAAAAAAAAATATTAAAAAATGATTTTTTAAAATTTTATTTTCCTGTATTTGCACCACACGTGTGCTGAAAATGCAGTTTTCACGGCCCTTTGAAGGGCTGAAATTTCCTGTAATGAATCTTTAGGAGCCCACAACTTCCTTAATACAAATCAAAATGAAAAATTGAATACAAAACACCAAAATGGGCTCACACTTGAGATTTGGACAATTGAGCTAAAAGTTACGGCGGTTGGAAGTTCGGGGGTCCCTTGAAGAGTAGTTTTTAGACTATGACAAGGAAGTTGGTGGTTTTTTCAAACCACATTGTGTCTAGGAAGTGTCCTAAAACAAGAGGATAGGGGGGCTTGCCGAAGACTACAGAGAGTACTATGAAGCGGGGTGGTCTCCCTCCTCACTCCCACATGGTACCAAAGTGAGCCGCTAGTGTTGGGGCCTCACTTCCACACCTTTGACATTGCGAGGTGTTCTGTTGCACTTCTTAAGACCGGTTAGGAGATGTCCCACTCCACATTAGGCCACTACCAAAGTGTCACAAGTAGTGAGTTCCGCATTGTGAGTCTCTTGATGAGATTACTAAGGGCCTAGTGGGGAATTATGAATTGACTAAAGGTCTAATAGAGATTCGGGAATCAACTAAGGGCAGTTCAAGTTAGTGCCAGTGGCGAATAGTGCCATCACAGGGCTCTTGTACATTTACGGAAGTTCCGCTCGTTGTCATCAAATGACATTCCCGATTGTCTTGTGGGAGTAAGGTGCAAGAGTCACAAGGGTTGAAACCTATGACAAGTTTGAGAGATAACATTGTGGGCACGTGTCATGTGCAATGTTAGTAAGTCGTGTTCGTTGCACGGGGAAGTCACATACTATATACTTTTGTAAACCATGTGCGATCGGGAGTTGATTAGAGGTGGGCTATTTATTCAAATTTCTTGAATAACTTGCACCCTATTAGTAGATAAAATGGTACTTTGGTGTATTTTTCAAGACTTATAGGTAAATATAATTCCCATCATTAACTTATTTTAGAGACCCTATTTTATTTATAAATTGTACCAATTTATCAAAATTCTGAAATTTTGACATAAATTGACTTTAATTTGTAACAAAACAATAACACAAATGTGTGTTGCAGAGATGAAGCCTGTGACGCTATCACCCCACCATAGCCTGGTGAACCTCATCAGTCACTTGATGCTTTAATTCCTCATGAGGAAAGTACCTCCTAAAGCCAAATACTATTACCTTCATCCGTGATTCATCCACAACCAACGACTAATTTCGGCGATTTTTAGTCAACTAAGGCGATTTCTCATCCAATCCAAGGATTCTTATTGAATCTCACATAAATTCTTCATTTCTTCAAATATTCTAGAACCTACTTTATTAATAAATAAAAATTATTGCCTATACTTTTCACCTACCCTACTTTAAATATAATTCCGTATGGACCATTTCATCTAGGCTATAGTATATCCAAAATTCATATAATTCTTTTCTTCAATGAATCAAAAGTACCCTATATTTTTTTCTCACATGGTTTAATAAAATTTCGAGAGTCAGAGTGACTTCGCCGTGGTTTGTTGCCACTAAAGAAGTGAAGCGTCATTCATACACACAAGTAAGCTTTACTAAGAGAAGGGAGAGTGACAAGGACACAACATATATAATATAACACTTGAAATGTACAAATTTTGTTTGTAAATAAAATACAATTTTTTCCATAGTGTAAAATCCATATAACCAGGCATTTAACAAAAGTGAAAAATGCATATGCAACAAAATAAAATAAAAATTAACCTTCAATCATTCCTAATCTTTAATGATTTTTTTCTTACAACCAGGTAATGGGAGGTGAAAGTAACTTGAATATCTACACAATGACACGAAAATGTCATTGACCCATACCGTATCATGAATTTATATCCTTAGTGTGCACTGGAATAATGAAATGGCTAAATCCAAATTATGTCAAGCTGATCCAGCAAGAAAGAAGTTAGGTGATAGAAACTCCGGTCCTCTTTTGAGGTTGGTGTGAATAAAGTGTCTATCCGTAATGACAAAGACCCAGTGTCATGTTAGGTGACTTTACTGCATCTCAGTAATTTTTCTACAACAAATTTTGACTTCTACATAAGGTAAGCCGTCCTACTTGTGCCACAACTTGAAAGCCACCCTAATTGTGCCACAATTTGGAAGTCATATAGATAGGAACTCCAGTCCCCTTTTGAGACCGGCGTGAATAAGACGAATAAACGGTGTTTGACCGGTGTTTGTTCGTCTTGACAATGACCTAGTGCCCACCGGACAAAGGGTCATTGGTGCAAGATTGCTCTCCCCTTCCAAGAATAGACACTTTAATGATGAGTAGCCAATACTAATGACAAACACTAACCTTAAACAAGTGGTTAAATCCATATAGGGTATAAATTGGAATTTGTTTTGGTGGTGATTGCCAAGTCATGGTTCATAGGTTGGTTGGTGAAGAACGTTGTATTACAGTTATATGGTCCAGGTTCAATCAATTTGGAAGTCACCTTATGTGTGCCACAATTTGGAAGTCACCCTATTTGTGCCACTAGATGTACTGTATCAATAGTGTATATATCAAAAAAATTAATTGATTCATAGTGATCACAAAATGGTTCAAATAGTCACATAACACAAATAAGATGCTTTACCTTATTAAGTATGAAGTTGATACATTCTTCTTTATTTCAATAAGCTCATAATTCAACAAAAACAACGCATAATTTTTGAGAAAGGTAAAAAAAACAACCATACAACATCTTTTGTATGTTTAATCCCTAAAGGTTTAATCAACTCATTTTTGGTTCTTCCATATCTCCCTCCTCATGAACCTCTTCGCCACCAAACATTTTTTGAAGATACTTCATCAAGTTGTTGTACTATGCAACAGTTGGATTTGATGTTACTAGAATACATACTTCTCTAAAATTACAGTATGTGAAATTTTGACCAAGCCAAAATTACGTTGACTTTATTTCAAAAGAAGCCTTGCAAAAATGAGGTCATAGATTTAAGAAACAAAAAAAAAAAAAAATTAAATCATCATGTCAATCGTGTCTCATTTAAAATCCATTCCAACAAATTTTACTCAAAAATGTTAGTACTTTGTTTGTAATCAAATTTAGAAAGAATTTTTAATTTTCAAAATCTACAACCCTCATTTGTTCATCAATTTAAAAACATTTCTCCAAATAGCACTTTATAATGGTTTTCTCAAATCGTCAAGAGACACCCTGTGACCTTTAGGGGTTAAAAGGTAAATAATACACAAAATTTGATTGCACTTTTGGTATATAGCCATTTCAAGAATTATTTTCCTACCAAAACTACTCTTGGATTAGTGTTTATTGTCGTCACTAATTCTAATTACCTTCAACCTGATCTAACTCTTGATAAGAAATTAATTTGCTATTTGTAGCTATTGATAAACAAGACTCAAAATTGTGTCAAAATCGGGAAGATATTAACCCCTAAACGTACCAGGGTGTCCCTGGAACTGACAATTTGAGAAAAATCATCATAAAGTACTATTTAGAAGAATATTTTGGAATTGATATACAAATGAAAGTTCTAGATTTTGAATTTTAGGTTCCATACATACGGTTCGATTCACTAATACTATCACCAATAGTTAATTATAAAATTTGAAAGTTAAAATTAAAAATTCCTTCTAAATTCGATTTCAAACAAAATTTTAATATTTTTTGAGCAAAATTTGTTGGAATGAATTTGAAATGAGATACTCTTAAACGTGGTGATTCTTTGAAATTTTTGTGTTTCTTAAACCTATGACCTCATTTTTGCAAGGCCACTTTTGAACTACAATCAATGCAATTTTGGCTTGGTCAACGACTTAACATACTTCTACACTTGTAATTTTAGAAAAATATGTAATCAAGTATGACTAAATCCAACCATTAGATAGGACAACAACTTAGTGAAGTATGTCCAAAAAATTGGATGACTTTCATCCAAGCATTGATGAGAACGTGGAGTACGTTTGAATTTGTTAGTTGTCCAACTTCTGGACGCTATGACGCTTAGGGGATAATACTCAGAGTAGACTTCATTGAAACACTACAATAGTAGGTGACAATAGTCATTCTTAAATGAATTAGGACATTGAAACACTAGTAGGTGACAATAGAGTCATTCCTAAATGAATTAGGACAAGTGTTAAAAAAAACAATGTTGAAAGGACTTTGAAGGACCATTTATAATGGTGGCTCAAAAATTGTGACAATTTTAGAAATCATACAAGGTGGAATTTTAGGTGTTAATATTGAGGTGTTAGTTGATTTTAGGTGCATTTATCTTATGAAAAATTTGAGGACATTTTACCTCAGAAAATTGAGAAGTAGAAATGGACAATCCTACTTTAGGTATGATTGTGGGTATGATTGTGGTAGTACCATGGTTTTGAAAAAAGTAATATTTATCACATAAGACGAAAATTGCTTAATTGGACAACAATGTAAAGTGGATAGCTAGAAAAGAATGGAAATAGGCCATGCACAAATCCAATGTCCTGAACAGATGTCAAATATCTCTGATCTAAGAATTTTGTTCTAAGAAAAACGTGCCGACACTTCCAGAAATGAGCAGATATTGTAAGACGATGGAATGCAACAAAGAAAAGAAAGCAAGTCACATTACACCAGATAACGCTCATCCCCCCATTCAAGTCCAAGTTCTGCATGACAATTTTCAATCAGAGACAACCTATCAGTCCCTCACCAGTCCAATGCCAAAAGAAGGATGCAGGAAATACCGAAATACCAGATGGGGTGGTGGGCAAATTCGCACATCCCTCCCTGCTCTGCACTGCACCTCCTCATCAAGACCAACTTTCAGAAGAACTTACAGTATGGCTTTGGAGATTCAAATCTGGCCTGGCAGCCACCGATTCCTTGCAGCAAATAATCAAGCTCCACTGTGACAGAAAATCTTTATTTTCATGTTTCAAAATAAGTATTGCATGCTTCTAGCCTTGCGGCAACTCTGAAAAGCATACTAAAGATATTTTTGATGTACTAACCCTCAAAATGTACTAATTATCACGTTGGTTTCATTCTGCATTACAATTCCTCAGTCTAAGAAGCTGCCCATGATCACAAGTGAACAGTCACAAGACTAAGAGAAGAAACTAGGAAAATATAAATAAGGGGTGCAAGGCAACCTCGTAAACAGAAGGAATAAAATATGAAGCGAACCAGCCCAGTTAACAAATCTCACTACGGCCATGCTGTGGTTCAATGTGACAGGAACAATGAACTATGCTACTTTAAAAACCTGATGAATATGGAAAAATCTGCACACAACTGCGCCTCCTCACCGTAAGCATTTTACAACTTACAGTGCAAATTCCGAGATCCAAGTCTTGGCAGGACAGCCACCGTTATGCTTGCGGCAAAAATCAAGCTCCACACTGAAAGAAAGCCCAAACCGCAGTCAGAAGATCTCTTTATGGATTCTCATAAATCTTCATTTTGCAGAACAAAGAGACTAAATAGTCTTCAAGGAACGATATTCTGTTTGCTTTCGCCAGTCAAAAATACGTCTGGTGGTGCTATTTGACACATCACATGACAATGGGCAATACAAGCATCTTAACCCCTAAGCGTCTAAAACGCCCAATATGGTCATCTGCATCACTGAACTCTGCAACGGTGGCATTTTCTCATTTTAACTCGGTTTTCTGATTGCGATACATCATTTTTAAGCTCTTGTTCTATACTACAAGATCAACAGAGTCGATCATGTCAAACGGAAGTCATTTTCACACAAACAGATGATTTGCAGCAGGGGGTCCAATTTCCTACACTACAGAAATACACAGTGGACGCTTAGGAGTTAATTAGCCAACAGAGACTAACCTGTAAGAGAAGATAAACGAATGTAATTCCAGTATTGGCAGGACGGGGCTGAGAAGTAGCTGACCTTCTAGTCTCCTGTGAAGGAATAGCACTGCAAAGAATAGCTCGGCGTGACGACGATCATGCTTTCTCAAGACCTGCCCCAACACCACTCATGCCTCACTGGCATGTAGTACACTTGCGTGTATAAGAGGATTGTTGTAGACTCCGAAGGAAACTTGATGGGAATTGGCGACATCAAGTCCCTGAAGGTCTATCAACCCCAATCTCTAGAACTCGCAAACGCTTATCGAAAGCCTCAAGCGTCTTGCTTAAAGAGGTCTCGATACGTGTACATACAGATTCAAGTCTTTCAAGTCGCTGACAAACATCTTCCAGCAACGCCTTGGATTTTGCAGGAGTTGGAGAATGTGTTTCTACAGGGGATGGTCCTGGCTTTAGTAACAAAGCAAGCTCCTGACCCCCACGTTGTTGAGGTTGAGCTAAACCATCCGCACTAGCATTAGACATTTTGTTCCGCATATCAGGCATTGAAAAGCCTTGTGCCATTTGCAGCATAAATGGCGCCAATGCTCCGAGGGAAGCCCCTGCTGCCTGTTGTATTGGAGCAGGAACACTAGCTGAAGCTCCAGCCAAATAGGGGCCAGGAGAGACCAAGATCAGAATATGCCCAATGATCACATGAGACTTATCTTGAAGAGAAAGCAATCGGATCGTCACTGATGTGCACCAGTCTGGATCTTCCAAATCCATTTCAGCTCTATACAGCGGCTTCTCTTGTTCACCTACTGTTTCCTTCAATTGCCCTCGAGCAGTACAGAGGTACTCGGCATCCGTGTCTCCCTCGTTCTGACGGTACACTTCACAAGTTCTGGCTGTGCTCAACACATCGATGCGGTGAATTGCATGTTGCTGCTGCTGAAATCTCACTGCAAACGCACAAGATGTTACGCATTGTCCAATTTTCTAATGAGGTAGTGAACCCTACCTTTAGGTTTTATTTAGAATCTAGTGAATATGACAATGTACAACAAGCTGAAGAGTCAAAACCTGCACACAATTCTTCGAAAATTCATAACGGTATCCAAATAATAATCTTACGCAGACCGCACATGAATGTCCCGAGCATGCCAATGCGAAAGAAGCCCTAAAATGAGGATGTAAGTTCACCTGTGACCTCGCACGACTGCTTCTCCGGACCAGGGACCAGACGAATGCGCGCATTCTCCGAAACTCCAGAGCCGTCGCTGCTATGAACGTCACGAACTGTCACGTAGTCTCCGAGAGACGATTCAGCTGCCGTCCAGGTGCTGCAAATTTCCCAACCCGGAGACGCCATAGCCAACTACGTCTCCGCAATGCAGCCGAACAGCTGAAGAAGCTGGCTCTTCGTCAGGCTCGATCCTGAAACCCTAATACAGTTTACCCTCTATAATATGAAACTCGATAATATGACAACCTCGATTATACGACATCCACGTCATATTTGTAGTCTGACGTGGTAGTTGACTAGGCAGATAGTCCTGTCCACGTCAGCCTAACACTTAGGGCTTGGTGACCTCCCCGGGGACTATCTTCTTCTCTCGTTTTCTTGTGCTGCTTGTGTCCTCGCTTGCATCGGTCAGGTAGAGACTCTTCTTCCTTCTCTCGTTCTCTGTGTTGCTTGTGTCCTCGGTCAGATAGAGACTCTTCTTCCTTGTTGCAGATTTTTCTTTCGTATTTTGTTTTAATTTTCCTCGCGGAGTGTAGAGCACATGCTAGCTTGAGCAGAAATTTGACACATTTTGTTTCGCGTTGAAAGGGCGCTGGTAGGGTTTGTGGTAGGGAGCATTAGTAGGAATTCGGATGGTTTTTTGAAATGGTTCCTTGAAATTGAGGTTTTATTTTGGGGGGAAGCTGTGACAGAGTATTTGTCGGGCGCGATGGCGAGGAACGATTGCTTGACGCGTGTTGTGGCTGGCGTTGGAGTTGGGGGAGCCGTCGGGGGCGCTATCGGGGCAGTCTACGGCACTTACGATGCCTTCCGGCAGAGGATCCCTGGAATTCTCAAGGTGCGATATGTTGGCCAAACGACGTTGGGGAGCGCGGCCGTGTTTGGATTGTTTTTAGGAGCGGGTAGCTTAATCCAATGTGGCAAGAATTACTAGTAAATCCTAACGAACTTTTTTTCAGTCTTGAATGAGGGTTTTGCTCTGGAGCCGACCTTGTATGGAGCTCTTGCATCTGTGATGATAGTGTCAACCTGATGCCTCTGTAGCTAGAGTGTATGTCATCGAACATCTTGTCGATCAAGGAAACTTGCATTGTAATTTTGGAAACCGATTGGGATTAAGAGAGGATTGTTAATGAGTGTGCTTAGGTCTAAATTCCTCAATGTTCGAACCTACAATGTTTCCTCCAATGCCTTCTGATTAACACTTTCTTCGCTATTCTTTGACCTTTTGGAATTGGGATACATGAATGGGTGCCCGGCTGCACTACAAGTTGTGAGATGATAAGGCCATGTTCAAAAATATTGTGGTAGATAATAATAGTACTAGGTGTATTCGATCTTTAGACAGAGGGTGGTAGTGGCTCTATCCTGAATGCTCACAGATGAAAGTTTTTATCACTAGTGAAAGTGTGCTTTCTTCATCTCTGAGCAAGATTTAGGTCAACTGACAGGATTTAGCTTTCATCATATTTGAATGTTTAGCAGACGTTGTGTGTCCAATATGTGCTCAAAAAGTTTAGTGGAAGGTTCATCAGTGAAAGAGGTAATTGAGATCATTGCCAATTCAAACGTGAGATTTCCTGACAGAGATCCTCAAGCAGAAATCCTGATCGAAGATTCATGGTACGCATCTTCCAGTGAAACATTCCTTGTAGCTGAATACTCTAGAAGCCAGCTCTATTCTTAGCATGTGCAACAGATTACAGGTCTGTGGTCTTCAGGTTTGTTGAATCTGCTAGGTAGCACAAAACTAGTCAGTGAGATATTTGTGACATACTCTTGCCATGCCATGGAGTCCAAGGGAATTTTGAAACCAGGGTTTGCGATGGAATGGAATTGAAGTTGAAATGAAGTTGTTGCACATCTTTTCCCATCACATCACATTGTCTATTACTATTATAGTCTTGTGAGGTGATCTGATTTCATTCTCGCTTCCAATTGTTTTGTCCCTGTGTAAGGTACCCCAACCTATTACCACCATGTTTTGGTGTACATTCCAAACCAAAAATGTGTATCGTTGATACATGGAGGTGGAATTGGAGTAATAGGTTGGTGGACCTTAATGCATGATAAATATACCGTTGGTACATGAGGGTGGAATTCGTAACCTTTATGACATAATGTATCTATTGTCGGTATATGAAGATGGAATTAGAAACATGGTGGTAATAGGTTGGTGTACCTCAATGGCATAATGAATCTACTATTGGTACATGAGGGTGGAATTAGGAACATGGTGATAATAGGTTGGTGTACCTTAATGGCATAATGGATGGTCTAAGTTATGTGAAGTAGGCTTTTATGTTGTGGATCTCATCCTAAGATGTTGGAGTGTAAGTTGTCAAATATGAATATGATAAATATATGGATCATTCCTCAAACCATGTTGGAGTGTGACAACTTTATGGTTGTTTTCCAGGGGTTTAGGGAGGTTTTTTAATTTTTCCATTTAGGGGTCTCATGTGCTATTTTTGAAAATCTTGAATTCAAAATTGGAGCCTACGGTCACAATTTATTTAAAAGGTCCACTTCATGGAATTTTTGGGGGTTTATACAATCTCAAAATAGGGAGCAATCTTTTAACAGTGAGCCCTAAAAACACTTGTAGGATTAATTTAGAGAACTTCTATTTAATAGTTTAGGGTACAAATACAATCATCTATACATTAGTTGAAATTTGAATTTATACACAAAGCATCTTTATTCAAAATAATGCACTATACTTGTCTATGGTGCATAAAATCCAAATGTCTACAAAGTATGTTCATTCAAAATATTGCACCATGATTTAGGCCATTTCCACGCCTCAAATAGATACCTCCCACCTTGATCAAATATTGGAATGTTAATTCAATTTATCCTACCAACTAGCATGGAAGCAACGCTTTGAAGATATGTGCACCTAAGATCCCTCCAAAATGAATAGAGTGCATGCAGTGTACATATCGATTTTGGATCCATCTACTTTACAACTAAAGCACTAAAAAAAAGCAGAATAGTTTTGTAGAGGTGTCTTGAGATCTTTCCAAAAATGATTATAAGACATGTGTTGATAGGTAATAATTTTATTATTTTAATTCAATATTGTTGATTATACTCTTTTGGACAATCATTCCTAAATTCGTAAAATAATGAGCTATTTTGTACTTTTAACCCCTATTTGCCTAATCAACCGTATTTGGTCAATTCAAAATTTCAAAGTTTAAAAAAAGTTCAGCCTACTTTAAATGTTCATAAATTTTGCAAAAATAACAACTTTTGAGTGTGATTTTTTTCCCTTATAGATATCAAAACTAGTTAACCTTTCCAGAAAGAAAATTTGAGATTTTTTTTACTGATTTTCCTCTAAAGCCCTCAAAGTCACAGCATCTCAAATTGTCAGAATTTTGAAAATCTGCCCGGAATGGAATCTTTAGGTTTTCTTATCAAATAAGATTAGTTCAAACACGAACAAGGTAACCACCATATAAATTCAATGTTTTTGACCTATCATACTTGATTCCAAGTCAAAATGACTAAATATGTATTTTTATGAATTTTCAAAGATAATTCTTATAAATTGATTATTAAAAAGTTCATAGCACTTTTCCAAAATTTAACCGCATGGATGTTGTCTTATTGTTGTGCTCTACATATATTTAAAAATAGTAGCTCATAAAAGTTGCATAAGATGGACATTATAACACATCTAGCATCTTCAGAAAAAATAGAACTTAACCCCTAAGCGTCCCGGCGTCCATATTTTGGACGTTTTTGAGGGACATTCACCTTTGAAGAGCTGTAACTTTTGCTGAAATTTGAAAAAAACTCCCCGCATGATGTATGGAATGTGTGGTAAACACTTCAAATCAATCCGAGATGAATTGAATTTTTGGTGATCATTTGAAAGTAGGTATCTTCTTTTTTGGACAGTTCTGTGAATTTTGATGGCAGCAACTTTGGGGGCTTGTATCTCCTTCATCCCAAGTCCGTTTTCAATAAAACTTGTTGGGTTGAATTCCCCTTGAAGTCTAGTTATCATGGTAAAATTTTCAGGTCAATCCATGTTGTTCTGAATGTTTGGGAGTCATTTTAGTGCACAGGTCTAATTTGAACACTTTTTGCTTTTGGTTCAAATGGGTCACTTTTCGGGCTACTTTTTGACATTGCAAGGCCATTTTAGGGCACATTAAATTTTTTCATGAGGCTTTTTTGGTACCATTGTGTTTATATGATGATTTTGAACTACTTTATAGTTGAAAGTTTTTTCATTCGAGTAATTTTGAAAACGAATTTCACCTCTAACTGTGTTGCTAGGAAAATTTCAGCATCCTTTTTTAGCACTAAAACACTATGATCTTGCAATCTATATGGCCAAATGACCCCAAAATTGATTCACATGATCTACACCATGTATGTTACAAGATTGTATGGTTGAGATTTCTATACCTCACTTACATTTAGACCTATAACACATCAAAAGCGATGATGATTTTAAGCCCAAAAAAGCTAGGGACCCTTAGGGGTTAAACACATTTAACATCTTCCAAAACATAATTTAACCATTAAATGACCAATCGACCATTTTTTGGTCACAGTCCAAATAGCAATGACTACCCAGGGTCAGGAAATAACATTTTTTGAGTTTTGATTTTTTGTCGAAATTGGAGGTAGAGATCATGTTCAACTGTTGTTTGATGCATTTCATTTGCAATATTGAGGATCACTAAGGATTTTTTCAAAGACAAACACCTCAACATTGTCATAGTGTTATAAAACTTTCTATTTCAGGAAAATAATTCATTTGAGTTTTTCGCTTTTAAAATTATAGAATAGAATGTCTATTTTTAACCAATCTTACCAAAATAAAAATTCTAAAAATAAAAATTGTAATTTTTGTGGATATTTAATGGTAAATGCTCCTAAATTCATTAAATGAGTATCTAAAACATTTTTTTTGAAAGTTTGACTGTATAGATAATTACTAAACATCATGCTTCTCATTTTCTCTTTTGGACCAAACTTCATCAAAGTAGCAAAAGTAACATTTTATAACACATCTAGGTTTTGCCCTTACCTCCTCTGTCATTTTTTGGATTAAACACATCTAACATTTTCAAAAATAGAACTTAAACACATTTTCACATAAATATTTGATCGAAGTGTATGTATACCATCCAAGTTTTATCATCTACAACTTTCATTTGTATGACAACTTCAAAAAATGAATTTTGTATACTTTTTACAGTAAAATTTCACAAATGCCTAAAATAGACATTGAAGGGTAAAGACCCTCAAAATGTGTTTTAAAATGAACTTTTGGTTATTCAATGAATCGAAACAAAAATTTATGAAGCTAACTTTGTCTTCATGCCAAATCAAAAATTCAAAATTCAAATAAATTAAATTTGGACAACTATTTTTAATCCCAAAATTTTAGAGCGACCAAAATGGTCGCCCAATCACTCAAAGGGTTAAATGGTGGTGAAAGGCACCATTGGAAGTAAATTTTCAACCAAAGGAGGGAACTACAATTTTTTTTTTCCCTCAAGAGGCAGACTAGAGTAGCTAGGGCAAAACTACACCCATGTTTGTATTGGCTATTTTTTGGTTTTCTCATTTTGAAGGATCTAGGTGCTTTTTTTGGGAAATTTTAATTCTACATAGGGGTCTAGACCCCATTGTTGTTTAGGAAGACTCGCCATGTTCAAAAATAAAAAATAGAGATAAGCTTTGTTGGCTCTGACTGTAGGGAAGAGGCATTGCGGGACACTTATTTTTTTGGCTAAATACCACTGTAGCAAATACATTTCGTCCATGATAAATGCATTCTCGTTCTTCACTTGTTCTATTCCGGTCAGAGCTCCTCGTAGCGTAACTGCTTATTTTCTTCCTCTAGTACAAGCATGGGTGTAGGTTCGCCTCAGTGGACCATAGTTGCATGCGATTTTTTCTCAAGGGTTAAAATTACTCGCCTTGGGCGACCTTGGGTTAATTTTTAACCCAACCCCATGTGAGACTCCTCCTCTTCTTGCACAACACCGTGCTGTGCACTTGGACAAAACCCTAATTGCTCGCAATTTCTCTTATATTGCTGTCCGGATGAATGGACGATGTCCGCAAAGCATTCGAAGGTTTTGGAGCTTGAATTTGAATTCATTTGGTAGTCGTGATGGGACAACGGCAGTTGGTGGTGGCGGTGGAGACCACGGCAGCTCTGGGAGCTGCGTGGCCCGTCTTGTTCACCGAGTATGTTGAAAAGATCATCAGGTGGTTCAAAAAATAAATAAATCTCTTTTGCATTTCCTCATGAATTTGATGTGTAGAGCAGTTTGAGGTTTTTTGAAGTTCCGATTAAGCCTATCGCTCAGTACGCGAGTCTATATAGGAACAATATGTGTTCGTCCGATCGGTTGACAAGCGAGTGATTTTTCCATTACTATTGTGTTACCGCCAGTGATTTTTTTCTTCATTTTTTCAAGGGAGTCCCATTGGCGATTTGAAAACTTGAAAAATAGAAAGCATTTTTTTTTGGGATTTACAATTCTTTTACTACAAATACATAGCTTTCTATTGGATTGTTGGTTATACATAGCAATGATAAGGGAATATTATGGCGATATACTGTATTTTTTTACCCAAATTTTCTTATAGCAACATAGCAAGCACATTTTATAAATAGCTGTACAGCCACAAAATAATTTCGCTGGTTACCGCAACTGAGTTTGACATTCTCAAGAAGTTTGTGGTTATAGCGACTGATTCAGCAAGTAGAGATGACGTTGTAAGCGTGACGGAACTTATAAACCTACGATGATGATACACCCTCTGCACCTTCGTAAGTTTATTGTGTTCTGACGGGTTTTGATTAAAAGATTGAGTTTCAAGAGATTTTTAAGAAATTCGTTAGAGTTATCTTTTAACTATAAAAAAGACTCAAAATTCTGTCATAATTTCAATCTGTTTCTGTTAGGAGTGATGAGAAATTTGATTTTTTTGGAGTTGAAGGATAACTCTGTTGACATTAAAAGTTTGCCTTCTCACAACTGAGTTGATTCTGGTTGGAAATGACGATTCAGAGCATTTTTTGAGGAGTCGAATAGTCAGGTAAAATTTCAAACATTCAGCACAAGAACCTGTCACGTTTGTAGTGGCTCTTTGTAATACTAGTAGTCTGTTGTCAATTAATATAGCTACCTGAGCCCTCTCGGTATTAAAATATTTTTGTTTCTATGTGTAGAAAAATGCTTCTTCACTTGGAGAAATGGCATTGGTTGTCTTCAATTGCCATGGACAACATTCTGGTATTCATTTCCTTATTTTTTTTTGGCTTTTTTCCTGTGTTTTGGCCCCACAGTCACGAAGATATGTGATGTGATAACACACAAACAGCTGCCTGCTTAATGAATGGAATGGATTTGGAGTTTCACTGTGGACGAACCGGTTATGCAGATTTCTTGTTTCGGCAAAGCGGGTGGACGTCGAGTGTGGATGTGTTCTTCAATTGGTTGTCCTCGTTAACTTTTGAAGGTGGTGGGTTTGGTGAAGCTGCTATTGCTGAGGCTTTGGCTGAGGCTCTTATGGTAACGATACTGACGTCCTCTTGTATGCTTATACCATTAGGATTTTAAGCTTAAATTAAATTCCCGTTGAATACATTTTTTTGAAGTTTTTTCATGTTTTCAGTCTTTTTGAATCGACCTTTTCTAGTGGTTTTTACTTGCGCCTCTTTTGTAATCCCAGTCTCTCAGGATACTCAGTTTGAAGCTTCTGGATTCCATTGATGTTTTGAGCAGTGATTATTTTTGTTGCTAATTTTAGCCAAATTGCTACATCAAATTTGGGCTAGCTAATTGACACAAAGGATTTTTGAAAAAAAAGAGAGAATAATAGCCAGATTTCCTACATGGAGTCAAGATGTGTAGCCTCTTTAAACCTAGGTATCACCCAGGTATTGCCTAAGTAGCACCTAGGTAGCACATGTGTATTACACTGATATTACCTATATAATATGAAAACAGCATCCAAGGAGCCTGGATTGCTCTTCAAGCCATGGAAAAGTAGCAAAAATGCTAAACTGTCTCCTGACAAAAAGAAATGCTCAAAAATTTTGAGCATTTGCGAGCAATAGTTGGTCGCTTCTTGTTCATGACATCTGAGCAGATGTGTTGTCCAGGGCCCAAACCGCCAGTTGTCCCTCAGCAAAAACACTGCCTCTTGATTGCAGCTTCGAATCCTTATCGCCTTCCGACGCCTGTTATACGGCCACTAGTTCTTCTGCCAAACGGGCAACCGGACTGTAATTCCTCTTCTATTGAATTTATGCGGTTCCGTTCCAGGATGACCTGGTAGAAGAAGTCCTTATCATGCGGTATATAGTAAATTGTTATCACCATAACAATTTTTAGTTCATAAAGTGAAATAGAAGGTCAGTAGTCATAATTTGATTCAAATTACTTAGTTATTCTAATTACTGTCTATTCAATTACGATTCAATTACGATTCAATTACGATTCAATTACTTAGTCTATTCATGTCCATTTACATTGGGCTTACTAGAATAAAGCTACCATTCCACTATTCCACTTTTATTGAACGACATGAATCAATTTGGCGGTTTTACATGTGGCCACCACCAGTGTGTCTCGTTGATACTTTCGTGGAGACGTGCATAGTTGTTGTTATTGTCCAATTTTACATATAGCTATCACCACCTCATATTGATCAATTGTTCATGACAGGCAAGGCGAAATCCGCGGGCTGCTGAGACTGGAGCTGAGGTTTCTAAGCAATATCCGCAACATCTAATTTTAATTTCTGAAGGATTTCCTGAAGGCAAATTAGCTATTCGTCGGGCAGCTGTGGCTTCAAACACTGTTGTGTCTGCAAACACTGCTGTGCCATCTGCCTTGGCTGCGAAGCTTGAGCCTCTATTGAATACCCCTGCTTCCGCTCCGCCCCAACCAGCAGCTGTTCGTCCAATGAGTGTGTCTACTAGTAAGTACATCGGGAAGGTTTTTCTTCTCTCAAGCTACTGGCATTGTATTCCTATACTGGATCATCATAAATAACTGTGTCAAGACTGTATATCAGGAACGAGATACCTGATTGTCAACGATTTTAACAGTTGTAGTGACGTTTTGCTGCTGCAGCTGCCGGATCTATGTTAGGTCGGCAAGCCATCTCGAACGGAGCGACTGGTGTTAGCATGGTAAGGTTTCCTTTGACTCCCTTCTAAAGAATGCTGAGCATCTAGTTCCTTTGTCGTACATCTATAAGGGTCTTACCAATTTTTGTTTCGGCATTACCATCTATATTCTAGAGTAACACATACGACAAATCTAAATTGTAAATTGTTATCACCATAACAATTTTTAGTTCATAAAGTGAAATAGAAGGTCATTAGTCATTCTAATTACTATCTATTCAAATTACTTTCTATTCAATTACTTCTAGTCTATTCATTGTCCCATCTATTCATTTTCCATTTACATTTTCATATAAATAGAACTCTCTCTCTCTTGCATTTTCATCAGCTAATCTTCTAAGCCCATATTACTTTCCATGTAATTAGTTCTTTCATATCAGGCGCTATCATTGAGAAAATCAACCATTCTCTGATTTGTGTTCTTCTAGGCCTCACTAATTCCCATCCACCCTCCCTTTATAAATAAAAATTATATGTGGCACAATAAAGATGGAAGTTATTCTTTAAACCATCAGTTGGGCTCACTAGAATAAAGCTGCCACTCCACTATTCCGCTTCTATTGAACGACATGAATTCAATATTGACTGAACTATTCTATATGCTTGAAATTGTTCCTTTTGGTCATGCTCTCGTCTCTGTGCAGGACAACCAGTCGCTTTTGCATAGCAATGTCACTGCTGTTTCTCTTCCACATCCTACGACGTCAGGTGTTTCAGGTGCAGATACAATTCAGACATCCGACACTTCCGCATCAAGTCAAGCGAAAGTTGGACCTGTTGCTGGAAATCCTTCTACTTTGGGTCACATGAGCAACACTCTCACTCAACCGCACAAGATGCCAGGAGCAACAGCTCTAGGGCCTGTTGTTGTCAATGGCGGGCCTGCTAGTCTGTCGGGTTCGAGTGTAAATAATCCAATTGCTCCCTCTTCTTTGGCTTCGGGCCAAGCCACAATTCTTCCTGGCACTGGCAGCGTGCTTACTGGGCTGGGACCAGTTACAAGTGGTACCGTAGGAATGAACACAGGAATTGGGCATAGCACAATAGGTGGGGGTACCCTCAGTGCAAATGCGAATACAAATGCAAATTCAAATCTTGTAGGTCCTACTGGAAGCCTTGTCACCAATCAGTTAGGGCCTTCTGCAGCTCCTCCTCTACAGCCAGGAATAGGCCCAATTCCAGTAAGTGGGGCAGGTCAACCTCAATCTAATCCTTTGGGCGTAATAACTGGAATGGGTGGAACAACAGGTGCACTTGCGACACCTGGTGTCAATGCAGGGGTTAACGCAGTGGTCAATGCGATGCCTCCTACATCAGGACTTCCACAGGCTGTGCAGACTGTACAGCCTCTTGGCCCCCCTCCTGGTATTGCTGCTGTTGTCACACCGCCACAGCAACCATCCGGAGCTTTGAAATATACTAAGCTTTGGGAGGTAGGCATCTTTGTTCCTATTTCCATATGGTTACCTTAGCCAGGAACTAAGTATTGCAAGCAAAGGTGCTGCAGCAGTTTAGCCTCATCAAAGCAGCTCAAATTTCTTAGCTTTGCATCGCTTGATATTTGGGTATGTTATGCAGGGTATCTTAGCAGGACAAAGACTACAGAAGCCTGTGCCAATCTGCAAGTTAGAGGTGTGTGTTACCCTACTCTTTCTCTTACTTTATTGTCGTAATCACCTGAGAGTAAATGCCCTTGTTACTTGTGTCCAGTTTCTGAAAATCTCCATCTATTTTGCTTCAGTTGAGGAACATGAATTACAACCAAAGTTCATAGAAGTTAGTAATTTAAAAGTATTTCAAGGCCTTATTATGTTTTGCCGCATCTAATGTTTGTATATTCTTTGAGACAAGGCTATCGACAAACGTCTGCTTCTGAGAAGTAAGTTCTGATGTTTATTCTGTAATCTGAAAGACAATGAAGTTCCCTTGCCTTGGCCTTTGAGGAAGCATAAGTTGGTCATTCAGCGTTGGAATGTTTTCAAATACAAGTTGGTCTCGATTGGTACATGTAAATCTGGTTATTGTTCTTACTTAGTTGTCAATTCAATGTCATAATCTATAACATGCTTGTTTTGCATACTATATTGGTTATCATTTGGACCCAAACCATTTGACAGGTATCTGATGAGTTGCTTTGCTACAGGTTAGCTGCTGATTGGCCGCCCACAATGCAGATTGTGCGTCTCATTGCCCAGGACTACATGAATAGCAAGTATGCCTTCTAGCTCTCCGTATGGACGTTGGTATGAATAGCAGTGTGCTTGATGTTACACTGGTGTTGGTTTTGAGTGCAAGCACGGGGACTAGTAGATATCAACAACTGATGTTGAGCTGTCTTGATTGGTCCTTAGCGTGTGTTTTGATGAACTGTTCCTTTGGTTTTGTTAGAGAATATCAAGGAAAGGCGGAACTTCTGGTGTTTCGGCCGCTTTCACAACATGGATTTCTTGTTCAATTGGCTGAAAAAAAACTGGTTTGTGCCTTTACACTATCATCTGTTTGAGGAGCAACTGAGCCAATATTCATTTGGCTATGAAAGTGACACTTGGATCTCATGTTATTACTGGAGTGACCAAGTCCTTTGCCTTCCTCCCAAATGTAATAGTTAAATGGTATTGTCGATGCCGCATACTAATACTGGGCAAGAGATGGCAAGTTTTTTCATTGACGATGTTACTCTGAATTGTTTCACGCAAGAGGAGTAATGAATTAATGAGCAAGGAATTAATCCAATGCTTCTAGCACATTCCTAAGTGCACCGGTTACTCAGGTGTGACCTTTGAGTCACTTTTACGTACTTGAATGTCCTGTTATACTGACACAATGATGGATATGCAGTGTGCAGTTATCCAGCTTCCCTCACAAACTCTACTTCTGGCTAGTACTGACAAGCCTGGCCGTATGATTGGAATGCTGTTCCCAGGGGTATCCAATTTAACCTTTTCTTTTCTTTTCTTTCAATTGCAGATTTTCTAGAAGTAAGACAAATAAGGATTGAATTGAACCCAGTCTTGCTATTGTGGGAATATATGGAATGTTGTGGTAATAGAAAAAGTAGAAATATGACTAAGGTGCCATATATGAGACTGTCATATCTGTTCTGGAATGAATCCAAATCTCAGAGTTTGGTTTACTTCCAACACTCAGTTGACCATAATCGTTGATTGTAAAAAAATTGAGCTTTAAGGTGATCCAGGCTTCTAGGGTTTCAATTATGGTTGTTCAATTTCTGGAAATGTAGATGCTCTCTTTTATTGAAAGAATCGGGGTGAATTTTCGTACAGGACATGGTGGTGTTCAAACCTAATGTGTCGACCAGCGTTCAGCAGACGACAGGAGTAGTGGCACCAATGGCCGGCACGGGCCAGGCTATGGGACAGACATTGGGACAGTCCAACTTCTCACAAGGTCAGCTTCAAGGTCAGATGAATCCCCAACAATTGAACCCGCAGCAAATGAGTGCTGCGCAGCTGAATCCACAACAAATGACTGCACAACAAATGAATCCTCAACAGCTGAACTCTCAACAAATGGGCGCGCAACAGATGAATCCCCAACAGCTGAACCCTCAACAAATGGGTGTGCAACAGATGAACCCTCAACAATTGGGTGTGCAACAGATGAACCCTCAACAAATGGCGGGACAACAGATTAACCCTCAACAGATGAACGTGCAACAGATCAACCCTCAGATGAACGTGCAACACATGAACTCCCAACAAATGAGTGCACAACAGATGAACCCTCAACAGACGCGGCCGCAAATTATGCCTGGGCCGGTCAGTTTACAAGGACCTGGTTATAACCTGCCGTAGTGACTGTACCACCTGAAGTATCTCTTATTATTTTTCAATCTTGTTAGGCTGTCTATTCATGCTGTTTTCATGCAGTTGATGGAAGGATTGATGGCTTGCTACTTGTAAAGTTGCCACATCCTTCATAAACAGTAGCTGCAATTTTTGCCTTAGTAAAGCAGGTATCTCTCTGGTCTTCTCAGGTTTCAGTTCCCTTGTTTCAATCTTCCAGAATGTTGCTGAGGTATTGATGGAATTTTGTAAATGGGATCTGGGCTCTGCGTTTTGTCATGATTGTTTTACATGAACCCCAAAGTGTATTGAAGAATACATGACCGCAGTGAAACTTCAAGTTGTTTAGGGGATAATCATGTCACAAGGTTTACCCTTCACCTGTACATTTTCTAGCTCACGATTTCAGATAATGAAAGAAGAGATTCAAACCCTGACATGAACCCCGAAGTGCAAGACAAAATGGCAAAATGAAAGGTAAGTACACCTAAAATTGACCCATCTAAATCCTCACCTATAATGTACACTTGAATATGAAAATCTAGGGTCAATTTTAGATTTACCTTTAATCAACACTTTGAATGTTTTATAGATTATTCATATGTTGTCAAAAAAAATTAAAAAATGCTAAGGGGATTTGGAAGAATACTTGTACGGTTACATATATAGTAGTTTCTATATCCAATGTTTTATATAAAATCAAAAATTTTAATTTAATTTTGTTTTGATTTAATTCTCAAAGGAGTCACTATGCAAAACTCTAAATAACCACGTGAGGGGAAGGAAAGGGGTCATATAATTATACCGGTATTCAAGGTAAATTTTGAAAAATTCTTAAAAAAGTAATTTCAAAATAGCCCCAAATAAATTCTTTTTAGAGAATATGCATAGAATATTTCAAATTTGATGAATATTCTAAGAATATTTTTATTTATTTCATAGCCCCCTTCTAAATACTTTCCCCGTAAGTGATTCCCTCCAAATTTGAATACAAACAAAGTATTGGAGTTTTTTGAGTGCAACTTATATCTATATACTCATTTTTACAAGGCAACTTTTGAATTGAATTCTTTGAAACTTTTGAATGCACATTATTAATTACTGTACAAGTAATTTTCAAAGAGTGGTTTTCAATATCAAAAAGAATTAACCTTTAAAAGACTAGGGGTATATAGAGGCATGTAAAATGTTGTCCAACAATTATGCTGTGAATTTTGTGAATTTAATTTTTTTAATAAATTCCAAAAAATATGAGGGTGTTATGCATTAAGTCAAAAATATCAGAAAACTAAATTAAAAAATCAACATCCTCACATGTGATGCCTTTGATATTGACCTTACAATTGAAGTGACTCTAAAGACAATGAGTAGTTTTCTTTTTCCATAAAATAGCAAGTATAAATAGGCATGCACACAGAAAAAAAAATTAAAATTAAAATAATAATAAATAAATAAATGTTCTCAATCTTTGTGGAACTTGTCCGATGCACTCCATTAGTGCTGAGTTTTGCCCAGTTCTAAAATATTTCAAAACATTCAATATATAGTGAGTGAGTCCTATAGAAATGAAATCAAATCCAATCTTAAAATGTAACAACTCTCAAGATGCAAATGTTGTTATCTATTGTCCATAGAATGTACTACATATCCAAAGGTTGAACGGAAAGGACACAATAGGATGATTCTATTGATCATTGCATTCCTAGGTTGTTCAAAAAATAAATGCATGGTTCATTAAGGATTAATTGATCAACATAATTTATGGAAATTAAATTTGACCACCTTTAAGCCACCCACCTTTGCTTAGAGTTAAAAAAAACTGAATTGGGACAATATTTTGCTCATAGACAAATAAAATTTATTAGTAAAAGTAATTGTTTTCCTCAGTTAAAATCAAAATGTAATTTATATGAATTTTAAAATAGAAAGTTTGATCTAGATGCCCACATTCCGTCCACTTGTAAAAGCCTTCAAGTAGTTGGTTCTTTGGGTGGTAGTTGCTGACCGTACCTATAAGACCAAAGTTGGTTATAGATCATTCCACCTTATGAATGAATGAAAAATAAATCACTTCATATTGAAAAGATGAATCACTTCTGTATACCATGATATTTTTGAGAGATGGATACTGGTAGTGATTTTTTCCAATATTTTTAGGCAATGCTAGTCACGATCTTCAATAAAATGATGAAGTTGCTTACATCCATGATGTGAATGAAACATGCTAAGCATAGATGAATTATGATTTATTCATCCCCAAAACGTACATTCATCCAAATCCGGACAAGGTTTCACCAACTATTTACTCAAGTGGTTTTCAGCCTTGGTGGACGTGAAGGCAACTAAGTAGAAGCATAATTCACTAAAGACTAGTTTTTTGTGATTTCTACGCACCTAGTTCTTTGGAATATACCCTTTTCCAACAATATTGGCATTGTTTTCTAATTTCAATTTAATAATCTAAGTGTGGCCCTGTGTCATCCTTGAATTTTAGGGTTTGCATTCGCAAACTGCTTTTACACAGGCGGTTTTGATTCTTCAAGGTTTGGGGTTCATTCTTTAAGGGTTTGGGGTTCATTCTTCAAGGGTTTGGGTTTATGGTTTTGGTTCTTCAAGGGTTCAGGGTTCATGGTTTTGATTTTTCAAGGGTTTGGGGTTCATGGCTTTGGCTTGAAGGTTTTGAGGAGAACATCATTTGCTCCCAGCTTTCTTGCACTTTGCAGAGATGGCGCGCAAGCCCATGGACAAGAGGAAGAGGGCGAGGCAACAAGCAGAAGATGGAGCAGCTGCTGCTGCTACTGCGGCGGAGCCTGAACCGGCGAATGATGCAGCACCAGAGGACGTGGAGAATTCTGAGGCTAAGAGAGCGAAGATCGATGACACAGTTGTTGCAAAAGATGGTAACAACCCTAATTCCTTTCGTAGTTTATATAATTGGATTGACACAAGTTGTCTGTTTTCCACCATAACATTATTAACCCCGAAGCGCCCACTGTGTATTTTCTGTAGTGTAGGAAAATTGGAACCCCTACTGCAAATCATCTGTTTGTGTGAAAATGACTTCAGTTTGACACGATCGACACTGTTGATCCTGTAGTATAGAACAAGAGCTTTAGAATGATGTATCGCAATCAGAAAACCGAGGTAAAATGAGATAATGCCACCGTCGCAAAGTTCAGTGATGCAGATGGCCATATTGGGCGTTTTAGACGCTTAGGGATTAACAAGCAATAGCCTTGGGCTTCCCAGTTGCGTAATTTGCTGCAGAAGTCATAAAGGTCAAAATGCTCATGCTTGATAATGTTATGACGGAGTTGCCAATGTACTCCCTCTATCCAGAAATCAGTGTGTAATGCCTACATTACATGTAAAAGAGGTTTCGGATCAATCTTGCATCGATTCAATTATCGTCTTGGAATTTGAGTCGATCCTTGCACATGTGCCTATAGGTTGCCTATATCAGCCCTTGCCTCATAAGAAGGTGCTCATTTGTTAGATTAGGATTTTTAGCAACACGACAATTGGTACTTTACTAACTATCAAGTGGTAATTTCAAAATGATTACCAATTTGCACGACTATATGAAATTGCGCCAAATTCTCTTCTTTCAACATGGGTTGCTTTGCTATCAATACCACCTTTTGTCTCAGTTTTTTTTTTTTAAATTTGAAATTTGAAATCGGATACTTGGAGGGAGTAGATAGATAGCCGGTTCTGTTTTTGGTCTGACATCAAAGATTTATTAAATTGATTTGATTCTAGCAAAGAGGATTAATTCTTCCAAACGTGTGGTACTGTAACGACAAGTGGCAGCTTTTGTTTCTGTAGTAACCTGAGTCAACCGAGAAAAAGGAGAACCAATCTCAAGCCATTTTCGGAATGCACTGTTTTACCTTTTCATTTCTTCTCTTACAACGAAATCTACCATATGAGAACAGACTTGTTCCATGAGGTACCTTGAGGCAGCCAATTATTTTGTTTAGAGCGACACGCACCCTGGAAATTCATGTAGCCAGGTGAGGAAAATGGATAGAATCATCCATGTATGTATGTATGTATGTATATATATATATATATATATATATATATATATATATATATATATATATATATATATATATATATATATATATATATGCACAGACACTCAATTCGGTGTCAATCTTTGAAACTTCCTCATGTGTGTTTGGTCCTTGGTGATGTGCAGATTCAGGTGCGGAGGATGCAGTGGCCAAGGGCACGAATGCACCTGGAGGAGGGAGAGAGGGGAAGAAGAGGAAAGTGGCGATGCTGCTTGCATATTGCGGGGCAGGGTACCAAGGAATGCAGAGGAATCCAGGAGCGATTACCATTGAAGGCGAACTGGAGCAAGCATTGTTCCGAGCCAATGCGATTGCTCAGTGCAATTTTGGCGACATGAGGAAAGTGGACTGGATGAGAGCGGCTCGCACCGACAAGGGAGTGAGCGCTATCGGCCAGATCGTTTCTGCTCGTTTGGTGATCGACCCCCCTGGACTTGTGGAGCGAGTCAACCAGCACCTTCCCAAGGATATTCGCGTCTTTGGCTACACCCGCGTGACCTCCAACTTCAACGCCAAACAAATGTGCGATAAACGTCGCTATGAGTATTTGGTTCCCGTTTTTGCTTTCGATCCCCATGCTCATCACGATAGAGAGACCATGAATACGTGGAATGAGAGAAAAGAGAACGTCAGACTCCAGCGAATCGAGAAGCGCAAAGCTCTCGAGCAAAAAGAAGCTGATGCCAAGGACGTAACCAATGGTATGATTGTCCAGCAGTTTATGGTTTGCATCTCAAAATATCCCTGTATTAGAGTCACTAAGTTATTTAAGTCAGCATTAACTTGACATTATCTTAATAATTATCTATTTGATCAACTTTAACGTTAACTTAATAGTCGCTAACACTGAATTAACATCGTTTGCATTACACTAGCATTAACTCAAAGTAAGGACTATATGAATTTAATGTCTCTTAACCCTGAAAGGACCAAGAGCCCAAATTGGGCCTCATGCTTTTTATAGCAGTTTTGAATAGGTCTTACGTAGACTTCCTTTTATTCAAACTTACTTGTCTTTTGATCAACACATGCAATGTTCTTCACTAATTCGAACGATATAAAATCCGGTCCTGTCTGAATTATATATTTCACAATATGATCAATTGAATTTTGAATCCTTGGTCCGTAACATAACATTAAGAACTTTGTCAATGTAATGGGGTCTTCTATGATGTAGAGTTTGTGGCACAAGTGTTTGTATTCTTTGGTTAGATGTAGAAAAGAGTTGATTTTTTTGGCGATTGAAGTGATGTTTCTTGACGTACACAGAAGCATTGCAAGCAAAGGCCTCTGAAGGGGAGGTCCAGACAGTGGAAGAGGTCACCATGAAGGAAGTAGTAGAAACTGAAGTGACAGAAGCATCACAGCCAAAGACCTCTGAAGAAGGGGAGGTCCAAACAGTGGAAGAAGTCACCTTGGTCGAAGTGACAGAAGCATCACAGGCAAAGGCCTCTGAGGGGGAGGTCCAAACAGTGGAAGAGGTCACCGTGGTCGTGAAGGAAGTAGTAGAAACCGATGTGACAGAAGCATTGCAACCAAAGACCTCTGAAGAAGGGGAGGTCCAGACAGTGGAAGAGGTCACCATGAAGGAAGTCGTGGAAACTAAAGTGGCAGATGCATCACAACCAAAGAAGACCTCTGAAGAAGGGGAGGTCCAAACAGTGGAAGAAGTCACCATGGTCGAAGTGACAGAAGCATCACAGGCAAAGGCCTCGGAAGGGGAGGTCGAAACAGTGGCAGAAGTCACCATGGTCGAAGTGACAGAAGCATCACAGGCAAAGGCCTCTGAAGGGGAGGTCCAAACAGTGGAAGAGGTCACCACGGTCGTGAAGGAAGTAGTGGAAACTGAAGTGGAAGAAACTGGAGAGCGGGAGCCTTTTGTGTTTGATGAAGCGAAACTGCAGCGTCTGAATGATGTTTTGAGCAGATACAAGGGCACCCACAATTTCCACAACTTTACTGCACGAATCAAACCAGAAGACCCGAGCGCAAAGAGATACATTCTGTCCTTTGAGGCCGGGAAGGTGATTGAGGTCCAAGGTACGCAGTTTGTGCCATGCACAGTAGTGGGTCAGAGCTTCATGCTACATCAAATCCGGAAGATGATTGGGACCGCCATAGCCATCATGCGCGGCTGTGTCCCTGAAACTATCATCGACTTTGCTTTGAGAAGGTATGTTCTTTCCAGCTTTTGGTTGTCTCAGTGCAAATGTCTAGCCATAATGCCAAGTCTAGGCAACTATGTCACACTCTCCTTGGCTAGTTAAGCGAAAGTTATAACCCATAACCCTCTCTTTTTGCTTTCATTGCCACATGTTGCATTGTGGTTGGAAAAGAGGAGGGGTTCTAGAGTCATAATCCCCATCTTTTCCTACACTCTTAGAGAGTCGGTCCTGATTTTACTATGGAGGAGAAGGTAATCTCAGACCTTGTGACCCTCAACTAGTTATTTAGTATATAACCTTGTGCTCAATGTGATAAACCAAAAGCATGTTTGGGATTCAATGAAATGACTAGGCATTATGTCCAATTGTAGTTACGAAGAACTGTCAAATATTCCATATTCCATTCTTTTGAGATCTGTAGTTGTTGACAAATATTGTGTTCTTCTGGAATTTTCTCTGAAAGTTTGTACACGTAAGATCTAAGCATACAGATGAACATGAAAAACCTTTGAAAACATTCAAAACGTTTAAGACCGAGAACGTCATACTTTATAACTATGTGTTCAACAGCCTTCTCATGCCTCTTGAAGGTTATCTAGACCATTTTCCTAAAAATGTGTTGCTGGAAGTCTTTTGCTCATATGTCTTATTTTCTTGCACACGCAGGGAGAATGACGTCAACACACCTATGGCTCCAGAGCTGGGTTTATTCCTGGACGAATGCTACTACACTGCTTATAACAAGAGGTTTGGCAAATCACACGAGGAGCTGACACAGACAGGGTACGAAGAAATGATCCAGAAGTTCAAGCATGACGTGATTTACCCGCATATTGCGACAAGAGAGGCCAAGGATGGCACCATGGCTTTGTGGCTTCATAGTCTCAACGGTCGCCATTATCCTTCGAGACTCATCGGGCAGCATCGAAAAATTAGGTCAGCCTACCAAGCCTTCTGGGTCATGTTGTGTCATCCAAGGAGCAAGCTTTGTTTGGCTTAGAGCATCATCAGTAAACTTGGGGCAGATAAATGTAGTGTGGTTTTCATGTGAAAATCATGCAGCATCATTCTGACATGGCAAGCACTAATTACTTTCTTCTTTTTTGACACAAAGTAGCTTATCACAAATTATTTGGATGATTTGTGTCATTTGAACACAGAAATCATGCCATCATTCCATCGTAAACTCCGGCAACCATAGATCTTGTGTGATTTCATTGTCAAGGTCCATACTAGTTCTAATGGGCATGAATTTGAGTTTCATATCATTTTCACATCAGAATGATGCCCCCTGTTTTTACTGATGATGCGCACCCTACGCTTGTATCCACCCTTGACTCTTGAAATTGGATGTAATATCCTTGTATTTAATGTTTTTTTTTTTTACAAGGCAAGTGAGAGAGCCACACCTTTTGGGCCACATGTAGTGATGCTTCTATAGTCCCACTATAGTCCTTGTATAGCTAATTCAAGGAAGGGCTCAGTATTCTAGATTAATGAACAATAATGATTATCCATGTGTAGGGATTGTGATTGGTTCATGCACTAGATAGATTATAGCGGTTCAAGGGTGTGGAGAGGATAGCTTCTGACACCAAATCTTGGATGTGATTATACTGCAGTGGAGTGAATTGAAGGGAGAAGGGTGCGCATGCTCTTATTGGTGCTATTTATTTATCTGAGGCATCAACTTCATTGCCACAACTTTCACTCCAGGGTCTTCCATATTGTTCCGCTTGGGCTTTGCTATTATGTGGTAAGAAACGGAAGCGGAAAACTCAACAGAGTGCGTTGGGATGATTTGAGGAGGAACGATCAATTGCTGCATCAAAGCATGTCAAAGTTTTGTAACTTGATGTAGTTAGGGTGGGAGACGGGGAGCTACTGTACCATGGTTGTCTAATGAGAGCCATAATTTTGACAGTTTTGGACTGTCCTGTGACATTTGTTACTTGAATTCCCATGTGGGATTGCATGTGTACATTTCACTCTTTTAGAATGTCAAATTCTAGAATGTTCTTCTCTCTCAGAAACTCTAGAATGTCAAATCCTAGAAACTATTTTAGAATGTTCTTCTCACTCGGAACAGTGGGTCTCAGAATGGGTCAAATTCTGTGAATATTCTTCAATTTTTTTTTTCACCATACAAAATAGAATTTCTTTTAAATTAACGTTTCTTAGGAGTTTGGGCTTCTCTTATAATTATATATCGCTGTTCCTGACAACCGAATATAGTATGTAACATTTATAAGTCCACCACAAGTTCATTAACCCTTTAACACCCCGATTCAACACTGATTTTGAAGATGTGTTATAAAATGTTCAATGAATAACAAAAATGGAGTTGATGTACAAAGCTAAGTTGTAAATGTCAATGTGAAGATCACATTTGTACGGTTGGATTTGTCATATTTTTTTTATTAATGAACTGTAATTAAATTGTCAAGCTTTTCTTTTGAAATTCAATTTAAAATCTCAAATTAACAAAAACAAATTAAAAATTGCTGTAATGAATTTGGAATAACATGCACTACAAGACGTTACATAATGTTCTTCATCCTTTCTCTACATTGCCATTACAATGCAAAGTATTAATAAAATAATTCAACTCTCCAACCCTTGTTGCTTGGCCCAATTGAAGTTATTGTAAATCCTCCAAGATGCTTGTGATCAAAGGCATTGTAGATGCAAATTCTTCAAATTCCATAAGGGCAACAGTGGCCTGTTTAAGAACGTTATGTATGATTTCCATTATTTGATTCTACTTATTTTGGAAAATAAGTTAACTTCCCAATCGTTCAATTATTGGATGATGTACAGATTTCATCCAGGATTTCTCATCCGTCATGCACTTTTTGTAGTGTGGGATTTTAGTTGCTTGTTTCCACAACTTACCTTCACAAAATTTCTCATGGTTTCCCCTTGTTTGCTTGCTTAACCCTTTAGTGCCCAGCAAACCAGATTATGGTTAGTGCAGTGTCAAAAATGCAAATAAAAGAAAATCCATGAAGAATTGGATTTTGAATTGTGTAGTTCAGATGTGGAGATTCAGCTCACACACACACTACAAAAAGATATTTTTGATTTGGAGTTGTAAAGCTATCAAAATACCTATGTTCAATACACCAAAATACTGCAAATACCTCAAAATACGACAAATAGTTACAAATATAGCACATCTACTATGCAGCATTTTTTGTGTTTGGAAGTTTGTTATCTTGTCTTTTTTTGTCTTTTATTTGGATAGAGTACTCTTGTTCATATTATGATAGTCTATGTATTCCGATCTTCATCAATGTACCAACTCCTTTCATATTTATACAAATAATTTTTTGTCGTAAACCATGTATAGATATGTCACTCTTGCTCTTAAAATTCACAATAATTATGTATAAGTCTGATTTTGACATGAATGATTGCGACGGAGGTGTTGATATAGGTCATTGCTGAATAACTCCAGTTTTAATTTTGAAAATTTAACCCAAATTCTATTTAAATTTGAAGTCACACACCTTCCAAAATCTCATTTGTGAGTGAGTATTATACAGTATAAAGACAAACTGTTATCTTCCAATCCATCAGTCTCATGATTATCTAATTTTGGCACAATGTCTCCACTCCAAATAATTCAATCCCTAAATGCCCACAGCCCTCTCCAAATTGGGCAGTTTTGCAAAGATGCATTATAAAATGCAACTACAAGGGGATATTTTGAACTTGATGTATGAATAAAAGTTGTACACTATGAATTTTAAATTCTATCCATGCGGTTAGATCTATGATTACTGTCACTACTATTTCTGTATAAATTTTAAAACTTAAGATTCAAAATTCTTTTGTAATTCGATTGCAAACAAGATATTTACAATTTGTAGATGAAATTTGTGATAATGGATATTTGAGTATATCCCACCCGCCAAAAATATCCGCCGCCCGTCCAACCGCGAGCTGCTGCTGCAGGCAGCCCCGCCGCGGCCATCAGCGCCCCATGCCGGTTTGTCCGACCCGCTTTGCCGCCTGGTCCATGCCCCGCCAGGCCCGCCCCCGCACCCGCCTGCATGCCCCTCTTTGCCTGCCACATGGCCCGAACTAAGATTTGATATCCCCCCTTCTCCTTGTTCTTGTCCTCATTCCTCACTCTCTCCCTCCCACGCTCCTCCTCTCTTCTGCCCTCTCTTCCAATCCTATGTTTGCCCTCTCTCCTCACGGCTCTACTGTCTTCCCACGGATGTTTTTTGTTGTTTCTCCGCGGGCTCCTCTTTTCCAGCATTTTGGAGGTGTTACTGCGAAGTTCGTAGAGGCTTAGTGTGTCCGGATGTAGGTATCATGGTCTAGACATAACAGCCTTAAATGCATTTGAAAATGCTAAGCCACTTACAACTGTGATGCAGCGCATATAGAGTACTAAAGGCCATATTCGTTATATTGAGACTTTTTGCAGATTTTGAGACGGAATGCTAGTTATTCAAAAATTCATTTTAAAAATAGTAATTGAAACTAAAAAATAATAATGCTCAAATAGTGATTCCATAATGAAATTCTAAAAGTTGGTGTTGTTACATATTCATAAAAAAAAATACTAGTAAAGAGATAAAACGGTTTATCTTTGAGTCGAAGGTAAAAATAAGAATGCGAAAAGTCTCAATATAACGAATATCGCCTTACTACACACAGTCCGAGTTCGATTGGCTACTGGTGGAGGTGAATTTGTTGTGGCGACAAAATGTTCCAAGGAAAACAAGGACGGCTCGAGGGGGTAGGTTTTAGGGTTTTGCAGGTACTGTGACAAAGACAAAAAGGACAAAGCGCACCTCGGCATACACCTCGTCAAGAGGTTGTGTCTTGCTAATGACTACAAGGGAAAACGGACACCCAAGTTGTTCCCTATATGTGGATAGACCAACCGATAACATATACTTATGTCGACATTTGAAAAATTTGACCTGCAGTTACTAGAGGCGTACACCAATCGAAGACGACGCTCGGAACAAGTTCTACACACTGACAGTGAGAGCCACAGGGCGGCAGCAGAAGAAAAGGACAGCGACTCCGATGACGATAGTACGGAGGACTACTGCCGATGCCTCCACGGTAGTCCGGATGAGAGTAGTCGACCGACTCGCAAGCAAGCGTTAAAGAAGAAGGCTATCGTGTTAGAGCTAGAAAAGAACATGGCTACAGAGACTACGAGCACGCCACTGCCACCGATGAGGGGCAGCCGTTCCACACCATGCGCGAAGGACGTGATTCGGTCGGAGAACATCGGAAAAAGCGGTGCACTAACGATCCGCCACTCCTTCTAGCCAGTAGCTTGATCGGCGACCACGGACACGGGGTGCAAGAGAGGCGGAAGCAAAGGTAAAACGGGTTAGTGAGGGAGATTTGAAGACCGCTGAAGCCTGTCAAGCGGAGTACAAGATTTTGCAATGTCAAACAATATCCCAAGTAGAGTAGATTTTGCAGGTTAGCTTTTGGTGGGCCTGCAGTGCATTCAAGTACGCAACGGCTGCCAGGGGATACCTGAAGTGCTCAGCGTCCATTAAATCTACAATGAGCTCCTACAACAAGTAGAGGGCAGACCACAGTCATGAGTCCAATGGGCTGCGTCGTAGTTGTGTCGTCACTCGGGAATAGGCTGCCTGCCTCCTCCTCTAGCTCCCGTATAAACTCGTCGCAGGCGCAAACGGTTGAAGTGCACGTGCCTAATTTTGCGTTTGCGCAGTGCGGGGGTTGGCAATGCCGATTCGTTGTCCATTCTCCCGCTTGCAAAATGTCGGACACATAGTCGCCGCTGCCCCCCTCGTCCCTAAACCACTTCGTCCCCATCTTAGTGAGTTGATACCCTAGCGCTTGGAGGGCTTCAGGGTCTTCAAATCCCCCTGACTAGCCCGTCCTACCTCTGCTTCCGCCTCTCTTGCAGCCCGTGTCCGTGGTTGCCAACCAAGCTACTGGCTAGAAGGAATGGCGGATCGTTAGTGCACCGCTTTCTCCAATGTTCTCCGACCGAATCACGTCCTTCGAGCGTGGTGTGGAACGGCTACCCCTCATCGATGGTAGTGGCGTGCTCGAGGTCTCCGTGGCCGTGCTCTTCCAGCTCTAACACGACAGCCTTCTTCTTCAACGCTTGCTTGCGAGTCGGTCGACTACTCTCATCCGGACTACCATGGAGACATCGGCAGTAGTCCTCCGTACCATCGTCGTCGGAGCCGCTGTCCTTTTCTTCCGCTACCACCCTGTGGCTCTCTCTGTCAGTGTGTAGAACTTGTTCCGAGCGTCGTCTTCGATTGGTGCATGCCTCTAGTAACTGCAGGTCAAATTTTTCAAATGTAGACATAAGTATACATTGTCGGCTGGTCTGTCCACATACAGGGAACAACTTGGATGTCCGTTTTCCCTTGTAGTCATTAGCAGGACACAACCTCTTGACGAGGTGTATGTCGAGGGGGAAATGCTAATATGTGAGCAGTGAGCAGTGAGCAGAAATTTAGGGAAAAATTTCAGGGTGTAGGATTTTGAAGTACCTCCTATTACCGCGGTTTTAGGGTGTAATTAATGAATATTTCTGAAATATTGTTTAGGAAAAGGACCTATAGCCATGGATTTAGGGGTGTATGTTTAGAGTTGTTAATGGAATTTTCTAGCTTCAAACATTGAAAACTCGTTATAGAATCTAAAGATAATGCATTCAAAGTTGTTATAGAATCAAGAAATGATGGGAAAATAAATAAATACTCAAACCGTACAATCAAGGTGAATCTGCGTCAGATTCATTAGCACTCACATCGACATATGAGAGCACACGTGGATCATAGTGTCGACACGGTGTGGAAAAACATGAAGAACTACTAGGACTAGCATTGGCAAATGATGTTGCTAGTGCTTCGGTATACACTGACAGTCCTTGAGGGGAACTATCAGGGCTAACCAAACTCTGCAAGGACTGTCTAAGGTTTAAACGGCGCCGTTGTAGTGGTTTAGCGCTTGTCAAACTGCAAATCAAAGAACGGTTGAAATATTAGAAAACATATAGAGATGTAGATGTACTAACTAGTATTTGCAATTTGCATTAAATAACCAATCAAACTTATTCACATGTAGCTTCAAGGGGCTCGTCACGAACTGTCTCATCATCGGAATCAAGAAGCTCGATTAAAGCGGTGTCAGGTGGCGTTGTACGGGTCTGAGAAGCAACGAGGGGCTTCAAGACCTCAGCAAATAGCTTTGAATCACTTTCAAGAGCTAGAATGTGACGGTTGCAAGCCCTAGCTGCACGGATAGACGCACCTGCACAACAGAGGAGAAAAGGTTTATTAGAAACAAAGGGTAAAAATCACATGATATTGAATGTGCAATTCATTCAATAAAAATAAAATTACCTGTGGATGCAGTGAGGTCTGCCACGATACCATTAGCTGGAGTTAGTCCATACACAAACAACTTCATCAAAACCTCAGATTTCTCTTTGGGACCACGCCATGGTTTGCCTGTGTCCTTCCTCAATAGCTGTGACTCCAACGTCACAGCGTTGAAAAGAACGTCATCACACGCTAAGTCAACCTGGGGAATAGAGGGGTCTTTAGCGATAACTAGAGGAGGTGGCTGCCTTGCCGCCGTAGAGGGAACATCACGGGCGAGAAGAACCGCCTTGAACTTCAAAGTCTATAAAAAAAACAATGAATATTAATACATAGAAGGTCATATTATAAAACATGTGCAAAAATAAAAAAATTGAAGAAAATTTAAAAATGTAGACGAGCTCACATTTTTTGAGGGATGGAGCGGGTTTGCTAGATGGAGGTAGTTGATGATAGTCCACTCATCAACTACTTTCATCTTATAGTTTTTAAAGTAGGACATTACTTCTTTTTTGACAATGGGACTGTCGGGGTAAAAAAGGAGAAATGCACCATCGTCATGGAGATATGCATATGCAAACCCCATGGTCACTTTCAGAAAACCCTCAAGGCTCTCATTCCAATTAGGAACCTGAGATGGAGGGTCAGAAACACCGGGGACCCTCAACCCATCTGGATACTCTGCAATGACTAGATCAACCCCCGATTTCTCTACAACCTTACCATCAAAGAAAAGCTGTCTAGAGGCACCAACTTGTGTGACAATGAAGAAACATAGAGAATTAAACATAGAGACTACAATACACAAACAAATAACACATGGCAAACGAGGAATCAAAGAAAATAGAAGTAGTATTCACCTTCTTCAAAAACTCCACGATCTCATCATACTCCGGGCAGAATTTACCGGTATTTTTCTTGTCATCTGCCATTCGCACGAAAGAGTCGTTGACAAGAAGATCAAGACATGTGTAGTTTGAAACACTGACACCAGGCTTGCTCTACATGGGACCTCGCTTCGAGGGAGAAAGGAACGCCGTTGGAGTAGAAAAGTCTGCAGTGGACAACTTCATCCGCTTCGCCGCTGGCTCCAATGCTGACACAGCTGGGGTCTCCACAGATGGAGGTCGACTCTGAGCTAGTGGAGGTGCTGATTTGTCCACTGTGGAAGTGGTTTTAGCAGCAGCCGCTGGTGCAGCGGTTTCAACAGCATCCGCGTTGCGCTTAGAACCACGCTTGGAAGTCGTGGTCGCCTTCTCTGTAGAAACCTCTTCTTTATCAGACGATACTTGTTTCTTCTTCCGCCCTTTCTTCTCCTTCTCAGTTGGTGGCGGTTTAGAAACAATAGTAACCTGGCCTATCAAAGCAGGCTCTAATGATTCACGTAGACTGATCTCAAAAGAAGGGGGCCTTTTAAGAGGGCAGTCTAAATACCACCCACAAGTTGGGAAATGCACAGGATCCCAATTCTTTATAATCGACTCAATGAACATGCAATCTTCGTTGTTGATATCTAGGTAACTAGCGAAATATGCAGGAGTTCTTGCGCATGCCTTTCTTGGAAACAAGATGAACTTGAAATACCTGTATAAAATCCTCCGCATTGCTTCTGTAAAGTATAGTTGATCCTCAGAACTCTTGTTTTTGTGAATTCCTTTTTCTACTGCAAATTCACGGAAGAATGCTATCTCCCACAATGAAATGCGCATAGTCTCGATGTAGTCAGAAATAGAAGGAATGGGATCTTCGCCGTCAGGTAAATAATTGATCGATATTCCCATGTTGGTGATTGTAGCGTCAAACAACGAAACAGTTTCCACCTCCAACTGCCACACAACAAACACTAAAAATTTGAATTATCTGATATTGAAGAATCATCCAAATGATAAGACATAACAGAACATGGAATGTACCTGATCCCACCAAGTAGCTTTGTGAAGCCAATCCGGGAATATTGAATCGTTGAACTTGGGCTTAGGAAATTTCAAAGCTTCACGAAGCTTCTCGGGTTGGTTCCAACGCACAAGCCATTTCACCTTCATAGATGTGCTCATAGCTGAAGTTGCAAGCATCCATAGTTTCTCCTGCTGCATCTTGGGTTCATCATCGTGGCATTCGTAATGATTTTTTATTTGCTCCAAGAATTGCATAGTGTGCTTGGGATCTGCGATTGGTAGCTGCTTCTTTAACTCAGAGAGTGAAGAATTCCTAACCTTTTCAATGGCCTTCTCTATAAACTCATTTATACCTTTGGAGAACCAATCCTCTTGGTTTGGATATTTCTCGTAAAACTTCCGCTGAGCTGCTGCAGCTGCTTCCCCAATCTCTTGCTGTATTAAACAAAATCAATCAATAAAGTTTAGTTGAATGATTCAATAGGACTAGAGCATTCTAATGGAGAGATAAATTTATCACAAGAATGAAATTTATGGAAGGGAATCATTTAAGTGAAATGTTTAAATTACCTTGTAAAGAAAATCATTAAGAGTTTCTGCCGTGAGCGTATACCAAGTCTTTTTTGAACCCTTCAGCTTCTTCTCTAATGCAGATATCTCATCCTTGGAGACTAGAGACTTGAAATAAGTGAGAGGTTGTTGTGCAATATTTTGCACACGATACAATTTGTGAACGAGATTCGTTGTAACATGAGACTTTTGATTTCTCCTGTAAGAATCAATCCACAAAATCAACAGACTATGACATTTGCAATGAAAATTGCCAAAGTAGATGTCCAAGAAGTACTATACAGAGGATCAAAGAAAGCATTTGATGTAGGACGTAAGAAGTTTAGAAAGATTACCAATTCACTTCATGAAGGGCCGTGAGCATGCCAGCAACATCACCATTTACAACCAATACAATACTCTCCACCGCATAATGCCAAGTAATGTCGTTTTTGTGCTCATTGTTTATGATTGGCAACCATGCTTGCAGGCGGTGATTTCCATCCCAAACCATGAACATCTTGCCCGAAAATACTTTCAAGTCCTCATCAAGATTCAATTGCTCTTCAAACTGTGCATTGACCTGAACCCAATGGTCACTCCAAGTTGAAATAATGTCTGGTGTAACATCCATAGTCTTGCCCTCGTTGTTTTCAAGTGCTACATAAAACACACCGTTGCCTTCCAAATACCCACAGGATATGAAATGCGCAGCTAAACTCATAACGTCATTCTTTAGATATGGCCGCACGATAGGTAGAGATACCATCCTGCACAAGGGAATGTTGAGTTTGGATTTATTTCGAGGCTGGAACCTCAGTTTCTCTAAACGTGAGGAGGAATTTCCAGTCTCTCTCTTCAAAATGTTGTGAATTTGACATTCCACTTCGCTTCTTGAAATCGGAAATTCTGAAGACTCCATAATCCTGCCAGGCTTTGAGCAAATGAAACGAACCAGCAGACCTCTACATGAGTTGAAAATGATGTTGTGAAAGATAAGATTCAAATGGGGCTAAATCTTATATCACCAGGTTCAATGAAAAACGTTGCATGTGTACCTGTCAAGCCTTCGTGTGCAGCAAATGGGACGACACTGCGTGTAAGACTATAGCTTGTCACTCCTGCATGCACAAAATGGAAAGCAACATGAGACCCCAACAAGTCAACAACAATGCAAAAAATTGGCAGTCCAGGAATCGAGTGGATAGAATCCGCAACAAAACCAGTGCCGGTACCGGCACTTAAAAAAGAGGTCACGTGAAGACAAAACGAGGTCACAATAAAGCCTGAATTGCCGTGCATTCCCAGCCAAATTCCCATTCACTAAGTGGGATCAAATCACCAAATCAGGATCAAACCACTCAAATCACCAAGAAGTCCTGACTCAAAGTCAAATCAAGTCCTGAAGCAGTGCTGGCCACCCTAAAGCAAGAATTGCAGTAGATAGAAACCCCAGCAAATCAAGTGCCGGTACCGGCAGCTCATAATCAAAGGCTCGTGTTAACAGCTAAGGCCACACCCAGCGGCTTTAGGGGCCTCAATCTATCCGGCTGATGTACCTTAATGTTGACCAACACTTCTCTCCACGATAATTGATTAGACTCACAGATTCTCTAAGGAGTTAAAATGCCATAAGGAGAAAAAGCTTCACTTACTACTCTCGACACAAGATCACGGCCATTTCATCTCTCGTTCGAGGTTTCTAGTTGCTCAAGATCCAATATTGTCCCTACGTACTAGTATTACAGTGCTTGGACTTCCTTCAATCGCTAATCAGAACTCAGGTCGTCTGCTCTTTCTCATGGAGTTCATTGGATCCAAAAACCCCAGATTTCCAACTGCCGGTACCGGCACTGCTTTCTACGACTCAAAATTTCTTCAGCATTACAGGGTGGAATCCAAAACAGGCAAAACTTGAAGCAGAAAGAGTGTTGGATCCAAAACTTGAAGCAACCACGAGAATGAGAGCAGCTATAGGATCGCATATGAAATTACTGTGAGGCTCCTATTAGATCACAACCTGAGTCAAGAAGGCAGACTGAGTCAAGCAGCGCGAGCAGGAGGTCAGTTGAGATGGAGAGGTTCTCTTGCAAGAAACCCCAGGAAAACCAGTGCCAGTACCGGCAGTGGAAATCTTAGGTCCTGTGCAGCGAGCGAGCCAGCAAGAATTCGAGGATGCCAGCCATAACTGCGGCGCAAGAAATCCGGAGCCCAGCAATTACTACGGCATCTCACAGCTCTTGGGCACAACCCACCGCACTGATCTCAGGTATCCCTGACATGCGCGCGGTCATCGATCATCGATCACGATCGTTGCCTGGTCATCGATCCCATTTCCTTGGTGAAACGAGATCTGGGACAGCTCGGAGTTGACCTTGTCGGAGCTCGATCGTTGCTCCAACTTTGAAAACCGCTTCACAAGGTCAACTCCGACCAGGCAACGATCAAGCTCCAACTTTGAAAACAGCGAGATCTGGGACAGCTAAACAAGGTAGAGGCCGATTCTAAAATCACAGCAGGGGCCCATTCACACAACCCACCATGCCCGGTCCGTTCACACAGCCCAGTACTGAATCAAAGTTCATAAAAAGTCGTGAGGCAGTACCGGCCAACCTAAAGCAAGAATCGCAGTAAGTTCATAATCAAAGGCTCGTGTCAGTTGAGATGGAGATGCAAAAAACCCTTGAAAAACCAATGCCGGTACCAGCAGTAGAAATTTGAGGATGCCAGCAACGAGCGAGCGAGCCAAGCCAGAAATTCAAGGCTGCCAGCCAAGCCAGAAATCCGGAGCCCAGCGATAACTGCGGCGCTCAAAACGGCATCTCACAGCGCATCACGGTAGATCCTCAATCCAGCTCATCACCAAGCTCCCATTTGCTTGGTCATCGATCCCATTTGTCTCGATCCTAGATCTGGGACAGCTAATCAAGGTAGAGGCCGATTCAAAAATCACAGCAGGGGCCCATTCACACAACCCACCATGTCCGGGAGTAACTAGGAGTGAGTAACTAACTAACTAGGAGTAACTGGGAGTAACTAACTAACTAGGAGTAACTGGGAGTAACTAGGATGCTCCATTTAGGGTATACTCAGATAAAGATTGGATCTCATCTAGATTGGACAGTTTTCATCCACCAAAATTACTCTTGGTTCGTGTGCAAATTGAAAATTCTTTAAACAGTTTGGATCTTCAAAACAGGTTAGTATGATTTTTAGAAAAATCACACAATTGGCTTATGTCAAGTTTCATTCCTAGTTCAAAAAGTGAGACCTCAAACATGATTTTCCAAAATAGGTAAAATCAAATAATAGAAACCATACCATCTCGTAGGGCATGTTATTCGAATTTCATTACATTTTTGAGAACTTCAAGAGAAAACCTATATTAATTAAATAAAAAATATTAGTAAAAATATGATGCATCCAACCGGCAGTCCAAAAACACAGTCCAAAAACACAAGCAGAACTTGAACACCTGAGCGACCCAAAATCGCAGTGCTGGTACCGGCAGTTCAGAAACAGCAAGCATATTGTGGTCACCACTCAGAACTTGGAACCCTCAAAAGCTCATGTGCATGATCCATAAGGTGAGAGCGAGCACTCGAGAACTTGAAACCCTAGAGCTTGAAATTTCAGAAACTGGAAGCGCCAAGTATTCAAAACCCCAGCTATTGACAAATGTGAATCAAGACCCTTGGGCTTACCTTCATCCTCAGTGCAGTCTGTCTCCATCTGGTCGTCTTCGCTCCCCTGACCGGTGCTCTCCGCCTCCATCTGTTGCTCTGAAGCCATCCCAAGCAGTGGACATTCGACCTCCAAGTCCGCCACCTGCACAACAGGATCAGGTACTTGAAGTGCTTGACAAAGGAGTCTTATTGTGTCCTCTGAGTCGCAAGATTCCATGTCGTCTTCCTCGCTTTCACCAAGACTTGGCTGTTCCTCTAATCCATGGCTCTCAGCCATCGAAATTGGTACCGAAGCTGTGGATGAGCTTCTGGTTTGTTCATCTCGGCCCACGCCCACAGCATCTAATTTCCCTTTTGTCAACATTCTATTTCTCCTTAGAGTTTTGGAGCTACTAAAATATAATTTCTTTCGCTTCCTTCTCATCATCCTCTACCTTCTCTCCCTCATCTCCATTCACTCGCAGACACCGATGCTATTCTAATACTCCACTTAAGCAATGTTCACTACTCTTATGTAAACACTTCTATAAGTATATATTACAGAACATCATTCCAGAATCTAGGCTGTCAATCACCCACTTGGCGCTATTTGAGCTACCATATTCAAAGTTAAAAATCAAATTCAGAATTGACACGTACTCTAGATATCCTTCTAGCTCAATAATTCAAAACTCAAAAATTTGGCACTACTAAACAACAGTTGACATGGTTTGAATTTGCAGTGTCCCATAATGATTTTCTAAAGTACATTATCTATCCTGGCGCATCGTGAATGTCGTGGCGGACAATCAATTCTGATCCCCAGATCTCAATACAATCCCTACCTTACTTAGGGTCACTGCTCCATAATAGCCCTGCCAGCTTGAATTTTCTATTTGTTCTCCATGATGCTTCTTGTGTCCAATACATCACGATTTATTTCAGCCATCTGTTAGAATATTGATGGCTGATTACAATTTTCATATATCCAATACGTGTGCGCCGAATTTTGGACCTTACCTCTATTCATTACTAAATCAGAAATTCATACTTTCCCATATTAGTCTTATGTCGTTTAATGTACAATCATGATTCTCGATGTATACGGCCTTCTCTAAATTCATATCCAATTTGCGGCACCTCTCAATGCGTACTTATACCGATTTCCACTAGTTTTCACTACTCACTAGTCAGGAATCGCAATTGCATCTTATTACTACCTAGTTCATTCTCGAGTTCCGGGTCATGGCACTCATTCGAGTCGAAGGTGCAGGCGTCCCTACATCCTTCCCGCTAGGGGAAGATGGATTTGCAGTGGTTTCTGCGTTCAGTCTAAGTTTGACATTTCAGTTTCTTGCAGCAACATTGCACGTTGATGAGGAGGTATTTGATTCTGAGTCTGGGCAGCTTACGCACACCGTTAGGCAGCTCTCAACTGTTACTGAGGATGGGAAAGTCTGGTTGCTTAAGCCGGGTAGATATAGAGCTTACGGTCTCACGGATTGCCTTATGGGCGCATCCACCGAACTCTTGACTCCAAGAGAGTCATCCACTTGCACTATGCAAACAACTGTCCCAGCTCGCGTGAAAATTGAGCCAAGTTTAGAGACAATTTATGAACTCAGTGACGATGAAGTCCCAGAGAATGTAGATCACGATCCTATTCTTCCTCCTTCTCAGCCTAATCCTCAATCTTCTGCAGGCAGCTGTCCGTCCACTATTAAGCAGCCTACACCGCTTTCTCTGTCTGAAAATCATAGTGTCGTGGAGTGCCTGAAATTGCTATTGGCTAGAAAGGGCTCTAGGAATATTTTCAAAAAGTTTGACTACAACTCTACATCTATAAAGCGAGTCGAGTCCCTCCCGCCCCAGTACAATGGAGATGTCATCTTCGAGTTCCCTCCGTTGGGTTCCTCTTCAAAAACCAACAAAGCAAAGCAACTCCGTGGCATGGACAAACACTATGACGGGCATGCATGGACCTGTACTCACACGTCCAACATTGTCAACGACTTTGGTTTGATTTTCCGTACCTCCTCTTGTTGTGGTCATTTGCGATGTGAAAATATCCATTGCGATTTTCTAACCCGAGTGCACCGCACGACAGCTGTTAATGAAACTGAGTGGGATGGAGTATCCTCCTTTGTTTTTGACATGGGATCTAATCCTCCCAAAGGATCCACTCTGGTTTGCAAATGCTGTAAAGTTCCTCCCTCCTGTCTTGCAACCTGCGATGCCAAAATCTATTACGTGCTAGGTAAAGAAAACATGACTAGAGCTTGTGTTCATTTTGGAACTCACGACCACCCTGTCAAGGTCGGGGCTTACTGAGCCGATATTGCCAGAGGCGAAAGTTTGGTGGAGGAGCACGTGCAGCGAACTCTTTCTGCAACCAACTCTGCCATTGTCTTAGAGGCAACAAAGGAGATGGTCGGGGACATGCTCGTTGCAACTGAAAATGTAGAATAGAAGACACTTGAACTCAATGAGCTCCTTCCACTCTTTGACAGATGCAAGGAGTTCACCTCGCCCAACATTCACAACAAAGTGACGGGCTTCAAGTACTTCCGCAAGTTCGGTATTATGGATAGCATCACCAAGCTCCGCGGGTCCATCAATTGGCCATTTGTCCAGGAGAACAAGTTCCCTGGTCAAGGATCGGAGTCGGACAAAGTCTTTGTCTTCAAAATGTCTGAAATCGGTCCCGGTAGCAGAGTTGACCTTGTGAAGTGAATGCAGCCTGATGGAGACCTGCAGAACGCATGGCTCATGTTCGATCATGTGAAGAGGATGAAACAGTGGACAACCATGGGCTGCCATGTTTACGACCCCACGTATTGCCGTGTTATGACCATTGTGTTGTGCGATATGCAGTCGAAAGACGTCGTAGCTCAAATGGTGGTTTGGAAGAATCTCAAAGCCGTCGTCGCTCGCCACGGACTTCAAGATCCCAACTTCAAGGGCTTCATGGCAGACAGCGCGCAAGCAAACTGGAATGCTGTACGCATTGTGTACGGGAGTGGAGATGCTTCAATCCCAATGCCTAATAAAGAGCGAACATGTCTCTTCCATTGGGTGCAGTCATTGGAGAAGCACACGAAGGCTGACATCAGAGGTGACCTCCAAGACCAACATCGCATCCTTTGCAAGCAATACAAGAACGCCTCTACGCAAGCGGAGGCAGATTCCCGCTATCTTGGTATCCGAGCTTGGTGGCACTCCTCCGGAGCTACTACTGAAGATGGATTGAGACGTCTCGACCTATGGCTAGCATTCTGGCATTTTTGATACCGCCAGTGAGGAGGCTTCATGCAGCTTGTAAGCTCCAAAACCCTAAACTCTAAACCCTAAGTCCATACCATTGCTTGTTCTCCTCTCTACAACTACTAACTCTAAATGTGCATTGTTTTTTATATAATAGGACCTCACTGAGGACGAGTTGGCCGAAATGCCCTCTTGCAACTTAGCCGAAAGTATCCACAACAAATGGAAACAACAATCTGGTGATCGAGGGTCAGACCTGTTTGTCGCTACTGTGGATGACATCGTCCGATCCTTCATGCAGAGCGTCGCGTACTACCAATACCTGAAGGGAGATAGAGCCGGAACTGGCCCTACCAAAGAAGAACTTAAACTCCAGATTGCACAGAAGTCTACAGAGCGCACGGGGAACTCGAAATTGTTGAAGTAGGATGATTGCGTGGGCTGAAGTTGCTCATAGCCATGCGCATTAGCTAGAGTAGATGATGCGAATGAGCTAGACTAGCAACAAGAGAAGTGGTACTAGTTAGAAGTAATGAGAATTGGGTCTCCCAAGTGATATGGGCTGATCCTAGTGTACTAGGAGTGGAGTATGGGCTGATGTCCCATATGGTTTGCCAAGGGGACTCCCTTGGGTGTGCTACTTAAGAGGGGCAGCCCATGAGTAAAGATCATCTCTTTCCTATGCATTCCAAGTGTTTGTGTGAGGCTTTGGCATTCTAATCTAACCTTCAATAGGTTATGGGCCCACTCATGTGTTTTGCGTGAGTGATAGATTAGATTGCTCATTGTGTGAAGGTCGTCCGTTGGAGCGCTGATTTTGGAGTATTGGAGCGCTGATTTGGAACTTTGGAGGGCTGAATTCGAGCTTTGGTGGGCTGATTTCGACATTGGGAGGTATTACAATCTTCCTACCTTTGATCTACGTGTTGGAGGGCTGAATTCGCACTTTGGAGCTATCATTTGTTGATTTGGAGCTTTTGGAGCACTTTGGAGCACTTTTGGAGTTTATACACGTCTACAAGGGCTGAATTGGAGCTTTGGAGCTTATTGGTGCTTGTTGGAGTATATTGGAGCTTATTGGAGCTTATTGGAGCTTATTGGAGTTCATTGGAGCTTATTGGCTCAATTTGTGCTCAATTTGTGCACTTGTGTTGTTGCAAGGCACTTTTATGCTTTGAGGCTCTTGGGGTGAGTCTACAATCTGATTTTGGTATTGCAATTCTTGCACAAGGGTTTGGAATGTGAGTTATGCCCTTGGAGTGCTCAAAATTAGAGTTTGGGTTAGTGAATGCACAACGGGGCTGATTTGATGAATTTCAATGCAATTAGGACTTGAAGGGGCTGAATTTGCATTGATTTAGAGTCCTTGGAAGGCACAAGGGTGTCCATAGGGTGCATTACGTGTTGTGAAGCACAAGGGTGCTGATTTGAGTGGATTTGAGCCAACGAGTGCGCAATTCTCCTAGTTAGGGTGTTGTGGTATGATCTTGTGCAAATTCACTAAGAACCATCACGATTGAGTGTTGTGAGGTTGATGTGTAGCACAAAGGTGCTGATTTAGTGTTTGGAATTAGTTTGGAGGCATTAGAAGCACGTACGTGTGCAATTTGCCTCACAAATCACAAAATTGTCAAAAAATCATAAAAACAATTTTTCTTAGCTTTCTAGGGGCTGAATTTTGTGAACGTACGTCCTTCAATCAAGGATATGGCTACATTTGAGGGTGAAGGTGCTAAGGTTGTAGACAAGTTCGATGGCGTCAACTTCCACTTGTGGAAATTCAAGATGGAAATGGTCATGGCCGAAAAAGAATTGTGGGAGATAGTTGAGGGTAGTGAGGAACCGCCTTCGTCCGACGCCGAGGCTAGGGTACGAACTGCGTACACTCGGCGAGAGAAAAAGGCCTTTGCGATTTTGGCTCTTAATCTTTCTGATTCCCAGCTTTCTCATATTCGGTCGTGCAAGACTCCCGCCGAGGCATGGGCCAAGCTTTGCAATATTCATGAGGCAAAGAGCTTGGTCAATATCTTGTTTTTGAGGCGCAAGTTTTTCACCATCAAGATGGAAGAAAACGACGACATGTTGGCGCACATCAACAAAGTCAAGGCTCTTGCGGATCAGCTCAACGGCGCAGACGTCAACATTACCGACGGTGATATCGTTATGACGCTCCTCGAGAGTTTGCCGCCGTCGTACGAGTATCTTATCGTTGCTATGGAGAGTAGGCCCATTAGCGAGCTCACTCTTGATTATGTGACATCACGGTTGTTGCATGAACTCTCGCGGCGCAAAGAGAACGAGACTCGTGGCGATAGCGCGGCGCTTATGGCAAAGCAATCCAAGAGCGGTGCAAGTGGGAGCTCTACAGACAAGGTATGCTACTATTGCGGTAAGAAGGGCCACTTGGCAAAATTTTGCTACAAACGCAAGAGAGAGGAAAGTGCCAACAATACAAAGGTCAACGATGCAGGTGATGAGTACGCATTTATGACTAGCGTCTGTTCTTGTAGTGATGACGGGGACGAGTATGCAATGATGGCAAGTGACGTGTCATGCAATGGTAGTGTGATCGATTGGATTGTTGATTCGGGAGCCTCGAGTCACATGGCGCCCATTAGGACTTGTTTCCAATCATATCACGTTATATCTCCAAAGAATGTCATTTTGGGTGATGATACGGTTCTTCAAGCCGTGGGTAAAGGATCCATCGTCGTAGACACCGAGGTGAAGGGTCGTGTGAAGACAATTACCATCCATGATGTCCTCCACGTTCCCAAGTTGAAGGCAAATCTTTTATCGGTGCGACATTTGGTGATGAAGCATTTGCGAGTGGAATTTAGCGACCAAGGGTGTTTTGTGTTGTCTCCAAGTCGTGAGGAGGTGGCCATTATACACGAAGTCAACGGCTTGTACCAAATCAAGTTTTCCAAGATGCACGCGGCGGAATCGGCAACGTTGGTGCAATCGAGTTCAAACGAAGACAAGTTGGCGTTGTGGCATCGTCGTCTCGGGCATTTGAATGTCAAGAGTGTGAAAGCACTGCGTGGAATGGTAAGTGGCATGGATCTTGCACAATCACACGTCGCACCTAGTTCATTCACATGTGAGGGTTGTATTGAAGGCAAGCAACAACGCTCACCGTTTCCAGTTGATGGGGCAACTCGTGCAACCAAGGTTCTTGAGATTGTGCATTCCGACGTGTGTGGTCCAATGAAGACCACGTCTATGGGGGGTTGCAAGTATTTTGTGACGTTCATTGATGATTTTTCGAGGAAGATATGGTTGTATCCGATCAAAGCAAAGAGCGAGTGTTTTGAGAAGTTCAAAGAGTTCAAGGCGTTGGTTGAGAAGCAATCCGAGCACAAGATCAAGGTGTTTCGATCGGATAATGGCGGCGAGTTCTTGTCCAACCAATTTGGAGAGTTATTGAAGAAAGAAGGCATTGCTAGACAAACCACAACGCCATATACACCACAACAAAACGGAGTTGCAGAGCGTGCAAATCGAACAATTGTGGAAATGGCAAGGAGTATGTTGCATGCACAAAATTTGGGTTTGGACCTTTGGGCGGAAGCGGTGGTGACTGCGGTGTACACACGCAACCGATGCCCGACGAGTGCGGTTCAAAACATGACACCAGAGCAAGCATGGAGTGGGAGGCCACCCCGCGTGGAGCACATGCGCACATTTGGATGCATCGCATTTGCAAAGGTACCCGATTCTCAAAGAACCAAACTTGAGGCCAAGGCAACAAAATGTGTGTTTCTTGGATATTTTGAAGGTACCAAGGCGTATAGGCTTATGTCGCTCGAGACCAAGAAGATCATTCGAGCTCGTGATGTGACATTTTGCGAGAATTCCAAGGTTGAAGACAATTTGGACGATGGTCCAAGTGGGAGAAGTGGCGATAAACCGGCGATTGTGGACCAATCTTCCAAATCTCCCGTTATTGATATTGTTGATGAAGACAAAGATGACGACGATGGTGGAGATGAGGAACATATTGAGGAGCGACATTTGAAGACGAGGAATGGCGAGAAAAAGGCACAAGCAACGGCGGTTGAAGACAATGCATCCTCGAGCGATCGTCGTTATCCAGAGAGAAATCGTAGACCACTTGGCGAGTGGTGGAAGAATCATATTCTCCCTCAAGGTGAGGAGGAGCATGCAAACGTTGCACTTTTAGATGCTCCATTGACGATTCGTGAAGCGTTGAGTTGTGATGATGCAAACAAGTGGGAGCAAGCCATGCAAGAGGAGTACAAATCGTTGATGGACAATGGCACTTGGGAATTGACTCCCCTCCCCAAGAATCGCAACGCTATCGGTTGTAAGTGGGTATTTCGTGCAAAGAGAGATGCAACGGGTGATGTGGTTCGTTATAAGGCAAGATTGGTGGCAAAGGGCTTTTCACAAATCGAAGGTGTTGATTTTCATGAGACCTTTGCACCGGTGGCGAAATTCACCACTATTCGATGCATTTTGGCCATCGGGGCTGCCATGGATTTGGAAATGCATCAAATGGATGTGAAGACGGCGTTCTTGAACGGCGAGTTGGACGAGGACATCTACATGGTGCAACCCGAAGGATTTGTGCAACGAGGTAATGAGAACCTTGTTTGCAAGTTGAACAAGTCATTGTATGGGTTGAAGCAATCTCCACGCGCATGGTATCAAAAGATTGACACGTTTCTTGTTCATATCGGGTTCACAAGGAGCATCGCTGATCACAGCTTGTATTTCATGCAAAAGGGGCAACATGTGGTCATCGTGATCATATATGTGGATGATTTGATCATCCTTGCAAGTTGTATGAGCTCTTTGAAGGCATTGAAGGCAATGCTTGAGAACGAGTACGAGATGAGTGATCTCGGTGAGTTGCACTTTTGTTTAGGAGTTGAGTTTGTGCGAGATAGAGCAACACGCACCATAACAATGAATCAAAGCAAGTATGTTATGGATGTTCTCAAACGCTTTGGCATGGAGGATTGCAAACCGGTTGGCACTCCATTGGATGTGAATTCCAAACTCATGAAACTCACCGATGAGGAGTATGCATTAGAGGCTCAATCTATGGTGGATGTGCCATACAAGCAAGCTGTAGGGTCATTGATGTATGCTATGATTGCAACAAGGCCGGACCTTGCGTATCCAATCAGCGTTGTGAGTCAACACATGGCAAGACCGGGTTCAAATCATTGGGTTGCGGTCAAGAGGATCATGCGGTACTTGAAAGGCACAAGTGATGTGAGGTTGTGTCTTGGAGGTGACAACATTGTGTTGAGTGGGTATTGTGATGCGGATTATGCGGGTGATATCAATGATCGTAGATCCACCACGGGGTACATGTTCAAAGTTGGATCGGGGGCCGTTTCATGGAATAGCAAGCGCCAACAAACCACAGCCACGTCAACGGTTGAGGCGGAGTACATGGCGACGAGCCACGGTACGAAGGAGGCCATTTGGTTGAGGCAACTAATGGCGGATGTGAGATGCACTCAAGAGGAGGCTACAACAATCATGTGTGACAACCAAGGGAGTATGTCATTGGCGAAGAATCCAACGCATCACTCACGTACAAAGCACATTGATGTGCAATATCACTTCATTCGAGAGAAGTTAGAGATGAAGGTGATAGAGTTGAAGTATTGTCCAACGGAGCACATGGTGGCGGACGTGCTGACAAAGGCTCTTGCGAGAGATCGACATCAAAGACTAGTGGTGGCATTTGGGCTCCAAGGCTTTGGCTATTCGCAAAGTGGGAGTGTTGAAGTAGGATGATTGCGTGGGCTGAAGTTGCTCATAGCCATGCGCATTAGCTAGAGTAGATGATGCGAATGAGCTAGACTAGCAACAAGAGAAGTGGTACTAGTTAGAAGTAATGAGAATTGGGTCTCCCAAGTGATATGGGCTGATCCTAGTGTACTAGGAGTGGAGTATGGACTGATGTCCCATATGGTTTGCCAAGGGGACTCCCTTGGGTGTGCTACTTAAGAGGGGCAGCCCATGAGTAAAGATCATCTCTTTCCTATGCATTCCAAGTGTTTGTGTGAGGCTTTGGCATTCTAATCTAACCTTCAATAGAAATCCCTACACGAAGCATTAGCAAAGATGCCTGGAGCGGAGGAGTTTTGCACTCGAATGCCTCAACTCGAAGGAGAAGAAGTCTTCCTGTCGTTGAAACGGAAAGCAGACGTTCCCATCGGTTCGGAGTATGACTCTCACAGACCTGACAAGATCAGCATCTCTCGTCCTCGAGTCGAGACCAGGGGTGCAAGGAACAACGCCCTAAACCTAAATGCTTCTCCTGTAGAGCTGTCAGTGTCTCCCCAAGAACTAGAGAAGTCTGATGTACCAGTGCAGGTTCAAGATGCAATTCCAGCTGCAGCTCTACACCACATTACTTCTGTGCAAGAAACGGCTTGCGATGAGAGTCAATGGCACATAGCTAGGCTGAAAGCCCCATGTGCGAAGGCTTGTTTCGCGCAGCAGGCTGTGACTAAGAAGAAGTGCATCGCTCAAATCATACAAGACGGGAAATCTACCGCTGCTCCTACGTACACTGGCATGATGGACAACTACAAGAAGAATCGCAAGGAGCGCATGCAATTCTTCTTCTGCAACGACGACATCGAGAGGTGTGTCAAAGGAACCCGCAGAAAGTGGGTTATGTCCCGCCCTGAGGTCCCCAACATCTGGCCCGTGAAGAACGGTACTAACCTAACACGCAAGGAGATACTTGCCCTAGAAAACGCTGGCTTTCGACTTCCACAGCGCGAGGTCATATCGCCGCGAAGGCTCTTCCAAGACCACCCTCTCCCCGTCGACTTGTCAACATATGTAACTCCAGCTTTCCCTGCTGAAGTTCCCAAGCGATGTCATGGCAAGAATGTCCGCCGCAACAAGAAGAGCCCATCCATCAAGCAAGCCAACAACTGTGCTAGCGCTGCAGCATTCAAGGGTTGCATAAGGAAGGTGGACATGGTTCCAGTCCCTGCCCTGGGTTGCATCGTCACGTTGGATTCGGGCACGCCTCCGACAAATCAGGAGTACCTTCTCACAATTTCCCATTTTCCAGACTGCTCCTGCCCTTATTTCAAGGAGATGGTGACCAAGGCAAAAAGAGGACGCAACCAATGGGCTCACTGCAAACATCTCTATTTTGTCTTCACGATTGTTTGTGGGTTTGATGCTGATGTAGATGCCTTTATACATGCACCCACTCTTAGCTTCAACGAAGTTAAGCTAGTTTTTGAGAGCAGATTGTTGACTCATCCAACATCCTAGGATACAAAAATGTTGTTGGTTCCATTGTTGACATGTTCACTCTCCAAATCAATGAAATTGTAGTGAGACTAAAAGGGCCACTACAGCAGTTTTGAAAATCATGGTATATTATTTCCGAAACCCTAAACCCTAAACTCTGGTATTTTTTCTATCTTGTACCCAAACTGGTCTAAACCCTAAACTTGCTATGCATTTCAAATAATTATGCCCAAACGAGTGGATTGGCCCCTAATAAGACGCTGAAATAACAATCTCTTTCTACCCTAAACCGCGGATTTGGGTCTAATTACTACGGTTATAGAGACAGAGTATGCCTTTAATGTGCCTTTATCCCTGAACCCTAAACCCTAAAACCACGGTAATAGGTACCAAATATTCCACGGTCATAGGTACAAAAATTTACTAAAAATAATCGAATATTCGAATAATTGCTAATTATAGTGTCGTTGACCACGGTTGACCTGAAATTCTTGCTCGCAATCCCACATTTCTCCGCTCACTGCTCACCGCTCCCCGCTCCCCGTGCGCATACTATCCTCGTCCTATGCCGAGGTGCGCTTTGTCCTTTTTGTCTTTATCACAGTACCTGCAAAACCCTAAAACCTACCCCCTCGAGCCATCCTTGTTTTCCTTGGAACATCTTGTCGCTACAACAAATTCACCTCCACCAGTAGCCAATCGAGCTCGGACTGTGTGTAGTATTCTATATGCGCTGCATCACAGTTGTAAGTGGCTTAGCATTTTCAAATGCATTCAGGGCCGTTATGTCCAGGCCAGGAAACCGGCATCCGGACACACTAAGCCTCTACGAATGACACACCAGTGTCAAGTGCCCAATCTTGACGAAACAGCAACGACACGCTAACACAGAAATAGAACAACAACGAAACAGCAATGAAACAAAAGTGCAATAAGCGACACAAGCGGTTTAGCAACACGGCCACTATACGGATGCAACGCAGCTGCGAGGCAGCCACGATGTAGCTGCGACACAGTCGCGCAACAACACAACCACGAGAACAGTTATGACACGAGAACCGCTATGACGCAAGACAGCGACAACACAGCCGCGGATCAAAAGCGGGACAGCAGCTTACCCCTTTGACGATTGCACCGGGTGATGCGATCTTGAGGACGGCTTACGTGCCAGGAGGCGCGTCTTCGAAGCGGAAGGTTGTGGCGGCCCTCTTCAGCCGCTTTTACTCCGCCATCGAGTGAGTATCATCCGGGCCGGACACACTCGACATCCCAATGTGGGAAGGCGTCTTCATCCCTAAACCGCTTGCCAAACTCTACAACACCTCCCTAACGCTGGACAGCCGCAATAAAAGAAAAGCTGCAAACCACTTGCGAGACCCTGCAAGAACACTTCCAGAACGCTGGACAGCCGCACCCGCAAAGAAACAACAAAGTAAACTCCCAAAGCCATTTGTCAAACTCCGTGCAAACACCTCCAAAACGCTGGACAACAAAAACCGCGAGGAAATGAATGAACAAGCGCACCCACTTGTCAATCCCGCAGTTAACACCTCCTAAACGCTAGACAGCAAAACCCGCAAGGAAACAACAAGAGAACACCCTAAAACCGCTTGCCAAACCTCACACTAACACCTCCAAAACGTTGGAGAAGAGGAGCCCGCGGAGAAACAATAGAAAAACAGCCATGGGAAGATAGTAGAGCCGTGAGGAGAGAGGGCTGGAAGAGAGGGCAAAAGAGACAAGGGGCATAGGAGGAAGAGAGTGAGGAATGAGAAGGAGGAAAAGGAAAAGGAAAAGGAAAAGGGGGGTATCAAACCCTAGTTTGGGCCACGTGGCAGGCAAGGAGGGGCGGGCGGGTACTAGTGCAGGTCGAGTAGGGCATGGGCCAGGCGGCAGAGCGGGACGGGTGGGGCCGCAGGCGGACAAATGGCGACCGGCAAGGGGCGGCAATAGCCGCGGCGAGGCTGCCACCAACAACAACTTGCGGCTGAACGAGCCGTGGATTTAGTTTAGGGTGGGATATATTCAAATCCTTATTATGGACTGAAATGTAATACTCTAAGTTGTGATTTTGTGAGTTGACTTTTTCATGAGCACTTTTGAAGTATTTTAGAGTGCACATGAAATGAGGCATAAAAAATTCATAAATTATCCCTTCTCTAATCGGATAACACAAGCATGAAGCTAACTTTACATAAAATCTGTAGTACAGTGGTCTTCAATAAGTCTTGCAACCCCATTAGAAACTCAAAGGCATTTACTCTCCTTCCATAACACAATGCTGGCATGTTACCTCGGATATTTGATTGAAATTTTTGGCATGTGTCAAGCTGAGTTTTGTAGTTTGATGTGACTCGTGACACTTTTCAAAAATATCCTTCTTTCTGACAAGTGGATCACTTAGAAAACAGTAAGCTCAGTTTAAAGGTTGAATGTTGTATTTGAAAATTTCATTGCAGGAGATTAGAAATAGTGGATTTTGACAAGCTTTGGAGTTGACATGAGAGTGTGCATACTTGTAGTGATTTTTGTTTGCATACATAGCCTAGAAGTTTTGTGAGAAAACATTGATGTTTGTGAAGGATATTGAGTATGTGACATTGCTAAGAGTTCTAGAAGCAAACTTTGTGGAGTTTTAAGTAGTGTCAATGAACTTTGCATCATGACAGGAAGTTATATGCCAGATGATGTGAGAAATATGATAGTTGGCATGAGAGAAGCTGGCTTGACATTGAGCAAAATCAAAGACATTGTAGGAAGACCCAAATCAGCAATTCCAAGGGTCTTGAAAAGATACAATGAATGTGGCTCTATAAAGCCAGCAAATAAGCCTGGTAGGCCACATAAGTTGAGTGATCAAGGTAAAAGAAGGCTCATGAGAGATCTTAGTAGTAACCGCTATGCTCCTCTTGCAGAACTTTGTGAAAATATTACACCTCATGTGAGCATGGGGACTTTACGTAAAGAGATTCATGAGCTCGGTGTTAATAGCTGCATTGCGGTCAAGAAACTGTTCTTGAATAATATACATAGGACTAAGAGGTTGGCCTTTGCAAAACAACACGTGCTCTAGACGGTTCATGATTGGAACAATGTGATTTGGACAGACAAGTCATCATTTGAAGTCGGAAAACAATCACGTCAAATTCGAGTATGGCGGACAGTTTACGAACGCTACAATTGGGATTGCTTAGAACCTACATTCAAATCCGAAAGGACTTCAATTATGGTATGGGGTGTTTTCGCTGGCTCTACTAAGTCTTATTTGGTGTTATTCCCTCCTAACAAACGCACTGCTACGGACTTTGTAGGGATAGTGTGTGAGGGAGCATTAGAGAATTATTATTGGCACCATGACCACCATGAGCACCTCATTTTGATGGAAGATGGTGCACCAGTACATCGCAGCAATGCATAAAAGTTTTGGAGGGAACAACTTGGATTAACGAAGCTTGAATGGGCAACAAATTCTCCTGACTCCAATCCTATTGAGAACGTGTAGAAGCAAGTCAAAGATCAAGTGCAAAAAAGACGTAGACCACAAACATAGATGAAATGTGGAAAACAATGAACTTGGCATGGGAGGATATACCTCAAGAAAGCATCCAAAAGTTGATTTCTACTATGCCAAATCGAATGGAAGCTGTGATAGCAGCTAAAGGTGGTAGCACTCGATGGTAGTGGATGTACCTCTTTGTTTGAACATAGTTTCTAGTGAATAAGACATAATATAAAATTTGTGTTATAGTAGGCTTCTACAATACTATAGCTCTCTAATGGTACCTTATATGACTACTTTTGTTCAAATCTTTGTGTAATACATGAACTTCTTTTCCTTTGCCTTGAATATGTTTGAAAGAAAATTACTAAACTCATTAAAGTCATATAGAGGAAAATTTTACCTACATCTAAAGTTTTTGTAATACGAAAGATGTGGACAATGATGTTTCCAAAATACAAGTGCAATCAATTTTTTTTAAATCATCACATTTATTTTTCAATTAATTAATATGTATAGCTGTGAAAATCAAATAAAATAATTCGCCAAAAATGGAGTTCCTATTTTTGGATATTGTAACTTTATATGTTGATTAAGATTCCATAAAGCAATAGATTTAATAGGATAGTTTTGATAGAAGTTTCTTAAAAAGATATTGAAAGGGAAAATCTTGAAGGACTTCAGAGTGGGGTTGCAAGACTTATTGAGCCCCACTGTACAGTACAACGTCCACTACCAAAAGTGAATGACGGATGAGGAAAAATGGATGGAAACTGAACATCGCCTCCGAGTCGGCATTCAGGTGTTAATCCATTCTATATCTCGTAGTCGAAATCTGAAGTGCCAATTGCATGTTCTTAAAGTTTCTTTATACGATGTAAAAAATATTGTCTTGGAAAATATGCCCTAAACTTCATGCATTTGTTTAAAACCGTTTACCTCGGGCCCAGCCCTCCACCTTCTGTAATATTAGGCTACAGCAGTTGGCTTTAGGTTGGTATCTGAAGGTTGGTTACAACGTTTCAAACCAATAATCTTCAGAATCCTTCAGGCATGAGTAATCTGGAGGACCTTAAGTACTCGTCTGCATTTGTAAATGGAATTGCCGGAATTTCCAGAGCCTGACGTCAGCTTCATTCGATTTAATTCGACATGCTCTTATTACAATGAATTTCGTATCTAAATAAAAATACAGACTAGGGGTGAGACGGTGAAGTCATCACCCGACTGCTTCACATACCCATAAATTTCATCACGTTGCAAGATCTCAGATCGTCCTAGTCAAATGTGGTCATCATTGTATTCAGATGATACCATAATAAATTTGATCATCACCGACCCTGAACCCTAAAATCCGAACAAGGTTATTCAGATGATAAGTTAATGACTTGAATATACGCACAGACTAGAAGTGAGACGGCAATGGAGAAAAGGCTTTTTCTGGAATCGATCAAAAGCGGGATATCAGAAAAACACCTCCAGAGCTCACTACTCGACAAAAAGATAAACTGTAGGGAAGCAGGCGTCAGATAGGAGCGAAAGACTCATTTCTGTAAATTAATCAAAGCCGCAGTCCGGCTCATTTGAACTATGCTAAATCATCAACCGTCTGCTTCACATGACCAGAAATTCCTAAGAAGTTCACGTTTCAAGATCTCAGATCGTCCTAGTCAAAAAGGTAGTCATCAATATATTCAGGTGATACCATAATAAATGTTATCATCACCGATCTTGAAACAAAGTAGGGAACACAATTTATCTCAGAAGGAAGGCAGTTCAGTTTAATCATAGTGAAACTCACAGCAACGTCGTTGCATGAACTTTCTTTCATCACGGATGTAGAAATTCAAAACATTCTAAAACTAGTCAGGTCTCAGTATCCTATGAATCTTCAAGTGACGTTGCCGCTCAGATATATGCTTGTCATTTTTTTGACATCATCGACCTCCAAAAAGCAAAATAACTGTTGCTTAAGAGCGAATCCTGAATCCACAAAAAGGAAGCAAGAATTATAACCTTGCGTTACTCTACGAGCGTTAAATATCACCGGCAATATCATTATTGCCCATGAAGTAAGTCACTCGACGGACTGAAACTGTAGCAGCACGGCAAAACCTAAGCTCGGTCACAGGAAATGTGTTAACCGGGCGTGACAGGAAAACTGCCAGAAGATATCTACGAGTGTCTTCTGACGAATGCCAAACGAAACCTCGACACCGAAAAAATTCACTCGGTTGTAAAAGAAAAAAAAACTGTTGTGTATGTACGTAACCCCATCGCTGTTAGAGTTCGAAGTCGCAGGGCTTTAGAGCATCACATAAATCTTCGGTAGCCTGAAAAGAACTTGACCTTACTATCAAAGCCGGCTCAAATAAACAAGGCCCCGAGTAAAACAACTGAAATGAAACCAATCGCAAAGAATAAGCGCAAATAATACTAACAAGCAGACAGACTCCAACGATGGCCGCCGAAAGGAAGAGGTACATGAACAGAGGGGGTGCAGAACACTTATAGATCGGAGGAGACAAGAAATTAGGGTTTCGTCGACACGTCGTCGGCTTCTCGTTAAGGTTTAGGGTTTCGTCCGCCGAAGAAGGTTCTCCGTCTCCACTATGACTCCTTGAAAATCAATGGACTTATCAAGGTCAAAACCCAGTAGTGGTATTTTTGGGGTCTTGTCCGCATAGAATACTAGAGCAGAGAGAGGGAGGTTTCCTTTTCCAAAGTGCATCCAAAGGGAATCTTCACTTGGATCCCCTAACTCATTAAAGATGTTGTGTGCATACCATGAATTGCAGGATTCATGAGGAAATGCCATAAAACACCCAATTCCCTATTTTTGCACTTGGTCAAGTGCAATCATTTCCGGACCTAATTGTGCTAAAAAAACCAATTCTAAAAAAAAATGACGAAAAAACATCGATTTCTTTCATTGTTGAAACTAGTAGTATATTGCAATAAAAGACTAATATTTCAAAAAAATTATAACATAAATTTGAATTTCCTTTATTTTTAAAATTGCAAGATTGACTAATTAAAAACTAATACAAATTATGAATAGATGAAGACATTGTAACACCGTTGCCAGAGTGTATGGGAGAAGAAATTTATTTATTTATTCTTATTTTCCGTTTTCTTGTTTCTTTTTTTGTGTGCCAAAAAGTACTTAAGACTGCGTTTTTATCCTTCATCCATCCTTCAAAACAACATTCGAATGTCGCGTACCCTCAGTCCATCGGCCACGCCCACAAAAAAAAAAAAAAAAAAAAAAAATCTTATTTTATTCGGGATTTCCAGGATTTCCAAAATTTCTAGGATTTCGGGAGTTGAGAGTCCGCGCGCACGGACCCTATTCTATTTTCTCCTCAAGAGAACACAAATATGTTCTCCTATGCTCCCATGGCCGCGTTATATACTCATGAGGCGGCTATGAGAGGGTATGGGAGAACATGTTTATCCTTTTTGCAACCAAATCTGTAGAAGAAGAAAATTGGCCAAAATTTTCATGCAATTTCTACCGGTTTGAATTTTTAGTGCGCCCGGAAGCCAAGTGCAAGATTATATGGCCAAGTGCAAAAATAGGGAATTGGGTATTATAACAGTCTTCATTTTTATTTAGAAGTAAAGTGATGACTACATTCAAAAAGGTACTCCCTCTCTCTGTTTTAGTATGCTATGCAAATGGCCACATAAATTCTAAGACTTTCTTATATTGTAGTCAATCGTTGTGATTGACAAAAAATAATCATAAAGATATCTTTATGAAAATGATTTTTTTTTCTAAATCTATTTTCTATGGTGAAAAGGGAATCTTAAAGAATATTCACATAATTTGGGATTTTTTGAAAAATATTTTTCAAAAAAAATGAATTATTTAGCATGACCAGTTTACATGATAGCTAGATATGGTAGTTCCTTCTCTATAGGAATAACTCTTGAATTGAAGATGTATTATACATACATACAAAGATGATAGGCCATTTTCTGCGGAGATGGAGAAAAAATGCACAGTCAATAAAGAATAAGTGTCACAGTGGCATTGTGACTAGATATACAATCCCACTTGTTGAATCATTGTTGGTATGCCTTCTTTGTGACCAACTCACGTAACTCCATGAAGTTCAGGGCTAATAGGCACAATATATCCCAAGCACCATGTCTACATGTTGAATGACGATGGCCGGAGGATACTCTACGAAACCAAAAATTGTATTGAGTGGGATATTTTTTCTGAAAGGCTTAAACTTAATGTCATCTGATAACTTTATAAAATATTTACCAATATGACTACACTATTTTATCTTATTAATGCGTGTGACACTATGACCCCAAAATTGCAAGTTCTGTGGCTCCGGGAAAGGTGTCGAAGGACGCAAAGGAAGAAATCACAAAGGGGGTCCACGTGTCCACGCATCACTAGATGGCTGAAGAAGGATTAATGATGAAGAATTTGGATGAATGTGGATGAATGTGGATGAATCGCTGTAAATCCTAAAACATAATCTGTATGCATGAGAGACGGAGACATCATCTTGCACCTTGCATTTGACGGGGTGGAGGTTTAGCACTACTAGAAAATCCAACTAGTCTGTTGATTCGGTCGAGTTGATCGGGGACACTTTTCTGTTGATTTGGTCGATTTTTTGTTCAAATCAACAGAATGCTATTCAAATCAACAGAAAAGTGTCCCTGATCAACGCGACCGAATCAACAGATTAGTTGGATTTTCTAGTAGTGTAGGTTTCTAAAATGGTGTTGCTTTTGCATCTTGCATCCACACGGGGTTTTGAACTTAGCACCGGTGAGGTTGTCGGAGACAGCGGAGTTACTGAAGGATGCATACGACAACAATGCGGCTCGATTTTCGTCGACCGGTGGCAATGTTTTACGTCGGCTGACAATCTCATGAATGTCACCAGGTAAGACGTATTGAAGTATATCACCTTCAGGTTCGTAAGTAAACAATGGTCGTGTTTTCAAACCCTAAGAGGTTGAGAATCCTAATGGCAAACGTGTAATGAGCAAAAATCAAACCCTACGAGCTTCAGGCATTGCATTGGCGGGACCTTGATACTGCGCAAGACATTTGCCATCACGCCTCTTAGGATTTTATTCCAACTTGTTTGGGACCAAATTCACCTTTATATGGGAGGAAACTAAAGAGATGAAGAAAACAACTCAATCCATCAATAGTTGTTTTCTTGCGGAAAGGCCGTCAGTGGCTTTTATGCACGGCATGGTGCAAGGGGCATTGACAGTAAGGGTTGTGTGAAGTTTCAATTTCTTTCATTTGTGCGCTCTAGGATTGCTTTCAAGTATTTGTGATGTTCAATGGCTCAAAGACAATTTGATTATGTCATGTAGCCAATGAGAGGCATTTGATGTGAGCGATAACAATATGAATCATAGGGGCATCCTTTTGTTTAGGAGCAAACGGAGTTTATGGAAGCGGACACTATGCACTCACTATGGAGTGCGCAGCAACTCAGTTTTGTGTTGTGTAATTTGAGATGAGTTAAGGTTTGGTGTGAATTAGGGTTCTTGTTATCGTCTCTTGGATGCAACAACTTAAGTGTGTATGTACAGTGAAGGAAATTCAAGATGGCATTGGTAAGTGATTTCTAATGAATGTCATCTTGAATTTCCTAATCATGCTCTCATAATCATGAATTTCATGACTTTCTTGTTAGCGTTCTCGGGTGTGTTCAACTTCTTATGCGTTTCTGTGTTTGTCTTCAACTTCTCATTAGAAGTTGTAGAGCGATCATGTGAGGAACTTGAGGGAAGTTGTAGTTCTTCATGTGCAATTGTCCATTTTCTACATGAACTGGCGTTTGATTGATACCCAGGTGGGAGTGTTTTAATCTTATAGGTACGAAATGTACATCTCAAGAGCTAACACGTGGACTCCTTGAGCATCAAGGATTAATTTATTGATTCAAGATTGATTAGTTAGTTAATTGAAAAACGACTCCGTGACACTATGGCACCAAAAACTAATGTACCAAAGTTACAGTGCTATCTATAATATTTTAAAAATAGTACGAGTGGAAATCAAGATGTAATATACATCATGAACAATGTTCAAGTGACTCTAAAATAATCCAATAACAATGAAAAATCAAATCAAAATACTTCTATATACTTCTTTGTTGTCATTTTTAGATTTTTAAATATCATTACACCAATTTCAGCATAAAAAAAGAATTGATGCCTCCGAAGTGTTGTTCTCTTATAATCTATACATCTATGCAATAAGTTAGGTAGTTTGTTTGTTTTGTTTGTTTTGTATGTAACATTGAGATCTCCCCAACCGTACGCCCGCCAGTCGCATTCTTGGAACTATTGCAAAGCTCTCAACAAGGAAGGGTGCACAAAGTTCATTTTGTCACGTTTGGACATACTTTGTGAAAGTTATGAATTTTGTCACTATAAATTGGATTAAATTATGAAAAATAGAATATGGAAGTGTTTGATGTCATTGTTGGCATCGTTTGAAAGCTCTCGACGATCATTAAAGTTGTTTCGTAACTTTTGGATCTATGGTGTGAAATTCATAAATTTTCAATTGAATTTTGTCACCATAAATTGAATTAAATTATGAATAATTTATTCTAAAAATAAAAATAAAAAATAAAATCATGGGGCATACAGGGATCGCACAAGAATACGAGGAGTGTACGGAACATAGAGAGAATGAGGGACATAAAGAATATAATAAACATTTGGTCAATGACATAGAGCCACACTTGTCTATACATTAAAGAAGGTAGTTTTTTTGTTTTATTTTGTTTTGTATGTAATGTTGACATTTTCTCAAACCGTGCAGCCATTGGCTGTGTTCTTGGTATTGACGGAAAGTTGTCAACGAGAAAGAATGTATCAAAGTTGTTTCGTAGCTTTCGGACCTACGGTGTAGAAATTATGGATTTTTAATTGAATTTTGTCCTTACAAATTGAATTATATCATGGATTGATTATTTTTTTAAAATTTAAAATTTATTTAAAGTTTCCAATTTTACGATTTTACAAGTTTTAGTCTTGTGGTATACATATAGATGATTACAACATAAATAAATAAATAAATCGTACTCAATTTTATGGATAAAATTATTCTTGAAATAAAATAAAATAAAATATAGAATATTCAATCTTATCATTTTGCAAATTTTAGTCTTTGGATACACATATAGGTGATCACAAAATAAATAAATAAAAAGACTTCAATTTTAAAAAAAGAAAATTATGGATAATCCGTTATAAATATTACTTAAAAATAAAAAAACATGGATAAATCACGGGGCCAACGACGTAGGGCTACACTAGTATCTTGCTAATACACCTAGTATACAACTAATTCATATCAAGAATCATACCATAAAGAACACAAAATCAAATCAAAAGGCAAGGAACAATCTACTAATCTATTATGTTGACATGAGAACAAACATTATAAAAAATGCTACAAAGTCTTATAATGTTATGTATCTTTATTAGCAGGGTTTGTTTATGGGCAATAATATAGCAAAAATAATGCAGAAATCTAGGAAATAGAAAACCATACACTAAACTCAAATTACAATTTAACTATTTTGCTAAAGGGAGGTTTGCATTAGTCCCAGTAAGGACATGTATTGATAAATTGGATTTGCTTAGATAGAATCTGAATTTTTTGAAGGCCCGCACCTATTATTGTTATTTTCGCACTTGAAACTTTCTCGGGAAATCCTTTATGGATATTGCCACACTTATTGGAAAAAGAAGCATTTGAATTTATTTATTTATTGTTGCACAGTTAGGACAACATTTGACATGATCTTTGACTTTATATCTATGACATCACATTTTTCATCCATAATGCCACATTACTTTTCATCATTGTCACAATGTGCGGGTCAAGGCTAGAATTCATGCAAACGATGATAATTCACAATTTCTTTCATCAAGTTGCAATCTTTAAAATATGCCTTCACTGCGGGCCCAATGGAATATACACTAATATAAGGTTTTACTGGATGTCTAGTAAGATGCAGGTTAACTAAATTATTTTCAAGCTAGTCGAGTGCAAACTTGCCCTAAACCTATGGGAGATGGATATTGTTCCTCAAATTTAGGTGGAAACCAATCAGTACATTCAAATAATAATTTAACTACTTTCCAAACATGTAAGAGAAGGATATTTTTCCCCATCTTAATTACCTATAATAGAATTTCAATGCCATTATTTAATTCTATGGAATGTTGACTAATGTGGTTACACTAATTTATTTTATTGTCCTATTATGGCTACACTAGATAGATAGAAACTCTGATTCTCTTTGGAAGCTGGCTGGAATAAAGTGTCTATTTGTCTCGCTAATGACTCGATGCCTACCAAACAAAAGGGTACCTTCCAAGCAACTTTGTCTTTAAATAATCCAAAATATAGGTGACGGAAATTTTGGAAAATTATTTAAAAAAAAAAAGAAATTGTAAGGGAAAATCGGATTTCAAGGAATATTAATCAATAGAAAAATCTATTTAAAAAACATTAAATATTCATCAGAAAAGCGACGAAGCTGCTTGGAATGTATGGTAATTTAGCAAAGTTACCCTATAAGTATAATGTACATTGTTAACATTTTTCAAGCGATTCTATTTTACCATCTTCACTAGTTACGTGGTAGATTCATGTTGCAATATTTGAAGTACAGTAATCCTTTTTGGACAGAAATTCCACTAAATTAGGATTGTTTCAAGTAAAAATGGTTCCCAATATTAAAACCTCTATATTATCACCTCGGCCGCTATGCTGTGACATTAAAGAGTAATCACTGTTCGATAGAGGCTGTGGGCTGTAGTTACCAAGGCTTGCGAGAGGACTCTGCTTTGTAATCGTCTTGTAGAAACCTCTGTTTTCACTTTACAGTTTGCAAGAATTTGCTGTGTTTACAGTTTACAGTTCTGTTTACATTTTACAGTTCTGTTAGAGGACTCTGTTTTGGTTTCGTCTTGTAGAAACCTCTGTTTTCGCAAGTAAATTGTAGACTGTAAACTGTAAATTAACACCGTAAACTGGCAGCTCCTCCATGCTGTTGGAAGTAGAGGAGATCGACATAGAAGGTTGGAGACATGGCGCATGACGATGAGAGGCATTCTCGCAGCTTGCTTTGGAAATTTTTAAGGTGTTGAGAGTCTCATTTCCTAATCCCTTATGCTCCTCAGAAACCAGAATTGTCGTGTTTTTGGCATATATATATCACGATGAATTGCAGACGAGCTTGTTTGACTAGATCAAGGCATTCAGGTCAGGGTTTCTTATGGACATTTGTATATGTATGTTTCCAGCCGATGAGTGTGCAATGAAAGGATATCTGTGCTTCAATTCTCGGGATCTCTTGGCACGATAGCCCTGGAAAAACGCTTTCCAACAACCACTCACACTTAGCTGGAGCCAGAAGAAGTCAACGGCGTCGGAGTTTCACGTACTTCGAGAAGATTCGTTCGTCTTGTCGGAGTAATTTGATGAGATTTCATGGAGCGATGCGGATGCTTTTCGAGTTTCTTGATGCGAACGGCGTGCGTTCTTGTAAGATTGTGTAGAATTCCCCCGTGCGGCCGTGTGTTGGAAGGGAATTAGGGTTTCGGCGGACTTACGATGGATAAGCTCCAGAATCGTTACGCGGCGCTTAGTTTGTTCAGTGAGGAAGAAGAGGAGAAACTAGAGAGCGCGGCCAAGAGTTCTTCTGGCAGTGGGAAGAAGAAAATCATTGGCGGAGGAAACGCGGAGCCGGCTGAGGTACCGTCCCGAATGCGAATGCCGCTCGTTTGGATTGACCTGGAGATGTCCGGGCTGGAAATCGAGAAGGACAGGATTCTGGAGATTGCGTGTATAGTAACAGACGGGAAGCTGGAGAAGATTGTGGAAGGTCCTGATATCGTGATCTCGCAGCCAGAGGAGGTTCTTGCAGGGATGGGGGAGTGGTGTACAGAGCACCACGCTGCGAGTGGACTGACGGAGAGCGTGCGAGCAAGCACAGTGACGGAGCAACAAGCGGAGGAAATTGTGTTACAGTTTGTGCGTAAGCACACGAGAGGGAGCAATGGACAACCTCTGCTTGCCGGAAACTCCGTGTACGTGGACCTCAAGTTCATGAAGAAGTATATGCCCACCTTGGCTGCCGAATTCTCGCATGTATTGGTGGGATGTGAGCAGCATCCGTGCGCTCTGTGTGCGTTGGTACCCCCGGGAGGCCGATAAGCAGCCGTCCAAAAAGCAGCAGCACCGTTCTTTGGAAGATATCAAGGAGAGTATTGCAGAGCTCAAGTACCTCCGGCGCTCTATCTTCAAGTAACCGCAAAATTTCCTTTGGAGAAGCTGTAGCAAGGGCGTCTAAGGATTGCTCAAGGACGCCTGCCAACATACAACTGCAATCAATTCCTTACGATAGGTAATGGAGGTCTTTTTTTAGATTCTAAGATTCGCATAACGTGTTTAAAAATTTCATGCCATGTGTGAACAGTCACACATGGCATGAAATTTTCAATGATGCAGGAATTTGTAAACACAGGGCTTTTCTCACAACCCCTGTAGGCATAAACCCTGACCTCTTTAGTCTGACTGCTTGCAGGGCATAAATCTGACAAGCTGTGGCTTGTCCCAAGGAAAATTCCTGTCAATGAAAAGTAATTTTCTGAGAATCTTTTCCCGTGTGAAAAGGAAAATAATGATGCTCCTCGGAGTCTTGTGGTCTCGGACCTCAGTTTAGGGTTGTTTTGTTAAGCTTGGTATCATTGTTTTGTCAAGCTTGTTCAAAATTCAATAGATATTTGAAATTAAGACTTGTGAAAAGATAAACTTCCCAAAGCTTGTCCTCATGAATAGCAGAATCTCAAGAATCTTGTCCTGGAATTTTCTTGAGAAAAGGATAGTTACTAGTCAAATTTATGCTCTACTGCCTGGGGTCCCAAAGAAATGACTGACATAATTTGAATGTGTGGTTCTGTGAGTGTGTAGGATATTCCAGAACGTTATTTTAGAGCAACTTTTGGGACTTCATTGCTCTGATAGCTGATCCTTACTTGCTGTAGGAGGAGACAGAGGAGCTGTTTCTTGGAGACTTGGCGAATGACGAGAGAGGTGTCTCAAGTATGAAGCACTCTATTGTGTTCTTCTTGCAGATTGCTTTAGAATATTTTAGGTGTTACAAATCACTCTCACTGACAAACCTTTGTGATGTGCCATATTGTCTTCAGCATATCAAGATGAGATAGGGAGCTGTTTTGAAATGGATGTCAAAAGCCTCAACACTGTTGTGTCTGCCTTTTCTTCTAAATTTTTTGTTGGATTGTTTAGAAGCGAGACGATCGTGTCAAGGTGTTGATTATTTCAGTCCAAATTACGGGCTTAAACCTAAACCCAAGGTAACATCAACATCACAGACTGTTTTATTACAAAAAATTGTATATAAATGTGATAATAAGCTGTTCAACAAGTTGAAAAGGATTCTACATCATCTTCCTTCACTAATGTAGTCCCAAGTACTTTTTGATGTCACTTTTACATACAATACTATATTGTCACAATGGTATGAAACTGCATTAATAATCAGGTACATTTTGGGCCCGTAGGCTGTGAGATCAAAGAGGTCTGGGTGTATTATTTGCAAGAAAACTTTCTAACAAGGAGAACGCTTGCTAAGAGCTCAAAGTTTAGCATCTGTTTGAAGATCACGTTTTCCACAGATTCACAGCAGCAACTCTGTTTGCCATTTCTTCAGCAACAAGATGGTTGTGAGGTTTGGGTACCTCTGCCTGCGTCGTTTCTTCAGACTTGGCCGGCTTCTTCGTGGTCTTCTTTACCCTGTTGAATTATTTGATTGGTGGATGAACAAGCTTGTTTATCTGTGATGGGGCCGAGAAATGAAGTGCCTTATTCTACATAAAGAACTGAGGATGTTCTACAAAGGTTTGGCTTACACCAATTGTGCTCATTTATGTTTCAACTTACATTCTGTCATTCCTAGAAGTGAAGTTATACCTAATAAGCATCACTTAAAATGTATTGACACAGCTTTCGAGGTTCTTTATGTTACATGAACCATTGCAAACACAATCTTCTCTTCTTACATAAGAGCCTTCTGAATCACCATGCTTTAAAGTGACAGCCTATTTATACTTAGAAGAGCCTTTTCATTCTTTCTTCTTTGTTCATGCTTTCATATATGGGCTAAGAAATTTTTCCTATTCTAGTCACGTTATGGGATCATGGGTGATAGGAGATTTTTCTTCACTGTAATATAGAGTCTATTGAATGTTATGTAGTGAGTGCAAAAGTTGACCCACCTGCCTGCTTCCCCTCTTGAAAGATACACGTGCTTTTTAGGCATGTAGAGGGAGTAATTTTTGTGGATGTAGCGGAGCCTCATCAACAGTCGATAATTTTGTTTCTCGATCTGCCGAAGCTTATCTCCACATGGCAACTTCAGATCATGGATTAATTATTTGCTTTCTGGCCAGTTCCAGCTAATCCAAGTCATTCAACATCACTGGAGCCGCAAATTTTTATCATTCTTCCAGCTTTAATCTTTATTCAATGACAAAAAAATCAATTCTATGACCTCATTTCTGAAGGCTAAATATGGAGCTGCTACTAAAAGCATACTTTAATCAGAAGAAATTTTATGAGTACTCACATAATTAATCAGTACAATGGATTTGCATGATGTAGACGTACTTGAGAAAAAATCATCTTGTTGGTACAAACTTTGAAATTAGATAAGAGTATGGCTTTTTGATATATGGATGGTAACTGAATGGAACAAACGGACCAAATCTGCAAAGTTTTTTATCATGCAATCCAAAAATAGTTTTCACTAAATAATTAATAAAAAAAAATTGGTCATCAATTCCTTGACCTCTAAATCCAAATTGATCCGTTATTCTATAATTATGTACCAAATACATTATCTTGTTATGCGAAATATCATGCCATCCCAAGAGTGACGAGGGATGTTATATTCATAAGAAGGTTGTATAACCTCATTTGTTGAATCTTGTTCAATAATGCTCTATCAATGGTCTTGAAAGGACGTCATAATGTCAAAAGACAAGATTATGAGATATGCCCATTCTTCCTATATCTAATGCGTGGTTGTCTCTTCTATAAAAATGGGTTGCATTGAAGTTATGTGTAAGATGAGCCACTTCATTGAGTGACTTAACTAATGTAAGGCAACTATACACGAGAGCATAAGCCCAAATATCAATTGCTTTACAGTGGTGGGATCCTAAAATGGAGTGGCTTATCTACCTGAAGAATTGAAAATATTAGGGGGTGTCTCGTCGCTTTTGAGAAGTTGATTCTTCGAAGATTGAGACATCGAGGGGAGAATTCATGAGCCAATTGTGGTCATTCTCCACGAACCAGGTTGTGATATCCTTTGAATGGGTGTGAAGAATGAGAACAATGGTGAATTGGGGGAATTTACCTACATGCCTCACGTCAACGCGAACCCGCGACCAACAACCGAGATGAAAACAACTCCACGGAGAATCAAAATCACACCCATTCTTCGCCTTAGGAGGAGAAGAATGAAGCATCTCAATCTTCAAAGAATGGGTCCTCCAAAATTCAAGGAGAAAATGCCACATGTACTCATTCTCGGAAGATTGAGAATGGGAAAGTAAGTGCCGTATTGCACCATTTAGCATTCCAAGACTTAACTTGCACCAATTTCAACTAGTTATGTTCCAACTTCCATTCTATCCTTGATTCTACCAAACTCCTATGAGTGAAGTTATGCTTGGTAAGCATCACTTAAAATAAAATGGCACAATTTCCAGAGTTCTTTACATAATAGGGATTTCATAGCTATTCAAATAAGTTTGATTCTCTGAAAATTGAGAATCGTGGAGCCAATCCTGACCATTCTCGAGACCATTCTCCACGAAGAAGCCACAACTCCCCTTGAGGCTATGCATGTGAAGAAAAAGAATGGCCACAACTTCTCAATCTTCATGCCCATTCTTCACCTTTAGAGGAGAAGAATAAAAACTTCTCAATTTTCAGAGTATGGATCCTCCACAATTCAAGAAGAAAGTGCCACGTATGCATTCTTAAAAGATTGGAAATGGGAAAAAAGAGGTGTGATGTCCACCCCCTAATCTCCACAACTTCTCAATCTTCACACCCAATCTTCATCTCCAGAGGAGAATCTAAATGAAGCTTCTCAATCTTCAGAGAATGAGTCCTAGTGTCCTACACAACTCAAGGAGAAAGACAGTGCCACTTACGCATTCTCTGAAGATTGAGAATGAGAAGGAGGAGGTGTGACACCCCTAATAATTATTTGAGTGGCAGCCGCTGCAACATACAGTGGAGGCTGAATGATTCATCTAATACAGTACCTTTGTCAATCCGGGCTCTGATGGGTTGTTGGCGTTTGGATGCCAGGGGAATCAAAGAGTCTGGAGCAACGCCGGATTTGGAATGAACGCAGGGCTTCATGTTGAGAATGCGATCTTGATGCTTCTTCAACTCCCGCTCCCGTTTCACAAACAAGCTCCCGCTCTCGCCCATACTGAACTAATCACTCACTCTCCTTAGTCACATAATAATTCATTCATTCCCTGCTCTCAGCTAACCGTGATCAATGTGTATGATGGACTGTCAGAATCATAACAACCTTTGAGAATTACACGAAACTGCAGCCAGCACAGAGACTTTGCAAAAGGGCTAGCCTGGATGATCCATGCACTACAAGCAGAGGCATCGTTTCTCACTCTGGAGGATCCTGTTCATTGTCGCTTTTCACTGTATGCGTTTATCCAACGTGACGAATCGCACTCACCAAATCCAACCAAAAAATTGGTGAGTGCTAAGTGGCGCCATTTGACTCACAGAAGGAGTGAAAAGCGACGCCTTCTCCTTGTAGTGATGGCTGCACACTAGTAGCAAACCTGTCATTTTTCATTCCTCATTTTGTGGGAACAGTGAATAGTACCGGAATATTATACTTACGTTTCTGTCTTCTTGTGACCAAAACTACTCATCAGCACTAACACAGCCCATGTGCCTAGCGCCGTTTCATTTCTTTTTCATTTATAGTAAGTGAAAAACGACACATTTCCTTCTAGTGGCATGGGATCGAGTCGATCATTTGGCTGGATTTGCAAAAAGTGTGTCGACTTCAAACCAGGCAGAGATGGAACTGAGACAATTTCAAACAATGCAGGTGCAGGATGTGGGGCATGCATGGGTTTGCAAGACTGCAACACGGACGTACAGGAAATGCAAATGCAATGCAAGCTCGGTGACTGTGTGCAGCTCCTCCATTCTCTAGCTCCTCCCTTCAGCTCTCACTGGTCACGTCATGTGCAGGTGGTGTTTCTGACACTAGTAGGAAATGTGTTGTTTTTCACTTACTATAAATGAAAAAGGAATGAATTGCAAAGGCACATGGGCTATGTTAGTGCTGGTGAGTGGTTTTGGTCACAAGAAGACAAAAATATAAACATAATATTCATTGTTCATTGTTCCCTCAAAATGGGGAATGAACAACGACAGGTCTTCTACTAGTGTGAGATGGGTATTATTTATTATTAGCGCAAAACCAATGCCCTTGGCATCAAGAAAGATAATCAAAAGAAGGTTTCTTTATCTACTTCTTTATCTCTTTTGTATGATTGTCCTAAAGCTTCCTTATTATAATGGAAAGATTAATGTCCCTTGACATCGGAAAGATAATTGGCCGAAGGCTTCTTTATTATATAAATGTGCCTCTACACATTTGGAGCAAATTTGGTTGGTTTCATGGTAGGGTTCTGGCATGTTGTGACCCTTCACAACAACAAGGGATGGAGTGAGCCCAAGATTCTCTCTTAGTTATGGAACAATGAGCCGGAGCTTCCCCATTTCCTTGGTTTCCCCATTCCCGTGGTGTTGTTTTTTTAATGGCCAATCATCTAACTAAATTCTCCCTAAGATCCTCCCTAAAGTATACTACTCATGAAGAGTTAGGAACTCAATTTTCCCTTTAAACTGGGTATCTAGTTATGTAAAGCAAAGGGGCACCTTCAAGTTGCACCTCCTATAGTCGCTCATTCCGAAACTTGCACACTCAAGTATGCAAGTAGGAGATTTTGACTCTCAATTTCTTGAGCATTTATTTACTAAATGAAACAACAAATACTGCATCTCAAGAGCATTTCAAAGAGCTTAATTTCATCTTTTTATGTCTAAGCGGTTCGTGCACTATGAACATTATTTTGAAGGTCTACCGGCTTTCTTCATTTCGTGTCTATTGCTTTTTGGTAATTGTGGACACACTTAAAAACCTCAAGTCTTGAGTTTGGTATCAAATCAAAGTTCTTGCAATTATTTTTGAAATGAGACTCACTACATCCAACTTTTAATTTTCAAAATTGTAATTCACACAATGAGTGATTTTCAAAACTTGTGTGGAGTGTGATTCATAGTGTAGTGATGGAAGACCTTGAAGCTTGCATGCAACAAGGAATTGCCACCTCACTCCCACGGTATTAGGGATTAGTGATGCAATAAGTTCCTTTCAGTCTTACTCCTTGGAAATGGGTCACGTCACCGGGTTTAAATAAAAACATTGTTTCTTTAGGTTGGCTAAAAAAACAAATTAAATATAGTTGGCTATAAATAAATGTAAATCTCCGTGTACATGACATAAAGAGTCACAAAGTAAATAACTTTTAGGAGGTTTATAGACAATTTTTTTATAAAATTTCATTACCTAACTATACGGCATCTACATGAACTATATTTTAGTGCACTTCAAAATGGGCATAAGATTCCAAAATTCTTTTGTTTATATAATAATAGCAAACGCACTCATTAGATGAAAGCCATTGGAATGGAGAAACCACTTTATATGTGAACTGGTCATTGAACTTCATTACGCTCAAGATTTCTTTTATATCACACCTTTGGTAACTAATGTACATGATTTCAAAATTTGGCACATATTCTTTAGAGTTATCCGTTCAAATAGGCCAAAAAAATTCCAGAGGAGGAAAGACAAAGCAGAACTAGTATTTTAGCTTGAAAGGCGGCAAAAACGAGTTTTGGTTCCTTTTTTTTCAACCAATCACAACGCATTGAGTTGTTAGGGAGATTCGAACCTTGCACCTTCCCAAAGCTAGAGAAGCTCTCCCAAGGCACACTCAAGTTCCCACCATGCAATCTTCATGTGCCTCCACACCAATCCACATGCTTGCCGAAAGCAAGGGTTGGGCTCCTTGTGGCTGACAACTTCTGTAATTTCTATTTGTAAGCTAAAAACAGAGTGTAGGAGAGAGGCTACCCCCCTTGACTTTATCGATAATTCTATTGGAATGTGATAATAATGAGTTAATCTCTAAAAGCCTGAGGGGAATTGGACAAAACATAGATGTGTTATAATATGTGCCTTTTATATGTTTGATGAAGTTTGGTTCAATAGACAAAATGTAGGGCATCATCTCTACAAATTATCCATATAGTCAAACTTCCAAAAAATACTTTAAATATTTCTTTAATGAATTTAAAAGAATTAACCTTTGAAACATTGTATAAATTATAATTATCACTTTTAGAGTTTAAAATTTAGCATGATTAGTTTAAATTGGTTTACCTATTGTAAACTTCCAAAAAGCAAAAGAAATGATGGAGGGAACATTACTACTTTCTCCAAATAGCAAATTCTATAACACTAAAACAATGTTGAGGTGATCGACTTTGAAAAATTCTCCCAGGTGGATTTTAACTCGGATTGACATAATTCAAATTACGTTGAAAAGTAGATTTGATGTAGTATTTTAATTTTTAATTTTAATTTTTCAAAAACTTATTTTTTTGATCCGGGCAATCCATTCAAAACGAGCAGCTACTAGAAAAATGGTCTCTTGGAAGCTTAGGGATTAAGAGTATAGTTGGTGTCATGATTGGATGGTGAATGGTGGTAAAGTGCATGTAGTGCAATGAAAAGAAGCTTTGACACCATTGTGATTGCACAAATTTGGATAAGAAAGAAAAAAATATTTTGAAGGATTCAAATAGATGTATTAAACAAAAGATTCCGAATGCAATGAAATTATTGGCAAAAAGTTACTTGTAATGACTTCCACACTATTAGGATGTGGTGTTACGAGATTAAGAGGAACATCGTATTTTTGTAGACTAATGTCATAAAGTGTAATTCTCAAAACTAGATTTTGATTCCTGCATTTAGTCTCGATTCATGATTTTTCTTGGTGTCTCTTTAGTTAAATAGAGCTGTAGTTTGGGTGGATTTAGTGTAAATTAGAATTTACCATCTAAAGGGAATAATACTTCTAGGCCTTTGTCTGTATCCTTAGGGCAAGATATGAGTTGTGATAATTGAAACTCCTTATTAAAAGCACCACCAACAACATTTGCTACTCCTATTTCCAAATGACTAAATTGGACACAAAATTAGGCCCAAGGACTTTATATTGATCCAAGAGGGAATACATTCAAACTTGGGTTGGTATTGACTTAGGAGCAGTTCTCTTGGTAGTGAGTCAGTCATTCGGTTTAGAAAAAATGTAAAAATCCAATCTCGCCAAGACCTTCTGTCCTCGGTTCAATTGATGTTACTTTTTTCAATGGAATAAACATCCTTTTGTTTCAAGAAAAAACAAGTGGCTAGTTGCGAAGTCTCTGCCTTAGTATTTACCCCAGATTTACTTTTACAGCTTCTTTTTATTGTACATGGGCAGAGTCCTGGTAACTTCTCAAAATCGAAGTGTTTCCGTAGTCTCTCCCTAAAGACAATAAATATAAATTGGATTGTAAATTGGGCCCAAGGACTTTACATTACAAGGGCCCAGTTTCTAAAACCCAAGGTCTAATTGTTGAGACGAGACAGGACATTCAAAATTGGACCAACTCCGCGGGCCTAACATCATAGAGTGGGCCTAGATTAGAAAAGCTTTTAAGGTAGGAAAACCAAAAACGGTTAATGCCCTCAAGGCGTGCACTAGAGTTTTTTAAAAGCAGGGAGGTGGAAGACCGAAAATGGAGAATTTTTGCATGACGAGGATTCCAAAAATTTACTAAAAATTGCTAATTTTTTTGGAATCTTGTGTGCGGTTTTCTGTGATATTAGTTAACCGTTTTTGGTGCTTTCATGTGTAGAAAAGGAAGAGTCTAGTATACAAGAAGGGGGTTTGACAAACTTCCCACTTTGAGAAATTGTAGATAATTATTTACAGGGAATAAAAATACGAAACAACTTGCATTCTTCATCATTTCTTCTTCTTCATCTCAAAAAAATTTCACATAATTTCTAACTCCATTCCTTCTAGTCAAATCACCTTATTTTCACCGTTTTTGGTTTTCCTACCTTATACTGCATTGCCAACGAGTTTTTAGGGTTTTGTGAAACTCGTTAATCAGTGAGCTTGAAACCCTAATCCTCACTCATTTCTCCATCGCATGCAAAAATTTGTCGAGGAATCGCGGGGTCTCTGGAATTCCACGTTGCGTGAACCGGACGCTTTTGCACTTGTTACAATTGTTGACACCGACAACGATCTCATAGCTTCTGCATCTTTTACGCAATTGCAGCAACACCCGTGAGTTCCTGTTTGGTTTAGTTCCATTGTTCGGTTTGAGGCTTTTAGGGTTTCAGGGCTTTTGGTAAGGAGACGCTTTCGGAGTTTTGTTGCACTTGTTTTCGCGTCTTGGATTCTTGGCAGGATTCGGAGATAACTTAACCCCGAAGGGTCCACCATGTTTTTTCTAACAGTTTTGAGTAGGTTTAGGGTGGGCTTCCTCTTGTTCGAATTTTCTTGTTTTTTGACAAACATATGCAATGATCTTCACTAGTTCTAGTGATATACTCCCTCTGTCCCATATTAAGCTTCCTCAAAACCTTTCCAATTTGTCCCATATTAAGCTTCATGTTTGCTCAAATAACTACTACTCCTACCGGCTCAGGGTCCACACCAGTGGACTGCAAAATCGAGTTAAGTTTCAGGGTACATGAAGCTTATTATAAGACAGAGGAGTATAATTTTGAATTATATTTTTCACAACATGATCGATTGAATTTGTCATTTTAAAACTGTGAATCCTTGGACCTTTGAGGGTTAATTCCTGAGAGAGAGACAAACGTGATTCGATTGTTCGTTTTTGCAGCGTTTGGAGTTGCACACAATGGGGTTGCCGGCCATGAACTTCCAGGTGGTAGTGCTGGCGGGCGGGTTGTCCAAGAAGCTTTACCCGCTGGTATCCAAGGACGTGCCCAAGGCGTTGCTGCCCCTCGGCAACAAGCCCGTGCTCTCGTACGTGCTGGAGCTTCTGGAGGCCAGCAACTTGAAGGACATCATTCTCGTCGCCGCAGGCGAGGACGCCGCGCTCTGCGTCGGCAATTGGGTTGCTGAAGCCGTTCATGATCGCCTCTGCGTCGAGGTCCATTCACTCAAGCCTCCTCTTCATTATTATTATACCTTTAATCCATTGTGTATTTTCTGTAGTGTAGGAAAATTGGACCCCGTGCTGGAAAGCATCTGTTTGTGTGAAAATGATTTCAGTTTGACATGATCGACACTGTCGATCTTGTAGTATAGAACAAGAGCTGTAAATTGATGTATTGCAATCAGAAATCCGAGGTAAAATGAGATAATGCCACCATTGCAAAGTTCAGTGATGCAGATGGCCATATTGGTCGTTTTAGACGCTTAGGGGTTAAGTAGAATATATTGTCACACATTCAAACTATGTCATAGTGAAAAACACTTGGGATCCGAACGTGGTAAGATTTTTAAAGAGGTTTGAGTGGAATCTCTCACCTTCTAGCACCTTGGCACTTGCAACCTTAAATCCCAATCTGCCAAACTGTGTGGCGTATGTTTGCTTTGGATTGAGGTTCCTTGCCACACTATCAGTGCCCTGTAGTACACTTGTCAAACTATGTTATAGTGAAAAAGTTGGTAAGATTAAAGAGTCTTGGCACTTACAAACTTAAACCCTAATCTCTCAAACTGAGTGTGTTGTGATCTTTGCAAACCTTTTTATTACAACCTTCTCTGAAATCTAGAGACATTCTAGAGAATTTTGCACAGTCGCCACACTGTAGCACTCATTCAAACTCTCTCATAGTGAAGAAGTTGGGGTCCTTAAAAGAGGTTTGAGTGGAATCTCTCACCTTCCGTCACTTGCAAACCTAAACCCTAATCTTCCAAACTGAGTGTGGCGGAATCTTTGCAAACCTTTTTATTATGACCTTCTCTGAAATGATATTCTAGAGAATCCTGCTCACTTTCCACATATCATTGACTGGAGCACTCATTCAAACTATGTCATAGCAAAAAAGTTGGGCCCTAAATGACCAAGAAGCCCAAATTGGGCCTCATGTTTTTAATAGCAGTTTGGAATAGGTCCTATGTAAACTTCCTTTTATTCAACTTTTTTGTCTTTTGATCAACACATGGCATGTTGTTCATTGATTCCAGTGATATAAATCTTGTCCTATCTGAATTATATTTTTCAAAATATGATCAATTGAATTTGTCATTTTAAACTATGAAATCTTGGTTCTTCCCAGCACCTTGGGAAACCCTAAACCCTAAGCTTCCAAACTGAGTGTGGCGTAATGTTTGGCTTGGATTCAGGTGGCTGCCGTTCCTGAGGATTGTGACACTGCCGATGCGTTGAGGTCTGTGATGCACCGGTTGACGGCGGAGGATTTCTTGGTGGTGAGTGGGGATCTGGTGTCTGATGTGCCCATAGGGGCCGTTGCAGCTGCACACCGCCGCCAAGGAGCTCTCGTCACGGCGTTGCTGTGCAACCGTGCGTCACTGGGCTCTTCGGAACCAGGCAGCGAGAAGATTAAGCAACAGCCTGTTAGTGATATCATTGGCTTGGACTCTACGCAGCAGCATCTTCTCTATGTGGCTCCGGGTGCCGAGGTCAGCCCACTCTTGCCCTCTCTCCTCTTGACATGCCGCGTCATGTGGATTTGATGAAAGAACTTTTGGGATTGCCCCATTGTTACTGACCATACATAGCATTCTTGAAAGGTGCTCCCGATACCTTGGTCTCATCTCCTTAAAAAAGAAGAATCAGGGTGTCCAAGATGATTCTATCCTCTGACATCTTTCTGTGACACACATCCTCTTACATCTTGAGTTCAAGAATTTTGATAGCACCTTAACAGTAGCTTCCAGATTGACACTTGTAAGTAGAAGTTGCACACCGTTCTCAGGCATATTGGTTGAATCCACGTCATATCCTGTTTTTAACAGCTTATCAGATGAATAGTGAGATGGTTGCACTTATGGAACAACTAAAGAATGTTATGTATCATACTCTTTTTCCAGGAGTTAGTGTTGTTTACTTGGGAGTTTTGAAGCTTTTTCTGCAGAACAGTCTAGTGGAATTGAGGTATGCAGTTATTTTTGAGGGTGTGGATACGGTACCACTGCTGCGACACCATCAATTGTAGAACGGCCATATTAAGTTGTGTTTTTTGGCTTTGTCAATTCAGATTGAGCGGGATTTGCGAGTGCGTCGCAGCCTACTTCGCGCAGTGGGGAACATGGAGATTCGAACAGACCTTGTGGACGCCCATCTGTATGCATTCAACAGGTTGTTAGTGCAGGGAGTTTTGGAGTTGAGACCAACCATTAAGAGCATCAAGCAAGACTTGGTGCCGTATTTGGTGAGATCTCAACTACGGTTGGGAGTTCCCTCGACTGCAGTGGGTTCTCCTGTGGAGGATAAGGACACCCAGCACCAGCCTTCGCTCCCAGACACGGAGGTTTTTGCCCAATTACTGCGGTCTTCTCAAAGTGGACACCGTATCATGGCTTCTCCCCTCAAATGCTGCACCTACATTGCCAGCAAAGGCAAATTCTGCATGCGCGTCAACTCCTTGCAGGTGCGATTTTCTGTCCAGTATTTAGAGATTGCCCAGGTTTAACCCTTTCAGGACCAAGAATTCATCGTTTTAAAATGATAAATTCAATCATTCATATAATGAAAAGTATGATCCAGATAGGACCAAATTTTATATCACCAGAATTAGTAAAGAACATTGCATGTGTTGACCAAAAACATAAATAAATTTGAACAATAGAAACTTCACATAGAACCCACTCAAAACTACTAAAAAAAACATGAAGCCATATTTGGTTGATTGGTCATGAAAGGGTTAACCCCTAACTGCCCAAGCAGGCGTTTTTGGCCTGATGTACAGATTTCATCCGTATTTTCTCATCCGTCATGCACTTTTTGTGGTGTGATTTTTTTACTGAATTTTTTATGGGAAGTTAGCTTCATGTATGTGTGAATCGATCGAAAAGGAAATAATTTTTGAAAAAATTATGCCTCATTTTGTGTTGTAGTGTTTCACCGAAAATCTTGAAGATTTTGGTCTAAAAGTGTTCTTGAAAAAAAAAACTATTAAAATCAAGCATCCAAAAAATCTCCAAAAATCACTACACCTAAAGTACTACATTATAACCCATCACAACAGATTTCATCCACATATTGTCAATATCTTATTCGTAATTGAATTACAAAATAATTTTTTATTTTATGTTTCAAAATTTATAAAAAAAGATTAGTGATATCAATCATAGATCTAACCGTGTAGATAGAATCTAAAATTAAAAATGTATAACTTTTATTCATACATCAAGTTCTAAATATTCATATTAATTGCATTTTATAATGCATCTTTGCAAAACTGCCTAAACTGGACATAGGTGAGGACGTTTAGGGGTTAAGCAACCAACATCATGTGCAACGGGTGGTGAGATAACAAGCTCAAAATAATCCATTGCATTCATGACACCTTATGATGTCAAGTGTCCAATCCATCTCAAAGAGGTAGCTTGAAACAGAGTTGTCATGTCTGACACTTTTTTCCAACTTGACGTTGTGTTACATGTCTGACGTGGACTGTCTAATTAGACAAGTGCCAAATAGGTTAAACAACTTGGATGAAATATTCCCAAATATTATAAAATATTCCACGTATATTCTAAGAATATGCTTCTTGACAAAGGGTTTTGATGTTGTGCTCGACGCTTTGTCTAGTGGTCGAATAAGACAACCCTGAGTTGAAACCCTGTTATCTCAAATATTTTTTAGCATGCCACATAGGAGCCATGCAATCAACACCTCATTCTTGTTACTTGGACTTGTGTATAGCTGACATAGAGCAAAATGAGGTAAAAATAATGAAAAATATTTTAATTGCACCTATCAAGGTGTTGGATTTCTGGTTATTTCAAGCTTGTTGCTTCAACCTGTGCAATCTTTAGTGGCTCTTTGTAACAGAGATTTCTATTCGGACTTTATGTTGGTGAATTTATCAATGACTGAAGACTTGTTGATCTTTTGGAGCTAAACCTGAGCACTTAAATATGGTTGCAGGCATATCTCGACATAAACAGAGAGGTGGCAGGAGATTCCATCCACTTGACAGGCTACGAAGTGTCCGCGCACAACAATGTCATCCATGAGACGTCGCTGTTGGGTTGGAAGTCCACCGTGGGCCCTCAGTGCATGTTGGGAGAGGGGTCTACCCTGGGGGAGAAGTGCAGTGTGAAAAAGTCCGTGGTGGGCAGGCACTGCCGCATTGGTTCCAATGTGAAAATCATCAACTCCGTGGTCATGAATTACGTGACTGTTGAAGATGGATGCACCATTCAGAACTCCATTATCTGCAGTAACGTGAACCTGCAAGAACGATGCTCTTTGAAAGACTGTCAGGTGCGTGTCTTCTCTTTCTCTTTACAATTCGTTGATTAGTCGAGTACCCTCTGCCCGGAAATAATTGTCCTAGCTTTTGGCATTTTCTTTTTTCGCAATATTTGTTCTATGTTTTATACTTCAAACGTGAGCCTTGTTCACTTCAAATTGGGTAGATGATGAGAGTGACACAAAAACTACATACTACTATTAAAGATAGACCATTTTTCAAGTACTGAGTCAGCTTTTTTTGGCAAAAGAAAAAGCATTAAGTTAAAACACACCAAAAGCTAGGACGGTTATTTCCGGACAGAGGGAGGAACTCTTACTAGGTTGGCTACAGTTTCCAGTGGGAGAATTGTCCTTGTGTCACGGTCTGTATTATATAATGGATATATTTCAATAGTTTCAGAAGCTGGTTGTTGTGTAAGCTAACATCAAAACATTCTTTTGAGGCCCTTTGCTGCTCGCAAGAATCCAAATTGATCATTCTGATGCTATCAAATCTCTACTGTATTGAATGCTTGAATGCTATGTATGTTGACTTGCTGTCTTACCATCAATCAATAACTCAGAAAAGAGCCAATAGGTAGAAGAATAATTAATAAAATTCAACCAGTTCAGAAAGCTAACAATCATGTTATAATGCAATGTTGTTTACGATTCTCAAAGTAAAAGGTGCAGGCTTATAAGGGCTAAAGAATGTTACGATAAGCTATTGGTGGAGATAAATTCACTCTTTGTTTAGAATCTTTTTGCTTGTTATTATTAAAGGGGGTGGTTAGTCCAGAGAGATAAAAAAAATTAGGACGGCTCCTGGAACTGACGCTTAAGAGTCTCATAGGTTTCTGTTTTCTTCATTCAAGATGTTGAAATGAAATTCTTCAAGGGACTGAAAATTTTCTTGGGGGTTGGTATTATTCAGGTGGGTCCAGGTTATGTCGTGGGTGCTCGGTTGGAACTCAAGGGGGAGGCACTTGCAAAGAAGGAGAAAGTATGAGAACGGCCTTTTCAAAGGGTTTTGGCCTTCATATTCCATGTTCTAGTGGCAGTGTAAAATGAGTCGTCTGACTATGTGAGGTCTCGGAATTCTAGTGGCCATGTCTCTGGCCTTTCATTGGAAGAGTGTACAGTATCAATACAGGGCTACCATTCAGATTAGCATTCAAGCAGTCAGTACAAAGGTTGTCTTGGGAAGTGATATGTTTTGCAGGTTCAGATTTTGTATAACTCAAGGTTTTGTGACATTATTGGAACTTCATCTTTTACTCAGTGCAGCTGCAATGTATGGTATGTTAGCCTGGCTCAATTTACTGTTTGGATGTACGTACATTGTGTCCAAATAAGCATCTGAGCATGGTTGTTAATTTTTGTTGGGTCTTGTTAGCAATTGAAAAGATGATTCCAACACATCTTAGCATGTGTTTTTTTTGGACACCCTATGGATTTTTTAAGTGTTTGATTATAGGTGTATCCAAAATCAACCCTTGGGTCTCATATTCGTTCCATGTATATTTTGGGTAAGAATCTATACATGATTACAAGTTTGCTTTGAAACACCATTGGAAGTTTTGTTTCCATTCTTCTAAGGTAGCAACGTTCAAACGACCATAAAAATTTGATGAGATCATTAACAACCTTCAATTTGAATCATTTCATAATCTTTTGGCTCAATTATAATGTTCTACGAGTTTCTATGGTTTTGAGCATAGGACATTATATTCTTTAAATAGTTGTTCTTGAAGTACATAATGTTTCAATTTTTATTGGTTGCACTTGAAAACTTGCGACAAAATTATTTAAGTTTTCTTTGCTTGTCCCCATTTGTCCTACCAACGGTGCTAAATGGAAAGCCATTATTTTTAAACAACAAAGTCAACCGCATTAATGACAATTAGGCAATGCTGGCAGGTTTATGTGATAGAGGCCGGGTGTCATGTTATAGATGCCACTTCGAGATTTGGGCATGTTGAGGAGAAAAGACTCGCTTATGGATTTGAATGTGTATATAGCTACAACCCTCTATATCTTAGTTGTGTAATGAAGAGATTTCAGTGATTTGTGTTGTCTAGTGTCTCAAGGCAAGCATCAATGCCATTCTTTGGAATCTTTCATATTCATTTGTAGCATGAGACGTCCTTTGTTTTCTGATAGAGATGATAAAGAGGACAATGTGGTTGTGTTGCTCCAAAGGGGTTGTAGCACGCCCAAGATGGCCAACTGCAGTCATGTTAGTCAATCCACATTGGAGAGAATTCGTAAGAGGCGCCTCCCCAATCTTGATATGTCGATTGGAGGCATGTCGGAATTAGACACTGCAGCAACTACGACCAGAGTCGTTAGGCAACAATTTGCTAGTGAGATTAGTGTGCAGACTGTGCAATAGACAATTCTGCAAGTTAGGTGGCTCTTGTGAAAAAGAACAAACCTCTTCTCACATAAGAACATCAAAGCTTAATTAGAATTTGCAACATCTCATCTTCACTGGACAATTGATGATTGGAAGAGAGTAATCTTCTCAAACGAGACCAAAATCAATGGCTTCTACTCCGGTAGATGATATTGGTGTTGGGTTGAGAAGGGAGGTCTTACTGAGTGGACAGTGAGGAAAACTATAAAGCACGGTGGCCGTTCTTTAATGATTTGGGGATGTTTGACCGCATTTGGGCCGGGTTTGTTTTGCAAGATAGAAGAAATAATGAATCAATGTGTACCGTGAAATCTTGGAAACCCACTTGAACCATACTCTCACAAAGTTCCACTTGAATCCAACGAGGGGTATATTTCAACACAATAACGATCCAAAGCATACAACAAAGAGTGTGAAAGAGTGGCTGTCAAAGCAACCGTTTGGTCTTTTGAAGTGGCCTCCACAATCTCCCGACCTCAACCGTATCAAACATCTTTGGGCGATGATAAAACCCAAGCTCAACTGCTATCCGTTTGCTCCAAAAGATTTGCTAGATTTATGGGCGTGTGGTTGAAATTTACGAATCTTTTACTATTGAGGAGTGTAGTAAGTTGTATGAAACCATGCCAAGCCAAATGCAAGTTGTGCATGCAAGAAGCAAGTAGACTAGATTTTGCATATGCATAGATAGAGAAGTCTATAACTGATAATTTTCAAAGATCTTGGTGAGGTTTTGAACAGATTTCAATAACTGGAAGCTAGGTAGGTTGAGTGTGTACTTTAGCTAGCTTGCCGCTTCTTCTCTTGTCTAATTAGGTGCACATTTCAGCATGAGGGGACTGTTGTCTATTGATAAGCAGAATGAGATTATGGTGTGGCTTCAGAAAGGTAGGAGCACTCATCAAGTTGTGAAATTGACTGGCATTTCGCAGTCTAGTGTGCAGAGACAACCTAAGCGTCACTCACCTCCCTAACTTGAAGCTATCAATTGGAGGAAGACCACCCAAGCTTTCAGAGTGCACAAAGAGAACGTGCGTGAGAGAAATTATATAATGAGACTTAGACACCGCTACTGCTGCAACTAAAGTAGTTAGGGAGCAATATGGGAGTAAGATTAGTGCGCAGATAGTGCGACATGCATTGAACTGTGTAAATTTGCAGGCCTGTGTGAAGACAAAGAAACTGCTTCTCAAAGCACATAACGTGAAAGCTTGTTTAGAATTTGCGAGATCTCACATTCATTGAACAATTTCAAACTGGAAAAGAGTAATATTCAAAGATGAGACGAAGATCAACCGTTTTGGTTGAGATGGGCGCTACTGGTGTTGGACTCAGGAGATAAACTGAGCAAACAATGCAAAAAATAGTGGAACATGGTGGTGGTAACATCATGGTTTGGAGATGCATGACCTCAAGAGGACCTGGTTCGATAAATAGAGTGGAAGGTAGAATGAATCAGTTAATGTATTGTGGCATCTTGGAGCGCAATCTCTAATGCACTTGTGCAAAATTTGGTTTTCATCTTAGACGTGTTATATTCCAGCATGATAACGATCCCAAGCACACAACGAAGTATCCCACTGTTCCGACATGTCAAATTCAATTATGGGAACGTGTGCTTGAGACTTTCTAATCAATCACTATGGCAGAATGTAAGAGGTTGTATGAGAGTCACCCACGCCGAATGCAGGTAGTTGTGCATGCAAAAGGCAAGTGGACTAGGTACTAGGTGCTTAGTATAGACAAATGAGTCCACAACTAAGTCAATTAGCTACTCATTTTGGAATTTAGTTTGTGTCCATACATGTGTATGTTGTTGTCAATGTGTATGTATATAATCAGTACAATCTGTATTTTTCTTAAAAATGTAAACATCCATGGTTTTCCCTACTCAATGTGTTGGTATTGTGTCTAGATTGAAAACTACAAGTTCTATGAGTCACTGTATTTACTATTGTACATAACATTTAATAGCAAAATTTGGACTTCACTCTTGACTAAATTGATACAATGGATGAAGAAACCTCATATCACCCATGACTATGCATGAACACTTCCTATGAGCTTTCCAATGTATAATTCTTGATTTTTCTTCTATAAACAAGACAGAATCAAAAGGCTCTTGTAATTGTTGAGCATGGATGTAAGTTCAACAATGTTTACTTCTTAGGGTTTGTTGGCTCTATCCTAGGAATAGAGCCAACCCAACGATTTCCACTTTGTCAAAGTCTACGTCCTTTCAAGTAACCTTTTCACATTGCCCACTTACAAATGATTCAAAATATACCTTTTCTCACAACGCTAACAAAATTAACCCTTGAAGGACCAAGGATTCATGGTTTCAAAATGACAAATTCAATTGATCATATTGTAAAAAATATAATTTAGATTGGAGCAAATTTTATTTGACCAGAATCATTAAAGGTAACCTAGCTCTTTGATAGCAATCATTGTTGAAGAAATTTTTTTATCACATAAAATGAAACCAAATCGTAGTGTCCTGTCGCACTACGAGATTTTAGACACCTCGATACAACTTCACTATGGCCGAAGACTGCGACAAGAAGATACTCTTCACTACAACTTCACTACAAAACCCTAAAATTCTATGAGAAACTTCTATACTACTATCAATAACATTTAGTGAAGTTCTGACCAATATATACGAAGAACCTTAATCCAAAACATACGAAACACTTCTAACTGGTTTACATTGATCCCTCCCAGATCATATGGCAGCTCTGAAAGCACCAGCGGCAGCTTCTCGCTTAAGCTGCGCTGCTTTCCCAGAGCCCCTAAAGTAATTGTACACTTCCTGCGGACAGCAACCAACACACAGTAATTAGCCCTACTGGTCAAAGAGGAAAAAATCACTCTATTTGCCAGCTGCAACGTCAAATATCTTGAAGTATAAAGCAAGCTGTAGCCATTGCAGAAGAGAAACTTAAAATTCACTAAGCCATTGGCTTTCCTCATGGGAGTGAATGGAACAAATATAGAATCACATCCAGTGTTTATTTTTGTTCGTATGGAAGGCAGGTGCAGCCTCTTCCGTCTCAAAAGGACAGTGACATCAATGATGAGTCTGACAATACATGCAGAGCTACTCGGTTTCATAAAACACTGGGAGAGGCAAAAAGTCTTCGGAAATATTACCCTGAGAACCCAGAGACTCATCAATAACTCAAGTAAGAACAAGACGAAGCCCACCACATAAAAAATCTGCAAAAAAAGGGTGCAGTAAAGTTTCAGAATACTATGATACAGCGTAATATATGTTCCCATCAAAGATTTTTCTTTTGCTCGTGTTAGCTAGCCAACTTATGTAAATATAGCTGATTATAAAAATGAACTTGAAGGTAATTTCTACAAACAGTAGAGTGGAAGTAGGTCAAGATTATCAAGTATGCCAAATAGAGTTTCTTTCATAAGAGATAAATTGAAATGTGAAATAATCAATAAATAGATTGAGGTTGAAAAGCAAAACTCACAGCAACGACAGTATTTTCTCCAAATAAACCAATGGCAGGAATAAGCCCCCTGCATTCACAATCCCACTTATGAGCTGAATACAAGAATAATGGACCTGTATCTCTACAAGTAAACATCCAAAATCTGGGCGACTGGAATCCTACTTAGCACATCTCATAAATCCATTTGTAAAAACAAATAAATTAGAAGTCCAAGTAGGATCATTATTTTCTGTTGCTTAGTCCTATGCACACTTACGCAAGAGATTTCCCCTTGAAGAAAATCGGTGGAGCAACTGCAGCCAATGCAACGAATGCAATATGGAGCTGTACAATGTCAACACAAACAAGCACAACTTTTAGAATATTTAAGGAGGATTCATATAGACCTCCACAACACTGCCAAATGCTGGATACAAATCAACCTACATAAACCAAAAAAGACTGTATTTTCTGATTGCTAAATACGGATAGGTTACAGAACGGATTAAATTGTTCTGGTTCTGTTCAAGTATGTCACAATGCAAATGACCTTCTCAATAAGATATGGGCATTGTACTTACACAGTAGAAGATAAAGAACCAACCAAATTTCAGGGCACTGTCAGACCTGTCAAAACAATGTCAATCAGAGGTCAACTATACTTCACAAACTTTCTAGTACTGTAGTGATGTGCAGACACCATGAGCAGACAAACAACAAGCAGCAATGTCCAAGGACCCTTTGAAACATATATATATATATATATATATATATATATATATATATATATATATATATATATATATATATATATATATATATATATATATATATATATATATATATATATATATATATATATATATATATATATATATATATATAGAACAGGTATCTACGTCAGTGTAGCTTACCTCATTGCACGATAAAGTGGCCTGTACCACAAAAAGTAGGAAAGAGGATAGCCAGCTAACAGGAAGATGATACCCAAAAGCCATATTTGCACGCCTGCCACCACCACAATAAATTAGCCTGCAGACTAGGCAAACATGTCAAGCGTTTCCAACAAATAAACAAACAGGATTAGAATTGAAGAAACGCTTAAAAAACAAATCAGAAATCATGTAACTCACCGCCAGGGCCTGCAATCCAGGCTACTGTTGTGCAGATGAAGTTCCAAAATAGACAAAGAAGTATTCCTGGTACAATGCCAGTGGTATGTCAATATGAAGTGAAACGAATGCAATTGATAGCACTGTCTTGAACTAAGCACATACATGGGAACTTGTAACCGAAGACCATGCTCAAACTCATTCTTGGATCGTTTGATAAGTGACAAAGTATTAGGTTGAAATAAGGTACTGAGGTCAATCTACACCGCAGCAATGATTTGTACCTAACCAGCTGTAATAAGCGTAGGTCTGTAGTTGTTGAGTATGTGCTGGTATGTCGTTAGCAATATCATGGTGTAGAATCTTGATGGGAATAAATGGAGGCCAGTTTTTGTCCTCAATAAGAATACCAGCTGAACAACACACACCAAAACCAACAATCAATGTCAACCTACTTGATGTAGAGATCCATCCACATTCAACCGTAGGATACCATAAACCTAGCTCCAAGTAAAAATATTCTCTAATCAACAACCCGGATTCAAGAACACTATCACAACAACCGAGACATTTCAGAATGCACATCGACAACATCAAAGAAAATGGTCACTTCTAGCAGTATCAACAAAACAATTCCAACCTTTTGCTGCTGCCTCTTCTCTGCGTTTTAGCTCCTACGAATCAGCACAACACTTTGATGAGAGACTGAAAAATCCTAACCCATGTAACAGTCATCAGCCTTAAAATCAAGTAGTAGCTCAATATCTCCAGAAATTTCTTTGAAGGTATCATCCTGAAGATACCAAAATATTTTATTTCTTATTAAGGTGTGTTTCCATCCATAGACTTGGACTTAAAAGCATCGCACAATAGTACACAGTGAACTGCATCCCTATCAAATATAACAATATTTATCAAATACCTTCTCTTTCTTCTTTAGCTCATCCTCCTTGGCCTGAAGCTCTTTCTCCTTTCTCTTATACTCCTGGCAAGATCAAGAAAACTATCAATTAATGAGAATCAACAAAAAAAAGTTCATAAGTATACAAACAGTACAGAACAATGAGAGTGCGGAGGCAACTGACTGGAAGCGTCAGAAAGAGGAGCAACTAACGAAGAAAGCAAGGAAAGAAATGATAACGTGACAGCTTACTTTTGTACCACCAAGGGGGATATCCACCGTTGCATCGTTTGAAAAAACTGGCTCGTGCGGAAGAGGTGATATTGTATTCACCTGTGGAACACTCTGCATCTAACTCGGAACCAATTTCAATTTAAGAGAACATTGATTGTCGAAATTCAAATTTTCCAGCAACGAAAGAAGAAAACTAAAAACCTAAAAACCTAAGCTAACAATTTACACTGTGATGATGGACAGTGTCCAGCATCATAATGAGAATCCCCTTCGGTACAAAGACCTGATTGCGTAATACAACACTTTCTTGCACCAAGGTACGAAGTCTCGATCACAAAGGAGGTGAAAATGCCACTAATTCTAGGAACAAAAGGATTATCAAGAATTTCCTCCAGGGAACTAATGAACAACGTTAATGATACAAACAAAAATCAAAACCTCTAACTTCATTCAAATACAGTATTCAGATGAGAACACTGTCAAGCCCTAGCGGAAGAGAAAGAAATCTCTGAAAACACCAAAGAATGGACCTCGAACCCTAAAGCTGCAGCAAACCACATAATCTATCCAAATTGCTGCCAGACTAACATACCCTATCATAGCCATAGGGTGATTTTCCTGCCTGAGCTCGCACTGCTGGATCCTGCATAACCACAAACTCAATCACCTCAACTTCCACAAAAAGAAAAAGCTAGTACAGTGCCATTAAATGAACACAAGTCTTCGCTCAGTGCAAATGCATTAGAGTAGGTCCTGATCCAGGAAAGATCGCTCTTGGACAATAATGTAATTACTACTTTTCCACAGAGGGAATCACAAGCTCACTTTTTTCTTCAGGATGCAGATGGTTAAAACTGCAACCACATATTTTGTAACTCCGACTCGCTTAAGAACGTCATACTATTGTTTACCTAAAAATGCTAGGTTAACCTCGAAATCAACGGATGAATTCCGACTTCTTGCAAGATCACTGAGCACTGGTGTCCAAGGCGCATAAAAAATCCAGTCATATCGTAATCTTTGCAAGCATTAAAAAAGGTCCAACACAATAAACATCCAATTTACTTACAGCAAAAGGATTCACATCGTCTTCGTCAAAAGGATTGCTGTCATACCGTCCCGCCATCTTCAATCAGCAGAAAATCTTCGGCTTCAACGACCAATTAATTAACCCCGACTCCACCTCCCTGTGGACAATCAATTCTCCAAATGCCCGTTTCGGCTTCGTAAACCTAATAAAACCAAAAGATATGAAAAGAAAATCCTCCCTTAACAATTCTTCTCCAACGATCCGGCAAAAATCACCAACTCCACCATGAAAAAAGAGATTTCAAGCCAAACTGACGCTGTAAGGCTCCAAATACGGCAAGAAAGAGCTCAATCGAAAGCTTAAAAATGAGGTGAAAAGCAGAAGCACTCACTAGAAACGAAACAACACGATGACCGCAAGGAAGACGCCGGCAAAAGCACACGCGCAGCTGAACTTCGAGGAGGCTTGCAACTCCGAGCAACACACCGAGGCAGCCAAGAAACATCATTCATCCATCCATCGTCACATCTATTCGTCCACCTTAAACCCCGATATCATCCATTTCATTCATCCATGGCTATTCTTTTCAATGTTTCATCGAACCGCAGGTGCTAAGAAAGACCATCCATCCGCGTCTTCCTCGATCTTTTGAATCCAATGCCCTGTGACTTGCGTCTCACGACACGGCGGGTATGGGCCCCGGTCTCCCGGGTATCAATATCAGCTTTGGATTAGAAGCAGTGACCTTTTTCCAGGCTCCTTGTATGCTCTTTTCATATTAATATATCAGGGTGCTACCTAGATGCTACTTAAGCAATACCTAGGTGATATTTAGGTTTAAAGAGGCTACACATTTTGACTCTATGTAGGAAATTTGGCTATTATTCCTCTCTTTTTTTCAAAAATCCTTTTTATCAATTAGCTAATCCAAATTCTATGTAGCAATTTGGCTAAAATTAACAACAACAAAAATCATTGATTAGAAGGGTTATAATTTCAAAAATATTCAAGCATTGAACACAACGGATTAGGGCTCTAAGAAACTAGTTTATACATTTCAGTAGTGCAATTACTATGAGCCGTACATTAATTCTAAAGCAATGATCTTTTACAAGCTCTAGATCTTCATAGTTTGAAGATATTTCAACCCGTAATATAATTGAACATCCCATATATTTTTCCCATAGTAATAATTGTATAGAAAGGTGTACGCGATAATGAGACTTTGTCCCTTTCTCAAAGTAATGAGGTATAAATGGTACATTTTGTTACTTATAAGATGAGCCATGGTTGATGACCTCTTTTTTAAGCTAAGACTCTCCTATTTTCATAGTTTTCTCATTTTATCCCTTCTCACAAGGATCACTTTTTCTATTGAAGATATGATAAATACACCAAAATGATTATTTTAGAGGGACAATAATGTTTTTTTATAGTTTTAAAGGGTATAAAGGGTCATTAGTGTCTATTTGATAATTAAAAAAGCCCTTTCAAAAATTGCAAAGGGACATTTAATTGCAATTTTTCTACTTGTAGTATTGTCCTATGATATGTGTACATGGCGAAAGGAAATTAAATGGGAGAATAATGTCTTTGTCATTATGATGTTGAAGGAATTTTGGTGAATTTTTTATTTTGATACTATGGACGGAAACTATTAGCCCTTCAACACCCATTTTGACTTTACCCTACAACAGTTATCTTTGGTCTATTCACAAACAAACATATTTATTGTATGACACCTCTATAACATTCATCTTGGGCTCAATCACCATCAACCATATTTATTATAGCACATTCACAACGGTTGTGTTAAATTTAGCCAAATCAACACTAAATTTTGAAGTTTGGAGTAAAACAATGATATGAAAATGAAATTTGAAGAAGCACAACTCTAAACTTGTATCAAAATAAGAATTAAAAAAGGATAGCAATAAAATGCAAATTCAATAAGTGTAAACAAATATATCACCAACTAAACAAACAAAGAAACTAAGTCAATGACTTATATTAATTGTGTATTCCAAGCTATAGTAATTTACTTGAAAAATGCGTACCTCATACTTTAAAGTACAAAAATGTTAAGAAGGCCTAAAAACAAGTGGTGTAGAGTGGTGTAAAGAGAAGAGACACAAATGAATGTTTAGTCAAAAAAAATCCAAACTCTAATTTGTACTTGTCACATTTCATAAAGATTTCACAAAAAATCATATCTTGTTCCCGGCGTGATAGCATGCTTTTAATGCATATATGTCTTCGATGATAATATGACAAAATTGGGGTTCTAAAGTGTTGCAATACCAAATGTCATTCAAATTTTGGAGAGGATTTATGATTACGAAATGAATCATAAATCGAGAATTTCATCTTATCAAGTGTCATATCATCAAGGTTATATTGTAGCACACTCTACAATGGTTATTTTAGGGTCATTTTCCATGTGTCTTGTTTGTCCATCATAATGAGGAAAAAGGTTGGTGATCGGTGTTCACATAGAAATAAAGAGAATCCAATGGTCCACTACCATCTTATTACTTTGGGTAGTCTAAATCCTATAGCCATGGGTCATAAACTTTGGAAGATTACTCTTAGTATTTTTTGAGTATCACTTGTGAACAAAGGGTATTTAAAAGTACTCTAAAAATTAGAATATTTCTTACTATAATTAGTAATATTTTGAGAATATTTCATTTTTATTCTCGTAATCAATTTTGAGCATCCTTTATTAACCCTTAAAGGTCCAGATTGGCCATTCCGGCCAGTATTATACGGCCGTATTTCATTGTATTTGGAATGGTTCTACACCTCCTATGAGTTTCATATCAAAAGTGAAGTTAAAATTCATGGTCTTAAAAGCTATTGGGATCTCAATTTGGAACTTTCTACTTACAACAAACGTATATATAGCAACGTATCTACTATGCCCTAAATCCTTTAAGGGTTAATGTAAATCATTTATAAAATTTACCTTCAAAGATTTATTTGAACCTTATTTTTGTTTGCACATTGTTACGTAATATTTGGAAGTGACCTCCCAAAGGTCATAAAATTACAAGGCCACTATTGGCTTTTTAACTGAAAATTGTTGGTATCCAAAGTTAAGTTGTTTACGTACGTTATTTAAGTGCGGTGCACTCAAGTATCCTACATCGCATTGTAGAGTGTCTTTTACTGTCCAAAAGGTGGTCAAAAGTTAGTTAAAAGGTGAGTTCGACGCCAAGAGATAAAAGTGAGTTTAAACCACATTTTAACACTATACCACTACATTTCCAATACATTTGTCTTTATTGTCTTTATCTTCTTTAGATTCTAGTGGACGAGAAAGACACATGGAAACTGACCTTTTGGCCTTACTACCCAAAACTATATTCAGTTTTTTATATTCAGTTTTATATTCAGGCTCAATGCAAACACTAAAAAGATCGATTTAATAATAAAAAGGAGTAGTTTGGGGTGTGAGCCATCTCGGTGGCTCACAGATGGGCACATGCACACCCCCTTCATCAATTAATTTTTTCTCTTGACTTTGGAGGAGGGTGGGCACATGCCCACCCCCTTCACCAATTAATTTTTTTTTCTCTTAGCTTTGGAGGAAAATGAGCACATGCCCACCTCCATCATCAATTTATTTCTTCTCTTAGCTTTAGAAAGAGGTAGGCATGTGTTTTTCATTAATAGTAGATAGATATGGATGGAATTTGTGTGTCCTAAAATTTTATGTGGTATTTGTTATTGGCAAGTGGAATGTGATTCTTCTATTCTTTCGTTGTATTGGAGAGCCTGGAAGTATGGATAGTTTTTTGGATTATGGGTGGTGGTTATCAAAGACTGATAAACATGTAGTTTTGTGCATTTCGGATTTTCCATGGAAACCGAATGAAGTTTGGTGTGGAATGTCTCATATTGTTGGAACTGTAACAAAGATTGTAGAGGTTCAATCATCGTCTAAAGATGGACTATGTGAAATCATTATGCATGCTTCAAAACAAAATCCTTCACTGAATTACCTTCTAAAGCAATCCAATATTATGAGGTTTGTGGACTTGACACCTACAAAATGAATGGGTTTGCCGAAATTTGTGAAGTGGTGGGCAAAATTATAATTAATGTTGATTCTTCCTATGGTTTATTGTATGGATATACATTAATATTCAAAAGTGATAAGATAAAATAATCAATTTGTAGTTGAATTTTACAACAAAGATAGTGAAATTTAAATTCGCCAACTATTTCAATATGTACGCACGTTTGCATTGGATTCCTTTATATTTAACGCTTTCAAAAAAATAAAACTAATATATACAAATATAGGCTCTTTTTTGACATCATATGGAGCCAATGGTACAATTAACCAAAAAAATAGTGCACATGGCTATGTGCACTTTTAACGAATCAATTGTTTTTAGTAAATCCTACAATTGGATGTTTTTATGCTAGGGTGTTATAGTTCTCAACAAAAAAAGTTTCTAATGTTGTAAAGCATTTGCATTGATGGCGTAATAATATAAATAGGGAAAATACCAAAAACATTTTAATATAGTTAAAACTGAATCTTTTGAAATATACTCAAAATATTTTATATTATTTTGGAATCCTCTGGAATATTCTTAGAATCCTTTAGAATGTTCCTGCTGATGTCATTTAATCCACTTGCAAACTAGGTCGAATGCATATTCTAGCCACACTACAAGCTCTGTTTTAATTAGCCAACCAAGCTCGCAACCTTTATATTATAGCAATTGAGGAAAATTATTTCCATCACTATATCTTCAATGAAACGTATCAATTAACCCCTAAGCGTCCCTAGCTTTTTTGGGCTTTTTCATTGCTTTTGATGTGTTATAGGTCAAAATGTAGGTGAGGTATAGAAATCTCAACTGTACAATCTTGTAGTATACATGTTGTAGATGATGTGGATCAAACTTGAAGTCATTTGGCCTCATAGATTGCAAGACCATAATGTTTTAGTGTTAAAAAAGGTTGCTAAAATTTTCCTAGCAACACATTAGAGGTGAAATTCGTTTTCAAAAATACTAAAATGTACACATTGGTACCAAAAAAAGCTCATAAAAAATGTGATGTGCCCTAAAATGGCCTTGCAATGTCAAAAAGTAGCCCGAAAAGTGACCCATTTTATCCAAAAAGCAAAAAGTGTTCAAAATAGACCCGTGCACTAAAATGACTCCCAAACATTCAGAACAACATGGATTGACATGAAAATTTAACCATGATAACTAGACTTCAAGAGGATTCCATTTCAACATTTTTTTATTATTAAAAACAAACATTGGATGAAGGAGATACAAGCCTCCAAAGTTGCAGCCATCAAAATGTACAAAAATTGTCCAAAAAAAGGACCCCTACTTTCAATTGATCACCAAAAATTCAATACATCTTGGTTAGATTTGAAATTTTTACCACTCAAACTAGAGATTAGAGTTATCCTAAAACACAAGTGGTGTTTGGATAATATACCATGTGTTGTGCTTTAAAATACTCTTATTTTTTCACTCCAAATAGTTAAAAGGTGTAGAAGATCTTGATGGTCTCTCATTATTAGGTGTGTAAGAACTTGGTGGTCTTCAAACTCATGGAAAACTAGTTTAGCAATCAAGAAAGACAGCTAAACTAGTTTACGATGAGTTTGAAGACCACCAAGCTCTTACACACCTAATAATGAGAGACCACCAAAGTTTTCCATACCTTTTAACTATTTGGAGTGAACAAGTAAGAGTATATTAAATCACAACCCATGGTATATTATCCAAACACCACTTGTGTTTTAAGATAACTCTATTATGTGGTTTGTTTTTCTAAAACTTCATTGAGATCGAACACTTTTTGCAAAAATTACAGCTCCTTGGAGGTGAAAGTACTCCAAAAAATTTCCAAAATATAGACGCCATGACAATTAGAGGTTGTTTTGTTCAAAGTGTATGTGCTATATAAAAAGTGCACATAGTGAAACTTTGTACATTTGAAGAAAATAGTCATATTTTACCTATAAAGTGCCAAAATTGAATGTACATTACATAAAAAAAATTGTAGTGCAAATTTTAAAGGGATGTGGGTATGTTTCTAGACTGCCCAGACAAAAAAATGGACTGCCCAGGAAAAAGTAGTTGCTTTGAAAATTTTGGATGTCCGGAAAAGAATTCGACAACCCAGTCCAACGACTTGGGCTGCCCCAAACACCACCACAGGACCCACCACGATCTACCTGAGCTCAATCGTCAGCGGCCGGATTCGAACACAATACCTTCTACCCCTAACCAAGCACTAAACCACCACACCACATAGAAATGTTCATGCAAGTGAATGAATTATTTTGATAATTATAAATGAACGTAATCATTGCCAAAATTTTTGTCATGTAAATTTAATGTTTTTTTCAATTTTTTTTTGCACTACATCATGCAAGCATTTTTCCTATATCTACAAAAGAATTCAAAATAGTTTGAATTTTTTTTTTTCTCGCGGACTTTAGATATTTTAGCAATGTAAAAAAAATAAAATTCCAAAGTTCTTTTTTGCACTACATCATGCAAAAAAAATTCTACATCTAAAAAGAATTTCACAAAAAATTGAATTGTTTTCTTTTGAAGAAATCACGTTGGCCAAGAGCTTTTTATTTATTTCAATTTGCATATTTTAGCGATGTTAAAACATTTTTTTCCATTGTTATTTTTAATTTATGTTAGAGAAAAAAAATTCCAATTTTTTTTCATTTTATGTTTGTTTCAACCAAAAATCATTTTTTTCATTGTAAGCTTTTTTATATTTTTTCCACTTTTTGATGTTTCATCATGTATGCCTTTTTGTTTCAATTGCATTTTTTATTGTATGTTAGACAAACAAGTTGTGGGTCCAATAAAAATTAAAATAAAATAAAACCTTGGATACTCACTTTGAAATGAAGTAAAGAACGAGAGGTATGTAGAATTATGAAAGTAAAAAATTTAATTTGAAAGTGCATAAATTTCAGATTGATTGAAAAAAAATTCAATGGTCAAAATGTTGTAGCAAGCAATGAAAAGTTTTTGCAATTATATTTTTTGAAAAGTTGCTCAAATTGAGATAAAAAAAAGTCTGATTTTAAACTCAATTTAACCCGTAATGCTTTGAAAGATCATTTTTTAGTCAATGCCCCCTTTTATGAGCTGCACGAGACAAAAAAACTAAAAATTTGGTTTAATTATAATTATTTTTTAATAGAAAATCAAGTAAGCTTTCGAACCCAATTTGAATCATGTCAATCCAAGTTAAACTCCACCTAGGAGAACTTTTAGAAAACCAACACCTCTACATTGTCTTGTGTTACAAATTTCACTATTGAAGAAAAGTAATGTTGTTCTTTTCAGTACTTTTTTTTTTTTTTTTTTTTGGCTTCTATGATGAAAAGTACAATTGTAACCAATAATACCAAATTTGGAATTCTAAAAATACAAAATGTAAGTTCATTGAATTTTTAATGTTGATTGCTTCTAAATTCTATAAATAAAGATCTAAAACTATTTTGGGAAATTAGGCTATTTTATGAAGATTCTAGGAATATTCCAAATTATTCTAGAATAATTTAAAATATTTTCAAAAGATGCAAGAAGATTCCAAAAGATTTCATTTTACAATATTAATTTTTTTTGGTATTTTTCCTATTTATTATAGTACGTCATTAAATCAATTGTTTTACAACATTAGAAATTTTTTTGTTCAAAACTATGATACCCGTAGTAAGAAAACACCCTTGAAAATAAGTAGTATAATATTATAATAATATATAATATTACTACATTATATGTACAATGAACTTGTTGACTCTATTTTCAAAGAATTAATCTAAAATTTATATTTTTTAGTCTAATTTTTAATGTTTTTGTAAAATTGATGCTTTATAATGCACTTTTCAAAATTTTAAATTTGGTAAGTTATAATTTTTTTTGGAATTCTGTCAATTCGGTCACGATTTATCTTACAGTGCCTAAACCAACAGAAATCAATCAAACAAATTTTTTTGCTACCTAACAGAAAGTTTGAAAATGAGTGAAGACGGTCATTACAATGCACAAAACAACATAATGTTGTTGATTTTTTGTTAATTGGATCGCCATTTTCTAGTAGTGTAGTGGCCACTATTTGGTTGAAGGGAGCCATTGCATTCTTGTATGAGTGAATAAATGAGGGCCATGCTGGAATTTATGGTTCGAGGGTTAGATCATATGGTGGAAGTACCTATTGCCATTCATGATTTAAGCAATTTGAACATCTAAGAGGACATTCCAATTACATTCATCCACAAAGGTCTACAAGATTAAGAAACTAAAAGGTTTTGAAGAACTATGGAAGATCTTAGAAGGAAATAGAAGGTTTTTGAAGGTTTTTGAAGGTTTTTGAAGGTTTTAGAAAACAACCAAAGGTTGTCAAAGATATTAGAAATTTCTAAAAGACTTTAGACAACTTGAAAGATTTTTAAAAACTAAGAAGGTCCTAGAGTATCTTTGTCAATGTCTCACACAACATAACACTATATGTTTAATACACAAGAGACAATCATACATGCTTTGACACAACACAACATCACAAGTTTGACACAATACAGCTTCACATGTTTTGACACAACATAACAACATATGTGTTGATAGGACACCATGTATTTTTACAAGACACCATTGTACACTGATACGATATGACATCACACATTTTGTTACAACATGACACTACACCACATATACCACACACTATACCACACACCACACACCACACACTTTGATTGTTGACTTTTTTTCAAATACTTTATTATTTAAAAGAGCCTTTAAACATCTTTTCAATATAATTGAGACATTCAACTAATCATATGATAGTTCCGTATAGAACTAGCACTAGTAGAAATCTTGTTCAATGTGACATGTTTTTAACAACTAAATGTCTGTTGTGACTTGTCTTTAGTGACTCAAAATTGATTTTGAGTCACTAAAGTAAAGTCAAACAAACATTTAATTGTTAAAAACATGTTACATTAGACAAGATTTCTACTAGTGTACCTTATCTTGTAACAATATTGTCAAAAAGATGCTTAGATCAAGTATGTAATAAATGAATATACTATAGTTTTTAGTAGAAACATAGATAGACGGGCTACCCCCAAAAGGCCTCCATTCACAATGGTCTCTTAGGCCACCGTTATTATTATTATTATTAGTTGTTGGTAGTTAGAGCAAAGACAATCATTGTACAATGTGTTGTTAACTACCAAAAAGTGACATTGCATTAAACTATCTAAGCCCCCAATTGTTTACTTGAAGAATAATTTTCCTTTAGAGATTAAAAAATATCATAAATACCAAAACGAAAATCACAAACTTTAATTACCTTAATTGTAAAACTATAGTATATTCCTAAAAGAGTAAGCGTTATTATTAAATTGAAAATTCTAATTCTAATTTTTTTACGAAACATCAGTCAAGTTTATTCTAAAGTTTATGCCAAAATTGACATTGGGATCATGGTATGCAAAAATGAGCTAAGTATTCATTAGCTCTTTTCTTTGCAAGTCACCTAGGGCATTGTGTAGTGTTGTGAAAGAATCTTATTGTTGGATGCTAATGACATGAAGAGGACATTCCAAGCTAGAATCAACTCCTTCCAACATGCATAATTATCATTAGAGTTATTTGTAAAGTCAACCAAAATATCATGAATTTTGGTGTTTGGTACTCCCTCTTTTCAATTTTGAATTAGCATGCACTATAAAAAGTGACATCTAGTCACGTCTACATTAGACATTGTCTCCTCATGGACCATTCACACCATTCTTATCCAAACATGTACAATTGTGCTTTTGATGGCAGTAGAGGGCGCCGCCATTTTTTCAATTTATTCCTATAGGTTTGCACCTCTAGTTTTTCACCTTCCACGTACCTTCCCTTTCACCTTGGTGCACCTTCCATACACCTTTCCTTCCGCCTCCGATCAATGAGAACATTATCGCAAAGTCACATATGCACAAATGAATGTGTACTCTACTACAATGGCATTGAATAGATAATCAATCAACTTAGAAAGAGATGGGTGGAGGGATATTCCAGAGGGAAAAAGTTGTATGATGGTGACGGAGATTGTAGTGATAATTATGATTTGATATGCACGATGGAGTGTAAAAGTTGTATGATGGCGATGGAGATGGTGGTGATATGATATGATGTGCACAATGGAGTGTTAGTAGGCAAACTACATTGTGCAACTGGTGGTGAGCATGGTGAGCATAGCGGTAACTCTTTGCATGCAGGTTTTACCTTTTGGAAATCAAATGTTGGGCACTCTCTATTCAAACCTCTTCGTATCCCTATTCTCTCAACAATCTCATCCAAATAGACATAGGACTATAGACACCGTTGAGCACGCTCTTAGGCACAATTTTTTCATGTGTCGTGTATTTCGAAAATTTATTCATTTTTGAATTTTTGTACAAATTTATATCTTAGTGTGTTTTGATAATTTTGTGATTTTGCAAATGATTGCGATGTTATATTAATATTTTGTAAGATTTTGGTGGTTAGGCACAAATTTTTGATGTGTGGCGTATATTTTGGGAATTGATTTGTTTTTGGTTTTTTTATGGTTTAAACAAAAATTATATCTTAGTTTTTTGCAATTGGGTACGAGGGTTCTATTATTATTTTTGTAGTACTTTGATTGGTTATGTAAAAGATAAAAAATACTTGACAATGGAAAGAAGTCAAGGTCACTTTGTAGATAACTCGGTCAGTTACTTACAAAGTGACGTTGACTTCTTTCCATTGTCAAGGAAAATTTCTACACTCTATCACCATTTTGCCAATGATTGTCACCTTCTCAATGCACTCAACTCAAAATTATCACACTCACTACACTGAATGTTGTATTTAGTGTCCCATGACACTATTTATAAACACAAACATTATTTAATTTTAGGGAAATATAGTGTCCTCGTAAGAAAAAATATGAATGTAGTGTTCCAATTATATATGGCAATTTATAATAAATATGGCATGCGACCTCATGTCACTCTCATTACTTGGAAAGAACATCACACTCTCAATGAAAGTAAGAATGACAAATGACAAACTCCTATGTAGTGTCAAGTGACACTATTTCTCTTCACCTTTGAACGAATTGTAGTAAAAGACATCAATTCACTTCATACACTAAATTTGCCATTCAATGTAGTAAAAATCTTGTCCAATGTGACATGTTATCAACTAAATGTTCATTGTGACTTGTCCTTAGAGACTCAAAATCAATTTTGAGTCATTAAAGACAAGTCACAATGAACATTTAGTCATTGAAGATCGGGGTTAAAAACAAATCACATTAAACAAGATTTCTACTAGCGAATTGCATATTATAACATTTTATAATTAGAATTGAAATTATTTAATTCTATGTCTAATCTATTAGTAATTTATCAATTTTTTTTCATAATATACCTCTTTCCACTTATAGTTTTTTCCATATTGAATATAAAGTCTTTATTGTAGATTTTTTTTCATATATTTTTAATTTATTTCCTCAACACAATATTATTTTGCATAAGTTATAGGATATTTTCATTTTTTTTATAAGAAATCAAAAGTATATATAAACTTCACATTTCAAAATGATTTATTTAAAAATAAATAAAGCATTTTATTTTTCAATTCACACTAAAATTGTACAAGGAAATATTTTAATAACTTAATACAAATTCATTTGAATAATTCTACTAAAATTTTAAAATTGACAAGGAATTTTTCATTTGTTTTAGAAAATGATACTTGGAGGCAATTTTTGATCTTAAAATGCCAAAGCTGTTTAGGGATTATTAATTATTTGGCATTGTTAACTAATGACATTTGACTCTTTATACGTACCAAAATAGCTAGTAACTCTTGAAGATTTTAACAGATATTAAACTTATTAATTGACATATGGGATGTAATGTTATAAAATAAGTTGCTTACCAATCTATTCATCATCCATTCATTTACAACTATGATCGTATTGTTGTAATCCTAATATGTTTTAGAACTAACCCGAAATTGTTTTAGAACTCTTGTCTTAGCATTTTTATCCTAACCGACATGTCATAAGACGTGACATCTAGTGCCAAGCTAGGTGAGATGGATGTAGTTTCTAAACTACACTAGGGCTCCGCTTCTCTCCGCACCACTAGTGACGAAATGAAAGGCCATAAAATTGAATAAGACGTGAAAGGCTAGGTTACTTCACATAATGGTCTTTGAGGGCATAATGGAACAATCATGGGAAGACCATCCAAGGATGTCAAAGACTAGGTTACATCATAGAAAACCCTTCTCTAGAACTGTTACTGCCGACCCGCTTACAAATCCTACAACTATTGGAAAACCACAAGTGGAACCTATAGTTGTCAATACCATTTTCCTAAACTAACTCCAATCTACAATCATCGCTAGAATTCGTTTACGTAGTCTATTTTAGTTTAGAGAGTTTTCATCCATTTAGTACTTCATCCAACAAGGGTTTGGGATATAAGGTGGAGAAGCTACCTTCATTTGGCATTTTTTGTCAAGTTGTCTCTTGTGAGGTTTTAGAGAGGGTCCTGTTGTGAGGGTTTGTTTGGCTATAGTGATTTTTTTGAGTAAAGCTTTGAGTTTCTCTTAGCTCTTGCACTCTTGGATTTTCTTTTTCATGTCGTGAGATTTTAGCTCAACTTGTGTGTATAGATGTTTTATTTTTCACTTGACAAATAATTCTTTCTTTCGAGTTTTTGTGGTGACATAGCAAGTTTTTAGGTTGAGGCTAATTTAGTTTATGGGTGTTGTGTCTATTTGTGGAATTTCTAAGTGTTTTTTCAATGATTTCATATTTTTGTGTACATTATTTAAGTTGATTTTTATGTCAAGGCTAAGAGCAATTATAAGGGAAAAGTGAACGGTGTAGAGGTGAACCGTCTAGAGGTGAATTATTTTCTTGAAGTGAATGATTTTCTTGAGGTTAACGGTTTGGCGGCCAAGAACGACAGAGACAAGCTTGGCATGAATATTTAGCAATACCAATAGGCCATTATTGTGGCACATCTCGTGAGGGTGGGCAACTAGGTTTCATTCATCCACTACTTTTCATTTATTTAGGTTTTCATCCAAATTCATAAATTTTCATCCATGTAGGTTTTCACTCAAGAATGACTGTGTATGTTTTGAATTCATGTTTGCTTTTGGTTGCATGTTCAACGATGGTTTATGATACACAATATGTTGTGTATAGCAATCTTTATTTACAAGAAAGTCTTGTTATTAACCCCTAAGCGTCCCGGCGTCCATATTTTGGACGTTTTTGGGGGTACAGTCACCTTCAAAGTGCTGTAACTTTTGCAAAACGTGTCCGATTTTTTTGAAATTTTAAAAAAACTCCCCACATGATGTATGGAATGTGTGGTAAAACTTTCAGATCAATCCGAGATGAATTGAAATTTTGGTGTTCATTTGAAAGTAGGTATGTTTTGTTCTGGACAGTTCTGTAAATTTTGATGGCAACAACTTCGGGGGCTTGTATCTCCTTCATCCCAAGTCCGTTTTCAATAAAACTTGTTGGGTTGAATTCCCCTTGAAGTCTAGTTATCATGGTAAAATTTTCACGTCAATCCATGTTGTTATGAATGTTTGGGAGTCATTTTAGTGCACGGGTCTAGTTTGGACACTTTTTGCTTTTTGGTTCAAATGGGTCACTTTTCGGGCTACTTTTTGACATTGCAAGGCCATTTTAGGGCACATTAAAATTTTTCATGAGGCTTTTTTGGTACTAATGTGTTTATATGATGATTTTGAACAACTTTATAGTTCAACGTTTTTTCATTTGAGTAATTTTGAAAACGAATTTCACCTCTAACTGTGTTGCTAGGAAAATTTCAGCATCCTTTTTTAGCACTAAAACACTATGATCTTGCAATCTATATGGCCAAATGACCCCAAAATTGATCCACATGATCTACAACATGTATGTTACAAGATTGTACGGTTGAGATTTCTATACCTCACTTACATTCAGACCTATAACACATCAAAAGCGATGATGATTTTAAGCCCAAAAAAGCTAGGGACCTTTAGGGGTTAACCTACATCTTTTGGAACGCACAACTTAGCGTTCTCCTACCTTAACCCGCTAGTAACCTATAAATTCTAAACATCGTGCTACTAACCTACGTCTTTTAGAACCCTTGACTTAGCGTCTCGTCTCAACATTAGTAGAAATCTTGACTTAGCGTCCCGTTCATAATATGCTATAACCTACAACTTTACGCCATGCCTTTTACAAATGAAAGTTTCAATTGAGCACACAAAAGTTTATAGATTGATAATTTGGTTTCTATGTATTGTATGCCAGAAGAGACATTAATTGTATAAATTTTGTATGCATTTATGCGGGCATCTTGATTTGCTTAGTAAGTTGCTCAAGTTGTAGCACCATACTTCAATGAAGTGCGCAAAATTTGACCTTATTTCTTGTTGGTTGGTTGGCTGCTTGATTCTGCTTGACTTTGCAAAGTTTGTTTCATATTAATTTGATGTTGAAGAGTAAACATTCATTTGCAAGGAAAAGATTGAAACTCAATAGATAAAACTCTAACATGTAGATTAGCATTTTGCTTGTTTAATTGCTTTTTATGTCGTCTTCTTCCTATCACAATAGCTTTGATGTAGCGTAACCTCTTAAAGAATGTCGAAGAGCCCTTTGAAATCAACTGCAAAGATTGCTTGATCTTTGTATATTGTTGTACCTTTTAATTTTTCTCTTTTATTTTCACAAAGTCTTGTACTTTCATTGATGTATGATATAATTTACATGTGCATGTGCTCTGCTCATCTAATCATCTCCAAAGGTTGGAAGTAAATTGTTGTAGTTTAATAATTCTTTAGCTCAGCTGAAAAGTCTATATTACATGTGGAATGTTTAAAGCTATTATTGGTGATTGGAGTAGGTCAATAGCAACGCTTCAATTCATTTATAGCAATGTTGGTATTTTTGAATTCCAAAAAATCAACACACTTAGAAGTTTAGACTTTATATCAATCCTCCCAAGCTTGTTTGGAAAACCTCCATGGAACAACTTTCACATGCAATGATAGCAAGACTTATGACTTTGGCCTTTTATGGATTTCAGGGTCTTCAAGTGATGCCTAGTTGGAAATATGCACATGGAGATTGAATTGTATTTTATTAGAGGGGAATAAAGAGTCACCACTTGTAGGGATTAGAGGTTTACATCTAGTTTTGAAACTAATAAATCTTCTTATACACTGGAAATAGTAATCTTTCCCAAAGGTGAAATTTTGTGTTTCAACATTTTTGGTAAAAATTGAGCCTATGTATTCAATAAGTAGCATGTGCATTTTGAAAAACATTTTAGAAATGAGTTAACCCCTAACCACTCAACCATGCATATTTTGCATGATGTACGGATTTGAAGTCCGTTTTCTCATCCATCATGCAATTTTTGCAGTGTGGATTTTTTATTGAAACTTTTATGGGAAGTTAGCTCCGTGCATATGTGATCCGATTAGAAAGGGGATGATTTGTGAAAATTTTATGCCTCATTTCATGTTGTAATGTTCCACCCAAAATTTTGAAGATTTTAGTCTAAAAGTGCTCTTGAAAAAGTCAACTACTAAAATTAAGCGACCAAAAAATCTCCAAAAATCACTACACTTAAAGTATTACATTTCAACCCATCACAACAAATTTCATTATTAGATTGTCAATATCTTATTCGTAATCATATTACAAAAGAGTGTAAAATTTTTAAGTTTGAAATTTAATACACAAATACTGGTGATAGCAATTGCAAATCTAACCGTATGGATAGAATCTAAAATGCATAATGTATAACTTTTATTCATTCATCAACTTGAAAATATCTCTCTTAGTTGCATTTTATAATGCATCTTTGGAAAACTGCCAAATCTGAAAAGGGTGAGAACGTTTAGGGATTAATGAGAGAATTAAAAAGAAATTAGTTAAATAAAAGTTCACATTGCTTTTTTATTTGTTTTAAATAGTAAATGGAAAGAGATACAAGATCTTAAATTTGAAATTAGTGATAATTTTGATTTGAAATTGAGAAATGTTAATCCCAACAATGAGACAAGTTTGTCACTATGTCATATGGGTAGATTGGGGTCATCGGACGCGCCTTTTGGGCACGGATAAATGAACCACCTGGTCCAATAAGTGAGCTCTAGATGAATTAATTGCTATGTTTTTTTTTGGAGTCTTGACTAAATAGAATATGACACGTCTCACTTTTCATAAGAATTTATCAATTTCTTTTAAGGTTTTGAAATTCAACTAATAGTTGAAATTTGCTATTTATGCACTTGGCCAAACGCGGTCATTTAATGAGCAAATTTTTCTTAAATAAATTTGTGTAAAAAGTTCACTAAAAAACAACGATTTTGTCTTTCTATAATCACTTCCACTATAAACAAAAAAATATTTTATTTATTTTTTATCCTTATTTTAATATTTTCTTTTATCTTTTCTTTTAATTTGTTTCTTTTATCTTGTATTGCAGTGAATGGCATATTTAGTGTCCAGGGAGAATTGATGTCTTTTACTACAATTCGTTCAAAAGTGAAGAGAAATAGTGCCCCTTGACACTATATAGGAGTTTGCCACTTGTCATTCCCACTTTCATTGAGAGTGCTATGTTCTTTCCAACTAAGAGAGTGATATAAGGTGGCATGACATATTTATTATAAAGTTCCATATGTCATTGAAACACTACATTCATTTTTTTCTTACGAGGACATTATATTGTACCTCTCTAAAATTAAATCATGAATTAAGTAGTGTCTTGGGTTAAGAAATAGTGTCCTAGGACTCTAAATATGCCATTTAGTGTAGTCAATAGTCAATTTTGATTGGTTAGTTTGTAACACAAGTAGTCTAGTAGAAATCTTGTCTAATGTGACATGTTTTGAATGACTAAATGTCCATAACATGTCCATAATGATTCAACACTACTAGGAAATCCTTTGACTGTATTAACAAGAAAACGTTGATCGCGGTAGATGATTAGGACGAGTTGTCCTAAACATTTTCCAACTGAAATTTGTTGGTCCGGACTGTTGTTTTGGTCAAAATAATTTATTTTTTTAAAAGAAAAAAAGATTCATGATGAAATATATGAAACGTCCCCGAAATATTTTCTGGCATGCCCGAACAAGAAAAGTGGATTGCCCCGAAAAAGTTCGTTGCCCTGAAAATTTTGGTTGTCCAGAAAAAACTTCGGTAGTCCAGTCCAACGATTAGGGCTGCCCGAAACAACACTGCGGGTTCCACCACGGTCTACCCGTGCTCAATTGCCAGCGGCCAAAATCAAACACGAGACCTTCTAACCCCTAACCAAGCACTAAACCACCACACCACATAGAATTCTTCATGCAAGTCAATGAATTTTTTTGATAATTAATAATGAATGTAACCATTGGCGATCTTTTGCTATATAAATTTATTTTTTTCAGATTCATTTTTTTGCACTAGATCATGCAAGTTTTTTTTGTCATGTAGAAAATTTAACCCTTTAATTTCCCGATTCAACATTGATTTTGAAGATGCGTTATAAAATGATTGATGAATAACAAAATTGGAGTTGATGTACAAAGCTAAGTTGTAAATGCCAATGTGAAGATCACATCTATACAGTTGGATTTATCATATTTTTTATTGATATTTTAAATTAAAATTTCAAGGTTTTCTTTTGAAATTCAATAAAAAATCGTAAAATTTTAATTTTTAATTTGAAATAACTGTATTGAATTTGGAATAATGTGCACTATGAATAATGTCCATTATTTGATTCTACGTATTTTGGAAATCATTTTTAAGATCTCACTTCTTGAACTAGGAATGAAACTTGACACAAAACACTTTTGTTATTTTTCAAAAATTCACAATATCTTATTTTGAAGATCCATACCGTAGAAATGGTAGTTAATTAGCACAAGAATCCAGAGAATTTTGGATGGATGAAAAACATCACCTTATGTACTAATGAGATGCGTAAAAAATCATCCAACGTCTAGAATATGCACACTAACGCGTCAAAGGGATAATTACCGTCTACTTATACATTCCATGATCCTTTTACTAATGCTTTTGTGCATCAATTCATGTAAGTAAAAAAAACAAAAAAAATCATGTGCAATATTTGAATGCAATGATCTCTTTTTGGTCAGGAGACAGTTTAACCCTTAAGCGTCCACACTACAATTACCCGGTCAAACCTCATCAATTCCTCATACTTAAAAATGTATTATATTTTTCTGGTATTTTCTCATATAAAGTATAGTTAAACCAATTTACCCTAATTTTTTTCATAATTATTTAAATAAAAACAAATTTTATAAGATTTTTCAAAGTTATTTTCTTGTAAAAATCATAGTAATTACCAAAAACCAAAGAATAGTATGAAATTTTTAGGGAAAATTTAAAAAATAGTGATGAACAACAAGGTGTAGGTGGCATGCTTCTCGAGCATACATAAAAAGAAATTCAATAGAAAAACATTTTCTGCAGTGTATATTGGAATTTTAAGGTTTTGAGCTTTAAAGTGCTCTAAAAAACGCAGTTTTAACAATTTTGAAGAACGGTAAATTGGACTAGAAAGAAGAAGGTAGTCCCCACACTTTCTTAGTTGAGACCATTTTCATTTGAAATTAGGATCTAAGTGAAAATCAGAGTTTGACTGTAAATCAATCAAGCATGGCCCCACAGGGCTCCTTGCGTGCTTAAGGATTAACATGTTTGCTACTTCCATGGCTTAAAAAGCAATACATGCTCCTTGGCTACTCTTTTCAAATTAATATATAGGTAATATGAGGGTAATACACATGTGATACCTAGGTGCTACGTAGGTGATACCCAAGTGCAATACTTGGGTGATAACTAGGTTTAACCCTTTACCGCCCAGGGTGGTTCTAGATAAACCACCTTTTTCTGGGTGATGTTTCTTTAAATCTATCTCTGTTGAAATTAGGGGTACTATTAATAGTATCCAACCGTACGAATGTAAGCATAGCTTAATGAAACAAGTCTCAATTAAATCTTGGTAAGATCGCACCGTTGGATTGGAAGATTATAGTATATCTTTGAACAGTATAATGCACACTCAAAAATGAGATTTCGAGGGGTGTGTGACTTCAAGGTTAAATAGAATTTGGGTTAAATTTTCAAAAATAAAAGTGAAGATGTTCAGCAATGACTTGTGTCAACACCTCTTCATTGCAATCTTTCATGTCAAGAATAGACTCATACATAATTATTGTGAATTTTATAAATGAAAGTGACTTATCCATGTACGGTTTAGAACAAAATTTATACGTTCAAATAAGAAAGGAGTTAGTATAGTGATCAAGATCAGACTACATACACTAATGGAACATGAACAAGAGAACACAATCCAAAAAGAAAAACGAGATAACAAACTTCCAGTCTCTAGAAATACAACATAGCACATATGCTGTATTTGTAAGTAGTTGCTGTATTTTGAGGTATTTGCAGTATTTTGGTGTTTTGTACATAGGTATTCGGATATCTAGGAAAGTTGGATTCCAAATTTTCTTTTTGCATCATTTCCAGAATCAAAAGTTACACATCTGAACTTCAGACACTGTACTGAGATGGTTCACAGATTTTCCAGAATTTCATTTTCCACTGATATAGTGACCACTTTAGTGGTTACCTGGGCACTAAAGGGTTAAAGAGGCTACACATCTTGACTCCATGTGGGAAATCTGCGGCTATAACTCTTCTCTTCTATTCAAAAATTCTTTGAATCAATCAACCAGCCCAAAATTTATGTAGCAATTTGGCTCAAATTAGCAACAAAAAGAACCACTCTTTAGATCCTTTAACTCAAAAATACATCCAACAGTCTGACAAAGTCTCAATGCCAATCTTACTGCCAAAAAAATCTCTAAATGCAGCTCAGGGTTAGTCATCTGTTAAGGCCCATCATGAAATCAAATCAGGCTTCAGGAAAGTTTTCCATACAAGTCTTAGAAATGATTAACTTTCAAATCCTTAACTCACATGTCCTTTATTCCTGTAGTTGGACAAGAAAACAAAAATTCAATTTCATCCAGTTTCACAAACAGTGGCTGATGAATCTTCTGCACTGCGGTTCAAGATTTGTCATTACACGTTCTAGAAACAAATTTCAACGTTATTACAGTTTTCAAAACGACATCTCCATGGATACCTTATCTTCTAGTTCTTGTTACAATCCAACCAAATGACCTTCCATAGAATCAAAATTCAAGAATTCAAGCATATTTAGTCAAATAATCAGACTGTTTTATTTGAGATCCTTTACACAACATCAAAAACAATTCTTCTCCGTGAGGTTGCATCTCCGGCCCATGTATCCCTACAATCATAGAAACATCCTTCCAAGAATATTCTCTTCACTTTGTGGTCTAATGAAACATTCTAATTCTACTGACTTAAACCTTGTAACAAGATCACCATCTGCTTGAGATTCTTCTGTGATCTGAAATCTGTGCACTACTCGAATAAAAGATGACAGAGACACATCAACTTGTACATTCAAAGACACAGATAAACGATAAACGGTACTAAGAACGATCACAGGGAGAAATTAAGACATTCCCACATGGGATTTCACATGGGAAGTGGGATAAAATTCCCACAATTGAAACTTTCTTGGGATGATTGTAGTGTATATTTTATTTGGGAAAGTTACAATTGTGGGAAATTTTTCCACGTTTCCCATATGGGAATCTTGTATTTATCTCCCTGTGGATAAACGGTACTAAGAACCATAGACGGTACCTATTTCTGCCGTCTATGTACCGACAATGTACTTCTCAAAATTTTGAATGTAAGATTCTAATACATAGTGATTCATAGATCTCTGATATCAAATCTGTGCATTCCTCGAATAAACGATGAGACACAACAACTTGTACATCCAAAGACAAAGACAAACGATAAACGGCACTAAGAACGATAAGACGGTACCTAGAAGTGAACTCAGGGTATTTGTGCCACTATGTACCGACAATGTACTTATCAAAAGTTTGAATGTAAGATTCTAATAAATAGTGATCACAAATAGGCTGGATTACCTTGGGAAGATTATCCTGAGAGGAGACCTCTTTGAGCTTTGCTCTTTCGTCTTGGAGATTCCGAAATCAGCCAGCTTCACCCGCACGGACTTCGGAAATTTGGGGTAGAGCGATGAAGCCTTGACAAGAACGTAACGTTGCTGGATTTCAAGTCCCTGGGCCATTATTAATGCCTCGTTAATGCATAGATTTTATAGTATAATACTGAATATATTTTGGAGAAATCAGGCCTCCTGGATGGGTCAGCATGCCAACATCTCTCCATCAGATCTTTTAGATCGGGATGCACATAGTCAGGCACGCGAGGTCTTTCACCATTAACAATAATCCTATCCCAATCCGATTTATAGTATCCCTTGAAAGGTATGAGACCGGTCAAAATCTCATAGCAAGTCATGGCATAACTATACACATCCACCTTCTTCGTCCATATCGTTGCATTCTGATCACACTGTCCAGGCTTTTGCAACTCTCTCAACACCTCTGGAGCTCTCCAAAATCCAGTGCCGATAACCAACACTGAAGTCTCGAAATCCGTGACGCATGCTTTACAATTCTCACCCACTTTTAATGTAACACCTCCTTTGAATCTCCGATAACCTCTCTGTATGAGGACATTAGCAGCTTTTAAGTCTCGATGGAGTACACCCTGGTCATGTAAGCCACTCATACCCAACGCAATATGGTACATGATCTCCCTAGCCTCAACATCTGAGAAGGGCGGCCCTTGGGAGTTCTGGTTGTTCAACTTGAGATCGATAAGCGCTCGTAAATCACCCCAACACCTCCGCATCAAAAACGCGAAACGGCCATCGTCTAAAAACACACCGTAGTCAATTTTGGTGCGATGAAAGGCACGTTGCCCAAAAACAGGTCTATCTTCCATAGAACGAGAGTTCGGGTCATTCACCATTGGCCAGTGCCTCTGAAAGTCGATCAGGGAGAAGTTGTCCATTTTGAAGACCTTCGCCACATATTCCTTAAAAACTACTGCATAATCGGTGACCTCGGCTTCGTAGATCTGGGCTTGGCCTCCCTCCGCAATTACTCGCCCCAGCTTCACTTTGACGTCGTCTCGGAAGAGATTCGGATGTTCTTCCTTCAGATGCTTCCAAGCGATGGCATCTGTGGCACTAAGAGATCCTGCTCCACCAACTTGGCTAGTGCCCACCTTCGCCACCTCTGACCACCCGTGATCCTTCGACTTCTCGATCGTAGCCTTGATCTGCAGCTCGTCCATGCGTGCAGTCAAGTACAAGGAAGATTCATGCGAACACGACGCCATCGACGTTGATGCACCCGTTGTCACATACTGATCATCAGCACCGTTTACTGTCACTGACCCACCTCGGTCTCCACCACCACAGCTTGTGCTCACAACATTGTGAGTCGGTTCTGCTTGCGCCATCCCTTCCCAGATCAAGTTCTTCGATCAAAGATGGAGCATCCGATCCTTGGACAACCTTACCCTGCTTTTAATTCAACACACAAGCCGGAAATGAATACTCCCACATCCGCTTATAGCCCATTGCAAAGACCCTCTACAAGAATCAACCATCCGACGCGGGCCTTGTGGTGACAGGATCGAAGTAAAGTTACCGACAGACCATATATATATCTTGAGTCGCTTCCGTATTCGGCAGCTCTCCATTTGAAATGGTCTACAATTCTATCAGTCCCTCTACCGTGCACTCGACCTGTGTCCTCAAAAGCTAAAAAAACACTCAGACCGTCGAAAGTCAAACAACGCCGACTTACACTTGATTCAACTCAGAACATGTTCGGGATCACGACTACGCGGATCTGACAAGCTCAAAATGAATCAGTCACAGGCCTGGCTGCCTGATCCGCAAGACATCACAAACAGGAAGGAAATTAGGTTGAAAGTGTGAGCAAGCTTACCGGCCAAGAGAGATCGAACGAGCTGCAACCCGTCGATGCACGATTCCTCCACGCCTGATGAAGCTCAGGTCCGCCCGACACTCTTGTTTAACCTCTGTAGCACAACTTACCGTGATTGCAATGACTGAGTACCTCCGACAATGAAAACCTATGGGGGAGGGAAGGGTCGTTACGAGCCAGCTAGGGTTTTCTTTCTGTCTGTAATGTGCTGTACTGTACATTTCAGCTACGATTGCACTGTTCTGTCGTCTGCGGTGCAAAGATACCTTACCTCGTCGAGTGACGGACGGCAATCAACAGTGATCATCCCGCATTCATGACCGTTTCTGAAATGCCAATGGACATTAATTGCTGTCAATATCAGGGCCGCTTCACACTATGGCCCTCCAAGTCGAGAGGCCGTGGGATTGAGAGTCCAAACTTTGTTGAGAGTCCAAAGAAATCTACTGAAAATAGGCATAAAATATAGATTTCATTTTTTTTGAAAAGAAATCAACGGCCTCTCGACCATAGTGACGGGTCTTGCAAAATGTAGGACCCAAACTTCCTCTTGAGAGGCCATCACCTTGGTCAAAAAGTGTTGCCATGTAAGCATTTTGAAGGTCCACGGCCTTTGGACTTTGGCCTCTAGTGTGAAGGGTAATGTCCCTGTGTCTAGTGGGCACCGGGTCATTGACATTACGAACGTACACTTTATTCACGCCGGCCTTGCATAAGGGTCGGTGTTTCTATCTTTCTATTTGTGAAGGGTCCAAAGGCCGAAACTTTGGTTTCTTGCAATTTGATTGGTGCAAATCGACGGCCTCTCGACCTTCGGCCATAGTGTGAAGCGACCCTCAGATTCATGGCCGGCATGAAGCCCATGTTTCTGCTGGTTGGAGCTGTCAAAACACCAAAACAGACAGCCTTGCAGATTGAAGATTTCCATTAAAGGAAACTATATATGGAAGATGGAACCTCTGAACTCCAAACACAACTTACTGGTGCAAGCAATAGAACATTTTATGCGGTTACGAAACTCCCACTTATTCTCATGAACAAAATGATCAACGAAACAGTCTCCACGTCCCGTTCTACCGACACGAGAACCCCAGGAGTACAGTACACGCCAAGTCGCATCATCACCAAACTTAAACCAGCACGATAGATGTGAGAAAATCAAACTACGAACTAAGGGCTCAGAGCAATCAACTATACCCAGATCAGAAATCACATGAGATCATTGTATAACTAGCTCGCCTGACAGAGACGGTTTTGGCCATCAACATGGAAATTCACCCTAAGTATCGTAGAAGCTTCTAAGTTGTGCAATAAATCGGCAATGGAGTTGTGGAATTGAAACGGTATGTGGATCGCTCCAACTGCAGGAAACCAACAGGATCTATCGTCCATGTTTGAAAACAGCCCCATAACCTTCACTAGCTTTCAGAGGGACTGCTGGCCGGAAGGCTAAATCGACCATAGTAATGCACACCGTGGCGCAAGCGTGGCCGCGGCTCCCTGCGTGGCGGCGTAAGATTTTTACAATTGGCATCGGCCAATAAACCTCATGTGAAATAAACCCAATGTCACAAACCTACACCCGGGACATTGCCTTGTCAGTGCCACGCACTTGCGAGTGTTACACCTTTGACAGTGCCACATACTTGACAGTTTCACACTCAACAAGAATAAGGTTGAGTGGAGTTATCCCCGAGGTTTGCGTCAGTTGCAGTCATAGTGAGGGTGTATACGATAGCCTTGTGGGTTTGAAGGAAGAAGCATACCTTTTTTAGCCTTTTGGCTAAAATGAAGTGTAGTGTTTGCTCTTATTAGTTTAATATGATATAGGGTGTTTTCACGATAGGATGCTATAGTTCTCAACAAAAAATGTTTCTAACATTGTAAAGCATTTGCATTAATGACATAATATAATAGACTGGGAGAATACCAAAAACATTTCAATATAGTTAAATGGAATCTCTTGGAATCTTTTCAAAAAATATTATTTTGGAATCTTTTGAAAATATTCTCAAAATATTTTGGAAATATTCCTGCTGATGTCATTTGATCCGCTTGCAAACCACATCGAATGCATATTCCAACCACACTACAGGCTCCATTTACATTAGCCAATCAAGCTACAAGATTTTTTTGGGGAATTTGCCATTTTTACCCCTAAACGTCCTAGCGTTCAGAAACTGAATCACAAACAGATTCAAAGTTTTGTAACTTTCTCATACAATCTAGGATGACTTTCATCCAAGTCACGATTGCAAGCCTATTAACTTCTCTACCAGTTAAAGTAAAACTCTTGTCGTGGAGAGATGTTGATAATATTGGAGAGGCCTCCAAATGCAAGTATGGCAATTTTGTTGGGTAGACTTTATGCTTGCAATCGTCCTCTCATGTACACCTCATATACATTTGAGTCATGCTAATATTTAGTTTTTGGGCTATCATCTACTTGTGTTCAAAGGATCACTACTTTTAAGAATTAAAGGGCATTTAATGTAAAGGAACAAAAATTGTCGCCATAAACCTCTAACATCCACCTTGATCACATAATCTTTTGGGATTTATTTTGAATACAATACCTTTACATCTGGAAATTGTGGGGGAGGCAGAGTTGTATAGGACCTGTATTTAAATGGTATGGAAAATTTTGTGGTGGCGTGCTGTGTCAGAGCAATATAGATTCAGTACAGAATCAGGGATTGTATTGAAGCTGTATTCAATAAAAATATTATGTAATATAAAAATTATTACAAATTAAAAAAATTATCGTGTGCCTTGATAACTCTACGCGTGGCTGTATGCAGCCTGTAGCGGCCCACCACCATCCTGCGCTGCCCACCATCGTCAATCGCCGTCCACCACTTGCCATTCCTGGAATTCGAACTGTGCACCTGGCCCATCCAAACCACAACTCCAACCAACAAACCACTTAAAGCTCACTTTAAAAAAGATATTGTTACTTTCTTACTTATACAATAAATATATTATTAGTTTGTACATGGCATCCCCAAGATACAAGTTCTGATTGTCCGTATCTTACTTATACATTAAATACATTATTTCGACAAAAAATAATTATAAAAAGGATGTCCAAATTTTTAGGAAATTATTTTTCCAAGAAACAAAAAGATTTCTATGGTGAAAAAGAGAATCTTAAAGAATATTCACAAAATTTTAGAGAATATTTGTATCATTCTAGCAAAAAAACTTAAATATTAGGCATGGGTTGTCAACCTTGACGGCTAAGTATAGTGTTACCAAAAAGTAAATTTTTTATTATGCATTAACTGTAAATATTTGGATTACTAAATTTGAAAAATATGAAGGAACATGGATTCAATCTCATGCCAATTCAATATCATGGTTTCAATATGGATTCAATATGGTTTCGGTATAGATTCAACATGCATTTAGTATAAGCTCTTGTTTATGTTCAATATAGGTTTTGTATGAAAACAATATGATAATTATATGTATTTTTCGTCTCAACATGATACCTATTTTGAATGGCGACTGCTATATTTTTTACATCGAAACGACATTGAAATATACTTATATAAAATCTATAAAATCTCACCAACAATACATTTTCAATATTGAAACCACCACTGCTATACTTTTTATATTGAAACGACATTAAAATATTCCTATATAGAATCTGTAGAATTTGACCGACAATACACTTTCAATATAGGTATGGTACAACCAAGAATTTCCATACAAAACTCACAGTAACACATATTGTATTGATTCATTTGCCTCGGAATCCATACTCATTCTATATGGCATCTGTAATTTTACTATACAGGTCCCATACAGGGAGACATTACAAATGAAATTATATTGTTTCTGTACTGAATGCCCTACCTCCCACTTTCCTTATGTATGATATAGGAATTGAGGAAAATTATTGCCATCACTATATCTTCAATGAAAAGTATCAATTAAGGTCTTAATGTATTACATCTTGGTGCAAATAATATTTTATATTATTTTTTGAATTATCAATATACATACAATGCCAGGATACATTTTCACTGTGATTAACATTTTGCCAAAAGACTAATTTCAATGACCAATAGAAAATGTTTACCGCTACAATTTGCTTGTTATGTAATGTAACACTACACATTTTGGACACCCTACCGTGAAAACACCCTACAAGGTTCATTGAACTCCATGATATTAATCCAATTTTTCAGCGGGTGCAGATTGCCTTTGTTTTATAGTACATCTTTGGTTTGCGCAACCCTCCCCCCTTTCATGAGGGATCCAACTGTGAAATCTCCAGATTTGAGATGTACTACTATACATCACTAATAACTTTAGCAAAAAATAATGTTTTTTTGTAGGATAGTACCATGTGTTAGGTTGTGATAGAATGAAGCCTCAAAAAAACGTATGTAATCCTAAAATAAATAAATATTTGGCAAACAAAGTATGTAAGTTGTCATAATGTTCTTCAGCCCCTCTATTGTTCACTTCCAAATCTCAAGCATCGGTGAGGGGATCAGAAGAATCGTAGAGAATTTTCTCTAACTTCAACTAGTAAGCCAAACAATAAGGGTTGGAGAGTTGAATTATTGTATCAGTAGATTCTCTATAGTGCTGCTACAGTGTAAAGGGTGTGGTCTAGCAAAGGTTGAAGAATGTAATGGCTAATAACATAAGCTAAACCATAGCAGTCAAGAAAGCACCTCTATAATGGCCACTATAGTAGTGCTCAATGACATGTCATACAAATCTATATATCAAAGAATTTATTCATTTAATACGCCTTTGTACAACCTTCACCTTCTAGTAACTGTCAAACAAACCAAAGTAGAAAATTTAATTATCATCTACTTAAGCGCTCTTTGATCCTTTTACTAATGCCTTTGTGCATCAATTCCTGTTAGTAAAAAGAAAAACAAAATAAAAAATTAGAAGAAAAATGAACCCTCCAAGGGGCTTCTTTGATGTTTGGGCAAAAATCTAATGTTTTATTGGAATTATTTTTTAAATAAAAATATTATAAAAATAAAACATTGATAAAATAATTATTTTAAGATTATTTAAAATTTCAAAAAGAATGTTTAAAATGTCAAAAGATTTTTTAAATCAAATTTAAATATTAAAAACATATTAAAAAATATATTTAAAATTAAAAAAAAACTTTTAATATTTAAATGTCCAATCTGACATGTCAAACGAATGCCACGTCAGATTTAATATTTTTAATATTTTTTATTAATTAAATATTTTTCAAAAATTCAAAAAGTTTAAATAAAAATTAAAAACTCGAGGCCTCTTAGAGGGCTCAGATTTCTTGTAATATTTGGATCCAGTGATGTGCAATATTTGTATCTAGTGATTTTGTATGTCAGGAGACAATTTAGCATGTTTGCTACTTCCATGGCTTGAAAGGAATACATGCTCCTTGGCTGCTCTTTTCAAATTAATATAAAGGTAATATGAGGGTAATACACATGTGATACCTAGGTGCTATTTAGGCAATACTTGGGGTGATACCTAGGGTTTAAGAGGCTACACATCTTGACTCCATTGAGAAATTTGTAGCTATGATTCTTCTCTTTTATTCAAAAATCCTTTGTATCAATTAACCTTTGAAGGACCACAACTATGTTTCTCTCCAAACACTCCAAAGCTATATGATATTGTTGTCATTCTCTCCAAACACCTATATGAGGGTGTTAGCTCATTGTGTACAAAAATTCAGATGCATAGCTCATTATATGAAAATTTTCAAGAGTTCCCTGCAATTCTGTTTTCCACCTTTGCATGATTGTATCTTATGATCTAAGTTATACATCACCTAAGGTAACTATATCTAAAAGCGATCTTTTCCTTAAAGCGTCCATAGCTCAATCTTCCATAATAAGTAGATTCTGACACCCTACTATCGATGAGAATGTGCACAATCTGAACATCAGAGTTTAGGGTCGCTATAAGGTCAACCTATAGTCAATACTTTGGAAATTCATAGCTTATTCATACGTTGTCCAAATAATGCACGCTAAAGTGTGTTGAAATCCTCTTGAACTTGCTATTAAGCCCCACTGAAAATATTTTCTGTTTTATGTGTGTAAATAGGCTAAGTTGGTAAGGTGAACGCTTTAAGGTATAGTTACCTTACGTACGGAAATTACCATCCCATCTTCGTTACTATGAGTAGAATCACCACAAAATATTTCAAAATTTGAAGATCAATACTCTTTCCACACTGAGCTGACTGAACTTGGAACATGAGCCTTGGTCCTATAGGGGTTAAAACCAGCCCAAAATATATGTAGCAATTTGGTTCAAATAAGCAACAAAAAGAAACCACTCTTCAGATCCTTTAACTCAAAAATACATCCAACAGTCTGACAAAGTTTCAATGCCAATCTTACTACCAAAAAATCTCTAAATGCAGCTCAGGGTTAGTCATCTGTTAAGGCCCATCATGAAATCAAAGCAGGCTAAATTTTTCCATACAAGTCTTACAATTGATTAACTTTCAAATCCTTAACCCCTAAATGCCTAGAGCCCTCTCCAAATTTGGCAGGTTTTCCAAAGATGCATTATAAAATGCAACTAAGAGTGATATTCTGAACTTGATGTATAATAAAAGTTGTACATTATGAATTTTTGAATCTATCAATACGGTTAGATCTATGATTGCTATCACCAACATTTTTGTATAAAATTTGAAACTCAATTCAAATTTCTATTGTAATTCGATTACAAATAGGATATTGACAATTTGGAGATGCAATTTGTTGTGATCGGTTGAAATGTAATAGTCCAAATGTAGTGATTTTTGGAGATTTTCTGGTTACTTAATATTATGAGTTGACCTTTTCAAAATCACTTTAACAATAAAATCTTTGAAATTTTGGGTGAATCACTACAACATGAAATGAGGCATAAAAAGTTCACAAATCATCCCCTTTCTAATCGGATCACACATTCATGAAGCTAGCTTTCCATAAAATCTAGAGTAAAAAATCCACACTGCAAAAATTGCATGACGGATGAGAAAACATGGATGAAATCTGTACATCGTCCAAAAAATGGACAGTCAGGCAGTTAGGGGTTAACTCAAATGTCCTATATTCCTGTAGTTGGACAAGGAAACAAAAACTAAATTTCATCCAGTTTCACAAACAGTGGCTGATGAATCTTCTGCACTGCGGTTCAAGATTTGTCATTACACGTTCTAGAAACAAATTTCAACTTTATTACAGTTTTCAAAACGACATCTCCATGGATACCTTATCTTCTAGTTCTTGTTACAATCCAACCAAATGACCTTACATAGAATCAAAATTCAAGAATTCAAGCGTATTTAGTCAAATAATCAGACTGTTTCATTTGAGAGCCTTTACACAACATCAAAAACAATTCTTCTCCGTGAGGTTGCATCTCCGGCCCATGTATCCCTACAATCATAGAAACATCCCTCCAAGAATATTCTCCACATTGTGGTCTAATGAAACATTCTAACTCTACTGACTTAAACCTTGTAACAAGATCACCATCTGCTTGAGATTCTTCTGTGATCTGAAATCTGTGCATTACTCGAATAAAAGATGACAGAGACACATCAACTTGTACATTCAAAGACACAGACAAATGATAAACGGTACTAAGAACGATCACAGGGAGAAATTAAGACATTCCCACATGGGATTTCACATGGGAAGTGGGACAAAATTCCCACAATTGAAACTTTCTTGGGATGATTGTAGTGTATTTTTTATTTGGGAAAGTTACAGTTGTGGGATATTTTTCCGCGTTTCCCATATGGGAATCTTGTATTTATCTCCCTGTGGATAAACGGTACTAAGAACCATAGACGGTACCTATTTCTGCCGTCTATGTACCCACAATGTACTTATCAAAATTTTGAATGTAAGATTCTAATACATAGTGATTCATGGATCTCTGATATGAAATCTGTGCATTAGTCGAATAAACGATGAGACACATCAACTTGTATATCCAAAGACAAAGACAAACGATAAACGGCACTAAGAACGATAAGACGGTACCTAGAAGTGAACTCAGGGATTTTGAGCCACTATGTGCCGACAATGTACTTATCAAAATTTTGAATGTAAGATTCTAATACATAGTGATCACAAATAGGCCGGTTTATCTTGGGAAGATTATCCTGAGAGGAGACCTCTTTCAGCTTTGCTCTTTCGTCTTGGAGATTCCGAAATCAGACAGCTTCACCCGCACGGACTTCGCAAATTTGGGGTAGAGCGATGAGGCCTTGACAAGAACGTAACGTTGCTGGATTTAAAGTCACTGGGCCATTAATAATGCCTCATTAATGCAGAGATTCCACGCCTAGCTGAAATAAATTGGGCAACCGATGCAGATCTCTCAAAATTTCCTAATAAAGACTATCACGTAGCACAGGAAGTTTTGGAGCTGTTAGCCCCCGGGGATAAACCGGCAGGGGGCTAATCTTTGCCACTTTAGCCCCGGCTAAACCTGCCCTTCTCTCCAGTTCGCGAAAGATTAGCCCCGGTAATGGGACCATTTTGGGGGCTAAAGTCCAAAGTAGAAAGAAATCTCAGATTTTTTGCCGCGTGTGTAAGGGGGTGCTAATCAGGGGGCAATCGCACACTGCGTGAGCCCCGGCTAAAACAGAACATAAAGTGAGAAAACTAGGCCTCTTCGAAGGGTCAGCATGCCAACATCTCTCCATCAGATCTTTTAGATCGGGATGCACATCGTCAGGCACGCGAGGTCTTTCACCATTAACAATAATCCTATCCCAATGCGATTTAGAATATCCCTCGAAAGGTATGAGACCCGTCAAAATCTCATAGCAAGTCATGGCATAACTATACACATCCACCTTCTTCGTCCATATCGTTGCATTCCGATCACACTGTCGAGGCTTTTGCAACTCTTTCAACACCTCTGGAGCTCTCCAAAATCCAGTGCCGATAACCAACACTGACGCCTCGAAATCCGTGACCCATGCTTCACAATTCTCACCCACTTTTAATGTATCACCTTCTTTGAATCTCCTGTTCATCTATGCGTATGAGGACATTAGCAGCTTTTAAGTCTCGATGGACTGTACCCTCGAGATATAAGCCGTTCATACCCAACGCAATATGGTACATGATCTGCATAGCCTCAACATCTGAGAAGGGCGGCCCTTGGGAGTTCTGATTCTTCAACTTCAGATCGATAAGCGTTCGTAAATCACCCCAACATCTCCGAGTCAGAAACGCGAAACGGCCATCCTCTAAAAACACTCCGTAATCAACTTTGGTGCGATGAAAGTCACAATCCATAAAAACAGGTGTATCTTTCATAAAATGAAAAAACCGGTCTTTCATTGGCCACTGCCTCTGAAAGTCGATCAGGGAGAAGCTGTCCGTTCTGAAGACCTTCGCCTCATATTTCTTTAAAACTGCTGCATTAACGGTGACCTCGGCTTCGTAGATCTGGGCTTGGCCTCCCTCCGCAATTACTCGCCCCAGCTTCACTTTGACGTCGTCTCGGAAGAGATTCGGATGTTCTTCCTTCAGATGCTTCCAAGCGATGGCATCTGTAGCACTAAGAGATCCTGCTCCACCAACTTGGCCGGTGCCCACCTTCGCCAGCTCCGACCACCCTTGATAGTTCGACTTCTCGATCATAGCCTTGATCTGCACCTCGTCCATGCCTGCAGACACGTACAAGGAAGATTCATGCGAACACGACGCCATCGACGTTGATGAAACCGTTGTCACATACTGTTCATCAGCAACGTTTCCTGTCACTGACCCACCTCGGTCTCCACCACCACAGCTTGTGCTCACAACATTGTGAGTCGGTTCTGCTTGCGCTATCCCTTCCCAGATCAAGTTCTTCGATCAAAGATGGAGCATCCGATCCTTGGACAACTTTACCCTGCTTTTAATTCAACACACAATCCGGAAATGAATACTCCCACATCCGCTTATAGCCCATTGCAAAGACCCTCTACAAGAATCAACCATCGGACGCGGGCCTTGTGGTGACAGGATCGAAGTAAAGTTACCGACAGACCATATATGTATCCTTTAAGTCGGTTCCGCATTCGGCAGCTCTCGATTTGAAATGGTCTACAATTCTATCAGTCCATCTACCGTGCACTCGACCTGTGACCTCAAAAGCTAAAAAAAAACACTGAGACCGTCAAAAGTCAAACAACGCCGACTTACACTTGATTCAACTCAGAACATGTTCGGGATCACGACTACGCAGATCTGACAGGCTGAAAATGAATCAGTAACAGGCCTGGCTGCCTGATCCGCAAGACATCACAAACGGGAAGGAAATGAGGTTGTAAGGCGTGAGCAAGCTTACCGGCCAAGAGAGATCGAACGAGCTGCAACCCGTCGATGCACGATTCCTCCACGCCTGATGAAGCTCAGGTCCGCCCGACACTCTTGTTTAACCTCTGTAGCACAACTTACCGTGATTGCAATGACTGAGTACCTCCGACAATGAAAACCTATGGGGGAGGGAAGGGTCGTTACGAGCCAGCTAGGGTTTTCTTTCTGTCTGTAATGTGCTGTACTGTACATTTCAGCTACGATTGCACTGTTCTGTCGTCTGCGGTGCAAAGATACCTTACCTCGTCGAGTGACGGACGGCAATCAACAGTGATCATCCCGCATTCATGACCGTTTCTGAAATGCCAATGGACATTAATTGCTGTCAATATCAGATTCATGGCCGGCATGAAGCCCATGTTTCTGCTCGTTGGAGCTGTCAAAACACCAAAACAGACAGCCTTGCAGATTGAAAATTTCCATTAAAAGGAAACTATATTTGGAATATGGAACCCCTGAACTCCAAACACAACTTACTGGTGCAAGCAGTAGAACGTTTTATGAGGTTAGAGCATCTCCACCGGTACTCGCCATATGGGGCCGCCAAACGGGGACTCGCCAAACGGGACCAGATCGTCCCTCACCGAGACTCGCCAAACAGTCGGTGGCGTCGCGGCCGCGCCAAAAATCTCTCTCCGCTCGCCATTGTTCGGGGTTCTCTTTGATCTTGAGCGCGCCCCTTCTGCGGGAATTCTTGGGAAGATTGTGTCTATTTTGAAGTTTCGGATTATTGATTGATTATCCAGAGCGGCTCACATGAGCTGGAGCCCCCGCATGACCTGGAGTTCCACCTAAATCGAGCAGGTACAGAAGGCCGGAATCCTGAAGCGCGAGCCCCGGTGCGGCACTCATAATTTCCAGATTCACTGTTCATATTGGGGCCCCTCCAAATCTCGTTTTGCGAGCCAGAAATGGCGAGTACCGGTGGAGATGCTCTTACGAAACTCCCACTTATTCTCATGAACAAAATGATCAACGAAACAGTCTCCACGTCCCGCTCTACCGACACGAGAACCCCAGGAGTACAGTACACGCCAAGTCGCATCATCACCAAACGTAACCCTTAAACGTCAGGAGGGCCTCGGCTGGGCAGCCCCATAGGCATCTAAATTTCCGAAAAAAGAAAAAAAAGAAAAAAGAAAAAGAAAAAAAGAAAAAACAACAAAAATGCAAGAACGGCTCTGCTAGACAATGTTGGCCAGTACTGCGGCATCTCAGCTGCCCCAACCTCAAAGACTTGTTCAATTCCATAACTTTGATTGCTTACCAACGATTCCACAATCTCTCAAATGAGGCGCAAATTTGCAATCTAGATCGCTTTTTCAGTAGCTTTCCAACACACCAATCCACGCTAGATTTGGATGAGAAAATCTACTTTTTTCTTGATTATTCTCTCTTCAATAAGACCATGGGGCTTACCTTGACGTTTAAGGGTTAAACCAGCACGATAGATGTGAGAAAATCAAACTACGAACTAAGGGCTCAGAGCAATCCACTATACCCAGATCAGAAATCACATGAGGTCATTATATAACTAGCTCAACTGACAGAGATGGTTTTGGCCACCAACATGGAAATTCACCCTAAGTATCGTAGAAGCTTCTAGTAAGGTTGTGCAACAAAATCGGCAATGGAATTGTGGAATTGAAACGGTATGCGGATCGCTCCAACTGCAGGAAATCAACAGGACTGACCCGACCCTGTTTGAAAACAGCCCCGTAACCTTCACTAGCTTTCAGAGGGACTGCTGGGGAAGGCTAAATCGGCCATAGTAATGAACATCGTGGCGCAAGCGTGGCCGCGGCTGCCTGCGTGGCGGCGCAAGATTTTTACAATTGGCATCGACCAGTATACCCCCATGTGAAATAAACCCAATGTCACAAACCTACACCCGGGACATTGCCTTGTCAGTGCCACGCACTTGCGAGTGTTACACCTTTGACAGTGCCACATACTTGACAGTTTCACACTAAACAAGAATAAGGCTGAGTGGAGTTATCCCACGAGGTTTGCGTCAGTTGCAGTCATAGTGAGGGTGTATATGGTAGCGTTGTGGGTTTGAAGGAAGAAGCATACATTTTCCAGCCTTTTGGCTAAAATGAAGTGTAGTGTTTGCTCTTGTTAGTTTAATATGATATAGGGTGTTTTCACGATAGGATGCTATAGTTCTCAACAAAAAATGTTTCTAACATTGTAAAGCATTTGCATTAATGACGTAATATAATAGACTGGGAAAATACCAAAAACATTTCAATATAGTTAAATGGAATCTCTTGGAATCTTTTCAAAAAAAATGGAATCTTTTGAAAAATATTCTCAAAATATTTTGGAAATATTCCTGCTAATGTCATCTGATCCGCTTGCAAACCACGTCGAATGCATATTCCAACCACGCTACAGGCTCCGTTTACATTAGCCAACCAAGCTGCAAGATTATTTTGGGGAATTTGCCATTTTTACCCCTAAACGTCCTAGCGTTCAGAAACTGGATCACAAACAGATTAAAAGCCTTGTAACTTTCTCACACAATCTAGGATGACTTTCATCCAAGTCACGATTGCAAGCCTATTAAATTCTCTACCAATTAAAGTATATCTCTTGTCGTGGAGAGATGTTGATAATATTGGGGAGGCCTTCAAATGCAAGTATGGCAATTTTGTTGGGTAGACTTTATGCTTCCTATCATCCTCTCATGTACACCTTATATACATTTGAGCCATGCTAATATTTAATTTTTGGGCTATCATCTACTTGTGTTCAAAGGATCGCTACTTTTAAGAATTAAAGGGCATTTAATGTAAAGGAACAAAAATTGTCGCCATAAACCTCTAATATCCACCATGATCACATAATCTTTTGGAATTTATTTTGAATACAATACCTTTGTGATATAGAAATTGAGGAAAATTATTGCCATCACTATATCTTCAATGAAAAGTATCAATTAAGGTCTTAATGTATTACATCTTGGTGCAAATAACATTTTATATTATTTTTTGAATTATTAATATACATACAATCCTAGGATATTTTTTCACTGTGATTAACATTTTGCCAAAAAACTAATTTCAATGTCCAATAGAAAATGTTTACCGCTACAGTTTGCTTGTTATGCAATGTAACACTACACATTTTGGACACCCTACCGTGAAAACACCCTACAAGGTTCATTGAACTCCATGATATTGATCCGACTTTTCAACGGGTGCAGATTGCCTTTGTTTTATAGTACATCTTTGGTTTGCGCAACCCTCCCCCCTCTCATGAGGGATCCAACCGTGAAATCTCCAAATTCGAGATGTACTACTATACATCACTGATAACTTTAGCAAAAAATAATGTTTTTTTGTAGGATAGTACCATGTGTTAGGTTGTGATAGAATGAAGCCTCAAAAAAACGTATGTAATCCTAAAATAAATAAATATTTGGCAAACAAAGTATGTAAGTTGTCATAATGTTCTTCAGCCCCTCTATTGTTCACTTCCAAATCTCAAGCATCGGTGAGGGGATCAGAAGAATTGTAGAGAGTTTTCCCTAACTTCGACTAGTAAGCCAAACAATAAGGGTTGGAGAGTTGAATTATTGTATCAATAGTTTCTCTATAGTGCTGCTATAGTGTAAAGGGTGTGGTCTAGCAAAGGTTGAAGAATGTAATGGCTAATAACATAAGCTAAACCATAGCAGTCAAGAAAGCACCTCTATAACGGCCACTATAGTAGTGCTCAATGACATGTCATACAAATCTATATATCAAAGAATTTATTCATTTAATATGCCTTTGTACAACCTTCACCTTCTAGTAACTGTCAAACAAGCCCAAGCAGAAAATTTAATTATCGTCTACTTATGCGCTCCTTGATCCTTTTACTAATGCCTTTGTGCATCAATTCCTGTTAGTAAAAGAAAAACGAAAAAAATTAGAGGAGAGATGAACCCTCCAAGGGGCTTCTTTGATGTTTGGGCAAAAATCTAATCTTTTATTGGAATTCATTTTTTTTTAATATTATAAAAATAAAACATTGATAAAATAAGATTTAAAATATTATTTAAAAAATTTAAAAATAATGTTAAAAATGTTAAAAGTTATTTTAAAACAATTTTAAATATTAAAACTATATTTAAAATTTATTTAAAATTAAAAAAATTAAAATCTAAATATCCAATCTGGCATGTCAAACTAATTCCACATCAGATTTCATACTTTTAATATTTTTTATTAATTACATATTTGAAAAGATTCAAAAAGTTTAAATAAAGATTAAAAACTCGGGGCCTCTTAGAGGGCTCAAATTTTTTGTAATATTTAGATCAAGTGATGTGCAATATTTGGATCTAGTGAATTTTTTTTTAAGTGACAGTTTAACATGTTTGCTACTTCCATGGCTTGAAAAGCAATACATATTCCTTGGCTGCTCTTTTCAAATTAATATAGGTAATATGAGGGCAATACATATGTGATACCTAGGTGCTATTTAGGCAATACTTGGGATGATACCTAGGTTTAAAGAAGCTACACATCTTGACTCTATTGAGAAATCTGCAGCTATGATTCTTCTCTTTTATTCGAAAATCCTTTGTATCAATTAACCTGTGAAGGACCACAACTATGTGTGTCCAAATACTCCAAAGCTATAGGATATAGCTGTCATTCTTTCCAAACACCTATATGAAGGTGTTAGCTCATTGTGTACAAAAATTCAGATGCATAGCTCATTAGAGTTATCCATAAACTAAAGGGTTAAGTGGGCCTTAGTTTGACTAAAATTCGGAGAAACGAAAACTATTGAGAGAAATTCTAGGAAATCATAAGAATGGGTGAGTGGGGACGGTCTAGGTATATATAGCGAGAATCTTTTGCCAAAAAAGGGGCTAGCAATCACTTTCTTCATGTGTGAAGGTGAATAATAGAAACTTGGGTGAGAAGTTTTTTAGCACCGATTTTGGTGCTTTCAAAGTTTGCATCCACAATTTTTATTTAGTGCCCGACACACGTTCTTTTTTGAGAATTACTGTCACTATTCACTCAAACCATGGTCCACTCACCCACTTTTGAGGGACTTTACAAATAACTCTATTGTATGAAAATTTTCAAGAGCTGCCCGCAATTCCGTTTTCCACCTTTGCATGATTGTATCTTATGATCTAAGTTATACATCACCTAAGGTAACTATATCTAAAAGCGATCATTTCCTTAACCCTTTCAGGACCAAGAATTCATCGTTTAAAAATGACAAATTCAATCATTCATATAATGAAAAGTATGATCTAGATAGGACCAAATTTTATATCACCAGAATTAGTAAAGAACATTGCATGTGTTGACCAAAAACATAAATAAATTTGAACAATAGAAACTTCACATAGAACCCACTCAAAACTGCTAAAAAAAACATGAAGCCATATTTGGTTGATTGGTCATGAAAGGGTTAACCCTTTAGTGCCCATGTAACCACTAAGTGGTCACTAGATCACTGGAAAATGAAATTCTGGAAAATCTGTGAACCATCTCAGTACAGTGTCTGAAGTTCAGATATGTAACTTTTGATTCTGGAGATGATGCAAAAAGAAAATTTGGAATCCGACTTTCCTAGATATCCAAATATCTATGTACAAAACACCAAAATACTGCAAATACCTCAAAATACAGCAAATACTTACAAATACAGCATATGTGCTATGTTGTATTTCTAGAGATTGGAAGTTTGTTATCTCGTTTTTCTTTTTGGATTGTGTTCTCTTGTTCATGTTCCATTAGTGTATGTAGTCTGATCTTGATCACTATATTAACTCCTTTCTTATTTGAACGTATAAATTTTGTTCTAAACCGTACATGGATAAGTCACTTTCACTTATAAAATTCACAATAATTATGTATGAGTCTATTCTTGACATGAAAGATTGCAATGAAGAGGTGTTGACACAAGTCATTGCTAAACATCTTTACTTTTATTTTTGAAAATTTAACCCAAATTCTATTTAACCTTGAAGTCACACACCCCCCGAAATCTCATTTTTGAGTGTGCATTATACGGTTCAAAGATATACTATAATCTTCCAATCCAACGGTGCGATCTTACCAAGATTTAACTGAGACTTGTTTCATTAAGCTATGCTTACATTCGTACGGTTGGATACTATTAATAGTACCCCTAATTTCAACAGAGATAGATTTAAATAAACATCATCCAAAAAAAGGTGGTTTCTCCAGAACCACCCTGGGCAGTAAAGGGTTAAAGCGTCCATAGCTCAATCTTCCATAATAAGTAGATTCCGACACCCTACTATTGATGAGAATGTGCACAATCTGAACATCAGAGTTTAGGGTCGCTTTAAAGTCAACCTATAGTCAGCACTTTGGAAATTCATAGCTTATTCATACGTTGTCCAAATAATGCACGCTAAAGTGTGTTGAAATCCTCTTGAACTTGCTATTAAGCCCCACTGAAAATATTTTCTGTTTTATGTGTGTAAATAGGCTAAGTTGGTAAGGTGAACGCTTTAAGGTATAGTTACCTTACGTACGGAAATTACCATCCCATCTTCGTTACTATGAGTAGAATCACCACAAAATACTCTTTCCACACTCTTTCCACACTGAGCTGACTGAACTTGGAACATGAGCCTTGGTCCTATAGGGGTTAAAACCAGCCCAAACTATATGTGGCAATTTGGTTCAAAATACTTCAAATAAGCAACAAAAAGAAACCACTCTTCAGATCCTTTCACTCAAAAATACATCCAACAGTCTGACAAAGTTTCAATGCCAATCTTACTACCAAAAAATCTCTAAATGCAGCTCATGATTAGTCATCTGTTAAGGCCCATCATGAAATCAAAGCAGGCTAAATTTTTCCATACAAGTCTTAGAAATGATTAACTTTCAAATCCTTAACTCACATGTCCTTTATTCCTGTAGTTGGACAAGAAAACAAAAATTCAATTTCATCCAGTTTCACAAACAGTGGCTGATGAATCTTCTGCACTGCGGTTCAAGATTTGTCATTACACGTTCTAGAAACAAATTTCAACGTTATTACAGTTTTCAAAACGACATCTCCATGGATACCTTATCTTCTAGTTCTTGTTACAATCCAACCAAATGACCTTCCATAGAATCAAAATTCAAGAATTCAAGCGTATTTAGTCAAATAATCAGACTGTTTTATTTGAGATCCTTTACACAACATCAAAAACAATTCTTCTCCATGAGGTTGCATCTCGGGCCCATGTATCCCTACAATCATAGAAACATCCCTCCAAGAATATTCTCTTCAAATTGTGGTGTAATGAAACATTCTAATTCTACTGACTTAAATTGCTTGAGATTCACCATCTGCTTGAGATCACCATCTGCTTGAGATTCTTCTGTGATCTGAAATCTGTGCATTACTCGAATAAAAGATGAGACACATCAACTTGTATATTTAAAGACACAGACAAACTATAAACGGCACTAAGAACGATAAGACGGTACCCTAGGAGTGAACTCAGGGTATTTGTGCCACTATGTACCGAAAATGTACTTATCAAAATTTTGAATGTAAGATTCTAATACATAGTGATGACAAATAGGCTGGTTTACCTTGGGAAGATTATCCTGAGAGGAGACCTCTTTCAGCTTTGCTCTTTCGTCTTGGAGATTCCGAAATCAGCCAGCTTCACCCGCACGGACTTCACAAATTTGGGGTAGAGCGATGAGGCCTTGCCAAGAACGTAACGTTGCTGGATTTCAAGTCCCTGGGCCATTATTAATGCCTCGTTAATGCAGAGATTTCACGCCTAGCTGAAAAAATTTGGCGCATCCGATGCAGATCTCCGTCGAGTGCTAACCCCAGACTATGAGGACCCTTGTTCATTAAGCCATATATCATAGATTCGAAATTAGATATTATAGATTTCAAATCATGACATATAGTGAGAAAATTAGGCCTCTCGGTAGGGTCAGCATGCCAACATCTCTGCATCAGATCTTCTAGATCGGGATGCACATCGTCAGACACGCGAGGTCTTTCACCGTGAATAATAATCCTATCCCAATCCGATTTAAAATATCCCTTGTCATTGAAAGGTATGAGACCGGTCAAAATCTCATAGCAAGTCATGGCATAACTATACACGTCTACCTTCTGCGTCCATATCGTTGCATTCTGATCACATTGTTGACGCTTTTGCAACTCTCTCAACACCTCTGGAGCTCTCCAAAAGTCAGTGCCTTTAACCAACACTGAAGTCTCGTAATCCGTGACCCATGCTTTACAATTCTCACCCACTTTGAGTGCGTCACCTTATTTGAAGTTCTGATCATTTGTCTTTATGAGGACATTAGCAGCTTTTAAGTCTCGATGGAGTGTACCCTTGAGATGTAATCCATTCATACCCCACGCAATATGGTACATGATCTGCATAGCCTCAACATCTGAGAAGGGCGGCCCTTGGGAGTTCTGATTGTTCAACTTAAGATCGATGAGCGCTCGTAAATCACCCCAACATCTCCGAATCAAAAACGCGAAACGGCCATCCTCTAAAAACACACCGTAATCAATTTTGGTGCGATAAAGGGCACTTTCCCCAAAAACAGGTTGTCCATTCAGATGACTATGACGTCTATCACTGACCACTGGCCATTGCCTCTGAAAGTCGATCAGGGAGAAGCTGTCCATTTTGTGGACCTTCGCCACATATTCCTTTAAAACTGGTGCATCAACGATGACCTCAGCTTCGTAGATCTGGGCTTGGCCTCCCTCCGCAATTACTCGCCCCAGCTTCACTTTGACGTCGTCTCGGAAGAGATTCGGATGTTTTTCCTTCAGATGCTTCCAAGCGATGGCATCTGTGGCACTAAGAGATCCTGCTCCACCAACTTGGCTAGTGCCCACCTTCGCCAGCTCTGACCACCCGTGATCCTTCGACTTCTTGATCGTAGCCTTGATCTGCGCCTCGCTCATGCCTGCAGTCAGGTACAAGGAAGACTCAGGCGGACACGGCGCCATCGACGTGGATGCAACCGCTGCCACATTCTGATAACCAGCAACGTCTACTGTCCCTGACCCACCCCCGTCTCCACCACCACAGCTTGCGCTCACAACATTGTGAGTCGGTTGTGCTTGCGCCATCCCTTGCCAAATCAAGTTCTTTGATCCTTGGACAGCATTACCCTGCTTGTAATTCAACACAGGAGCCGGAAAATGAATCCTCTCACTTGACTAGCGGAGCTTTTATAGCCCAAAGCAAAGACCTCTACAAGATTCAACCATCGGACGCGGGCCTCGTGGTAACACAAATTTAAGCTAGTTAAAATAGACCATATATATCTTGAGTCGATTCCGCATTCGGCAGCTCTAGATATATATGAATACGGAATCAACTCAAGATATATATGTAAGTGGTATACAGTTTTTTCAACTACTCTACCGTGCACACGACGCGGGACCTCGAAAATTAAAACTAAGACCGTCAAAACTCAAACACTGACGACATATACTTGATCCAGCTCGATCGGTTCCGAACACGATCTGGATCACGACTGCGGAGATCTGGCAAGCTGAAAATGAATCAGTCACAGGCCTGTCTGCTCTGATCCGGACGACATCACTAACGTCACAGAAATTAGGTTGGGAATGAGGAAGCTCACCGGCCAAGAGAGATCGAGCTGCAACACGAGCGATTCCTCCACGCCTGATGAAGCGCAACTCAGCCTGACACTTGCAATGTTGTGTACACCTCTCTAGCACAGCTTATCGCAACTGCAATGACTAAGTATCTGCGACGATGAAAACTTACGAGGAGGACAGGGGCGTTACGAGCCAGCTTTTAGGGGTTTTCTTTCGGTCTGTGACGTACTGTACATTACAGCTACGATTGCACTGTTACGTCGTCTGCAATGGAAAAGCACCTTAGCTCGTCGAGTGACGGACGGAAATTTACAGTGATCATCCCGCATGACCGTTTCTGAAATGCCAGTGGACATTAATTGTTGTCAGTGTCAGATTCATGGCCATCTTTCTGCTCGTTGGAGCTGTCGAAGACACTAAAACAGACAGCCTTGCAGATTGAATCCATTAAAGGAAACTATACTTTGAAGATCGAACCCTTGAGCTCCAATCAGAACTACGATGCAAGTAGTTGAATGTAGTATGAGGGTATGATCGAAACTCTCACTTGTTCTCAAAAACAAGATGATCAACGAAGCATTCTCCATGTCCCGTTCTACGGACACGAGAACCCCAGGAGTACAGTACACACCACGCATCATCACCAAACTGAAACCAGCTCGATAGATGTCAGAAAATCAAACCACAAACAAACTAAGGACTCAGAGCAATCATCTATACCCAGATCAGAAAACACGTCAGACCATTTTACAACTAGCTCGCGCCTGACAGAGACGGTTTTGCCCACCAACATGGCAATCCATGCAAGTTTTGCAATAACAAATCAGCAATGGAGTTGCGGAAAATTTGCAACGTTGTGCGGATCGCTCCAATTGCAGGAAACCAACAGGATTGATCCATCCGCCGTTTGAAAACAACCCACAGTAGCCTGAGCTTCATTACGAGCTACAATAGCCGGAGCAGACATGAGGCGGTTTTAGCAAGAATATGACATTCTTGCCATAGTGTGAGAACCATTGTTTTAGAGCCTATGTAAAATCTAAGACATTCTAAATTCTTTAATATCACCGTTTTGGCAACCACCCTACATGAATTCAAAACAATAGTCTATAGTTGAGTAAATGTACAACAGTCGAAGAGTCACAAAATTAATAACGTTTGTGAATTCTACAAGCAAAATTTCAAAATTTCATAACTTATTCATACATTACTTAAATAAAAACATATTTTAGTACATTGAAATCCTTCTCAAAATGGGCACAAGAGAACCACAATTTGTTTGGCCAATTTAATCACAACAAACACATCATCAACAAAAAGCCACAAGAATGGAAAAAATTACCGTAAGTATATGTAAACAAATGATACAACCTTAACCCTGAATCGTCAAAGCAAGCTCCATTGGCTTGTTTTGAGAGAATAATGAAGAAAAAGTGGATTTTCTGAACCAAAATTGAAATGGATTGGTACTTTCGAAAGGTGATGAAAAAGTGAGGCTAAATTTAACAAATAAGCTTAAATGAAACAATTGTGGAACAATCCACAATCAAATGAAGGTATTGGGAGAAGGAGGGAGCTTTGAACGGGCAACAACTATGGAGAGAGATAAAGCATTTTTATTTATTTTTAAAAGAGCAAAAACGCTAGCAGCAGCGCCTACAGGCCAGCACCAATGGCAAGATAGCAGTTTGTTTTTTTTGTTTTTTTGTTTATGGCAGCTTCTGTAGACTTTTGGAGATGTTCTTCAGGCTGCCCTCCAAAGACCCTCTTGACGTTTAAGGGTTAAATTAAAACCATGAATCAAACCAAAAAACTCTCATCCCATATTGCAATTTTTTTGAGGGTAGTTGAAACCTCCCAACTCCTCATATGTGATATTTTTAGGGAGGATCCTAGTAAGAATCTGGCTGAGATTCACCAAAATAAATATGCACTGGTCACAAGTCGAATAGATCTTTGTAAAAAGAGCGCTGATTCCAACATGCCATTTCTATTTCTCGTGGACAAGCAATTCAGTGGTTGTGTACATTGAACAGAGAAGGATTTCTGAACCGCCTATCCATCAACGGAGTCAATCAATTTCACAAATCTGGTGACCAATCTGGTCATTACAGATCTGACAGTTTGATTTCATATGATGGCACATCTGGTCATTACAGATCTGACATTATGTGCCATAACCAGCCCCTTGGCTCGCCCGTTGTGCATGAAGTCAAGTCATAAATCCTGTCTGAAATGCCGAAATCAATGACTGTTATGGGCATCATGTGAATGCGCACATTCCACCCTGGTTCATATTCTCCTTGCAGCCCAGAATCATAAGATCTTCGGGATGTAGCGCCTCTAACCTTAAGTTGAGACTGTCCTCCTCGCTCTTGGGTTTTCCGATGACAAATATTAGGGTTACTTGTGCATATTTAGTGTATTGAAATCCTCTTCAAAATGGGCACAAGAACCACAATTTTCTTGGCCAATTTAATGACAACAAACACACTCATCAACTAAAACCACAAGAATGGAAAAATTACCATAAGTCTATGTAAACAAATGATACAACCTTAAGGTCTAAGAAGACATTAAATCATTACTTCCTCTCTAGCTCCTACAAACCTTGGCTCAAATCAAAAAAATCCTCATCCCACATTGCAATTTTTTGAGGGTATCTTATAGGGAGGATCATAGGGAGAATCTGGCTGAGATTTCCCAAGAAAAAAAATACACTGGTCACAAGCCAAATAGATATTTGTAAAAAGAGCACTAATTCCAACAATATGCCATTTCTATTTCTCATAGACAAGCAATGCAGTCTGTGTACATTGAACAGAGAAGAAATTTTCCTGAACCACTGATCAATCGAGTCAATCAATTTCACAAATCTGGTGACCTTTCTATTGCATGATTTCAACATAGCACTAATGCAACAGCACAGATCAATTGTACCGGCTAGTTTTCAGATGCAAACTAACACTGCATTCCACTTGTGAAAAATTTCACACAATGTCAGATTGAGCTGATCTTTTCAACATATGTACGTTCGGCTTGCATATGGCTGTCATTGGGAGTAGAGGACCCTACACAAGCACAAGAGAGGGGCGAGTTTACACTATCTTCCTCTGTGTAAGCCCTTCAAGCAACAAAAAGTACAGATCTGACATGAAGTCCCATAACCAGCCCCTGTGGCTCGCCGGTTATGCATGAAGTCAAGTCCATAAATCCTCTCGGAAGAGAAGAAATTTGTGACTGTTATATCATGCATCATGTGTGCCAAAATCAGTGACCGTCATACTGTATGCATCATGTGAATTTCATGCATTACATTCCACCTTGAGGACCGAGGCCATCATATGATGAAGTCAACATGCATCAAGTGAATGCCGAAATTACATGCAATGCCGAAATCATATAGTCAAGATGGAATGGTAGCAACTACCGGTGCAATCAACCCTGCGACCCGGTGTTGCTCGAAGAACTTCAGAACATCATGCCACCGTTTGTCATTCTTCACCTGGTGGACAAGAATGGTCTCATTTATGAGCTCGTGTGCACACTTGCCACCGAATTCCGGGTGATCGTAGAACAACGGCTTCTTACTGACACGGTTCTTGGCCTTCTTGCCGGCATTCAACCAGCCACCCATGAGCTGATCTTCAGTCCCTTCCGTGTCATTCCGCGGGATGGGCGACTCATGCACCCATTTAACCAAATCCCAGGACAAAACATAGCCCATGCCAGCCATGTACCAAGCATACGGATCCTGGTTTCCACACGGCAACACATAGCCATAATAAAGATCCTCTCGGGGCAGAGGCGCCAGGCTCGCGGCGAGATTCTCGAGACGGACATACGAGTCATCGTCGACTTTCATCACGTAATCGTAATGCACGCCCATAGCTGCAACAGTTGAGAAATACGTGAAGCTCTTGCCGTGGTTCATATTCTCCTCGCAGTCCAGAATCATCAGATCTCCGTGATGCAGCGCCTCTAACCCTAAGTTGAGACTGTCCTCCTCGCTCTTGGGTTTCCCTATGACAAATTTTAGGGTTACTTGCGCGTGCGATGTTTGTTGGATCCCGTACGCGATCCGCATCAGGTTCCTCCTCTCCACCTTGGCCGCCACGGAAAACACGCCCAAGAGAATCCGCATTTGAATCGGTTCTAGTTTTTGAATGCACTCGCACCCGGGAATGTTTTTGGAAAACTCCATGTGCGAGTATCCCGTGATGGCACCTTGTAAGAAATCACGACTGAGTAGAAAGGCGCCCATGATCACTATGATCGCTAAACATCCCAACTGCGCATTCTTGCGGCTGCTCGACAATACCTTCCTCATTTCGATACCGTTTTAATTTCGTCACCGCCAGCAATGTCTAATTAAACCCTCACACCATCACTGTCCATTTCAACAGACGTAAAATCATCCTCTGCAAAAAGCGGTGACCGTGTTCGATGTATTCTAAGCTGTAGATCGAATACACACTCTAAACCAACAGCTCTTCAATCTATTTTATTAAACCATCAACCTTCCTCATCTCGAAACCGTTTTCGTCAATGTCTAAGCCCTCACTCCATCACTCTCCATTTAATTTCAGCAGACCTGTTCCATGCGTAGAATCATCCTCTGCAAACAGAAACGCAAGCTATCGTGGACTCCCCAAGATCGATCGCTACGAAACTGAAGCTAACGCTCTGAATATTAATCATGCATCGCGTGCATTCAGATCGAGCTTGGAATGCAAAGTAGCGATCGAGCGGCGTCCTTGCCTCTCTGAAAGAATCAGTGAGCAACGATCAAATCCTGTGTTGCAATATTCTCCATTACATTTTCATGTCACGATCCAGAGTGCAGACGTGACGACGTAAAGCGCCATCTTCACCACGTGTACATTTTCTTAATCAATATCTATTGAAGAAACGATTTAGAAAATCTATCAAAAAAACTTTGATCCTGCATAACTTTTGCGTTACATGTCAAAATGACGCATTCTCTGGTGCGTTGGAATCCTCTTTCAAGAACTGATTAGTGACTGGGCTAAAAGTGGCGGTTTTGGGTGACCTCGGTGCAGTACACAGTACGCGCGTGGTGAGTATCGACGTGCAAGCCTGATGAGATCAAAGCCGCAGCAGGAGCAGGCGGCGTGTATGATCGAATTGTGGAGAGGGTGCAGGTATACAGTGCGCTGGATCGCATTCAAGAATGCACGTGGGGTCGTGGGCTGATGTTTGGGGCACAAGACTGATGAGTGAGAGGCTGAGAAATGGTAGAATGCGGGGATTGCTTGTCTATTTTTTGGTTTGTCACCGAAATAGAAGTTTCGGTGTGCACGTCGGCAGTGGCGTCCTTGGTTTCTTCCTACCGCTAAGTGAAGTGCATGCAGTCAACTGAAAATAGTAAGGGAATACACTCTCAACTCCCTATTGGCACACTCTTCAATATCACATAATCCCAGTATCTGCTATTGTGTACAGAGTACCTGCTATTAGGGGGTGTGTGGGGGGGAGTTTACACCAATGTCCTGGGAGAATCGACCTTTAGTTACAAATTTAGTTACAGATTAGTTGGTTGAAATTTAGAATTGCCTAATCAAGTTCAAAATCTTAGGAGAAAAATTTGATCATTTTAGGAGTAAAATACTTTACACTTTTGATACTCCCTATTTATTGGTGATTTCTACATCTTATGTAGTTCATTAATGCATTTCTATATCCAATGTGAGTCTGGTAGTGGGTCCGTCGACATGTTTCTGCCTTTTTCACCCTTCTGTTGGCGGTTCATGTAACATTGTAATTCAGTCTTTCACAGTGTTCCACGAAAATCCAGGTCTAGATCTTTAGTGAAGACCAATTGGATGCGGGGCCCGCCCTAGTTTCACCCTCTGACCAAATCTACTTCACGTGGCTATAAAACCACAACTCCTCCGCACAAAACATTGATTGGCAGTGTTTTATTTTAAAACATTGTTGTACATGTCAATGTCACATAACAAGAGTAAGGCTGAATGGAGTTATCTCATATGGTTTGTGCCATTCACAACTGAGGGTATATAACATTGTGGGTTTGAAGGGAGAAGCATACCTTTCTTGGCCTTTTGACTAAAATTCACCTCCTGACACACCAAGTCTCTCTGAATAACATTTGCAAACTTAAAGAGGTAGAAGATGCAATGCAAGAGGATACATACATATCCTGGTGACAACATAAAGCCGCCTAAAAATTCTACATCAATGTGCAACAATAACAAGCTCGTAAATGATCACGAGTCTACTTGATTATGTATTTTTAAATAAAAAAAAGCTCACAAAAAACAATGATTGATAATGTTTCATTTTGTTACTTTCTTAGTTTCTACCATGCAATGTTGTAAACTCAAGAAAGCCAAATTCAAAACTTGGATTGATATTCTATCATACACCTCCTCCACAACATGAACAAGTTCATTAAATAATTTGAGAGCTTGCTCATGCTGAAGAGACTGAGTAGCCGAACCTCTTTAATATCACAGTCTACAAGCTGTCACATGCCACATGCTACTTGCCACTTATACTATATGCAGTATGATATTGTTTGGACGTACAACTATTCCAAAATATAAAGTTATTGTATTATGAGATTTAATGAAATCAATTTAGGTTGCTTAATTTTTTGATTTTTTTCAAAAGCATCACCTATTATGGGACGAGGGAGTATGTACGATGGTTAATAGAGGTGTGATATAAGAGAGTTTTGAGTATAGCATAGGTTGTGGTCGAATTTCATCTCTACCCTACCGTACCTTCTAAGCAGCTTCGTCACACTTCGTCACACTTCGTCACACTTCTGATGAATATTTAATATTTTTTGAAAAGTCATGTTTGTCGGCCATTTTTATGATTTTGTTAAATTCATTTTTTTTGGAAAAACTTGATATTGTATTTTGGTCATTCATCCAAAGGGACCTTGCGAATTGGTACAAGTGTAGGGATAGCTTCTCTTACTTGTCCTAAATGAACAAGTGTTGTAAACCCTTGTGCTTTATACAAAATTTAGGACACTAGTGCCAGCAATGAATGTAGGATATGTAGAACTCGCACTTCTTGTTCTCTCTTAATCACTGGTTAAACTCTTTTACAAAAATGTGAATAACTTAAAGCACACATATTTCAAATCACAAAATTCTTTTTGGAGGTGAAAGTTTACTTGAATTCAAGTATTCTTAGTTGAACAATACTCAAAATAAGTTAGTCTACTACACACAATTGAGCCTCGAAAGTCTGATCTCAACACATGTTCATCTCATTCAACCATCATGCACATTCTTCATAGCCTTATTGAATTTTGTCCATATCTCATGTATAAAAACTTCAAATCACAAAACTCTTTTTGGAAGTGACAGACAATTTGGCCTTCTAATTTTTCTTAGTTGAAAATATTTCAAAATAAAATCATTTGGTATGCTCAATTGTGCACCAAAATTTACTGAAAATATGGTGTGGTGAGAATTCACATGGGCTTGCAAGTTCTTCTTATCCCATATCATTTGGGAGTGACTTGGAATGAATTTGACAACAAGGTCAACTCAATCCTCACCTTGAACACACGCTTGTTTATACAAAAAAAATTAAGGAATGTGAGAAAATGGTAATATTTCAACATTTCAGCTATTTCAAAAAACAATTTATATGAAATTCAGCAAAACCTACTTGTAAATTCCAAAAAATTGTCTTGATTTTTTTGAATTATTTAAAAACGAAGATGCTTGGAAGGTATGGTACCTTCATAGCCATGTTTCACCGTAAATAATTATTTTGATTTGTGTGTAATATTTTTTTCCTGACAACATAAAAATGTCTAATTTTATTGAACAATTCAAGAATGTAATGTCAAATTTCTAATTGAGTATTAACTCAAAATTTTATTTAAACAAATCTAAGGAAAAAACCCAAACAACTACAATGTTTATTATACATAGTGTTAGATATCAAATAATGTGACGTTTAATTAGAAAAGTACACACTGATAAATATACTTAACCCCTAAAGGATTAAGAAGGTCAAATCGGGTCTCATGTTCTTTTGAAAAAACGGACTCAATGGGAATCAAACTCGGACCATATAACTGTAATACAATGTCCTTCACCAACCAACCCAGGAACCATCACTGTCTTGACCATCACCAACAAAACAAAATTCCAATTTATACCTAACTAGAATTAACTACTTGTTTAAAGTTACCGTTGGTCACTAAAGTGTTTATTCTTCGAACTAAAGGGGAGAGTAGTCTTGCACCAATAGCCCTTTGTCCGGTGGGCACTAGCTCATTATCAAGACGAAAAGACACTTTATTCATGCTGGCCTCGAGAGAAGTCCGGAGTTTTTATCTATGTATCTTCTTTTGAAAATGTTCCACATCAAAAAGAGTATAAAAAACAACACCCTTTCTTGGCAATGTCAAGTCTTCAAAGTTTTAGAGGTATTTGAAAAGTGTCCGGGTGGAAGGTCAATAAGGGGTGGCTGGGGTGTTTTGAGAAAGTAGAAGATGGGTGATGGCTTGATATGGGTACCCCTCCAAAAATAGTGTGATTTTCAAAAAATATATTTTTGGTAAGAAAAAAACATCGGAAAATTACAAAAATTAGAGGGTGTTATAGGCACCATGGCTGCAACTATATACATGGTGTTAAAGACGGAATTTCTAGCACACATAAAATGAGTTAGACATAAGTCACACTATGTGAGACGCATAAAAGTGGTACCCATATCAGGCCATGCCATATATGGCAGCTGGAAAATACGGGCATTGTCTTGGTACTACCGTAATAACAATGATATACCAAATGCAATTTTGCATCAAAACAAGGGCTTGTAGGAGTTCAGTCCCATGTCTTTGACACAATCTATGGTTGTATGAATTTTTTTACTCCTTCAAAGAACCTTTTTGAATCCCCTTGCAGACGCAGCCCACCAGGTCGCATGAGTAAGCAAGTCAAATCAAGACCAAACCGTGCCCTGCCATCCGATATTTCTTGCCATTGAATTTGAAAGCATGACTTTTTGTTTCTCACAAAAACTAAATAACCCATGATTCAAGGGTGGAAGACATGTTCTTGAGCACGGGTCCACTGACATCCTCCCCCAAAGTAATTGCACGGAAGTGTAGTCTTTTGTATTTCAATGATGGAAACTCTTGTTCTTAAATTTTTGTACGTAACAAATGTTGACCAACTTGATGAACATCCTGTACTAATGAAATTGGGGCTCAGACTTGCGCAAGGCTCAAAAATGGAAAGAAAGAAGAGAATCTTGCAGCTAAAGTCGCAGGTAAGCCACCCTATTTGTACCAATAGTGTACATATCAAATTTTCAAATGTAAGACATTGATACATACTGATCACAAAGTGGCACAAATGGGGTGGTGTACCTTGATTACTGAGGTGCTGGACCAGCAGGAGTTGATGCTGCTTTGTTCTTGTCCTCTTCAGACATGTGCAGCTTATGTGGCTGCGTTGCATAGAAGCTATCGATGTCAATTCCTTGCAATATGTATTTCAAGCTTGTCAAGTAGGATGCATGACCGTCCACCATATCTGACAAGTCCACCTGCCAGTACCGTATGTCAATTATATCAGAAAAGAGCCCTCACAATTTAAGCTAATCAGACCAGAAATACCACAAATTTCTTGTCAATGGAACTGCATAAAAATTATCCAATTTGATCAGTGATACAGTGCACGGTTGATTCACTACAAGAATTCATTGAAATGATGGCCAGGCACTTACATTCTCTATGCCATGGACGTCCACTGCTTGAAGCCCTGCCAGCCCTTGTGACAGAAAGCTGCATCATATATGATAATCCCAGTCTCAGTTAGGGTTTCTGCTGTCAATGATAACATCAATGGAAGAAATCCATGAACGACATTCTAACATTGCTTTCAAGAAATTTTAAACAATACTCCCTCCGTCCCATACTAGATGATGCTTTTGAGAAAAAAAGTTGTCCCAAATTACAAATTTATTCAATTTGAAGTTGCTGTTTTACAGATTCTAACAAAGCAAAATCACAAGACAAGTACACAGGAAGTGTTCCTTTTTGTCTGTGAAGCTTGTCTTTGCGCATGTGTGGATTACAAACAACATACGAGCTAGCTGAAAATCAATGCTAGCATATGTTCATTGCATCAGAGAACACACTGCAACAAATTAAACATCACCATGTTGCCACATGCCACACATACTATCGAAGTAGTATGATACTACTTTGATAGACAGCTACTCCGAAATAGAAACTTATTGTATTTAGAGATTTGATGAAATCATTCTAGTTGGCTCAATTTTTTGATTTTTTTCAAAAGCATCATCTATTATGGGACAAAGAGAGTATCATAAAGAGAATACTCCCCATGATCATACGAAGGCTTCCCTATGTATCATAAAGAGAGAACTCATGAATCATGGGGAAGATTATCTTTATGACGTTGCTCGACTCAACCTGATTTTAATCCAAACCATGGGACTCAGAGGTCTGTCATTGACAGTGATCTTGGTTAGATACTTACTTAGCTCGATAAACTACCCCAAGGACCCAATCATTGGTTGAGAAGCCATTAACGAACCGCCCTGCTACCACCTGAAAAAGATGAAGCACAATGTCACAGGATCAGAGAAATTCACGAATAGAGTTCAGAAAATAAAATAACAGCTCAGGCATCATGAAGTGCACAACGTTTCTTTCTAAATGAGACATTTCAGACCTTCCTACCATTCTCAAGCTCAGCTCTAGTCAAATCTACGAAATCATTACGCACGTAATTGTGTCCTATGTGCATTAACCCTTTAAGGACCCGCCAAAGATTCATGGTTTTAAAATGACAAGTTCAATCAATCACATTGTGAAAAATCAATAATTCAGATGGGACCAAATTTTATATCACCAGAATCAGTGAAGAACATTGCATGTGTTGGTCAAAAAAAATTTAAAAACTTTAACAAAGTAAAGCTCACATAGAATCTACTCAAAACTGCTAAAAACAACACGAGGGCCAATTCGGGCTTCTTGTGTTGGTCCTTTAGGGGTTAACCAGAAACAAACGACAGCAGAAGCTATAAAATTCTCTCCTGGACGTGAGTGTCCATTTCAAAACCAACACTTGTAGTAACCCTGACTTAACTCTACAGTACATGAGCTCCATAGTGAATTAAGAATGGCATGAGTTATTAATATCACCTTGCGAACAGACTCCCATCTGGCTTTATCCAAATTTTGTGGAGTTCCAAGAAGGACCACCCGTTCAACAATGCCGATTCCTGCAAATTGAAAGGTTAGCTTTTGTGAAAGTCCGAAAGCACCAAGGATTCATGGTTTTTAAATGACAAATTCAATCGATTATATTGTGAAAACTATAATTCAGATGGGACCAAATTTTATATCACCGGAATCAGTGGAGAACATTGTATGTGTTGGTAAAAAGAAAATAAATTTAAACAAAAAAAACTCCAAATAGGACCTACTCAAAAATGCTACAAAAAGAACATGAGGTTCAATTCGGTCCAAATTTTGGGGTTGATCAATCCTTGTGTGACGTGGAACAGAAAACCTAGATCTATTCACTAAATGAAAGCTTACCTGCATCCCCATGCTTCGCCAACTCTTCCAAGCATGTAAATATAACTCTGGCACCTAGAGCATATCCCGCCAGCGTCACTGGTCTGTACACAGGGACAGCAACAGCATCAGTATTGGCGCAACACAAAATCTCCTTACATTCAATATTGTGGAGAAAAAAAAAACCACTCACATCATGAGTCATTCTTTCTTCTTATCACACGTACAGTGGTAATAGGAAAAAAGCTGAGAAGGAGAAAAAGAGTTTACCTACTGCCTTGACCACCCTGGAGCAAGACCATAGCCAGAAGTTTACCAGCTTTCTCTGACCTGTTCACATGCCAACAAATGCAAGTGCTCATTTACATATATATTTTCCACTGCTTGCATAATGAAAACAGGAATAAGTTGCATAATTAGAGATAACCGTAAAGTCACTGAAACACAATATCTAGCTATGTTGGTTTTTCATGGAAATAGGGGTTTCTTTGCCCAAAAATGGGGTCCTTGTCCGTGCCCAAAAATAAATAGAGTATGAAAAACCAAAAACGAGGCCCAAAGAGTTTCATCCGACTTTGAGCTTGATTTGTCAACAGTGGTTGTCCTTCACCACGGAATCAGCCCAAATAGGTACTATTTGAAGGCAGACACACTTTACAGGAAGACTTTCCGTTTGTCACATGAAATACAGGGTTGGGTAAGAAAGCCAACATGAATATACCCATGACTTTACAGTTATCTCTAGTATTTAAGAGATTCAAGATACGGTTGAAAATTATGTGAAGGTGTAGAAGAAGGCAATAGTACCTGTCAATAGCAATGGCCCATCGGCTGTCAATCAAGTCAGTTGCACCAAGAACCGATAGAGGAGTTGAAAGAGCGCTTAGAAGGCCACCTAGCACTGTATACATGGCTCCTCGTTTGATCACCTCCTTTGTGGCAGCTGCAAAACGAAAATCATATTTGAATTTGAGTAGGAGTCCAAGAGGGGTTCCCACTATTGGAACGTAGCAAAAGTGCCAAAAACCTTTAAAAAAAAAAAACTGAATCGTGTTGAACATGTTTGGGATTTGGAGGCGTCTCAAAATGTTCCCAACTCGATAATTTAGCATGAAAGAAAGTGGTTTAGGAATCTATGGACCAAGGATTCATGGTTTTAAAATGACAAGTTTAAACAATCATATTGTGAAAATTATAATTTAAATGGGACCAAATTTTATATCACTGATGTTACATATGTTGAATAAAAAACATATAAATATGAACAAAAGAAAATCTACATAAAACCTACTCAAAATTACTGAAAAAAACATGACCCCCTGGTGACCTTATGGTCCTTTAGGGGTTAAACAAAGTAGAGAGGGAAGAGCGCACTTGTAGTAAGCCAGTCTTGTACTGCACTACTCACTGCCATGACATGCTCTGTCTCCCAACGCAATGCATATCTGCATATGTGAATTCCCTACAACGTCAAAACTGCAAAAAGAAATTGAACTCTTCCACCAAAAAAAAGGGGGATGAAGAGACAAAGCTCACATTTCCCCAAAATTAAGTGTTGGTTTGAAATACAGCCTTACCTCTCTAAATCGCCATCAGGAGCCTCCCAGGGTTTAACGAAGTCATCTGGTTCAAAAGCAATGCCTGACACCACAATCTCCACTGCCAAACGCTGCAACAATGAAAGCAGAAATGAGACCCTGGCATTTTTACAAGAAAAAATAGTAAAATTGTTGCACATGGCATTTTTCTACAACGAGTTCATTCAAGGAAAAAGTGCTAAAGAAAAAAAGAAAGCAAGTCAGAGACCCCTTGTTGATGATTGCCACCCAAAGTTTCAAACTGAAACTCGTCGATGTCACTCATCCTTCGTGCCATCTTCATTCCAGTCAGCCTGGCTCCCGCCGCTTCTCATGCATCAAAGTAAACAACAAACAAGCTCAGCAAGAAAATGACACGCAATAATACCCACAGCCACTCATAGGAGAACGAACAACACACACAACATACATCTCTCAAATTTGGAAGTCAATTAACCCCTAAAGGACCAAGAAGCCCAAATTGGGCCTCATGTTGTTTTTAGCAGTATTGAGAGGTCCTATGTGGACTTCTTTTTGTTGTTTGACCAACACATACAATGTTCTTCACTAATTCCGGTGATATAAAATTTGGTATCATTTGAATTATATTTTTCACAATATGATCAATTGAATTTGTCATTTTAGAACCATGAATCCTTGGTCCTTAAGGGGTTGAAACATTATTGAAGCAGTGGGCTTCGCTATATAACGATGTTTGGGCATTATTATTTAATGATAAGATGTATTTTCAATATTTTTTTGGTATTGAAATGACGCCAAAAAAATGATATGTAGCAAAGCTTGTTGTCGTTGTTAACCCCTAACTGCCTAAGCGTCCATTTTTTGGACGATGTACAGATTTCATCCATAATTTCTCATCCGTCATGCATTTTTTGCAGTGTGGAATTTTTACTGTAGATTCTATGGGAAGTTAGCTTCATGCATATGTGATCCGATTAGAAAGGAGATGATTTGTGAAATTTTTATGCCTCATTTCATGTTGTAGTGATTCACCCAAAATTTTGAAGATTTCAGTGTAAAAGTGGTAAAAAAAAAGTCAACTCATAAAATTAAGCAACCAAAAAATCTCCAAAAATCACTACACTTAGAGTATTACATTTCAACCAATCACAACAAATTTCATCCGTAGATTGTCAATATCTTATCCGTAATTGAATTACAAAATAATTTTGAATTTCACATTTCAAATTTTATACAAAATTATTGGTAATAGCAATCATAGATCTAACCGTATGGATAGAATCTAAAATTCATAACGTACAACTTTTATTCATATATCAAGTTCAAAATATCCCTCTAGGTTGCATTTTATAATCCATCTTTGCAAAACTGCCGAATTTGAAGAGGGCTTTAGGCATTTAGGGGTTAACATAGCCTTCTAAAAATTTGAGATGTATATAAGATCGCTGAGGAGGAGAAAATTGGGGAATTGTAATTTTTGATGCAATCTAATACCTCCAAAAGATGCTGCCACGGCAGCAGAACCTACAGCTGACCCAGCCACTGCAGCGGCAGCTGAAAGTCCACCTGCACCCAGTATTGGCACAGCGCTCCCTATAGCGGCCATTCCTGCTGCTATTGCTGGAGCTGCCAAACCTGAAAATCCATCCCAACCGGAGCATCAAACTAGGCAATCAAACCAAGAGGTGCAAAATTAACTCCTCAAGAGTCAAGAAACCCGAAATGACCTCCTGTTGTTTTTAGCAGTTTTGAGGAGGTTCTATATAGACTTCCTTTTGTTCAAATTTCTTTCTTCTTTTACCAACACATGCAATGTTCTTCACTGATTCCGGTGATATAAAATTTAGTCCCATCTGAATTATATTTTCGATTGATTTGTCATTGAATCCTTGGTCCTTGAGGGGATAAAAGCCAACCCAACTTGTTGGCAAAAGTTAACCCCTAAAGCACCAAGATTTCATGGTTACAAAATGACCAATTGGATTGATCACAATGTGAAAATAATAATTTGGATGAGGCCAAATTTTGTATCATCAGAATTAGTGAAGAACGTTGCGTGTGTTGATCCCAAAAATAAATAGAATTAAACGAAAGAAAAGCCGCTAAAACAAACATGATTCATACCTCCAGTGATTGCAAGCAGGGTGCCTCCTGTCAACGCTGCTGCGCCAATCATCCCTCCTCGTTTCCACTGCTCCCATCGGCTTCCTGCCACGTCCTCATCATTCACATGCTTTTCTTCCTTTTCCTTTTGCGCCGCCATTGCCATGTAGGCCACCATTTGCTCCATGGCTCCCTACATTAGGTTACCACACCAAGGACACTATCACTCCGAGTTTATCCCTCTCATTTCCACAAATTTAGCAACCTGAACGAGAATCCCAGAATTAACCCCTAAAGGACCAAGGATTCATGTCAAATTCAATTGATCATATTGTGAACAATATAATTTAGATGAGATCAAATTTTATATCAACGGAATCAGTGAAGAATATTGCATGTGTTGGTCAAAAAATTAAATGAAGTTGAACAAAAAAAAGTCCACATAGGACCTACTCAAAACTGCAAAAAAAAAACAGGAGGCCCAATTTGGGCTTCTTGGGTTAAATGACCAAAACTTCTGAAGCAAATCAAACATCAAGTACCATTTTCCCTGAAGGGTTGAGTTTCTGTGTTGATCCAAGGTGGCTGAGTGCCACTTTAGATTGCGCAGGTCAAAGCAAAAAAGCTTGAGATAGCAAGAAACTCTACACCTGGATTGGTGCAAAAATATCATTTTCCCTCGTTTTGTACAATGTCGACTGTTCCTAACATGAAGAGATGGCACTCACTGTGGCATGCTAAAATGATTTCAAATGCATCAGAAGGTGTCATAAATGCAGTAGAGGATCATTTAACCCCTAAAGGACCAAGAAGCCCAAATCAGGCCTCATGTTTTTTTTAGTCTTATGTGGACTTCCTCTTGTTCATATTTATTTGTTTCTTGACCAACACATACAATGTTCTTCACTGATATAAAATTTGGTCCCATCTAAATTATACTTTTCACAATATGATTGATCATTGTAGAACCATGAATCCTTGGTCCTATAAGCTTGTTATTTCACCTCCAGTTGCACATGATGTTGGTTCAAAGTTTTTGGTTCGAAAATGGCCCTGATTCTATTTACCAGAATTATTGTATGAAAAGGAATAGAGAACGTACAACTTTGGGCCAATCGATGTCAAGCCAGAGCACAAGCAACCGAAGAGCAACTCGCTGGCGAGCATCATATCCCGCCTTGACAATGAGGTCCCCTTTTGAAGCTCCGGATGAAGAATCACCCGTCACCTCATGTGGGTCAGCCACGCAGCCTGCTAATAATGTGTACAACACAGCCACTTTCCTTTCTTTGGACAAACCATTGGCTTCACTCAAGCCCCTACTGTCCTCTCCATTTGTTAATTGCTCCATCTGTGTCCTTGGTTCCTCAGGCTCACTTCTAGAACTCGCCACTGAGCAGCCGTCGATACATGTACACAAAAATTATTGAAATGTAAAAGTAGACAGACACACTATTTGAGAAATTTCACCCCAAAAGGACCATGCAATCATGGGTTAACCCCTAAAGGACCAAGAAGCCCAAATTGGGCCTCATGTTTTTCTCGGTATTTTTGAGTAGGTCTTATGTGAAGTTCTTTTTGTTCAAGTTTCTTTTTACTTTGTCCAACGCATGTAATATTCTTCACTGATTCCGGTGATATAAAATTTGGTCTCATCTGAACTATATTTTCCACAATACGATCGATTGAATTTGTCGTTTTAAAATCATGAATCCTTGGTCCTTTAGGGGTTAAAAATGATAATCATGAGTACCCATTGTCTGGTTGGTGTAGTTGGTCATCACGCTAGTCTCACACACTAGAGGTCCCCAGTTCGAACCTGGGATCAGACATTTTGCCGAATCCTGTGCATTTGAATTTAACTACTCTTCCCCTGTTTCTGATTTTGATTCAACTTAACATAATCTCATACCATAGCATTTGTTTACTTATTTTGGAACAAATGGCAAATCAACGTTGTGGAATAAGCCCTAAATTAAATATGAAAAGTTCTCATATGAGCTTGTGAGCTACCGAAGGCCCAATTTGAGTTAGATTCCAAACCCCTTGGCAATGACAATTTTACCTTGCTTCTCCTTTGTGCTCTCCACCATTGCATCCACAGCTTTGGCTAACGCTGCCTCGTCTCCAGCCAGTTTCTGTGACTCTGCGTCATCTTCTGCCAAAACCTTCAAGAACTGCACATGACAATCAACTTCAGTTTATCACATTTCAATGATCCCGTTGTTTTCAAAAGTAACATAACAGTGGTTGTCATACAAATACTAAACATTTGTGAGAAACGTCACCGCTGAAATGTGATCGTTGGCGTCGGGTGACACAGAAGTCGACTCAAGACCAACCCAAGCCATTTGATCAATGCCCAAATATCTGCACCACCCAAACCCTTGAAAATGAAAATACTCCAATCATGTTTCGGAACACTGTCCATCAAAACAGAAAGAATGCTACCCTAAAAATGCCCCTGGCACTTAAACCCTAAAACCGAAGCATCCGGGTTACAAAACATCCTGTAACATACTCACAAATATACCTGAAAACGTGACGAACGAGGCCACTCTTTTCGAGGCTCCAGGGCAAAACTCCATCATAGACAGAAGAGGCTCCATCGTCAGGGGGGTCAATGACCGGCGGAAAGCCAAAGCCCACTGGGGAGTGTTGGTGCAGCTGCGCTTGACTGAGTGCCAATGCAAATAACCCCCCTGCAGCATATCTGTGTGTGCTGCTCAGCTGTGCTGAAGCCATCGCCACCGGCTCCTCAAATTCTCACCTATTGATATGTGTGCTTGATATCTGGCAACCAACACACAAAAAAACCAGTTTAGCTCGTGGATTATTGAATCCAAGAATCTCTCCAACAACATTCAAGCCTTTGCAGATTAAGCATGGAGCAGTGGCCATTCACCATCCATGTCAACCACAATGCAGGTAAGCAAAGAACCGCACCGAGAATTGGTCGCAATCTCCAATCGTAGAGATTCAATGTTTTTCCACAGGAATGAAGCATGCACCCATAGAAGTGGAAGAAATGGGGAAAAAAAGAGGCAGAGAAAGGTGGTGACTTCGGCGATGGAATGAATGGCTTTGGGTTGCTGTGGACGGAGGTTGAGTTTGAGGTTTGGATTGTGGGAATTGCAGTGATGAGAGTGCACATCAGGGAGGGAGACTTCGATCAGTTGGCAAAATTGGCACTTCATTATTATTCTGGAGAGACAGGGAGCCAAGTGGAGAGCGGCTTTGATGCCCTGGCTGACAAATGGCTGTTCCTGCAAGCCTGTGAATCGCCGTGTGTGAATGGAGTCCCGAATATGAACGAACAGAAAAACTTTTTCATCTGTTCCTTGTGTCTGGACAGAATCCTGGAAACTTGGGCCACGTCACCGTTTGTCTCCAGTGTCGGCGTGGCCCGCAGCCAGGGTTTTTTTTATTTCATTCTTTTAGCTTGGCATCACAATATTTTTTTAAGCTTCATCATACTATTTCATGTTGTCAGCCTAATTCTTTTCCAAAATATGAAAAAGAAACCCTGCAATGGAGTGTTATAAACCAGGTCTACTTCCTACTAGAGTCACTCACTTCCTATGCCCCCAACTCTAAATCCCCTCCGGACGTTAAATGCAAGCACTATTCACCCATGGGTCCCATTTTCTAAAATTTCCATTTCATGCACCCTAGGCCATCTTTTTTGGCAATTTTTTTTTTTGCAAAATTGAGACCTCTGGCCCCAGATTAGTCTAGGAGGACCTCCTCGGGAGTTTTAAACCCTTCGAAAAGGGGTGTTATTTTTTAAGGTGGCCCCAACATGCACTAAATAGGGGTCAGGTTTTGTTCTCTTACATTAATTTCGAGGGGGGATTTAGAGTCAGAGTCCTATGCCTATCAGCCTATGTGACATAATTAGTAAAACCATCCCCAACAAATCCTTCATTCACATGGGTGTAAAACTTGCTTTCTTCTTCTGGTATAAAACCACATGGATTGAAGAAGTGTGAGATTGCACATATCATATCCGGCCATTAGGGTCATGCCGAATAATTTTTATTTTTGAAAAATTACCTTTCAACAAATTCCAAATTTTGCAAATATTATTGACGATTCTATTTTTTAACCATCACAAAATAGACTTTATTTGACAAAAACCTAATGAATATCTAGGCTTGGTCCTCTTTTAATAATTTTTAAAAAATTATTAAAAAACGACCGACTAGTACGATATAAAATCCTAACTGAGCAATGTGCATAAAACATATGGTCCACTAATATGAGTGATCGTATGACTATATAACTATCGTATGTGTGATTGTATGAGTGATCGTATGAGTGACCTTATGACTGTCGTTGAAAGCTGTACAAATGCGGAGCAAGGCGAGCTTTGGCATACGCCTTCAAAGGCACAGCCTTAGAGAGTGATGCGGCACCCAACCCTTCCATAAGATCAATACCCTGGGGGGGCGGCGTCCATGTGAATGCATGCATCAGATTGGCCACGGCGCTTTGCACCATGAGCGATGCCACAGGTAACCCCGCACAAATCCTTCGTCCGCTCCCGAACGGCAGTAGTTCAAAGTTTTGCCCTTGGAAATCCAACCCTGCGTTGCTGCCTCCCGGAAGAAACCTGTCACCATGGTTTTTCAAAAATTTATTAGCAAAATTGCTGCATTTGAAAACTCCAATTTCGGAGGTAAATATATTCTGGATTCTCCAATAATTTTGTAGGAACTTACTACTCGTTGATATCATACTCTCTGATATCACAATCCACATATTTGCTATTGTGTACAATCATATGTGATTGAACACTTTACACATGGCATGTTCTACGTCGGTTACCAAAAAGGTGATAAAAAAGAGTTCAGCAATGGCCATCCTTCATATGACGGTACGGTCACGAATTTATATTTATTTTATTTTTTCACACAATCATTGGTTAGGCACTTTCTGAGTTCTAGAAGACTTTGTCAGAATCCAAAAAAGAATTTCAGATAGTCATGCAAAATTGGGGTCAATCACTCTGCCAGTTATAAAGCCAAGATATAAGGTAGGATGTCCTAAAACCACCACCTCCCCCAATTATGACATGTAGACCTTTCTTGGGCCACCACAGTTGAGACTCAAAACCATCAATTTCACTATTTAAGTAGACCAATGGCATGCCAAGCATTGCGAAGAAATAGTTGATGGTTTTGGGTATCATTATGAGTGAAAGTTAGTACCACATGGTGTGGACATGGGGAAACCTAGAGGTTTGATTTGGGTCATAGGTTACTTTCCACTTTGGAATTTTGTATAAAATTGACAAATGCGAATTAGATGTTGCAAATTTTTGCAATCCTCATCATAAACCTATTTCGAATGCGGTCATTTTTTTTTTTCGAATCTAGCACTACCAAAAATAGGGCAGATTGCTTAAGTTGGTGGTTTTAAGACAATCAACCTTAATTGATAAGTTCCAAGTTTGATTTCTTGGAATTTTGCTTCAATTTACTAACTAACGTAGTCGGTTGTCAAGATAAGCAAAAATAAAATAAAAAAAAGCAAAAATAAAAAATAAAAAATAGATTCTAGAAAGAGAAGCCCAAATCTGTCGGAAATCAATTTTTTTGAAAAAATATTGATTCGGAAAAAAAAAAGAAAAAAAAGGAAAGGAGAGAGAAAAGGCGGTTTGATCGAGTGACTGACCGGTCGGGGAAGAAGTTGTCGGGGTCGGGGAAGACGCTGGCAAGGCGGCCCATGCCCCACACATTAACAAAAACGCTGGTGCCGGCCTGGATGTCGAAGCCGAAGGCCTTGCACGTCTTGATGCACTGGTGCGCCAGGAACGGCACAGGCGGGTGCATGCGCAGCGTCTCCTTGGCGATGGCCTTGATGTACACCAGCTTCGGCAGATCCGCCTCTGACACCATGCGCTCCCGCCCCACCACCGCGTCCAGCTCCGCTTGCGCCTTCTTCATGCACTCCGACGAGTTCACCAGCTCCGCCATCGCCCACTCCGACGTCGCGATGTTCGTCTCCATCCCTGCTGCGAAGATCTCCTGCAGTACATAATTACACGCAATTCATTGCCCCGATCCATCCATGAGTATCAGGCTACCAATCAACCACGATATATTTCTAACCACACAACAAAACACTACCACTGATGCCAGTTGAAGAAACTCAGCAGATCGAGACCCACGCCCTACAGGCTTTGCTTCATAAAACGCAGGATTAATCAGTAGCCTAGTCGATTTGCATGAGTTATTGGGGTGTGAGCTTTTGTTTTACGTACCCAGATCATGGTTTTGACGATGTTTAGGTCAATGGGTTGGCCGTTGTTGGTTTTCTGATCAACTTCATCAAGCAGCGCATCGAGGTAGTCTTTCTCCCGTTGCTGATGCTTCTTGGCGTTTCGTTCTTCCAGGCGCTCCTGCAAGATGGTGGCGATGAAGGCGTCCATTCTTGAGCGGAACTGCTTGAACCGACTGCCCAAGCCTTGCAGATCCAAGTTCTTGAACGCGGGGATGAAGTCACCCGGGTTGAAAGTGCCGATGATGCGGTCCAAGTCCGCCGTGATGGTCATGAGATCCTTCAGCTTGGCCGTGTTGTCGCTGCAGTCCTCGTCGTCGTTCTGGCTGGTGGGCTGCAACAGCCGCTTGCTCATCACCAGCTGGGAGAATACGTTGCCTGCAAGGACCTCCAGGTGAAACTTCACGTTTACCATGCCGTCCTGCGGAATTGTGCGCAGCATGCACGCGAACTCGTCCGCCCGAAGCTGTTGCGCGGCTTCTACTTTCTTCGACGCCGTGAACTGCATCTGGAACACCTTGCGCAGATGCTTCGAATGCGGCGTCACATCCGAAAACGTCACATCTGCAGATCATATCATTCCACTCCATGTATCATGATCCAATGAATCCTCCATCGTGAAAGATTGAAGAATTTAATCACTAGATGACCTTCATAAGGCTTCCGAGATAAGTACGTTATAGACTAACATAAATAATGTACTACTGAATCAAGAACGTCCAACTGAATTATAGTTTAGTCTTTGCTTCATCACTCAGTAAGATTTGGAGGACTTAGTCGGGCTAACGCCGCATGCATTAGCCCCGCCTTTAGCCCCGGTAGCAGTGGGGTTCTTAATTCGGAGCCTCCTTTTGTTACATAAACATTATCCCTCAAAATTGTTTCCTTGCCCCAGGCTCCCAGCTAAAGTTTCCCACATGCACAGGGCACCTTTGGCACGTTCCAAGATGGGAAAGCCAAGGGTTTCCTAGGACAGGAAACAAAGAGTCACAGGTCATGTGGGAATGTCCCAAGTGGGAAAAATTAAGCGTTTCCCGCATGACCATGAGGTCGAAGCTGCTTCAAGGTCGAATTTCCCACATGCCACTGTTCATGCACAAGGGAAACACCAATTTTCCCACCTGTCCCAAGCGGGAACCTGCCAAAGGCGCCCTGTGATGGGACTAAAGTTTCCCAGAAGGAACTAAAGTTTCCCACATCATGGGAATAAACACTAAGGGATCAGCTACCCATTAGCCCATTAGCCCATTAGCCCCGGTGCTAATGTTCACCGCAAAATCTTCCTAGTATATCATGAGACTCAGCTTTATGAATTCCAACCCTCTCCTTCTCCACCAGAGAAAACTGGACACGTGTGCGTTGACTGGTCAACTTAGCCCATAATCAACCATGAATCTTTTTCGCCGTTCAAATGGCGGATTTCAGTTGCCTAACTGAATCCTCAGATTGTAGGCTCAAACCATGTGTATATTGCAATCAACGCCATATTGGTTAATTTGGACAATCCCTGTTATTTTCTATTTTCTAATGTAACCTGTAACATGTTACACAGTTAGAAATAACAGGGATTGGCCAATATAGCCAATATGGCTTTAATCATATAATTATGTAAATTTTGTCTAAAACTTACCAAAAACGAAAGGTGCACCTGAGCTAGCCACCGTACGTGCGCCTGTACAGTGAGTTTCCTCATGATGCAGAGTATCATGCTCAGACATATTTTGAGAGAGAATTAGTTTGTAGATCTTGATGGGGAGACCTCAAAGTCTCTCTGTGTAATGAAAGGCCCCTTTTACCTTACGGTCAGTGTCCTAGTGCGCTTGAAAGTCTTAACATCAGACGCCAAAAGTCTTAATTTGCGTAATACGTACCGTGAGGGAGAAGGATGGTGGGGGCTTGTTGTTTGGGGCGAGAGCAGAAGTTGGCGTCCTGCGTCTTCACAAACTCCATAGCCGTCTCGGGCGAGGTGGCGACGATGACGAGGCGCTGTCCGAACCACACCGAAATCAGAGGTCCATACTGCTCCGCCAGCTTCGCCAGGCTGCGCTGCGGGTACGGGCCGATCAAGTGCAATGACCCGATAATCGGCCATGCAAACGGCCCGGGCGGCAGATTCTTCGGCGTCGTCCACAATCTCATCAACACGTAGATAGCAATCACAGCAACCACCGACCCCTGACATGCATACACACGAACAGTCCATCATTCAAACTACAGCGCGAATTCCGGACCTGTCATTGTTCCGAGCCTTCTTGGTACGTAATGGAGCCACGCATACAAACTGTCAACGATTCAAATAATACTCCCTCCGTTTCAAAATCAGAGTCCACTGTGTTTTCCTTAACGTTTAATTTTGTTGCCAAAAAAGTTGTCTCAACACTCGAACAAATGGTCTAATATTGACAGTCATGCAGTTTTTGTGTCATTCTCATTGTCCACCCCGTCTGAAGTGGATAGGACTCACGTTTGAAGTATAAAACAGAGGACCAAAACAATTGCCAAAACTTTGAAACGGAGGGAGTATATAGACCATTTGGTACATACCGAGAGAATTTCTGGCACTGAGAAGTCCATGGTTGGTGACAGTGCATGCACTCCGGCGGAGGAGAGACTTAGAAATGGGCCGTGACAGAGTGAGTTGTGGTGGAAGAGGCTGTCTGTACGTTTTAAATAATTATGCAGTTTGCAAATGGAACATTTACCTCTAGTACCACAGGGAGATAAATATCACAGGGAGACAAATTTCTCACAATTGTAACTTTCCCAGATCAAAATTACACTGAAATCATCCCAAGAAAGTCACAATTGTGGGAATTTTGTCCCACTTCCCATATGAAATCCCATGTGGGAATGTCTTTCTTTCTCCCTGTGTACCTTGACTTGTGGCTTTAAGAAAATTGTAGCATTGTAAATTGAATAAGAGACTTAGAGACGTACACGTCATGGTGTCATGGAGGATTGGTGCAATTGACAGCAAAAGGTTTGAGGACCCTAGGTGCTTTGACCTTTTCTAACCGGCCATGAGTTTGACCTCTTTCAACGATAGGATGGTCAGCGCCCCATAGCCTGCTGTACAGACTCTTCAGTTCAACGTTTTTCAAAGCTTATTCCTGGACATCTGTGGTAAATATTTGCAGTCCTGAAAAGGAACTATCTATTACAGTTAGTTAAAAACGTACATGGAAGTCTCCTTTTTTGCTTTATATTTTCCGTAAAGAACATACCATAACTTTGTGCTTTGGATTGAACTGTGACGTTTGCAATGTCCAAACGCATCTTGCACTAACACAAAGGCTGCATGGTTTGACTTGATGCGTGGCCGATCATTCATTATTTTGTGTCCCTGGTCCAGTCGTGATTAATTTAGCTACCATAAGTCCTTGCGCCATCATTCAATTTTGCATGCGTGCATGTCCCACTTTGGGTCCACGCCCTCATGTGCACTTTCACGACACCATATAATGCGTCTTTTCTCAGTGGTCGCTGCTCACTTGGTGAGTGGAATTGGTCACATAAGACAAAGCTGGTTTTTGTCTTATGTGACCAAGTGAGAAGTGACCACTGAGAAAAGCCTCATTCAAAATGGCACTGATAGTGTTTTGAAAGGTGCTTGTCCAGTGGATGGATCAATGTACGTTTATGAATTTTTGAATTGCGATGTCCTTTTCTTTACCTTTCAATCAGGTCTTTCATGGTCAAGCAGCTGAAAAATTGGTCCAACTTGGACATCTGTGGTCTTTAGCTTTTCTGCTTTGAATCATAAACACATATACAAGAACAGGCTACGTGTTCACTGCTAGATTTCTCACAGCAGATCACTGCGTGTGGGAGCGGTAATGATAGCAATGTTTGTACAGGTGCCCGAATCTCAAGTGGGATCGGAGGAATCGCAGAGTATTTTCTCTAATTTCAGGTGGGCCAAGCAACGAGAGTTGGAGAGTTGTATTATTTTATTTGCAGTCTCTACAGTGTAAGGGTGTGGTCCAGCAAGGGCTTAAGAATGTTATGCCCTCTAGAGGCCAAAATTTCATGAGGTGACCCCAATTCAAAATGTTCAAAAACGGTCCATAGAGCCATCAGCTATGGGATCCCAGACATTTTTGTCGGGATAAAAAGTGCATAGTTTGGCCTCATTTTCTACCCCATTTAGCACTGTGACGGAAAGTGCAGATTGGGAGTCGGGGTTCAAGCTTTGACTCCCTATTTGAAACCTTTACCAGGGTAAAACCATGGTGCTTTTGACAGGCAATGAGGCAAAAAAAAAACTTATTCAAGGTAAACATTCCTCCACCCGAGTTTGGCCCCGGAGTCAAACTGTAAGGGTCCCCTGTGCAGTTCCCAAATTGAAAAAAGAAAAAACCAAAAAATTAGGCCTCTCTTAACGGTCCCTATGCCTTGAAAACATTCCTCTAGTGTAGGTGGAGGGCAGTGTCGAATAATTATTATTTTTTCATGATTATAAATGTATTGTACAAAAAATCTATCTCCAACTCTCATATTCACAAAGTGTGCATTATTGACAAGAAAAGCATATGGAAAGCACATATTATAACACATCTATGTGTTGTACAACACCCTTCAGGTTTTTAGGGGTTAAAGAATGTTGGTAGAGAGTTGAAAGTCCATAATAGCCCCGCTTCAAGAATCACATGTTTCGAATATTTTATCTTTCATGTAAAAGGGTGAGAGCAAAGGACTAAAGAACCTTATGTGCGTCAAGCATAGTACACCTCATTAAATCAAGTGGAATTGGCCCCCCCTATTAAAGAACCTTATGTGCATCAAGCATAGTACACCTCATTAAATCAAGTGGAATTGGCCCCCCCTATGTGGGGTCAATTGGGGTGTGGATTTTATTTTCCATTTCCCACTGAAATTCACTTTCATAAGACTGAAAATTAATAAAAGATTATTTTCCATCTGTTGTCCCAACATTCTATCTGCCTTAGGGCAGTTTACATCATGTACCAAGAAGTAACACACATTTCGTTAAGATTGGACCACGTTTCATTAAACTGGACTACCAGACTCGGAATGTGATGGGGAGTGTTGTCCTTCTCAATAGAGATAAGTCTCCATTTTTTTTACAATGCTCTTATTTCACGTGGAATGATTCATGGAATAAGAGCATTGTAGAAAAATTGGAGACCTAACTCTATTGAGAAGGACAACACTCCCCATCACTTTTCTAATCTAGTAGTCTAGTTTTAACGAAATGTGTGTTAAGTTGTTCCATGCTCCACTAAAAATTGTGATTGTCCCTTGAACTCGTTATGGGATGAACCCGTTATGGCTTCAGTTTACATAAAACCCAAAAAAAGGAAAATGACCATGGGACTCGAGTCTTCAAAAGGCCCAATCATATTGTGCAATGTGGCGGCAACATTATTCACTTTGAATTCATGGTTCAACACGTTTTGTGGCAAGAGAGGCCAAAGAGGTTCTCTAGTAGCAAAGCCAGCTGGGAATTTTGGTAGTATCAAAAAGCCAAAAGAATCAAAAGTGTCGGAATGATCTAAAATGTTTAGGGTGGCACAATGTGGCCATTCTAAATTCAAATCTGTTGAAAGTTTTGCATTTGGAGTTGGGGTTTAGAAGATATAGGTGCTCAAAATCCTGAAACAATGTGTTTTTAAAATTTTGGGAGCCTATATCTGGCAAATTACAAGTCGGATTCCAAATATTTTTACATAATTATTTGAGCTTGCAGTGGTTTAATTAATCTATTAATGAAGTTTGTGAAATGACCCATGAAAGTTTTTTTCTTCAATTATAATATGTTTTAAAAAAATTAGCCCACCCTTTTTTTGGGTGCATGGTCACTCTTCCAAGCCCACGATTTACACCTAGTGAAGGGGCCCAAGGGCATTAAAATGTGCATTTTCTGAAGTATGACCAAGAGCCGTGACCAGGAAAAAATCCATTTTCCTTGGTTACAGGCTTACGACTATTCGTCTAGAGTGTAAAGAGCCCCTTACCATACCATGGAAGTACCTATTCCATCCATTTAAGCAATTTGAACATCTTCAAAGACATACCAAGTGTTGCACAAATTTTTGAGGAATAAAAAGGTCTCAGTGGAGTTGAATCGAAGTGAAATCACATTCTTTGCTAAAATTTGTGATTTCTATGAATTTTCGAAGTACCCTAAACCGGTGGTATGTTTTAGGAATACAAAACCGATTCTGAATGGGGGTCATGAGCATCCCAAAAATGCTCTATAATCATTCAAAATTAGCTCTAGGTGGTTACCCCTCTCCCTCTTTAGGGTGTTTTCACGGTAGGGCGTCCAAAATGTGTAGTGTGACATTGCATAGCAAGCGAAATGTGGTTGTAAACACTTTCTATTAGTCATTGAAATTAGTTTTTTTGGCAGAAAGTTAAACAGAGTGAAAAGGTATTCTAGGATTGTATGTATATTAATAATTTAAAAAATAATATAAGATAGTATTTGGACCAAAATGTAATACATTGCATTCGGTGACGTTGTAGTATAAATACTTTATTGCCTTAATTGATATGTTTCATTGAAGATATAGTGATGGGACTAATTTTCCTCAATTCCTATAACATAAAGGTATCGTACTCAAAAAAGATTCCAAAATATTGTATGAGCAAGGTGGATATTAGAGGTTTATGGCGACAATTTTTTTTTACATTAGATGCCCCTTAAAATGGCAAATTCTTCAAAAAGTTCTTGCGAGCTTAGTTGGCTAATTAAAATGGAACCTGTGGTGTGGCTGGAATATGCATTATGACATAGTTTGCAAGCATATTAAATGACATCAGTAGGAATATTCTAAAAGATTCTAAAACAATATAAAATACTTTGAAAAGATTCTAAAATATTCCATTTTACTATATTAAAATGTATTTGGTATTTTCCTTATTTATTGTATTACGTCATTAATGCAAATGCTTCACAACATTAGAAACTTTTTTTGTCGAGAACTATGACACCCTAGCGTGAAAACACCCTTTGATATATCCTTAGTTCAAGAATGTCACAAAGGGTTTAATCAAGTATTCAACCATATAAAACATATATAGAAGCACCATACTACAATCACTCATTCCAAAACTTGCACATTCAAACATCCAAGCAAAAATACTTTCACCTTCAATATCTTGTGTATTTCATTACTAAATGAAATATACAATTAGTCTATCATCTAATACATTTCAAAGAGGATTTCAAAGTGCATAACCCCTAAATGCCTCTAAACCTACGGCCGTGGAGTCATACTACAATTTGTATCCATTTGAATGTTTCATATGATCACTGTAAATGAATGATATTATTTTTCCTTTATTTTTCCAAGATGAATGAATATGTTAATTATAATCCACAATTTATTTGCATTTATTTGCAAAAATTAAAATTATTGTGATTTTTTAAAGAAAATTTTGAATTTTTGATATTGATTATAAAACATACTCCCAAAATCAGTATTTTAAACCGTAGGTTTAAATAAAAATGGAAAACATCATGGTGGATGAAAGTCATCCGTTTTCACAATATATTAAAAATGAACTATTCCATGGTAATAGGTATTGAATTTGTAATTGCAATAAAATGCTCAATTTTGGGAATTTCCAAATTTTTTAAATGGAGTGGAAACTAGACTTCACAAACTTCTATCCATATGGTTGGATCTATGATTTCTATCACCAATATTTTTGTATAAAATTTGATACTCAAAATTCAAAATTCTTTTGTAATTCAATTATGAATAAGATATTGACAATCTGTAGATGAAATTTGTTGTGATGGGTTGAAATGTAATACTCTAAGTGTAGTGATTTTTGGAGATTTTTTGGTCGCTTAATTTTATGAGTTTAAATTTTTAAAAACACTTTTGAACTATTTTGAACTAAGATCTTAAATGTTTTTGGTGAATCACTGCAATATGAAATATAGCATAAAAGTTTCACAAATCATCCCCTTTCTAATCGAATTACACATGTATGAAGCTAAAGTTTCATAAAATATATAGTAAAAAATCCACAGTGCAAAAAGTCAATGATGGATGAGAAAACGTGAACGAAATCTGTATATCGTCCAAAAAATGGATGCCCGGGTAGTGAAGGGTTAAGATGTTTTAAACTAAGAACAAATTAGGGTTTGGTTTTAATTTTGTGACATGGGCCTCTGGAAGGGGCAATGGCTATTTTGAGTTTGTGATGGGGAGTGCCTCCTATTGAAATTTGCTGGCTATAGTTACTTTTTGTCAGTGTACTAAAAGTTGGATTTTCAAAATCGAGAGTGCATTCCATTGGAGAGACATTCTTGTCCGGAAGAATGTCTTTTCTACGTACATGCATTGAATAAGCTCGTCTATTCTTCTCTCGAAAGTGGTCTCTAGGATGAGTTGAAGATGTTGGACATGGGGAGGGGACTCCACTCCCTATCACTTATTAAGAATCTGACTTGGAATCTGATATCGTTCGCCTCAAACGACCATTTTCTGGTCGCTGCCCAAATCTAATGGAATGCCTGGAATTAAAAAATTAATTTTTTGAAAAAATAAAAGGTAATTCAAAATACTGCATGAAGTCTACTTTCCAACGCAATTTGAATTATGTCAATCCGAGTTAAACTTCATCCAAGAGAATTTTTCAAAGTGGATCACCTCAACATTGTCTTAGTGTTATAAAATTTATTATTTGGGGAAAGTAATGATGTTCTCTCCATCATTTCTTTTGCTTTTCTGAAGTTTACAATAAATAAACCAACTTTAACCAATCATGCTAAATTTTAAACTCTAAAAGTTAAAATGATAAATTAAAAAATAAAATCGAAGGTTAATGCTTTTAAATTCATTAGAAAAGGATCTAAAGTTATTTTTGGAAGTTTGACTGTACGGATAATTTGTAGATATGATGCCCTACATTTTGTCTGTTGAATCAAACTTCATCAAACATATGGAAGGCACATGTTTGAGTTAACCAAAAACAGAACAAAAGTTTCAAAGCCCAATATTCATAGGAATGGAAGTCTATGCTCTCATTGAATGTAACCGTAATAAAAACTCAAGTTCAAAACCTCCTTTTCCTTGGTCTTCAAAGCTACTATAATCCCAAAATGGAAAAGAATTTATAAAGACTGGAAAGTGGGGAGGTTGGATGAAGGATGCTAAAAGCGGCTTGCAAGCTGCTTCTTGAAAACTGCCAAACAAAAAGGACCTCGCAAGTGCCTTCCAGTTGAGCCAACGGTGCTCTGATAGACAAAATACATGTTCAATTAGTTTTACCGTCAAAAAGTCGGTAAAACTAGTTGAACGTGTAATCTATCTATCGATTTAGTAGAACCATGCCAGTTGACTCGACTACCCTTGACTCACTTCCAACTCACCTTACCTAACATGAATTTTAGCTTTTTTTTGGTTAACTCTATTATAGCACATTTATGTTTTGTCCACTACCCCTCAGGCTTTTAGGAGTTAAAAACCAGTTCATTGTATTCCATAGTAGGTTTTTAACTCCTAAAAGCCACAAATTTACAAACCTGGCTACTGCCACTCGAATGGGGACTGGACACCCGCTTGAAGGGAACGGTTATGGGGCAGTACACGGCTAAAGGATATCCGACACGTCAGATTATACACGTCAGAATTAGCTCCAGGGCAATGGGAAGCAAAGCATAGCTTGAGACCATCGGTTAGGGTTTCAGGATTCCTCCTCCGCAATCCCTGTTCTCCGATCGCTGGTGACTGATTTCCAATGAAGCACCATCGATCGGCACTTGTCACAACCGGAATCCGATGGAATCACCATCACCATCACCATCACCATTGTAGCAAGTGACGGATGGAGATTCTGGATGATGCATGGGGATTGGTGAGGCGGAGATTAGTACTAGATCAGCATCGCTGCGACCACCACGTGGAGATCATTGCAGGGCGGCATTGTTGGTGATTGAATTGCCGGGGTGAACCATCATGAATTTTCTGTTGCGCAGCACACAGTCGAGTGTACCGGCAGTAGTACCAGTAGTCGAGGCGGAGACGACGTCGAGCGTGGTTGACAACAATAAAGTTGGCTGGTTGGAGTCGTCGGCGTCGTGGCCGGGGGCGTTGAGCGGGGGACAAAGCGATTACGGCGTGGCCACAAGTGAAAATGTGGTGATTCCGGGGTCCGCCAAAATGAGGACTCGCATGGCCATTCAGGATCACGCCGACGTGCCCCCCGGCGATGGATCCATCTTGGTCCCCTTCCGTAAGTCACTTTTTTTTAGGGTTTCTGTTTCATTGGGAGGCATTACGGATGACGATTTTATTAAGCGATAGTTGGTTATTGAAATATTTTACACCAGCTTCATTCCTTTCTGTACCTGATCCCGGCCTCAAACCCCTCTTTAATCCCTCTCTCAGAGTTTGAAATTGATTGAAGCGGGATTGAAGCCCCTCTCTCTTTTCCTGTAGTAATGTTTTGTCATTTTTAGGGTTTCTGTTTCATTGGGATTATGGTTGACGATTTTATGAAGCCTTGGTTTATGATAATTGGTTATTGGAATTTTTTACACCAGCTCTGGAACTGATCCCTGCCCCAAACACCTCTTTAATTCCTCTCTCAGAGTTTTGAAATTGATTGAAGCGGGATTAAAGCCTCTCTCTCTTTTTCTGTAGTAATGTTTTCCAGACAGTTTGTGATTTTTTAGGGTTTCTGTTTCATTGGCACTATGGATGTGTGATCGATGACAATTTTATGGAGCTTTGGTTTATGATAGTGTGTTATTGGAATTTCTTACACCAGCTTGGTTCATTTCTGTAACCGATCCCTGCCCCAAACCCCTCTCTCTTTCAGAGTTTTGAAATTAATTGAGGATAAAGCCCCTCTCTTTCTGTAGTAGCGCTTTTAAGACAGTTTGTCATTTTTAGGGTTTCTGTTCAAAGTGAGTTTATTGAGCTAATGGATGGGTGATTGATCACAATTTCATGGAGCTTTTCTTTGATAAGGTGTGTGTTAGTTGGTTATTGGAATTTAGTACAATAGTGGGTGGAATGCTTTGAATGCTGAATGGGGATGTCCTTATGGAAGTCTAGGTGTGGACACTCAAGTGTTCGACGTTAAGCTTGGCCACTCAATTGTTCATCCTCATTCCTTTTCAGTGTCCATTCCTCAAGACCCACTATTGCTGCATGACTGTGATTTGAGTTCGAGGTGGCTGTGTTGGATTATTACCGCTTCTGAGTTCGTTTAGGGTTTTGGAAGTTATTGAAAAAAGAGAGCTTGGCAGTGTTTGGAAGGAGATCGGGGAGTCAAATAGATTTCTGAACCAGAGTCAGCTGTGGAGTAAATTGCATTCTCAACATTGCTGATGTGGTCTCTTGCAGAGGCTTTATCTGAGGATTGGTTTGAGGTCCCCAACGTGGCATCCCTCTTGAGCCTGGACCGCCCGTTTATATTTCCGGGTATTTGATCTTGCCTTCATACACTCATAACATTCTTTAGCTAAAGCCGTCAAACTTTAAATGGATTCCTGGGGTGGCAGGTGTGTGATAAGAAAATAGTCGAGAGAATGGAAATAGGATCAGAATCGGCCTATCTTTCGAGGGTTAGATGGGCTATAAAATGTTATGTTTTCGGGCGTATAAGGAAATTGTTATAGATGGTTTGATCGAAATCGAAAGTTGTTTATGTGGTATAGCTACTTGGTGAAAGTCGTCCTATGGACAAGTAGTTAGGGGATCAGCTGATACTTTTGCACTGCGATCCCTTTTTTCTTATTGTTTCATGAGCTTATGATGTGATCATTGGGATGCCAGGAGAGCAGTTTCATATCATCATTCATATTTCGGTTCATCATCCAGAGGTTCCGGGTATTATAACTCCTTTCAAGGTCGCTGCAGCTATTGAAAAGGGAGCACAGTCTGCAGATCAGTCATCAGATTCAATGCAAGATCCTGCACACTCTTCTCATGAAAGTCTTTCGGACAATCTGAAGATTAAGACTCCAAAGTCAGCTAAAAGTTCCTTGAAAGGCAAATGGTTCAATACCACTCCAGGAGGGAATCTCGTTGCAATTTCGGAATGGGTCGATGAACAGCAATCGGAGGACGATGCTGCTCCATCTGAAAGCCAAAGAAGGAGAACGGCAATGCTGCTGGAGAGTTTCCAAAACTCTCATTTTCACGTTAAAATAGGCAGAAAAGCAGATGCAACAAAGCCCCAAGATTCTGGGGATGAGGAGGAGACTCCTGCCGTACCTTATGGATGCAGACCTGTGGTGACAGAGGATGGTAAATTTGAACCATTATCTGCAGGTGGCTTGGCTAGGGGATCCACTTCTTGTTGGTCTCTTGAAAATGGAGACGTTGTGGTAAGTTATCATGCCATACTTTCTTCTCTTATTTATCAACTGTAACATAATACGAAATGGTACATCAGTCTGGAATCTGATCCTTAACGCTTAAAGGACATACTAAGCCTCACGGGCTTATTTTTTTTTGGGAGAATCTTTCTCATTACTTCTACTCCGTTGAATCAAATGGGGTTTTTAAAATGCCAAAACGAACATATTTAAGGCATCTATACTTCTTTAGAATATAACCAAAGTAAATTAAAAAGAGAATCATACTTAAAATGGAGTTTAAAAGAGATTTTGGGTGTGGGAATCAGGAAAGCCATGTTCTTTAAGGGTTGATAAGTTTTGAATTAAACCTCATATGCCTATCGTAGGCTTGGGGAGTTCTTTCAGGGATTTGATCTAATGTAGGACTGTTGCACACAGTTTGGAAAGTAATATTCATGGGACCCGGAAAGACACTTTAGGAATATGTGGAAGCTGCAAGGAAGGAATCGATGGAGTCTCTGATCAGCAGTTGGCAGAATGCAGGTATTACTTCAAGTCACCATGGCTTCAGAATTCTTATCAAATTCTGCGGAGCTTGAAGTTCTGCAGTATGAGCCTTATGTAACACCTCCCGCATATCCGATGGACGATCAATTTCAAGAAATTTCCAGGAACTCCTCGGAAGGGCTGCTGCAATGGCTGTTGCCTCTAGACCGACCCTCTTCTCCGCCTCCTCCACCTGCCCCTACGCCTCAGCCCGTTCTGACCCCCAGTCCTTCGGGCAGACTGTCATTCTCCGGTGGAGGGAATTCAACGTTTTTCTCGTTTTCCCACGTCCGAAGCTCCTCAGTGGGGTCGATGGCGACTCCTGTGGCTCCCCCCGTAGTCGCTTACACACCACCTCCACCACCTACTTATGGTCCTGAGGAATGGGGTCGATTCTCCTTTGAGAAGTATTCACAAGGAGAAGTAGGAAGCGAAGGACTTCTTTCATTTCGCGGAGCTGCGCTTGAACCTCAGCGCTTCTCAGCTCATTGTGGTCTTCCAGGACCTTACGTCCCTGGAAAGAGGTGGAAACGCACGTTGGCCATTTTGCAGCCTGTGAGGCTGGAGTCCTACTTCGCTGACTGTAACACTCAGGATCTGATTTGCGTCCTTGTTGAGGTCTTCCTCTTCCCCTGGATGCCTAGATTACGGCACCGAGTTCACTGTTTTGTTTTTTCCATCATTAAACGTTTCCACTGTTTTGTGACAATAATTGAGTTATCCTTAAAGTCATCCAAGATACCATCAGTTTTGCCCTCTTATTCTCTCTTGTACCATGAGTTTTGTTTCTCTAAGTTGGAATTAGAAATAGAAGAGCTTGGTGGTCTCTCCATTAGAGTCATTATTAGGTGTGTAAGAGCTTGGTGGTCTTCAAACTCATGGGAAAGTAGTTTTGCCATCAAGAAAGACAGAAAAACTAATTTTTTCTTGAGTTTAGAGACCACCAAGCTCTTCCATACTTTATAACTATTTGGAGTGAACAAATAAGAGTATATTAAAGCAAAACACGTGGTATCTTATTCAAACTCAAGGTGAATAAGACTTTAAGAATAACTAGAATACTTCAGTGTTTATGCACATGTATTTCTTTTTATAATAATCAGAGCATAAACAAGCAGTGCAAGTTGAAATTTCATGTATTTGGTCGTGGGAGTATATTCTTGTACTGATTGCTGCCGATCTTGACTTCGTTCATCGTTGACTTTTGCAGAATTCGTTGCCAGCTACAGGAATGACGGCAGATGTTGTAATCTACATTGACTCTGTTAGTATTGTATGCCAGTCTGCCTCGTCAGGAAGCCTCCCGCTGCCTGTTCCCGTTGCTTGTGTGGAGGTGGGGGAGGATCATAGCTTGCCAGGTCTTGCTCTTAGGTGGGTGTCCTCTTATCTTCCTCAGATTTTGTTCCTAGTTGTAGGTCTTCTACATGATAAATATGTAATTTGTTTATATTCGAAGTTCCAAAGATTGGCACTTTTTTCAAATCTTAGATCTGTACTCACTAGCCGAGAGGGTTACTTGGGACACCAATTTAAAATACAGATTCTGAGTAAGTCCGTAAATTTTACTTCAGGCAGGTGTAGCAAAGATGTTTTTATTAGGCTCTCCTTTTTTGGACGTTTGTCATTTGTGTGGAAAGCTCAATAAAATACCTGCATCATGGGGTTGTGCAATGATGGGCGTGTCCTAATTGGTGCGTGGTTGGATTTTCTCTTCCCGGCAGGCCGGGAGAACAGCACTCTTTTATTTTGAGGCCTGTAAGTCAGGCATGGAAGCAGCCTATTATGGATGATGGCACACCGAGAAATCGTCCTTCAAATGATGGAAACGGAAGCATTAAATCTAGACGTGGTGGCAATTATGAGTTGGACTGTGGTGAATATGCCATCCTGGTGTCGTGTCATTGCAGTCACACAGGTAATACCTTCTTGTAGTCAATTTCTATGTACAAACTTCTGGATGTACTTTCGAGGATTGCTGTATCCATAAAGACTGATCTATGGCGAGCACCTTAGTTCATGTTTTTGCTGAGTGACTCACCTGATGAATATCACATAGGGTTATCTTACAGTAGATGCTCGGAATGGCTCTATTCTTGTTATCAAGTTGTCCGGAGGCTAAACGTTTGAGTTCTCCCTCCAGAATCAAGACTACACTTCAAGCATTCTCTTGCTTGGCGGCCTCGTCCTCCTCGAGATTTGCTGTTATCTGTAGCCCTTGAAAATTACTCTCCAGCAAAGCTAACCAATGAAAGCCTGGCACAGTTGACACCTCAGGTATGAAAACCCTTTTTTTTTCTCAATCTCCGGTTCTACTTTGGTCTTTTGTTGCCAGGAGTCTCTTTGATTTTCAGGTCAATTGAGTCTTTTTCATTGTACCGTATCGTGTTTGAAAATGAATACCGCACACTTTTGAATAACATCGTTTTTCTGGATAATCAGGTGGTGAGTGTTCAGGCAACAAACTTAACATCACAAGATATGCATTTGACACTACTTGCACCCAGCTCCCTGGCTGCATCCACTGTCTCAGTTGTTTCCGTTCCAACTAGTGAAACCCCAATCTCAAGCAAGGGCAGCGAACAACAGCAGCCACTAACTGTAAGGGAAGTTCTTGCAATGGAAGAGGAAGCATCTAAACCCAAGCTGAACCCTCAGCTGTCATCTCGAAGAATGTCTCTACCTCCTGTCCAGCCTATGGAGATGGTCCTGGGTATAAAGCCAACAGTGCTCAAAGAGCGTATCATCTCTAGTTCAGATGCAACAGCTGACAGTGGCTCTGCGCGAACTCATCTTTGGTTGCAGAGCACTGTTCCACTTGGGTATATTCCGATGCCTCTACTAATTAAATGCATATTCTTGAATAGTTTTTTTTCTGCAATTAAGTCTCTATATGAACTATAGTCGTGCCAGGTATGTGTATTCTAATTTTTTTTACATGCGAATGTGACATGTCTGTTTTCTTGGATTATTTTACTCAACAATGTATTGGAAACAGAATTTTTATATGAGCTGTAGGTTTTTGTGTGATGCCAGTTTCTTTCCTTCTCTCAAAATGTTGGGAAGGCACTGGATATCAAATCTGAGTAGCACAATCGCTCTGCATATCTGTAGTAATTTATGTGGCAGCAGTTAGTTGATCTGTGCTAATTGTTTATTTTTTTATTAAGAAACAGAACATAGTCCCTGGCTGAAAGTTATGTCATGGTGCAGGCGATTGCCCCCACATGCAACTACTGCTGTCCGATGTGAACTTCTTCCCCTCACAAGTGGCATCATCACGCTCGACACCCTGCATATTGCAACAAATGAGCATGGTAATTCTAGTTTCTGGTCGTCAGTTATTGTGTACAACTCTCTGGTGCATGTTCATGGTGAACAGTTGTCAAATACTAGTCATTGAAGCCCTTGCATGACGTGTCATTTCTTGTCACTAACTGATGTGGTGATGACATTGTGCAGATGCTTTGTACATTCCAGAAAATTCTTTGCAAGTTTATTGCACATCAAGCCTCGCCAGTGTGGTCTCTTGATTGAGTTTACATGAACCATTTATTTAATCAACAGGGGTCTATATTCAACATGATGTCATCAAGTCAAAACCTTCTAGACGCTCTAGTGCAATTTGAGGGTTGCTTTGGCGAATGCCGATTGTAGACTCCTGTTTTGTTTAGCAAGGACAATTTATGTACACTAAAGTCCATTGGGAGGATTTTGAAATTGAAGAAATTTGCAATTTTTATTATTCCCGTCAAGTCTTATGCCCCCGTTTTGAGTCAATGGCGTCCTGAGTTTTTTTACTGGGGCAGGTATTCAGTTTTTTACTGGATTAGTTTTTTCTGTTGATTTTGTACAGTACATAATGGTTTTTTACAGTTTGACAAGATTGCCCACCTAGAATCTCTTGAACCAGATTTTGGAAGAGCTGGTTGCGGTGCGGTTTGATTTTCAAGCATGTTTTGCTTCTATGTTGAACTCGTGATGTGCAGTGCCTAATAGCCAAATGGGTGTATTAGAACTGCCAATGACTAGGGTCCTCCTTCCAAGTTTCTACCGCCACCACAGTTGTCACTAATCATTGGTGAGCTTGAGCCTTGGAAAATTGAGCTTCTTCATTTGTTTCAATTTTAGGTTCTGCATGAATTTACAGTTTTTGTGGCTGCATAGAGGTGCGTGCAAGAGGCTACAAAATGTATTGGCTAGATGTACCTAGATATGTGGAAGTGAGTTGTATTCATTGTCATTGGTGCACTTGCAGAATCCCAGCATCGGACCGATGAGCGCACCCCGTGTAGAAGACGCTGGGAAGTTTCTGCGAACAAGGTATGTCTCGTTTCTCTATGCCCTTCCATTTCTTAATGTTTGAATAATAATTCCAGATAATTTAAAAAATGCTCACTGTTGAATCATAATGGCATGAGCATTGGATCCTCATGAACGGGTTCCAGATGTGTCTTGGGTAACTCGAGCACTATGACATTGGGATGATACATGTCAGGAGAAAAATAATAATTTGAGTCGGCCTTTTTCACAAATAGCTCTTGCGGACACTTTTTTATTGTGATAATCCATGGCCCACATTCTTCGAAGTCAAGGTCGCATGTTCAGCATGCCAGTTTGTAGCGGTTTCCTGCCTACAGTGGTTGTCTTGAACTCTAAATATGAACTAGGTTTATCATAAACTAAACCTTTACCACATGGTCAGTTTGACATTACTCTCATAGCACAGGATTTGACTCCACCTTTAACTCCGCTGGATCTTACTGTCAATGGAACAAAATCTTACACGAAGTTCAAGAGGTCTGTATGTTGAGGTTTGATAGGCGTGGGAATTGGGCCCTACTCATGATCTAATTTTGATTGAATAGGAAAAGAAGTTCTGGGCGGTGAATTCTGGAATAGACAGCCTTTCTATAGAAAATTCACAAAGTAAACATATGCATCCTTGGGAATATTCGTCATGTGGCTGTCCAGAATTGATTGTGATTGGTTTCTTTACTCCCGGAAAAATCGCAATGCTTCGTCATTTTCTATCTGCAATCAACTAATCATTTGTCGTGGCTCCCCTGGTCCCCCAGGTCACTTGTGGTTGGGTGGGTGTGTTTTTCGGTTTTTTCTCTGTAATGAAATTCTGTTTCATTTGTTTCTATTTTTTTTAATAATCAAATAATCATTCCAAGTGGTAATCATCCAAGCGGTAATCATTCCAAGTGGTTCTTCTTGCTTGGATTCGACATCTGGACATCAAGCGTTGACTTCAATCATCTAAGTTTGTAATTTATTTCTTTTTTAATGTTTTCTGTTTTTTGAAACAAATTCTATTCGACTTGCGCATACTTCAATTCTTGTGTGTAGTGTAGTGTACTGGGGGTAGAAACTGTAGTGTACTAGGGGCAGAAGCTATAGTTAGTAATGTTAAATCAACGTAGGTGCAGAATGGTTGTCCACTTGCATGGAAGGACTCCATTTATGCAGGCATGGTTAGAAGAGACCACATCCTCAGTTTCATAGAGAAGTGTAATGACAAAAGGAATCATACGGTGATAAATGAATTTTGTGACATTTTGATGTTTCCGAAGTGTTTTTAAATTTTTGGGGGGGCCTGATCTGTTCACTATGGCGGATCATACGCTTCCTTGTTTTGAAGTTACCAATTAAACTTGGACCTGATTCAAGATGTGAAGGTTTCCTTCAATGCACTGTCACTTTCAAAACCAAAATGAATCTGTAGCAATAGTAACGTAAGTTAAGCTTGTAAATTTCTTAAACAGCCAAGGTTAAACTCACGTGCTAGAGGATGCTCAGTTCTGCAATGAAATCCCTTCAAAAATGCAAACACAAAATTAGGATTTTGGTAACAAAAATGCTGAATTTGTGTTAACAGCACAACTAGGCTTATAGACACCTTGTTATAGACTAGTAGCTCGTAGCAGTACAGTAATCACCAAACAGTTCGGGTGTGTAGCCTCTTTTCTGAATGCAGTCTACCCTCCATAATATGACATTCCATAATATGATGATATTATTGTTTCAAGCAATACACATGTGACAAGTCATTTTTGTGGCTAATCCATGCTTGGCAACTTGAAGTTAGGGCTTCCCAAACATGTCACAATAGAAAGGGACAATTGTACCTTCCTTTCTACTAAAAATAAACATTTATACTACAAGATGAAGTTTATACCAACGGCTCTGTAGTTTAGTGTGACTTTTCACATAATAATGTAGTTGTGTTCTAGATGAATCTTATTTCATGTTAGGAACTAGACCTTAGTTTTTGAGTAGCATCGAACATTGTACACCATTGAACCTACTTAATATAATGGAGAATGATATAGCTTGTGTAAATGTAATAAAATTATTTCTAAAAGGGTGTTTGGGCCTTGTAAAGAAGGGACAAGCTCAACACTACAAAGACATAATATTCATTAGCTTTCTAAAAGATTGTCCTTTGCTCCATGAAATGATACCTCATCATAAGAATATACCTCATCATTTCGTTAGTTTCATCAGTAGCTATAGGAGGTGTGCATCATGCTCAACAACAACTTGGGTGGTTGTCTTCATGGGGACGGGCAAACTAGATACCACGTATAGGGGGTCTGCGTCATGCTCAACAACGACTTGGGTGGTCGTCTTCATGGGGACGGGCAAACCAAATACCATGTGATAAATAGGCATTGGTACTAGGGGAGAAGACTTGTGACATAGAACTTGAACCCAATCTGGAAAGGGGGTCGCACGCGGGTGGGTTGTGGGTGGTACCTCCTACACACAAGTTTGCTCAATGCGCTAGTCGACTCCACATGTTCCATGCCCCTTAGCAGGTGGATGGATAGATGTGGTCGCGGATGAGGGTGGATGAACCCTTGAGGCAATCCCAGGGACGGCTACTGAATGTTATGGAGAATTATGGAATTTAAAGTTAAATCGATGCCAGTTCATTTCGAAGCCAATAAATAAAATGAAAAAATAAAATGATGCATGTTGTTAATTAGAATCATGATGCATATTGTTAGTCAGAACAGCGGCAACCAGGCCGGCAGCACAATCGATGTGGGAAAGTAAATGAATCATTGAAAGTGCACCAATTGCGAGGCAACTGAAGCTTCGTCATCCATTAAAAACAAGTTAAAATGAATTCAGAACAAGGTCTAAATTAGTAGTGAATGTAATTCTAAACTATCTTTGAATACCAGTTATGTAATGTAAAGAACGAGAGAGAGCCTTTGAAAACAATTCTTCTCCAATGAAAAAAGATGACTCACTGAATGTACTCTACTCATTGGAGGTCTCCACTCATCCACTGGGGTCCGGTCAAGCCAGCACCAATGATTTGATTTCTTGCGGCGCTAGCTACGAATTACTATCATTTAAAATACCTTTCCGGATCTCACTAGCTAGCGACATATACAAGACAGTGAGCCCTGACACAAAATTCTGCTAATTCAAAGGCTGCTTGATGCATCTCCAGTAACTGTTGGACTCCTACGACCACATCGCTGCATGTCGGAATTAATGCTTGTTGCTCCGTTGAATTCAAAGATATTACTCTACATATCCCGTAACCAGAATTCATTCCTGATCAACAGCTAGCATTCCGCTTACTCTGACTTACGCAGCTTGAAGAAGCTCCTTGATACTTGATATTCATCGATCGATTACTTACTGGTTGATCGATCAAGTATCAAGGTTGGATCTGGTTCTGGTTAGATCTGTACGTAGCTGTAGTCAAGGTTGAAGCTAAGTCAGACAATGCTTGCGGGTTAGTAAGGGATGATTGGCAATTAGTACATGTAAATTCTATTAATGGTAATCCTCCAAAGTGGATTACGTACTGTCACTAGTAGAAATCTTGTCTAATCTTGTCTAAAAGACCACTATAAGCATGTTGTTACGGAAATTTAGTCACATTCAACATTCGACAAGATTTCTACTAGTGTGTTTGACAACGTGAATTAGAGTTCGTGCATATGCAATGGTGAGATGGTGTGTTGATGTTCTTCACCAACTTACGAGCTTGCCGCTTCCAGAACGTACGTACACGGCGTGTCGACAGAATTCCGGATGCAATGACTGCCGATCTTATTGGGAGGCACATCTTTCGCAGCCTGCGTAGCGTGGGAGTTAATGCACGATTCTCACTTGGCGTCCTGCCCGGCTCCGGATGCATATCATGCCGGTGTTGTTGAATGCTAGCTTAACTTGCTGCCATTTATTACATATGCACCTGGGCTTCACTACGAGTTCACCAATTAAGTCAAGCGCGTAAGCACGTAAGCTAGCTAGCTTCAGCTGAATATTATTGTCAACCAAGTGGGTGTGATACTGTGATTGATCCAGAGCACTTTCCGCATGATCATGGTCACGTCGGAGGCTAGATTCTCTCTTGCGTGTCCACCGTACCAGCGATCATAAAAGCCTCAAGTCACACGGTTGATTGTGCTACTGCCTCATGGAAAGCCGAAAATTAAAGGAGACCTGGCAGGTCGTCGGATATCTTACGTCTCGATCTTTGTCTCCTAATGCCGCCTTCAAGATTAGTAGGGCAGCTTACTAATCAGCAGTTGACTTTAAATTTGTGTTTGCTAGCTAGCTACTTACATCCTGTTGAAATTAAGTTACTCATATGATAATTAAGTTACTTGTAAGGGAACTGAAGAGTCTATACTTCCAAGTTAGTTAGTTAGAATACCAAAATAGTAGTCTAGTTAATCTGTACATATTTGAAGTATGTAGACAAACAGTACTAGGACTATAAGGTCAAGCTTCCATCTATGGGTGATGGACACTGAAAAGCTGGAAGCTACCGATTCACCATTGAATTGGGTGAACCAAGAGTTTGTTTTCCATTCTTACCAAAATGGGTGGAGCATGGGTGGTTCTTCAGACCTCATTTCTTGTCTTCTAGCGGCTTTCACCCGCATGGGTGGTTCTAGAGACCTCATTTCTTGTCTTCTAGCTGCTTATACCTACATGGGTGGTTCTTGAGACCTCATTTCTTGTCTTCTAGCAGCTTTCACATGCCTGATGCATGCTCGCAGCTTTCATGCATGCCTGATGCATGCTCACAGGTAAGCCTGCCCTGAGTGTGGCTTGGTAGGTGAAGGTGATGGCACCTAATTACAGGATCTCACTTCTAAGGTTGGGTCATTGGGTGGTGAATATCATTCGACACAGTAAACATCATTTACCATTTACAAGTGCACATTGTGTTTCTTAATATTTCAATCCGACCTGGCATGAGAAGAATTTCCGGAAGGTCAATGAAAGCTTTTAATTACTTCAGCTACTTCGTGGAAACTGCCCTTTCGTACGATACCACTGCAGCTTCTTAACCTTGGTTGGGGTCGAATGGCTTTTGTGCTCAGTAAGTTAAAATTTAAATTTTGAGGGTAGAGAATTCCTGGGGCACATGAATCGCGAGCACGTACAGTGGAGTGCCGATAGTCCTGCGCCCCTGCAGACTTATCGGGCGCAAAAGAAGTGTTGGTACAAAGTACCATCGTGTAAATGGTAAATTTTTGTCACTACCCGGAGAGTCTGAGTTCGACAGTGTTCTTAAGGAACAGAATGAGGAATTGACATGCAGAGTTCTTTATAAGTCTAGTTCCAGAAGTAGAAATGAGCACTGTAGTTACGTACCCAAAGTCACAAATAGTTTTCATCTCCATAGTGGTTGCCTACCGTACTGAAGTTAATGAGCATCACAAAATATCATTATTATATACTGAGGGGGCTCCGTCCCGCTCTATCTGAAGCTTCAAAAGAGTGAACCTGGTTACATTCTGAGCGAAGTACGTACTGATTAGAAAAAACAATACTAGCTATTATTATTATTAATAAAATATTCTCATGGATTCGAGGTCGACCTAAGCCGTAGATTGTCTTCTAGGCTTTGAAAAGAGACTGAGCATCTAGTCTTCCCCTCCAACAGCAGCGCCTAACAACATTACAAAATTAGGTGTCAAGTCGGACTTCATGTACGTGGCTTAGGGAGAAGTGCATTATATGTTTTTAGATATATACTCGATCAATCACATTCATGTAGAATTTTGTTGAAAAAGGAACTAACAATGTAACGGAGTCTCTGTACGAACAATCATTATCTTAGACGTACCATTGAGTTTGCATAATAATATATGCAGCTAGTATATATATCCAAGTTGTGTCAAGTACCTCCGCAATTCAATTTGACAGTATATATTGATTTTCACCCGGCCGTACACGCTTAATATTGCCTGAATGGAAGATAAGTAATTAAGAAAGAAATGAGACTTCAGTGCCAAGGTCATGGATGGCTTTTCTGTTCAACGCAGTACTCCATTGCATTACTCTATTTCAGAGTCGACTTGAATCTGAAACGGTTAGTTCATGATCTGAACAATTAACATTTACGAATGGAAGTTGAGCAGTCAGTGAGCTTACCACCGGAAAATCCAACCAGAGAATTGGTTCTACTGTCTGCCAATCATCTTTCATTGTTAAATTGAATAATATTTACTGCACTGTGCATATGGGATAACAACATAACATTCTATACCGTTGGTCATAGCTTCCTCTTGTAGCTCATAATTCTTTAAAGATTCGTTTAGAATTACGAGCTATTCATGTATGAAGCGTTAAATCAGGACTGAAGTGCCATGAAGAGTCAAACTTGTAAATGAAGTGATCGGAGGCTTTATAATATGGAGTGTCAAACTTATTAGGGGAATCATGTGGAGAAATACAATGAAGTATCAACAACATTAGAAGAAAGAGGGACTAGAAGAAAGAGGGACGGTAACTAAGCATGGTCACTCAGATGTGACTAAATTCACTCAGAATCCCACAGTCCCACTCTAGGGTGAGTGTATATTACGTCCCTCTTTTCTTCTAGTGCAACTTTAGGAGTTTAGGGTATGAAGGTTTAAACTTTGTCTACCTATATTGGCAACTTTAAGGGGTAACTAGGTAAGGGTTCATTTCTTTCTATTTATTCTAAGTAGGGTGTCATTTTTGGCTTCTTTATTGGAATCAATCATCAATGTCGTGGCACAATCACGGTGCAAAAATAAACCGTCCTCCATTGCAACCACCCTCCGTTGCTTGCATGGTGCAATACTACACTGCAAAAGAAACCTCGATTCAAAGGGTAAGGTCTTCCCGGACCGTTGGATCTTATATTAAATTCTTTAGTCTAACTATATATAATATAGGTCTCTTTATTTTGGACAATTTTTTACTCCACCAATCATTGAGTTTGTATTCATCTTTTTAGAATCTGATAGATTGTTAACCATTATCACACTTCTATGTTATAAAGACATACTAATCATCACGTATTCACTTATTTAGAATCGAATAGTTTGCTCATAATACTATTCACACTCCAGTATCTTCATTCTCCAATACTTCAACGTCAATTTGTCATACTCTAATAGAAATATTGTTTAATGTGACGGGTCTTTAATGACTAAATGTTCGGAAGAAGTCCATAGTGACGCAAAAACCATTTTGAGTCACTATGGACTTGTTGTTCCACACATTTAGTCATTAACCCCTAAAAGACCCGAGGAGGGGGGGGGGGGGGAGGGGGTGGTGTGTTGAACTTAGCTCTTGTTTTCTTGACTAGCTCTTGTAGCAAGCTCAATTCCTCATTGGTGTGGGGTGATTTCTACGATCGGCACCGTTGAAATTAAAGAAGACTTACATAGCTTTTTGATGAAAAAAAGATTAACAAAATCTCACAATTTTTGAGAAAATGCCACTGTTGAGAAGATTGATAGAACTTGTTTGGGGTATTTTGTACACATGTTGAAATTGGATTGTTCAAAAGTGCTCCAAAAATTTTGAAATTTTTACTGTGAGTAGAAATCATCATTTTAAACATGTGCAATAAATTTCAAGTAATTTGGAGGTGTGAGGAGGAAGATATGAGGGTCTGAAGTGACGCCTAAATACCCTCCGTGCAACTCAAAAAAATCACCAAAAATCGCTCACTTGATGAATTTCCGATCAAGAAGTACTTACAGATTCGGCTCTCAAAAAGAGCCAGGGTCTCTTTGTTGCTCATCCTACAATTCAAAGCCCAAGAACCCAAATTTCCTCACTTTCTAGTTCCAGAAGCCGCGTGGGGGCCTTACGGTCCTTTAGGGGTTAAATACGTGTCACATTAAACAAGATTTCTACTAGTGATGTGGGATGTACTTCTATTAGAATCATACATTGATTGCTATGTTTGTAAGCAATGTTAGGGGAGAAGCAAGGTTTTTTCTTGAAATTCAATTAAAAATCCAAAATTAATACAATTTTTAAAAAATATTGTAATGAAATTGGAATAACATGCACTACAAGATGGTATGATTTACATTATTTAATTCTACTTATTTTGGAAAATCATGTTTAAGGTCTCACTTTTTGAATTAAGAATGAAACTTGACATAAAGCAATTGTATTGTTTTTCAAAAAACCACAATATCCTAATTTGAAGATCCATACCGTACAAATGATAATCAACTAACACAAGAACCAAGAAAAATTTGGATGAATGAAAAGTTGTACAGGATGTAGTCAAGAGAAAAGTTGCAATCTGTTCGTCGTTCATTATATGGACGCAGGTGCGTCAAAGGGTTAAACCCAATAAAAAATACACATAACCTTGATTGGAATCGTTTTCTATTAAGATGGTAAACAAATATTGAATGTAGAGTGTAACCGTTATATCTCATAATCTTATTTAATTTCCTAAAGAGTTATGATATCATTCTTTTAGATGTATCCTTGATTAAAAGTGATTAAAAAAAAATTCAACCATTGAGGTGATGTTTGATAATTTCATAACATCTCTTGCCACTAGCCTATTACACATGTTATTTCTACTTTCACACTACCTAAGTCCACAAGTTAATTAATTAACCCTTAAATGTCCACACTACAATTACCCGATCAAACTTCATCAATTCTTCACATTTTAAAATATATTAATTTTTTCTGATATTTTTTCATACAAGATATTGTTAAACCGATTTACTTTATGAAATTTATAGGAAAAATAATGTAAATAATAGTGATGGACAACAACGTGTAGGTGGCATGCTTCTTGAGCTTACATAAAAAGAATTTCGATAGAAAAACTTTTTCTGTAGTGTATAATGGAATTTTAGGGTTTTGAGCTTTAAAGTGCTGTAAAAGACGCAATTTTAACAATTTTGAAGAATGGTAAATTGGACTAGAAAGTAGAAGATAATCCTCACACTTTCTTAGTTGGAACCATTTTCATTTGAAATTAGGAACTAGGTGAAAATCAGCGTTTGACTAAAAACGACCAAATGTGGCCCCACGGGGCTCCTTGCACGCTTAGGGGTTAAAGCTGCAGTTATCTCATGTTGTCCAGTACATTAATTGGCTTCCTTACAATAGACAGGGAGATAAATACAAGATTCCTGTATGGGAAACGTGGACAAACTTCCCACAATTATAACTCTCCTAGATAAAAAAATACACTACAATCATCCCAAGAAAGTTACAATTGTGGGAATTTTGTCCCACTTCCCGTATGAAATCCCATGTGGGAATGTCTTAATCTCTCCCTGTGTTGAGCTCCGTGCTGGTGGCCCTTTTACTTAATTTGTGCACGTGAGCGTCCCTCTCTCCGGTCTTTCGGCGGCTTTCGGCCTGATTCAAGTGACAGGCTTAGCTTACTACCAGTCTCACTGGTAAGTTACTTATGAAGTCATTCATGAATCTCAGTCGACAGTAATTCGTTAATTAGCACGTACAAATCTCACTTAGTACCAGGGCTAATTAGCAATCAATGAAATGCACAGTCGATGATGGACCCTGTGAGTTGCGGCAGCCACAGTAATCACAGAACCAGGGAATATAAGCTCAGTAGTGAACTGTGTAGAACCGAAGAATGATGCACATAGCTTATTATAATCTCCAGGAGCTTCCGCTTCTAGCTAGCTTACTAATTTAGATAATAAGTTCACCATCATGATCACCAGTGTGCAGTAATTCCTATATTCTCTCGCATCAGGCACGCATAATTCCCGAAAAGCCCAACAACAAGCTAGCTACGTACCCGGGTGAGCCGGCACCGCAAAAATTAACAGTGCACTTGTGGACACAAAGCACACCTACAACTGTTCAAGAGCAACAAGGGAACCACAAGGCGTCAGTGAGTCGAGAATGACCAGTAGTAGGTTTGGGTAAAACTAGGGATTACAAGAGCATCCTAGATTAACACATACTGTACTGTCTCCTAGAAATTTTCTCTTTATACTGTAAGTTTCTATTTTCCAGCTGCCTCCCGCCTAGCTTCGAATTCAGGTCTTGCTGGTTTCTTCACATTGGATCCTTGTTTACAGTAGATACTCAACCTGAGTGTCTGTGTCGGTTTTTGCCAGGCACGACTGGCCAATCAATCAAGGCTCGCTGTGTTTTTTGGTTTAATTCTGCTGTGTTGATACCAAACAGGAACAACTGACCAATCAAATTGAGACTCGTCTAATTACACAGCCAGACGTCTAACACGACGTCACTTTTTCCCTAACCCTAGGAGGCACGGTTGTCATATCTAACACTTTTTTCCAACTTGATCGCCTTGACGTCGTATTAGATATATGGTGCCGAGTACCTAATTAGACGAGTGGCAATCGGGGTGCCAAATCTGTAGACTACTTGGATGAAATATTCCTAAATATTCAAGAATATTTTTAATCTTTTTACTTATAACGCCATATTGGTTAAATTGGCCAACCCCGTTATTTTCTAGTTTAACCTGTAACTTGTTACACTAAAAAACTAAAAAATAACAGGGACGGATTTGCCAATTTAACCAATATGGCATTTTATATTCTAAGAATATGGGGAGGTCTATTAGATGTCTTACACTTTGTCTACAGTTGTGATCGAGTAAGACAACCCTGCTGGGAGGGAGTGAGTTCGTCACATCTTAAATTAACTCACTATGGATAACCAGTCGAAGTCGATTGGCATGCAGAGCAACAGTATCTATGATGATGATGTCAACCTGGGACGTGTGCAGGTTGCAGGAATCCCGCAGCCTGCGTTGTCCCAATGGTCACAAAGGCCGCCTAGCCTAAAATACCTCCACTTTAAATGTGCACACTAGCATTGGTCCAAGAGGTGAATGCTCACTGTACGTGATTTCACGTATTTTAGGTACTACTATAGACTAAGTCGACCACATATAATTAGCATCGATCACCCGGCCTGCATGCCTAGCCTGCTAGTCAGTCAATTTAAGTAACGTAACGATCCAGTCAATGAAACCAGTTGCTCTTTATTGGACGATCTGTGTCGCTATCTTCGATTTCAATCTATCTCTGACTTCAACTAGTTCTTCTTGCAGGCGCAGGCGGGTTTGAACATAATCACTCATTCAAGGTTGGTCTGAGTCAACGCTGTCTGTGTGTCTGTTTTGACGAGAGTCTAAGGCCAGAGAAAAGCAACGGTGGGGCTCATTCCTCTGTCACAAAGCAAGGTCTGCACCTACAGCTGATCAGATATTGTTAGTTCGTTAATAGTACTGAGCTCTTAATATCTTATGTTTCTTCGACTTTCTAAAGGCTGCCTGTTCTTTGAACTCGCACAATCAACTATATGTACCACGTCCGTTTCTCCAAGTCTAGCCTGGCTTTTCGAAGAGTTTGCTAAATTTAATTGTAACCCGAAGTGCATGGACGTTTGTTTCAGCAGAAGGCGGTCAACGTAACAATGACTATTGAAACCTTCGTTTCGTAGGGGTTCAGAACCATCATCGATCAGTACATAATTATATGCTAGCAATCACGATCGAGCCATATAAGTTATAACAATGAATGAATTCTCACTTTGTCTTAATTTCATGAGTGTTCTGAATTCCCTCCAAGGGTACTAGTACTGTCTAGCTTCATGAGAATAATAAGCTTGTGCGTCTTTGATTTCTGGGATCAGATGATCCATGGTATGATAAGTCTCTCGTATTGACTGATACTAGCTTCTGCTTTACTTTTATGATTCAGCATTCCATTTCATTTGCAAGTCTGATTGAGCCAACGCTCTGGATGAAGGCATGCAGGACGGAGCTTGATCGAACGATAGTAACAATGGCTGAGGACCAATGTCTGATTCAGTACGTCCGGGACAATTTCGGCCACGAATTCACACAGAGCTACGTCAACATTGACAGCAGCTTCGGCCTCGATTACAACACGTTCACAGAGTCCAGCACATTTGCATACCCTGAGTCAGGCTCGCCAGTGACGACATTAGCACCGGATCTATTCGGTTCACCATCGCCTTCCATAGAGGTTCCAGGCAGCTCGGCTATGGAGTCTAGTCCCATTATTCCATATCTGGAGGCTGCCACGGGTTGCTACTCACCTCCTGGAGAGCCTGGCCTGCAAGTCCCCTCCGTCTTGATCAACAACCTGCAACACCGGCCACTTCTGAACGAAAAGGAATACCCCATGTTGGCTTCCTATGGACTAGCTCGACCGGAAGAAGAGTGTTTCGAGCCTGGGATCACCTTGGACGAGATGCTGCAAGAGCAATTTGCAAACCCCGCCAGTTCTGAACCAGCTGGTGACAGAGCAACTAGCAACTTCTGGAAAGGGAAAACCCCGGCACTTTTAATGCAGCAGTTGAAAGGGCCTTCACTGACATCACCCTCTTCCTCCTCTTCTGAAGCACGGAGCAACCTCAAATCTCCATCTTTCCAGCAAGCTCCGTCTCCCAGAACACCCTTGAATTTGACCAGCTTGTCTAACCGTGGTGGTGTCGGTGACGTCAAAAGCTACACTTTTGGCGCAGTAGTTTCAGAGGGCCCTGGAATCTCGAAGTCTGTCAGTAGGCAGAGGTCTTTGCCACCGTTGGGAGATAATATCAACATTGACCTGAAGTTTAAGTCAAATATTCAGTCGCCCGGCAGAAGTACTAGTCGAGTGTTATGTCACAGCAGTACTAGCAGCTTCAAAGGTGACGGTGACATTAAGCAGAGACGCAAAATCATGCCGGGTTTGGCCCTTTTGGGAGAGATGCAACGCAATGCAGCGTCTGGAAATTGCAATAACAACAATTCATGGTCCAGCAGTAGTACATCTCCGGGTCCTTCCAGTAATGGAAACGAATTCCTGGCAGCTCAGTTTGATTTGCTTACCTCCAGTGTGCACAAGAATAATAATTATAATTCGTCAGCTATGTCCATGGGCGGGGACAGGATGAGGAAAAAATCCAAAGCAGCTGCAGAGCTGGGCAGTGCTGTTACGGAAGATGCTGTGCAGGCAGCCATTTTGGCCACTGCCATGGTGGAACAGAAAGAGAAACAGCAACTGAGGGAGAAGTTTCTGGCACTTCTACAAATCGATTCTTCAACGGCCAAGGTGCTTTTCTTTACTCGCTGATCGAGCCATTATAACTAACTCTGTTTCTCTTTTGCCATTTTTGGAAGTAAACTTATTAAGGTGGGAACCAGATTTTTTTATTTAGCTCTGTCGGATGCAAGTAGCTGAGGATTAATTCCTTTTCCTGACAGTAGCGTTGTTTCTGTTCCTGAAGGACTACAAGGCACAGATTCTGGATGACACCATCAGGTATTTGAAGGACTTACGCTGGCGGCTGAACTTTAATGAAGCTGACTCCACTCCTCATAGCAAAAGAATTCCTGAGCCCAGCTTCCCAACAGACGAAAGCACTGAAGCATCACCGACGACCACGTCATCAAGGTGGCAGCCACACACCGAAGGTTTGCCAAGTCCTGTTCGTCTCAAGGACCTTGAGCTTGAGACTGCAGGGGTAGAAATCAGCCCACATTTGACAGTTGACAGTGGTCCACACATTGAGGTGTGTTAACCCCTAAAAGCACATAACTTTTCTCATTCTCACACCCAAAATCACTTTTAAACTCCATTTTAAACATGATTCTCTTTTAAATTTACTTTGGTTCTATTATAAAGAAGCATAGATCATGCCTTAAATATGCTTGTTTGACATTTAAAAAACCTCATTTGATTCAACCGAGTAGAAGTTATGAGCAAGATTCTCCCCAAAAAAGTAGGGCTTAGTATGTCCTTTAAGGGTTAACTATATTATATATGGCTACATGTGTAGATCGCTCTTGTTCATAGTCGTTGGACAGGTGCAATGCCTATCTTGTATATTAAATGGAATAGTGATTAGAAGTCAAATGGCAAAAGAGTCAGAAAGTAAGTCTTAGAACTTAAGTCGTTTAAAATTATAGAGTGCTGAACATTACAAGTTATGGCATTTGGGAGGCTTCAAATATTGCAAAAAAATAAACTGATTTGTTGCTGTACCCAGGTAAGGATGATGGAGAATCAACATGTGATGGTGAAGCTGACAGCCATGGATAGGCCAGGTCTGTTGAACGACATTGTGGTGGTGCTACATAATCTACGGTTGGATATTCAGCACGCCAACATTCGGACTGGAAACAATGGCCAAAGGAAGGACATATTTGCTGCCAAGGTACGACATTCCCTTAAAGTCTGGTTTAATTTCAGTAGGTATTTTTCATTAGCAAGGGTGGGTGGAGTAAAGTTGGCATGCATGTTCAACAGTACCAGTCCATGATAAGTCTTGTATGGCACTCCATAATAACCATATCTACAGTGTAAAGAACCTTGAAAATCACAACCATGTATTATGAGTTTGCCTTACCAAGCATGCAAAATCTCATACAATGAAGTCTCACAAGTGTAATGCAGCACTTGCATACTACAAGGATCCTAAAGTTCATTTTAAACAATCAATCAATCAAGATGTGACATGTGTCATTATTCCTAAGAATTTAATATCAGATTTTTTCTTAACTTTTGTATATTCAGCCGATCAAGTGTCAATTTGTAACAAACGGCTGGTTCTTCTGGTTCATCGATTGTGACAGATGCAGTTGCCGTGGATTTCTAGTCAGTCAACACATTCCATAGCAATAGCGCTCAACCAGGTCATCAGTGCTACCCCCTTGTCATCACCGGAGCCCCGCACACCGCAGGTGAGAGACTAATTTTTCTCCTTACATTACTATACCTTACCTTATATTACAGAAATATCATATTGATCACTATGCTAAAATTTTGACATTCTATTTTGTCATTTTTCACTGAGCAGACCCTGACATCTGCTCTTCATGTGCAGATCTAAAGTAGAGGCCATTGACATCAACTCACAAGATGACCTAAAATTTGATGTTTTAGGGTTCTTAAAAACCCCAGAACAAACACAAAATTTGTATATACAGCATCAGAATCATCCACGCCAGCATTGATTGTGTACATCACCAGTTTCAGTGCCCTACCAGTGCTGGTACTATTGTAGATATGGCGCGTCGAACTTGTTGGATTGTATTTTTGCATTTGATTTCCCCTGATTGTTCAGATCAGAGTGTGTTTTAGATAAATGCACAAGTCACTTGCTCCACAACAGTTGACTTGAGCTCCCCATTCATTTAGAGTATACTTTAGGCAGGTAGTGTAGCTAGTGCTTGCCACTTTTCAGGCCGGTGTAGATGGGCCTTTTTGCATCCACAAATTCATTTCAGTCAACCTGTAGATTGGTGAGCAATTTTGTCATAGTGTAATTGGTATCTAGTAAGCAATGTTTATTGACATACTTACTATATACCAATTTTCATTTGTTCTTTTTTTGCTACAAAATAAAAGGATTTTATTTCTGGGTTTACTCACTGCAGCTCCTTTGTTGTAAGATTAACGTCTTTGTGATCAAGACTGGGTTGAAGTAGGAATGCCTAATTATGTTCATAATGAGTGTTTTGGCTTAGAGAAATCTTGAATAGTTTTTAAACGAAAGTGGAACCATGTTTTTCCAATGAGTAAAATGAATTTCTTATCAAATTTTCGAAGTGTGTTGCATCGATAGTTAGCCTGTAAATGCCACAAAACAGGCAAAAAGTGCATTGAGAATGGTCATCTCACTCATCTATATATTGTGACTGTTCACAATAATTATTTAAAATCAACATGTCAAGATCTCATTCTTCGTAAACATATTTACTGTGATTCTACGCAAAAAGTAGAAACACAAGTATATTTGCACAAGCAACAAAGTGAAACTTTGAAATTGGTAAGGAATTGGTAATGCTATTAGAATCGTGCATCTTCTTGCTAGCGAGGGTGCTAGTTTTCAACTTCTTGTGCATTCATGTTTGACTTCAAAAGCTGTAAAGGATCACATCGGTAAGCAAGAGAGCCTGGAGTCAATTAACCCCTAAAGGACAAGGATTCATGGTTTCAAAATGACAAATTTAATTGATTGTATTGTGAAAAATGCAATTCAGATGGGGTCAAGTTTTATATCATCGGAATCAGTGAAGAACATTGTATATGTTGGTCAAAACACAAATAAATTTGAACTAAAGGAAGTCCATACAGGACTTGCTCAAAAATGCTAAAAAAACATGAGACCCAATTTGAGCCCATCTGAATTGGTCCTTTAGGGGTTAACAATTGAATGGGGCAGTTATTGAATTTGACTGTGGGCATTAAATTTGGGTTATGGCTCAAACAGTGAGGTGCAAAGTTTTCATGTGCAGTTGTGCATTGTGTACATGAAGAGCAACAGGAACCAACCTCAATTAGTAATTAAATAATTCAAAATTGTTGAGAGGCACACATCATGTACAAAGCAACATTATCACACTGTAAGTTTGATATCTGATGCAGGTATATAATAAAAACCAACCTATCACACAAGATTGGTGAACAGTAGGGTTTTTTTTTTCCTGGCTTCTTGCAACCAGATAATTGTGTCTTGGCACAATTATACCATTAGGAGAGATATGGGGCCTCAAGAAGGCCCCCACTTTGGATCAGTTGAATTCAGCTGGCTGGGATTTAAAAATAATATTATTATTTTTTTACAAAAAAAAATTAAAATTTTAAAAATAATAAAAAAATCATAGTCTGACGTGGACAACCGTTTGCCACGTCAGACTTGCGATTTCTTTTCTTTTCTTTTTTTAATTTTTTTCTTTTTTTTGATTGGTTGTTGTTGGTTTACTGCTGATCAGCAGTTTGACAAAGGGAAGGGGCCTTCTTGAGGCCCCATATCTCTCCTAATGTCCCTCTGTCTGGAAATAACTGTCCTATTTATGGCATTTTTTGACCCAAAACAATTATCGTATGATTTATGTACTTCAAACGTGAGCCATGTCTACTTCAAACAAGGCAGACTATTTTGCAACTCATAAGATTTTCAATTGGGTTTTATCATGAAATTTCAAGATTCTGAATTGCAACCCATAAGATTTTCAGAATTCAAATGAATCCAAATCTTATGAGTGGCAATTTAGAAATCATCGCTTTTTTGAATTCAAATAGGTTTTATCCCCTAAAGAACCAAGGATTCATGGTTCTAAAATGACAAATTCAATCAACCATATTGTGAAAACTATAACTCACATGGGACCAAATTTTATATCACCGGAATCAGTGAAGAACATTGTATGTGTTGGTAAAAAGAAAATAAATTTGAACAAAAGAAATTCCACACAGGACCTAATCAAAACTGCTAAAAAATACATGAGGCCCAATTTGGACTTCTTCGTCCTTTAGGGATTATTATGAATGTTTTTCCACAAAGAGCCACTCTTTTGAAAGGTAAGGTTATCAGCATCCTATTCACTTCTTGAGTATTGAGATGGCTTTTTTTTGGCAAAACAACGTTATGTTGAACTTTTTTTAAATAGGACAATTGTTTCCAGACCAAGGCTGGCCTAAGTAGTGGTATAAATTTGGAAAGTGCACCCTCCATTGTTTGCATGGTGTACAACTACAGTGCCAAAAAAATAACCCTAGTGAACACCTAATATGTTTCAATTTCATCACACAAAATGTAAGGTGGAGGCACCTTTACCCCTAAATGCCCACAATCCTCTCCAGATTGGGTAATTTTGCAAAGATGCATTATAAAATGCAACTAAAAGAGATATTTTGAACTTGATGTATGAATAAAAGTTGTACATTATGAATTTTAGATTCTATCCATGTGAATAGATCTATAATTGCTATCACCAATATTTTTGTATAAATTTTGAAACTTAAAATTCATAATTATTTTGAAATTTGATTACAAACATGATATTGACAATTTGTAGATGAAATTTTTATAATGGGTTGAAATGTAATACTCTAAATGTTGTGATTTTTGGAGGTTGCTCAATTCTATGAGTTGACTATTTCAAGAGCACTTTTGAACTACTTTTGAACTAAAGATTTTAGAAATTTTTGGTGAATCAATGCTACATGAAATGAGGCATAGAAATTTCACAAATCATCCCCTTTCTAATCGGATCACATATACATGAAGCTAACTTCCCATAAAATCTACAATAAAAAATTCACACTACAAAAGGGGCATGACAGATGAGAAAAATTGAATGAAATCTATACATCATCCAAAAAATGAACACCTGGGCAGTTAGGGGTCAAAGTCTTAAACTGCCCCCAAGTACCACCACCCACAGAACCTAAATCCGACCACTTGTAATCCAATAAGAAGCCTTCTACAAGTGAATGGAATTGGGGCATCAAGAATGCAATTCATGATACTTTTTGTATTAGGAAAACCACCACTTTTATGGCACCAATGAGATATGACTAACTTTTCACTTTCAAAATTCATATAAATTACATTTTAATTGAGAAATATATTTATTTTCACTTTTATTCATGAATCTTATTTGTTTATCAGCCAAAGAATAATCCCAATTCAATTTTCAAAAAATTCCAAATACAGTGGCTTAAATGGGCGGTTTTAGGTGCCTCAAGTCACATGGCCCCAGATTGACCACAATGCTTGGCAAGTACTCCTGTTTCCTGCACCACAGCTGTTGTTTTCATTTCCTAAAAATTAAAAGTTGAAAAACTCTATGTGACTTCATGTGTCTCATCAAAAGTGCACCTAAATTATTGTCTTTTTTAACTTTAGGGAAATTCACGATGTGAGGGCACCCTCACTGCAGACCCTTCAAAACACTCTTCAAAGTACACTTTCATCTATATTTCAATTTCAAGAGACCCAATCGCACTTACTTTCTATATGTGCAAAATATATAGTTAATGAACCAATCACAACTGTCACTTATTCAAAATATAGGACAAGGTTCCATCACATGTGCAATCAAGTACAAAATTTAGTCTTAGAGGGTGGTTTGAAGGACTCGATACACTCTCCAAATGTGGTGTATTTACTTGCCCTTTACACTATTTCAGAATACTTATCATTCAAAATAGTGGGTGTCAAATGGTTTGGAGGGCTACATTGAGGATGGAGCTCTAAATTATTGAGCTCCAATAACAACTTATTACTTCCTCGCAAATCATTAATTTCATCCGTATCACGCTACCGTAATTCATGGCCACCCTCCTTGACAAATGCTAGCACTAGTAGCAAACGTGTCGTTTTTCATTCCCCACTTTATGGTAACAGTGAACAGTGGCGGAATATTATGCTTATATTTTTATCTTCTTGTGACCAAAACCACTCACCAACACTCACATGTGCTTGGCGCGGTTTCATTCCTTTTTCATTTATAGTAAGTGAAAAACGACACATTTCCTACTAGTGTAGCCTCTAGAAAATGCCATTCCATTATGACCCCAAAATTACCTGCAAGTTTTCCCGGAAAATGGAGTGGAAGATATGGAATTAAAAATCCGGGAGAGGCGCCGAAATCCATTATTTGGCATTGTAATGGTGGAAGAATCATGACTAATGCTACTCAGTTTATGAATGCTCCTGCAGCTTTCGACGGGTGCCACCAAGTGGCTGAAATTTTCTTCATATAAGAGCTTGGTCCCTTCTCACGCCATGGTGTATGATTGAGAGGTTAGTTCAGATCCTCACATGGGCGCTTGGCTCTCCTGTAAAACCGCACATTGTAGCAGTGGGTGCACATGACCATGATGCATGAATGAATGATAACACTACTAGGAATTTGGTCTTTTGTGACTTGCCTTGTGTGACTCAAATGGTCACTGACTCAATTGAGTCATATGGGACCATTTCAGTCACAAAAGCCTATCACAAAAGACTAGTAACAAAAAAACTAGTCACAAAAAACTAATCATAAAAGACTAGTCACAAATACAAACACAAACACAAAGGACACAAAGGATCAAATTTCTACTACCGTAGTAGGATGAATGGATGAATGGATGAATGAATGGATGGGTTGGACATTCATGTCAATACTATGTTAGTTCTTTTCATCATCTCCGGCCATGTTTGTCCAAAATATCGTTGAATATTCTTCAATCCCTACTGACTAAGTTGGATCCCATGCTCATAGTATTAACCCCTAAATGCCCATAGCCCTTTCCAGATTTGGAGAATTCCAAAGATGCATTATAAATTGCAATTAAGAGGGATCTTTAGAACTTGATGTATGAATAAAAGTTGTACATTATGAATTTAGATTCTATCCATACAGTTAGGTCTATGATTGCTATCACCAATATTTTTGTTTAAAATTTGAACCTTCAAATTCAAAATTCTTTTGTAATTTGATTATGAATAAGATATTGATAATATGTGGATGAAATTTTAATTTGTGATGGCTTGAAATGTGATACTCTAAGTGTAGTGATTTTTGGAGATTTTTTGGTTGTTTAATTTTATGAGTTGGTTTTTTCAAGAGCACTTTCTAATTATAATTTTAACAAATCATTCCCTTTCTAATCGATTCACACATGCATGAAACCAACTTCCTATGAAATATATAGTAAAAAATCCACACTGCAAAAAGTGCAGGATGGATGAGAAAATGTGGATGAAATCTGTACATCGTCCAAAAAATGAGCGTCCATACTACAGTTACCCAGTCAATCCTCATCAATTTCTCACATTTTATAATATACTATCTTTTTCTGGTATTTTTGCATAGAATTTATTGTTAAGCCGATTCACCCTGATTTTTTTTCATAATTATGTAATTAAAATTGAATTTTATAAGAGTTTTCAAAGTTTTTTTCTTGTAAAAATCATACTCCCTCCATCCCGCCAAAAGACCATGATATCGATTTAAATTTTGTCACAACATAAAACCATGATTTCCAACTGTACTCATTAACCACTGGCAATTAAGCTTCACGCATGTTTGGTTATTGCTTCAGGGATTAAGCGTTGAGTTTATTGAAATTCATGGATTAAGCTTAATTCCATGATTACAAAGGCAATATGTTGATTGTGATGCAAATCCATAGATTAAGTGAGTACAAAGGGAGTATTTTGATTACCACAAAGTGTATACATGACCAAAATCCATGACAATAATCTATGATCACTATGATCAAAATCCAAGATTAAGGTGCCATACTGTGAGCAATAACCAAGCATGCGTGAAGCTTACAGTTGTGTATTGGAATTTTACAGTTTTGAGCTTAAAGTGCTACAAAAAATGCAATTTTATCAATTGTGAAGAATGGTAAATCAGACTAGAAAATGGAAGATAGTCCCCACATTTTTTAGTTGTGACCATTTTCATTTGAAATTAGGAACTAGGTGAAAATCAGCGTTTGACTTAAAAAAACGACCCAATATGGCTCCACGAGGCTCCTTGGATGCTTAGGGGTTAACTGGAATGATCAACGAATCAATATTCAACACTTTTGAAAACCATGTGCATCATGTGGATTTATAGTAATCAGTACGCAATGCCAGCCTAATTCTTTTTGCTATTTTTTGCCAAAATTTTACTTGATTTTGGGAGTGGCTAAAGACTTTTACACTAGAAAGAATGAACAAAAAAAGTGGATGAAATTGTCAAAGTATTCTAAAAAATGTACTAAACGATTCTAAACGACATTATATAAGGAGTAGTTTGTTTTAAAGTTTTTTTTTGAAGTTTTCCTTAAATTCTATCTTAAAGTTTTAGTTAAAGTGTAAATTAAATTTTTCGCCTTGCACTTTGTTTAAAATGATGGCACTAAGGAAAAGGGATCTTAGAGCATCTCATACGACCACAATTCTGCTTTGTCAAAGCTTAGAATTGGAGGGCATTTTCAATATCCAACAGTCATTGTATGAGGAAAACAATTAAGTAGGGGCCATTACAAAATAGCCAAGGCCCTTTAGATTTGGAACGCCCTATTGAGGTTTTCAACTCACTGGCACAAATGGAGTAGTAGCTTGCAAGGACAGCATACAGAGACCCATAGCTCTGCTTCTTGCCAACCAAGCTCCCGTCACGGTGTTTTCGCAGTAGGGTTGTCTTGGTTGTGAACAAAAAGATGTTCCTAATATTGTATAACAGTTAATTCAAAGGCATAATATAATAAATAGGGAAAATATCAAAAATATTAAAAATATTAAAAATAGAATATTTTGGAATCTTTAGGATATTTTCAACATATTTAATATTCTTGAAATATTTTTTGAACATGATACCTTTATGTAATAGGACTTGAGGAATTTTTTTGTCATTACCATATCTTCAATTAAACACATCGATTAACCCTTAAAGGATCAAGTATCCTAACTAGGACATTTACAAAACAGGGTAGGTTTTACAATATCAATTTGGAGTTTAATATTCTGAGATCTTTAGTGAACGTGAGGGATTTCAAGACCTTCATGGGAATATAATTTTTTTTTCCCACCGGACATTGGTAGAAAAAGTTATGTTGCCCAAAGACATTTTTTGCAAGATCGGGCAGCTCGAGAAAAATGCTACACTACTCCAATAGCTCTAAAATTTGATACAGAAGCAAGTGACATGATATTATTTTGGATGGTAAAAATAAAATAAATAAACAAAAAATAAAAAGGAAAAAATAACTTCATTTAGAGATAAAAATGTTATTTTTTTGTAATTTCTTTTTCCACTTCTCAATAAAATTATATGTGTTTGGCAATAGTTTGCACCTCCTCCACTTGCAATATTGTTTTTAATATGTTAAATCATTCTCCTACTTCTCAAATTTGGTATACAAGTAACTAACATTGTGTAGATTGTGAAAGTAAAAAAGCAAGTTTCTGTAGAAGATCATTTTCAAAATAGGAAGGAAAATACGCAACTAAAATTTTTGGGCGAGTTTTTTTTTTTTTCACACATTGTCACTTCAAACAAATATATCTTCTAATCTATACGGTCAAAGATTGTGAAATTTTTTGCGTGTTTCTTTGGTATTAAAAGAAAAGTTTCTATAGTTGGATTGTGGAAAAAAAAGTTAAAAAAAAATTGTGCCCTAGGTATTAAAAATGGCAGCATTGTAGTGTTTTTTGAACAAAATAGTCCCGGTCCTTTAGGGTTAAGGCGTTAACATGCTTATTGTACAGTGTGACGGGACGCAATAAGTCACATTTTGGTCCAAATACTAATTTATATTATTTTTGAAAAAAAATTATATACATACAATCCTAGAATACCTTTTCACTATTGTTAACATTTTGCTGAAAAATCAATTTCAATGACCGATGCAAAATTTTTAACGCTAAAATTTTGTTGTTGTACAATGTGTCACTACACATTTTGGTACGCCATACTATGAAAACACCCCACATATTGAATGACTAAGGTAGAGGAATCTTGAACCACCACGACTCCTAAAATCACCAACTTCTACACCCTTCTTCATTTCAGGGAAGAAATGTAGGCTTTCATTACATGACTTATGCATTAATTGCTTGAAAGTTAAGTCATGTACCGACAACCTACATTTCCTTCCTAAAATGAAAGAAGGATATAGAAGTTGGTGGTTTTAGGTTTGTAGTGGTTTAACCCTTATACGTCAAAAGGGGGTCCTTGAAAGCAGCCCGAAGAGCATCTCCAAAAGTCTACAGCAGTTGCTGCTAAAAATAAATAAATAAACCGCCAACCTTCCATCAACATTGGGGCCAACATTTTTGCTGTTTTTTTAAATTAAAAAAATGCTTTATCTCTTCACAGTTGCTTTCCAATCGTAGCTCCCCCCCCCCCTTTCCCTGGATTCCTTCCCACAGTTGTTTAATTTAGGTGCGAGTTGTGAATCTAGCCTCGCTTTTTCATCCCCTTTCCAAAGTACCAATCCATTTTAATTTTGGTCGAGAAAATCCACTTTTTTCTCCATTATTCTCTCATAAACAAGCCCGTGGGGCTTGCTTTGACGTTTAAGGGTTAAGGTACCTCTACCTTACTCCCCTTGCAATCTACATGTGTATGGGTCATATAAAGCCAAACAGCACAAGACGCTTTTACAACCCCAACTTTGTCTCATCAAAAGTGCACCTAAAAGTATTGTTCATATAAAGGAAAATTCATAACAAAAATAGTGGTACTAATTGCCACCAATTTTGGATGAATCAACAAAATTTATTGATTTTCAAAAGGGACCAATAATTTTTACTCAAAATGACACTCAATCCATACATTCAAAAGGTTGTGCACTCAAATTTACATGATCTTAGTTCAAATCCTTGAACCATTTACATGATCTTAGTGTAAGGCATGGGTTGTTCAAATGGTTCAACCTTTTAGTGCCCTTAGTAGTTCTACCTTTTAGTGCCCTTAGTGGTTCTGGAGATTAATAAACTCTCTCTGTTCAAATCATTAATACTATTAATAGCATTTAACCGTGTAAATGTAAGCATAGCTTAATCAAACAAGTGCTGGTTAAACATTAGTAAGATCGGACCGTTGGATTAAAAGATTATAGTACGTCTATGAACCGTATAATGCATAGAACACTTGTTTTGTTAAAAGTGCACATAGCCATGTGCACTATTTTTTAGTACCATGTGCACTGCATTTTTTTTTTATTAAAAAAGGAGGGGGGTGGAAGCAAACCCACCCCCCTCTAAAATTTGCACTACACCTCTTTTAAATTTAAGGGGAGGGAGGTGGGAGCAAACCCACCCCCCTCTAAAATTCACACTACATTTCTTTTAATTTTAAGGGGAGGGGGGTGGGAACATACCCACCCCCCTTTAAAATTTGCACTACATATCTTTTTATGTAATGTACATTCAATTTTGGCACTTTATAGGTAAAATATGACTATACTTTCTAAAAAGGCACAAAATTTTAGCGTGTGCACTTTTTATATGGCACGTGCGCTTTTAACAAAACAAGTGTTATAGTCAAAAATGAGATTTTGGAGGGTGTGTGACTTCAAAGTTAAATAGAATTTGGGTTAAATTTTCAAAAATTAAAGTGAAGAGGTTCAACAAGGACCTATGTCAACACCGCTCCGTTGCAATCTTTCATGTCAAGAACGGACTGACACATAATTATTGTGAATTTTATAAGTGATAGTGACTTATTCATATACAGTTTAGGACAAAAATTATACGTTAAAATATGAAAGGAGTTGGGTACATTGATCAAGATTGGAATACATATACTACTGGAACATGAACAAGAGAACACAATCCAAAAAAATAAAACAAGATAACAAACCTCCAAACACAAAAAATACCGCATAGTACATGTGTTGTATTTGTAAGTATTTACTGTATTTTCAAGTATTTGCAATATTTTCATGTTTTTTTTATAGGTATTTTGATAGTTGCATAATTAGTTCCAAATTGAAATTTTCTTTTTCTAAAAGATGTATATTATAAGTCTCCAACTCTGAACATCACAATTCAAAATCCAATTGTTCATAGATTTTCTAACAATCTTGTTAGTCTGGGTGATTACATGGAAATAACTGAGACCAAAAACAAGTCAAGAGAGATGTCTGACCAGTGAAGGAGAGGTAAGTAAACAGCAATACAGACCATGGAAGAAATAGACTCGTCTTGGGATTGTTGGTTGTGCAAGGACTGGGTTTTGGCTAGGAACATAACACAACTCCCGAGACTTCCTCTGGTTCCCAATAGTATTAAATACCATTGGTTACCCTTAAGATACAGTCCTTGGCCATCCTTGGTTACACTGGACTTGGGGAGTTTGAAGACAAAAAGAGAGAAAGTAAGGGAGGTGAGAACAAGTACAGATTAAGGAGATGGCCTTGTTTCTTTGCTCTCCAAGGTAAGTTAGTGACGAGTGACTCAAACATGAAGAGCAAGAATACTTCAGAATACAATAGAAAGTAAAGACATATTCCAAGGATGAAAACAGTGTACTCATACAGTAGACATAGGTAGAATCGTGGCTTCCATGTTAAGCAAGAGAGTCTACAGAGTGCAACCTGCTGGTACAAGATCCGAGCGTATTGTCAAAAACACCCTTAATCTACAAAACCAAGAAGTGAGTCCCTGTCCTGCATACGACTACTCTTATACTAGCCTGATCCGCTAACTTAGCTGAAACTCCTAGTGCCACCGTCTTGCTATCTCCTTGTCCTCCGTGGCGGCCGTGCGTCTGACCGGGTAACATTTTGCCCTCCCTTGTAGAGTGCAATTCGTCCTCAGATTGTTGTTAGTGGCGCGATCAACGGAAAGCAGGTCGGCGGTCGGGACGAGTTTCCTCAAGGGGTACCTGGACTTGGCGCCGTGGAGGTGTTTGGTCATCGTAGAGAGCGGCTATGGCTGCAGCAACACCTCGGTGAATTAGGTTGTGCTTAGTTTTAGAGGTATGGGCATGCTGATATACATCAAAGACAGTCTTGTCCAAAAGTTTGTTACAGGCCGGACACTGAACATTGTCTGACTCGGGGTTACTATAGAGGGTAGTTAGATCGGGATTGGAGGCGAAGTATTTCTTCACCTCATCAATGGCTATGCCATAGTCCTCATTTGCCTCGCTATCATCATTACCCTCGACCTCCATGTAACCATGTTATACTCTTCTTCAAGCTGTTGTAATGCAATTGTGTGTTCTCTGAAGGTTTTAGGTTGGGCAGGTACCGAGGATGTAGGCTGACTTGGCGAATCGCGGATAATCGATGCGGTATGACTTGGCGAAGCTGGGGCGGGTGTCGGTAGGCGTGGCGATGGGTGAAGCGTGTCGTCGACGTCCGTGAGTGCATCCGGTATGTCGACTCGCTCCGCCTGATTTCCCTGATCTTGGAAGACAGAGCAGAAGGTAAGTGGCGTTACCATAGCTTGGGGTGCTTGGATTGGTGCGTCTGCTTGTGGTGGCTCGTTGGATGTCACGATGTGTTGCTTCTGGGTTGTTGCTGTATACATGGCGTCCATGTCCATGTTGTCCTAGTTGGGCTCTGATTGTTCCAAGTCCAAATCCACGAGTGCGTCATCAATGCAAGAATCCAAGAATTCTTGGGACAGAACTGCTGTTGTTGGCGGATTCGCCCAAAGAATTCTGTATACATTGTTTGCAATGAGTTTGGCAGCGCTTTGGACCCAATTTATTTGGTTGGCCTCGAAATTCTCCTTGGCCTGCTCGGTTGCAATTCGTTCCTGTTGCAGACGGCTGAGCTCCTCGGTGATCATGGGTGGCGTGGGTTGCAAGCTAGTGCCCTGTGTTAGTGCGTCGTTCAAAGCTTTGCACCTAGCCAGATACTCAGCGTTTTGCTGCTCCAATCTCTGTGCTCGTTCGATCGCCAAGCTCTTCTCCTTGTCGAGCGCGTCCACCTGCTCCTGCGTTGTGGACAATTCCAATTCCAAATTGGTTACCTGATTTCGGAAGTTGGTGAGGGTCTGGTTGGCCTCGCTCAGCTGTTGCCGGAAATCTTCTCGAGCCTCCTCTAAGGTCTTTTTGGCTCGTGCTTGGGCGGCTTGGACGGCTTGGGCGGCCTTGCGCTTGTTGCATTCCTCTGACTCCTGCTGCTGTGTCGTGAGTGTCATGTGTTCCTGCTCCGTTGTGTATATGAACTGGAGCATTTTCTCCACACACGCAGCCATCGCAGCGCTTTGGGCATGGAATTGACTTGCTTGAGGTCCCCACTCTTGACTGATTGCGCCTCCTTTGTATGTGGCAGACTCCCTCATGCGTGGCCTCTTGTTGGGTCCTGGAGTGGCGGGGTCTCGTGGCGCTGCTGCTGCCAGCTCTCGTTGGATGTCCAAGAAAGTACCCCATAAGAGGTGGTTGGTTGTGTTGTCGATGATAGGACAGGAATCAAGCAATGTAAGCCGTGAGAAACGGCCCAATTGGGCTCTGGTACTCGGCCTTCCGACGGTGTCCTCGCAACTGAACGCGGAACTGATTATCGAGAATCAGTCCCCAGTTGATCTTTTCTCTTTGGTCGGCCATTAGAAGCAGCCCAAGGTGCTCTGGGTGAATGCTATTACAATCATTTTTGAAAAAGATCTGACTGAGGACACCACGCATTCTAGCAAACCATGGCTCCTTCAATACACTTCCCAGAGCGAAAACATCGTACCTGCCATCCGCTTTGGGCTGCAAATCCTTGACGTGCTCGGCAATATTGGGCCGTGGATTGGCGCATTCAGGGCTCCATTCGGTGACACCCGTTCCATCCCAACCAAAAAAGGCGTGTAGGTATCGGCAGGAGTACTGAACTAGTACTCCGTCCACGACGCCCGAGGGGTATGGCTCGTCCTCGCTGCGCCCCGCCATGGATGTGAGGAATTGTTGGCAGCGTGGTATGTCAATAGTGCCGTCCAAGCGCGTCCAATATTTGATGAGGTTGGTGCGGGTCAGCCAGGCGCTATCTGGTCGTCTCTTCCACTCTATGACCATGCGCGGTACGTGGATCGGTCTCGCAGCCTTCTTGTTGTCCATGGCGCCGAGAATCTACGTGAATACTGAAAAAAGAAAGGCAATGCGTAGCAAAAGACCAGCGCAGATGCTTTGGAACGAAGGCACGAGTGAGAGAATTTGGGTGCTTGGAACGAGGTGTAGGGAGAGATATGAGAGCGCTAGAGGGCAGAGTGCGAAGAATGCGCAAGTGATTGAGGAAGATGGGGGATGTGAAAATAAGGGCTAGTGGATTTGAAGTTGTTGTGGTGGCATGGCATGACATGAGAGCCAGGGGCTGCTTTTGGCGGCTGATGTAGGCTTTTGAGGGCCTAGAGTGGATAGTGACGGCGCTGTCCTATTGATGCGGGGGTTATCAGGGATGTTAATTGCTCAATTATAATGGTGTTAATGATGTCCATGGTGACCGTATCGATGTACATGGCCTAGTCTGGGGGATCTAAGATTACTTGGCGGTGGCGTACATCATTGGTGGTGATTGTCCAATGTTCTTGATGTCCATGATGCCCATGTTGATCGTATCCATGTTCCTGGTCTAGGATGACTTGGAGGTGACTTAAATCATTGGTGTTGATTGTCCAATTTCCATGATGTCCATGATGGTCATGTTGATTGTTTCCATGTATCTGGCCTGGAAGGTCTAGGATTACTTGGATGTGGCTTACATGTATTTGTGAGGATTGTGTCCCCCTGGTTCCTTGGTTGTTACTGCTGTTGTCTTTGGAATCCTCGGAGTCCAATTGTTGTGCTGTATTTTGTGCCTCGACCGCCAAGGTTTCATGTATTTCTTCCAGGCTTAGCGTAGGGGAGATGTCCGGGAATGCAGCGTAGTAATGTTTAAGCTTGCTTGAATTTACGATTGTTGCCTGTCTGTCATAGTTGTCATTGTTTACCAAGAGCACGGTGTTATATGGTAGGACCAATTGGACTCGATATGGTCCATGCCAGATGGATTCGAACTTGGTTTTTCGGATCTTTGGATCTCTTGGGCACCAGAGGACTTGATCGCCCTTTTGGAAGGTCCGCAAAGGTTGTGATGCTTGGAAGTATTTGGCATTGAGTTTTTGTTTGTCTGTAATGTTTTTCATAGCAAACGCTCGAACTTCTTCCAAGTGATGGATGTCTTCGATACGAGCAGCTAAAATCTTGTGAGGTGTGTAATCCCTTGGTTGCATGGATTGGAATGTAAGGACTATGTATTCCGTGGGCAACTGTGGTTGTGTTCCGTAAACCATCTCAAAGGGGCTGAGTTGTGTTGTTGTTTTGGTAGCAACGCGGTAAGCCCATAGTGCGGCCGGCAAGCAGTCATCCTAGTCCGCTTGGTTGGCGTGTATGAATCGTCTAAGCATGTTAATCAGAGTTTTGTTTGTTGACTATGCTTGGCCATTTCCTTAGGGGTAGTAGACTGTGCTAGTTCTATGCTTGATAATATGTTTTTCCATGAGATCTTCAATAACAGAATTTACAAAGTGTGTACCTTGATCCGAGACAATTTCCAATGGACACCCAAAACGTGTGATGATGTTGTCGTATATAAATGTTGCCGTGACGACCGCGGTATTGTTGCGTAGCGGTTTAGCTTCCACCCACTTGGTTGTATAATCCGTGGCAACAAGGATATATTTATTCCCTTGGCGAGTAGCGGGTCGTATTGGCCCCACAAAATCCAGGCCCCAACGTTGAAAAGGTCCTAAATGTAGCGTGGACATGAGGGGCACCTTGCCTTGGTGGTGAAAATTAGTGGTAGATACTTGGCAAGCATGGCAATTCTTGATGTATGCATAGACATCTTTGTGGAGTGTAGGCCACCAATATTTTGCCGATAGAATCTTCTTAATAGTGGTGTCTAGGCCTTGGTGTCCACCTGCTGGGCCGTCATGGATGTGAGTTATTATCTCCTGCTGTCGAGTTGTTGGGACACATAGCCGAGTCTCCTGATCGGGGCTGCGGCGGTAAAGCTATCCATGGACGACAGTATATGGCAGGGTAGTGCGTACAAAATTAATCTTCTTGGTACCTGTGAGGTCAGCTGGGATAATTCCTTCTGTTAGGTAACGGATGATATCAGTTGCCCAATCATTTGGTACTTAGACGGCCACGGTGGCAGCTTGAATGTATGGCTCATTAAATGAATTATCAATGCCTTCCTCGGCGGTATTGGTGTCCCTAGTCAAATAATCGGCGACGATGTGTCTTTTGCCAGGAATGTATACTACTTCAAAGTCGTATTCTAAGAGTATCATAATCCACCTAGCTACTCTTCCGGTGATGAGTGGTTGATTTACTAGATATGAGAGAATATGATGGTCAACCATAAAGCAAAATTTATTCCCCAACAGGTAATGGCGGAATTTCTTAACGGCATAGATCATGGCAAGGGCTTCCCTTTCTGTCGTGGAATAATTTCGCTCTGCTTGGTTCAAGAGGCGGCTAGCGTATGCTACAGGTTGGTCATGTTTGCCATTGACGTTCTGGGCCAGCATGACACCAACAAAGATATTTGAGGCGTTTGTGTGTACATGGAACGGCTTGGACCAATCTGGGGCGATGAGGATGGGAGCATTGGAATATACTAACTTTATTTTGTCCAAGGCTTCTTGGGCAATGGGTGTCCAGTTTTGCGAGTAGGTATATTTGGCATGGTTCAACGCGGAGTGATATGAATTTGGCTTTCAGGAGTTTGTCCAACATTTGGGTCGTCCAATGCCTCGTTATTGAGCGCATGAAGAGCCCCCTTGCACTTGTTCTTCCTAGGTCCAACATTAGTATTTGGAGACTGGGGCTGTTCGGGAACTTCACCTTCATGCTGCTCACTTGCCATTACTGTGCGATGAGTGAATCAACCGTGTAGAAATACCGTGACGAAATCCCGCGAAAATGTGAATCAACCGTGTAAGATGCTTATTGTGACCAACCGATGATTGGTGACAATAAACATATGACCTCTCACGCCTAAGTAAAATAAGGCCAAGAAGTCCTGAAAAGGAATTACTAGCCGCCTGATTTTGGGGTGAGAAGTGAGAGCAAATGGGGAGGGACGTCCCTTCTATACTGCCGTCCGGCCCCCGCCCGCCCGAACCAGCCCGTCCGCCCAACCAAGCCGGGACGACCGTCCGATCTGAGTGGGCCACCCGATCTTGGCCTTCCGATCGGGCGTCGGCGGCCGGCCCTAAAACGGTCCGCACCCTAAGCCGTCCGCTCCTATCCGGTCTGTCCGATGCAGCCCGTGCAATTTGGCCGTCCGATGCAGCCCGTGCGAACGAGCCCGCCCGATGCAGCCCGTTCAATCCACCGCGTCTGATCCAGTCTGTCCGATCCAGCCCAGCGCGATCGGACGGCAAATCGGACGGACGTCCGGACCCTAAAACCGACCAGGCCCGTCCGCGTGTAAGGGGGCAGGGTTGTTGAACGACTAGTTCAACGGCCAGTTCACCGAATGGTAGTATAAATCATGAAGGTTTTCATTTGGTGAGTTCATTCAAACTAACCAATTATCAAGGGCTAGGGCAACATTTTGTATCCCTTCCTTGACCATTACCGAGTTTGAATGCGCGGTTGTCAAATTCTTATTGGAATTTGATAACTCTTGTATTCAGACAAACATTTTTCCGTCACACGACCATGTAGTATTGCATGCTGTCATTTACAACTGCTGGGTAGCTGAACGTCAACCTTCTCAACCTTTTAAGATGCCTAGCGATTGGGAAGATTGGTACGTGGATATAGTCCCTGGAAAAGTGAAGTGTTTATCATGTGGATCAGTTTTTGCAAAGAAGGCGGCGAAGATGTTGAGTCACCTTGGATACCGGAACGAATCCGGAAATCGTGACACGGGCGTATCTCTATGCAAGAGACTGACATCTCAAATTAGAGGGTTTTTTCTGAATTGTAAAGGAAATCCTCCGAAGCGTCCAAATCGAGATCATTCTGATGAATGTCGCACTCCGAGAGCGGGAAATACGGATATCATGGAAGTAATGGAACTTTGCACACCACAATCAACAGATCGAGAATCACGCGAAGGACTACTAGAGATTCCAATTCACAGGTCTGCTTCTAATACAACTGAAATTACTGCGAGCAGACCACCATCAACGGAACGTGACAGTGCAATTGGTAGGGCTGGCCGTCCATTGCGACAAGCGGGCATACCAGAGGGTTTTCAGGAAGAGAAACGAAGGGAGTTAGACAAGTTATGGGCAAAGTTTTTTTACGAAGCTAATATACCTTTCTCGATTGCATGAAATTCAACTTTCAAGGAGGCAGAACTGGACACCGTCGGGACATTGAACAAACTTCGTGGCCAGTCCCATGGCATCAAAGTCCTTGGAACGAGCGAACGAGCGACCGAGTTTCGTGATCTTCCCCGAGGCCTTGTCGATGGCAAGCACATCCCCGTGCTGCACTTTCTGCTTCCCGAGCGACTCGATCATTTTCTGTCCTAAGTCATACACCGTCTCCATCTCTGTGGTCTTGAGCACAAATTTCCCGGACTTGGACGCGGCTCCGGCCGTTGCCGGTTTGTCAATCTGAATCTCAACCACTTCTCCTTCAATCATTTCCGTCTCCTCTTTAATGCGAACTCCATTGGCTCGCCGGAATGCTTGCGTGAGCGCCTCCGTCTTACTCATTTCTAGAGAAAAGATCTCGCTGCCGGCCATCATGGCGAACGGCGTCTCCTCTCCCAGCGCTTTGGCCATGCCCATGGCAATGGTCGTCTTCCCCGTGTCGGGCTGCCCTGCCAACAATACCGCACGTCCGGCGATTTTTCCCTGTCGTATCAACTCCGGGATGACTCCCGCTGCTCGTCTCGTAGCTTTCTGCCCCACCATCCCCTGCAAGTCCAAGCATCCACACGGTCTCATGCATCATCGACATACTTCAAAGAAAACAACTACCGGTATCATCCATCTTACGCTCAATTCTCACGCTATCCTAGGATTTCAAATGCGTCTGCAATTCGATCACCAGACGATCTCACGGTATCTTAAGGATTGAAAATATTACAAAATTTCTGGAATTTGGTCACTATTTTGTCATGACGATCTTACAGTATGTTATAGTTTGAAAATGTTTTGAAATTCCTACAATTCATTCACCATCTTGTCACGACAATCTCAAGGTATCTAAGAGTTTGAATATATAATGAAATTTTTGCTATTTGGTCACGACGATCTCAATGTCTTAGGGTTTGAAAATGTTATGAAATTTTTGCAATTCGGGCACTATTTTGTCACGACAATCTCATGGTATTTTAGAGTTTGAAGAATGTTATGAAATTTCTGCAATTCCGTCCCCATCTTGTCACGACGATCTCATGATATCTTAGGGTTTGAAAAATGTTATGAAATTTCTGCAATTCCGTCTCCATCTTGGCTTGACAATCCTCCATTATGATTAGAATACTGCCTTCTGAAATTGCGGGATGCAGGTACCTGTGAAACATTGCGCGCTTCGAAGGCATCGTCGAGACCGAGACCTCGGATGTGAGAGTGCGCTCCAATGCGTTCAATTCGGGTGAGATCCTTGACCTCGGAAACCTTCACGTCCGCCCCCGTCATCTTGTAGTGACAAATGAACCTGGAGAAGCTACAGCAACATAACCTTCTCCAAAAGCATCAATCGTCAATGAACACCAACAGCCAATGAACAACCAATCAATTCCACAAGTTGGTAGAAGATGTGTGCAGGATCGGAGAATGGAATTCAGAGGACAATGTGATCAATTGGCAACATTGCCTTGAGATAAGCAATTCTTCGCCACCACTGATTGCAATTGGTATAACAACCGTCTTTCTCACGAGGTAGGAACGCCCATTTCCGTCACTTTCAGCATTAACCCTTAAATGCCTGGGCCTATGACCATGGAATCATGCGTCACAATCAATTTGCTACTATAAACAAGATAAAAATTCAATTTTATATTTTTAATAGATGAAGCCATGTACCCACAACAAATCATGAATTTTTCAAAAAAAAATAGTGAAAATTTGAAATTACTATGATTTTTTGAAGTGATTTGAATGAAAATTTATATCAATTACAAAATGTACTCAAAAATTCCTATTTTTTTACCAAAGTTGCAAATTAAAATGAAGAACATTACAAGAAATGAAAATTATCCGTGTATTTAAATTTAGATTTTTTTTCCTACACCATAGTAGTACATGTCAAACTTGTAACTCCAAAATCTGCTTTAATTTGTCCCCACAGGTGCTCAGGTTGGTTTGGAGAGCCGGGTCCGTGGGGTTGGCTTGAAGAGCCTCAAGTAAGTTGGACGGAGATAGGCTCTTCTCTGCCTCAACTAGTCTCATCTTTCTCGCCTGCTCTTTTGCAGTAAATTTTGTAGAACTTGACACACCGCCAAAGTTTCCAAAGAAACTAAGCCTGGGATGGGCAGCCCAAATTCTCTCAATGGAATCTCGGACTTCTGGGACTTCTAAAAACTGGGAGCTCATTCGGTAAGGGGAGGACCTTTGAGCTTCTGGTTTCAATTGAAGTGAACACCATACCGGAAGGTGATCCGAGTGGATGCTATAAATACATGTCCAACTAGGCCATGATACAGATATGGTCTCTCCTATGGTTGTCCCAAGCAAAGCGTAAGCCATTAGAGTTTTCCGCAAACTCATGGGGGGATTGAGCCTTAGTTTGCCAAACTTCTTGGGATACGAAAATTGGCCTCATAATTTTATAGGACCATAAAGTACAGATGAGTTCCCGGTTGGTGGGGGGCTGTCAGTTACTGCTTTTGCTATTTCAGTGAATGAGCTTTCAAAAGCTTTGGTTTTTTTAAAATAGACCCAAGGAAGACTCACTCCATGTAGATGCGTGTCAAGCCAAGGAAGCCCATGTGACAAAGCATCCCTGAGAATAGAAACTGAGGTTGTGAAATTTTTGGGCACCGTTTTTGGTGCCTTAAAACTTCAGATCTCTAGTTTATTTAAAGCATCTGACATGTCTACTTTTATTGAGTTCTCAACCTCTCTTTTCACAAACTATGGTCCAGTCACCCCACTCTGGACCACTTTGCGGATAACTCTATTGGTTGGCGCAAACGAGTCCCGTACTGCCAAGGAGGAAAACAGGTCATCAAAGCTGAGAGCTTCTTCCTTTCTAAAATAATTTTTTTCTGACAACACTTTAGATATATTTAGAGAATACAGAATTGTTGACCAATTGATACACATTCATTTTTTCAAAGCTTGAAAGCTATCCAAAGTGATGGTGGAGATGCTCTTACTTATTAGTTAAATATTATAGATTATAGATTGTTCCTACATAAGGTTCTTTGGCGCTTGCAAAGGTTCACCCTTTTGCTCTCACTGCATGAAATATAAAAATTCAAACATGTGATTCTTGAGGCGGGGTTGTTGTAGATTGTCAATTCTTGGTCCATTCACACTAGTCACCCAACACAAGTGCGGCAGAGAATCTCTGTTCGTCAAGTAAGTTTTTGGTAGCAAGATGAGACAAGGCTTTGACACCGCAAGAAATTGTATATTATTTTCACAATTTACCTTGAAGCATATCGTAACGCACGTGTTGGAGCATTTGGGTGTGAATGGGCCATCTCCACCATCTTTCTTTAGGTCAAGAATTACGTAGCATGTCCGATATTCTAGAATCCACTACAACAATTCTCGTGCAACAATTCTTATTCCTAGGTACAGCTTAGGTCTTATTTCTAAAAATTGTGCTATTTCTACTATTTTTAGCAAAACATAAAACAAATTATTGCAATTACTAGATATTAGAATAAAGATTCCTTTCTAACAATAAAAAGGTATCAGTAAAAGCTAGTATCCACCTCTTCAAACAAAAACTAGCATCTCCCTTTTTCTAGGCACTCTTCTCAACATTTGTAGGAGTCGTTAAATTATAATATATTTCATTCACCAAGCCACTAACTTGTTTTGAGAACAATTGTTATTAGCCCCTAAAGGACCTCACTCCTCTCTAGAATTGCATAATTGCAAAGATGCATTATAAAATGTACATAAGAAGAATATTTTGAATTTGATGTATGAATAAAAGTTGTACGATATAAATTTTAGGTTATATCCATATGGTAAGATATATGATTGCTATTAGGGTGATTTCAAGCTGGGGTGTCATAGTTCTCAACAAAAAAAAGTTTCTAATGTTGTAAAGCATTTGTATTAATGACATAATATAATAAATAGAAAAAATACCAAAAAATAATAATATAGTGAAATGGAATCTTTTAGAATTTTTTGGAATTTTTTCAAATTTATTTATAATATTTTGGAATATTCTCATGATCTTTTGAAATATTCATGTTGATGTCATTTAATTTGTTTGCAAACCGCATCGAATGCAATTTCCAACCACACCATAGGCTTCGTTTTAATTAGCCAACCAAGCTTGCAAGAAATTTTTGGGAACTCGCCAATTTAAGGAGCGTTTGATATTAAGGAACAAAAATTGTAGCCATAAACTTCTAATATCCATCTTGCTCACAAAATCTTTTGGAATCTTTTTTGAATACGGTACCTTTATGTTATAGGAATTGTGGAAATTATTGCTATCACTATATCATTCTTCAATGAAATGTATCAATTAAGGCAATAAAGTATTTATACTACAACGTCACCAAATGCAATGTATTACATTTTGGTCCAAATACTATTATATATATTTTTTAATTATTAATATACATAAAATATTTCATTCATCAAGCCTAAAAATGGATATTTTGGCGTTATTATTTTATTTTATTAAGTGATTTTATTTTAAACGTGATTAATAAAGAAAATACGTTTAAATAAAGAAAATCATGTTTATTTATTAAGACTTTATTTTATTAATTTTATTAAGTTTATTATTTTAGTTTATTATTTTTATTATTTTTGACGTTATTATTTTTTAGGATGTCAATAACGCCATATTTGGCCTAACTTAATAAAATAAAATAACTTAATAAAAATGACTTAATAAAATAAAATGTTTATCCTTGATCATCCTAGAAATGGACATTTTGGCGTTTAGGGGTTAAATGATGACATCCTTTTCTAGCAATATTTCAAACCTTCATGAAAAGATGCCACCTAAGTTCAATCACGAACACTACATTCTTCAATCTATTTAGTGGGCAACAGTCTGATATGGGTACTCCAAAAAGCCCTTTTAACTCTTAAATAAACATAAAAATATTGAATAAAAATATTGTCCCTATAGCAACTTTTAAAATAAAAATATTGAATTGACCGGATGTGATTTTGATTTCCTACACTCATAAAGTGCATGAAAAAAACTCACGTGAAAATTGAAGCGTTTTACTGTTTTTAAAAGAGACTTTTTGTACAAAAATCAAAGTTTTTCCCAACTACTTAAAAACATTCAAAATATTTGTTTAAAATATCCAGTGACGTTGTTTTGGTACCAATTTTTGATATGAAGGACATTTAAATATGTGTTATTTGAAATGATTAATTTGAAGAATTAAAAATATGATTTACATTGTACTGCAATGCCTGAAAATGTTGATTTTTGGCAATTTTTTCCACAAAGCATAAAAACATAAAAATTAATTTATTCCCTTAAAAAGTTGAGCTTGAATTAAAGTATTTCATGTTATCCAGGTGTGGATGTTTTGATAATTTTATAGTTTATAACTTTAGTCAATTGAAATGGACAAATTCGTCAAAATTTGGAAAAACAAACATATGTTTGAAATTTCATAATTTCCAAATTTTGAAAAATTTGACCACTTCAATCAACTAAAGATTATTATTTTTAATTAAAAAAATATCCACACCTGGATGACATGAAATACTTTAATTCAAGCTCAACTTTTTAAGGGAATAAATTAATTTTTATGTTTTTATGCTTTGTGGAAAAAATTGCCAAAAATCAACATTTTTAGGCATTGTAGTACAATGTAAATCATATTTTTAATCCTTCAAATTAATCATTTCAAATAACACATATTTAAATGTACTTCATATCAAAAATTGGTACCAAAACGACGTCACTTGATTTTTTTAAACAAATATTTTGAATGTTTTTAAGTAGTTGGGAAAAACTTTGATTTTTGTACAAAAAGTCTCTTTTAAAAACAGTAAAACGCTTCAATTTTCACGTGAGTTTTTTCGTGTACTTTATGAGTGTAAGAAATCAAAATCACATCTAGTAAATTCAATATTTTTATTTTAAAGAGGAACTCATTGAAAGGACTGATTTAAGAGTTAAAAGGGCTTTTTGGGGTACCCATATCAGACCATTGCCCTAGTATCATTTATGATTTAATGTAAAGAATAATTAATAGTTGATATAATATGTGAGTTCTTTTGTTATATTTGTACCTTGGAACTACCATCATGAAGCTTTCCATTGAATAGTGGTTTACAAATGGCCAACACAAAATCCAAAGCAAGTAAATGACATTCATCAATAGGTACACTAATTCATGACATCCAATGTGATAGTGATAAAGATAGTAATATAGTTATAGAATAGTCTATCATACACCAAATATAATGAAGAGTGTAGCAAAAAGTGTGGCCCCATTGACTTTACAATTATATATCATTTCTCTCGTTTACAACAAGTGTAACAATGATATAAGTTGATGAGAAATTGTTTGTCTACACTTCTGAACCATTGTTACAATGTACACATAAGTGCCAGAGAAGTCACTCTATGTATTTTTTAGATACGACCTAAGATAATAGGGTATTTAAAATCACCCTTAAAAAGTAAGATTTACTATAATTAGTAACATTTCAAGAATATTCTCATTTTTATTCTTGTAAACAATTTTAAACATCCTATATTAATGTAATTCATTTATGAAAATTACCTTCAAACATTCATTTGGACCCTATTATTTATTCGCATGTTGTTATGGAATCTTTGAAAGTGACATTCCCTGGACAAAAGTGCAAGTGTTGGGCATTTTTGCAATGTATTTGGTAATCCACGAAGTTGCTCAACTTATAGTTGTTAAAAAAGGTTAGAATTGATTGAAAATGTTAATTGGATATTACAATGAGATATGAATTGTAGATCCAACTAGATGCAAATTGAATGTGCTACATTGAACGCTAAAGAGAATACCCTAGTGTCTTTATAAATCTTATATGTGATCCTTCACCCTCAAACGGGAAATGATTTGCTAAATAAGTAAAGCTATATGATGATTCTAGATGCAACGTTTTTATACATTCTTTAGCCATTATAAACAAATACGTTTATCAACATCACATTTGGATATGATTAGCTTATGATTGGTTAGCTTCCAGTCAATCATTCTTCTACTTTGATATCATTTTTGTTGACTCTTTGTTACGTTGTCAGACAACCCATATATTTTTGCTATGATGCCTTAGCTAAATATTTGATAGAATTAAAATAATGAACTTGAGATGCTAATGTACTTCTAAAGATAATTATGCAAGTAAATGTTTAATTGTTTAATACAATGAAATATTTATATATGACTAAAAAGTTCCTTGAAAAAATTATCAATTTATTGTGAAAAAGCATAATGATTCATCATGTAAGAGGTTCACTAAATTTAACATTATTTTGAATGAAAGTGAAAGGAAGAAGCAAATATCAAAGAGGTTCACTATAATTTAACATAATTTTAAATGAAAGTGAAACAAAGAAAGCAAATATCAAAGGATTACGTACTCATCAATACCCTGACTCTCCTTTGAGATAAATTTTGAAAAATGGGTCAAAAATGTAGATGTCAAGAGATGAATTGAGAAAATGTTACGTATACATTTGGAAGAATTAAAATATTGGACTTCATTTGCATTATTGAGTGTGATACATCAAGACTTCTAAAGATTCGTTTTAAGCAAGTTATAGATGCTTAAATTAATTGATACTATAAAATTGTTATATTGCACTTCTAACATTATTGGTCCAATATTGACTAACTTTATGTATTTGAAATTTATCAAGCATTCTTCATTTCCTCCTATACTGTAACTTCGTTGTTCAATGTTAAGAATGACAAAATAACAAACAAAGTTTAGCTAAACGTTTGAAAACCGTAGTTGGTCGTCAAAATTGGAGAAAAGAAGTATTATAAGAAGAGAAGCCCAAATCCTTAGGAAATTATTTTTTCAAAAAAATCTTTTTTTTTATGGTATAAAAGAGAATCTTGATGAATGTTGACATAGTTTGGCAATTTTTGAAAAGAAATCTTCTAAAAAAATTAATAAATTTGGCATGAGAAAAGTATTAATATGGATGTTCGTGTCGATAATTTGGATGATGATGATGTCTTGGCATCCGTGCCCCGAGGTTGGCTTTGTGGTCAATGCGGCAAGAAATCAAAATATACTTCAAGTATATACCCGTGAAAGATCAATCAAAATCTTCAACAATTATAGAAACCTTGTGCACATCTCGTGCATAGGGTGGCCGCAAGCGTTACGCCACGATGGACAAAGGATTCATACGTCACTCCCCAACGGACGGATCTGGATCATTGACTACGGTAGTGACATACTACAAGAACGACTAATATGCGACGTCCATTACGATGAATACGATTGGAATTGTTACCGCAGGATGATCATCCAAGACATATGCGTGTGGGAGAATCCGCAGCTATATATGCAAAGGGGAGGCCAACCTTCTCTAGGTAGCTTTCATACAACTATTGTATTAAAGTACATATGTGGATGTAACACAAAATCAATGAGTTGGGTATATACTCTCTAGATCTTCTTTTATGGTTGGAAGGTAGACTAACTTATATCATAAACACTCATGATGTACTATACAAATTGAATGTTACACAACATCTATAAACATCACTAATAGCAACTAAACATAAATTTTATTATTATTAGACAAATATCCTTTTATTGTATTTCATTTGCATGTCAAAGAAGATTCCAAGGCTAATCTCAAACTACCTATTTGTGTTCTACTTATGACTAGTAGAGACTTTTGTAGGTAGGAGGGATTGGGACTTTTTAGAGTGCAATTCATGATATCTTTGAGTTTAAATTATAAAAAAACACATGTTTTTTATGTCTCAAATGAGGTTGACTATCTTTGCACTTTCAAAATTCATGTAGATTACATTTTTTTGGAAAAACGCATATGTTCTTTCATTTTGTTTATAAATCTTAAATGTCTATCAACTAAAAAGATTTCCACGTCGATTTTTTTTAATTTCTTTTTCCCAATCACTATAATTTAGATGGATAGTTTGATGGCATCCTACCTTGACATTCTGTAGAACTAGTTAATTCCACTCTTTACAATATGCCAAGAGCCTTTTTATTTTTGGCACAAACCCTTTATCATAAGCATTAATTTATCGCTTATATAGTTCCAAAATTCAACACAATTGGTTCTCTAAATGTGAGTGTAATGTGCATGCTCTCTACTGTGAATGTAAGTTTTTAAATATTTATTATTTGATTGCCATGTAGAGTGGAGAATTGTAGAGAAGGATGTGTTCTTATAACTACAATACTCGGAGAAGTCACTTAATGTAAATTTCTCGGGGAGTGCACTTAAAGTTAAGACTAGGAATCATGTGAGTGCGTACTTTTGACCCCCCTATGTATGTATTAAAAAATCATCTAAAAATTGTAAAAAAAATATGAAGTTATTCAATACAATCTAAAGTTCTTGTTGTATGAATTTCAAAAAATAATCACTTGTAAATATTTTTAAATTGATTTTTGAAGCGGAAAACAACACATTTTAGTTCAAACTTCTATCAATTTTTTTTACAAGATTTAAAAACTTTTGGTCTTGAAATTTATACCAAATGATTGATATATACGTAATGATTTAACACCTAAAAAATCTTTATTTAAAAACTATTTTAAGGCCAAGTATTGTAGGGGGTATGCTATTAAAACGCACTCACGTGTATTCCTAATCTTAACTTTATGTGCACTCCCCGGGGTAAATTTTGGGTACATATGAGCGAACAAAGGGTATTTAATAGGGGGCTATGAAATAATTGGAATATTTTACTATTTATAATATACGGGGTATATTCCCTATATATTCTAGGAATATTTCTAAAATATTCCCAATTTGGTTTTAAAACACCCTATATTACTTTTATGAATTTATAATTTTTATCTCAAATGAATAAAAGACACCCTATATTTGTTCTCTCATAGTTATCTAAATTCTTGACAGTGACTTCCTCGGGCTACAATAGGATGTTGTAGATTTCAACACTTTGATACACAATATATAGACCTTGTATAAATCGATTATGAATTAACAAAGTATTCATTATAGATATACTATAATTTATCAACTCTAGCCTCTAATGTTGCAAAGATGTACATCTTTGTAATAAACATTTTCATTCTAGATAAGAATTTGGGTTAGATAGGTTTTGGATAGGAGCAATTATGGGTGAAGACCCTAGTAAAGACACCTTAAACATTTGTGGTTTTAACTCTTAAATACCTAAGTAAACAAAAAATTCCATTTCCATTTCTTTAGAATACGAAATAAATCATTTGAAACTTTTAGAAAGAAGAATGTAGCATGTATAGAAATAGAAAGAAAAAAGTTTTCTTTACAATATTTAAGGATAGTACAAATGTACTTAGAAAGTTTCTATTATTAACTCAGTCACTAAGAAGTTAAAATCAATTACATTACTTCAAATTTTGTTAAAATCCATCATTGATAATGCGTTTTAATGTGATGTTATTGATTTGAACTTCCCAATGCCCAAAATATAAATAGAAAGTGTACTTTATGACTCAACATTTTATAATAATAAAATTTAAATACATTTACATCATTAAATATATTTACATATTTTAAAGAAAATTTTCATTGCAATACTAAGTGATTTATTCTAGAAGTTTCTACATGATTCATTTCAAGTCTTCTAAACATGGAAATGAACACAATTGGAAATTAATTCAAAAACCTTTGGCTTGCAGCCTTTGAATGGATGAAAAATGTATGTATACAATTCCAACAATGTAATTTTATTGTAAAAAAATGGAAAACATTGCTTATAAAATAAAATTAGATGGGATTTTCAAAAAAGAGGAATTGTAGTACAAACTATCAAATCTTATTGAGCCTTATATTAGAAAAAATATATGTAGGATTTTTTTTAGACTTAGAAATTGAAAATAAATGGGATCTAAATTTATTTCAATTTCATTTTTTTTAAATGTGTTTGATGCCCAAAAAAGAATTCATTAATTTTTATGCCAAACGATTTTAATGACCGTTGCTTATAAATTGAGAGTTGTGTACCTGGGTACCAGAACAGTGCCCTGTTTGCGACACGCGGAACCGTGAGAACGAAATCACATGTTTCTGGATGGTGGATGATCAAGGAATTCATCTCGTGCGGCACGACCTTTTCACCAACATGAATGTGTGGGATAGGAAGGGGACGTGGATGGACCATTTTTCGGGCCGGTTTAATCACTTTTTCATATTCAACATATTTACCCTCTCCATCGCAAATTATTTTGAGATGCCTGTGACAATGGACTGTGGAGCGCGGGGCAGTTTTCAGATTCGGGCATTCACGGCCTCACTTGGGCCAATGGTATGAAGGCATCAAACCTTGTAAAAACAAATGTGGTTTTGATTGATGGTTTTGATTTTGTGCTACTCAAGAATAGTTATGTTTGATTTGTACAATTTAACTACACTATTTATTCTACATAGTTTGAACCCCTGGAATGAACTATATGTATGACCTTGACATCATGTGAGTGCACAAAAAGGGTATCAATTAAAACATCAATGTAAAAATAGTACATACATTAAGCATATTAAATTTCATAGAAAGTATGTTACTTATTACTTATATATATACATAGGTGTTTTCAAGTTAGGGTGGATACTTTGGTACTACATATGAAAGTGCATTGGTCATGCATAATATGTATGGTGTTTTGCATTGAACATCCCAAATTTGATCACATAGCATTTTTAAAATTGTGGAAGAAAGTAAAATATTCTCAAATCTAGTTTCCCACAACATAAAATTGTCATTGAAATAGGTTATATTAAATAAAACGTAAAATGTTAGTATTGTACATAGTTACTACATGTCACAATGTAAAGTTTTACTACATATTTGTAGTCACCCTACCTTGAAAACCCCCACATTAAACGTATTGAATTTTACAAAAAGCATGATATGCATACATTATATATGTTACATTTTATAGAAAAAAAATGTATGTCATAGTACTTTAAGAGGGGCTATAAACGCACATGATGTAGAATATATACACATTTAATTCACCCCCGAGAGTTTGGATCGTATTGATGGGAGCAATCTACATTATTTTTAGAAAACACCTATACTAAAATCGACCACTTGAATTTTAAAAAACCACACTATATAAGCTATTTCAGACGCCCACAGTACTTTTACTTATTTTACAAATCTATCAACATTAAATTCAAGAACATGAACCCCCTTTAATTAAAAAAAACTAACATTATTTCAAAGTTTGAGTATAATTATTGTGAACTTTTTAACTAAGCATTACATTATGTGATAACCAACACTATGTAGAATAAATTGTATAGTAATGTAGAATGACCTTAGTAGATTATTCCGACTTTTTAAGGATGTTTTGCCATAAACAATAGTGTAATAAATCTAAAATTTTGAGAACGCATAAGAAGTTTAAAATGGTTAACTCTCAAAAAGAAAATTTCAAAAAAATCATTATTTATTTATTTTTATAATTATAAAAAAATTGAGTTGGATCTTATATCAAACCCTCTAAAGTCACCATGTAGAGTTCTTGAATATGACTTTAGTTTCTTGTCTCTTCAATTTACAAAAACAGTTCTTACCTCTTCATTATCTATTTGTCAAGCTTGTGAATTTGTATGGCACTAGCATGTGTATCATGAACTAGTATTTACAAACTAAGAGGGGTGGTATAAATGGCAAATGTGTGTATAGGGCACATTTCTCATTTAATCATGTCGCCGCATTTACAGTGATGGATTGAGGTTGTTCTAAGTTCCTTAATTAGCGGATGGAGTACGTTTAAGCAATCAACATATATAACCTTGGGTAACAATTTCTTGAATGTCTTCAAAATTTACCAAATTATTTTTTACCTCTACATTGACTACTAGTCTAGTTAGTGAGCGTGTTTGGCATTGGCAGGAATGGGAGAGGGATGTGCGTGTTTTCGCGGGAGGCGATTCGAGTTGGTTTTGTGCTATTACGGTAGAGATGGCCGATGGGACTCTATGGCATCGTACTGGAATTAAGTTGTGGGATAGCCCCCTAGGATACGAGTACCACAACGCTGAGCGTGAGCCCCCGTGTATTGATTGCCGATGGAGTTTGCATGAGGGTGCATTGTGGGTTGATCGAAGTAGCTGTGATGATGTGGATGTTCTTTGGCAGAAGCGATATAGTTTCTATAGGTAAGAACTTACACAAACTTGAACTTTCATACTAAACTTATTTCGTATGTTAAATTTTATGTATTCTTATCAGTAAATGAAAGAAAGTTCCAATTCACCAAAGAATACATTATTTGGATAATATATGCAAAAGTTATAAAAGTTCTAAGTTTTACTAGTAAATATGTGAAACTAACATATATTTTGGCAGTGTGCATTATTTTAATCAATATGATTCCATTATCTAATATTTTAAGAGTATCAATTATGTGTGTCCTCTTGTCAAACCCTAGAGTACAAACATTCTCTAGTTCAAATCTTGTTAATATGTGTTTTCACTATTGTATTCTTTTACGTCAAAAGAAGTTACATGCAAATGTTATAATAGGGATAAAAACATGTTGAAGTTGCATCATTATATAAGGTATGTGTACCAAGAATTGTCACTTTTAATGGATGCACTTTGCACATTTCAAGTGAGAGTTATAGGTGCACATATTTTAGCCTCATTTTGTTCCCAAAATCATTAGCGGGACGTTTGCACCAATGTGCACATTATATTAAATTTATTTTTTTCTTTTATTGGTACGGTCCATCCTACCATTTTAGATTTCACAAAAATATTCTTCTCTCTCTAAAATGGATTTTTCAAATCCTCAAAATTCTCAAAAGAGTGCATAGGGACAAGAATTCTAGTGGACCGTACCATACAAACGCCCAACGCTGGTTTCTGATTTAGCATACTAACAATTTTGAAATAGGCTTTTGTTATAGAGATTAAATTTAGACTCTATAGCTACATAAATAAAGGAAATTAGAGCAAATTTTAAAATGGTCTTAGCTCAATTCTACATCTAACTTGGTCGGCAGTATAGGACATCTACACTATGACAAGGAGCCAAGAATTCTTATAAATCTTAGAAATTATTGACATTTTGTTGAACTTCTTGCACATGTCAGAACCATCTTTTACTATCCATTCAAATTTTACACAATTTTAGCAATTTCAACTAAAATTTCTCACCATTTTAACTAGTTCAACCACTTACCCTAGGCCTATGTTACCATTATAGCTAAGGATCAAACATAATTTTTGAACTACTTTGGGTTTATCCTTTTGTACTCTACTACCTATATACTATATCCGGTATTCAAAATACAAATGTTGTTATTCGACTTTTCAATATATTATATGTTTGTCTCTTCACAATAGGCATTTTTTTATGATGAAACTTGACATTGCAATCTCACGCATTTCCAATCAATCATGCTAAATCCCGGGGAGTGCAGTTAAAGTTATGACTAGGAATCACGTGAGTGCATACTTTCGACCCCCCTTTGTATATACTAAAAAATCACCTTAAATTGTAAAAAAAATACGAAATTGTTAAACAAAATCTAAAGTTCTTATTGTATTAATTTCAAAAAGTAATCACTTGTAAATATTTTTAAATTAATTTTTGAAGCACAAAATAACACATTTTAGTTCAGACTTCTATCATTATTTTATAAGATTTAAAAAAAAATTGGTCCTAAATTTTACACCAAATAATAGATATATACGTAATGATTTAGCACCTAAAAATATTGACTTAAAAATTATGTTAAGGCCAAGTATTGTAGGGAATATGCTATTAAAACGCACTCACGTGTATCCCTAATCTTAACTTTAAGTGCACTCCCTGGGTGCCAAATCTCACATTCCAAAATCAAAAACTATATTTATAGTGATTTTTTGTCATTTTTACATAATAGTTGATTAAAGAATGTTGATACTGAATTTAAAAAATTTCGTTGTGCAATTAGTTGGGAACATCAATGCACACGTCATCTTTTTAAGAAGTATTTGAAAAATTATGTTGAATTCACTCTACATACAATTTAATTTCATGGTATTACCACCCAAATTTTGTAAATAGATGACTCTAAATGAAAATCAGTTTTTGGAAAACTAATTGCACCATGATGCTCAAAAGTGTAAAATTAGTTATATGTTGAGGTTTGATTTTCAAAATCTAATTAAAATTTAGCAATAATTATTTTTGTAAAATTTTAGTAGAGATATCATAAATTGAATTGTCTATAGAGCGAATTCCTCAACTTTTTTCAATTTTCTCTTAAAAGGTTGATGTGTAAATTAATGTTTCTACATGTTTGTCAAGATTCCTTTTTTAAAATCATCACCAACATGCTTTAATCAATGATTACGTTAAAAAACCAAAAAAATAAAATCATCATAAATGAAGTTTAAGTTTTTGGAAAGTGAAATCTAGCATGATTGATTGAAATTGCATAAAATCACAATGTTGCCATTGTGCATTACAAAGAATGGCTAGTGTGATGGGACATACTTTTTTTTTAAATACTACTAACATCATTAATCCCCTAAAGACCCTCACTTGTTTTGTAAAAGTCAAAGCACTATAAACTGCATACTTGAAATATCACATTGTATGATTTATATTTTTCTATAGATAGTTATGAACTTTATGGAGGTATGACAAAAATTTCAACATGATTGGAAGATATTTTGGATATTAAAAAATTTATCATGTAAACAAGATAAAAATTCAAAATAAATAACTTTTTGTCAAACTTAATATCTACAATGATATTTAAAGTAGATAAAAATGAAAGTGAAAAAATTAAAAGAGACGCATGATTGGAGCATCTCTTTGTATTTTGGATACTCAAATTTCAGATTTCTCGACGGTGTAAATCTTCAAATGAAGCATGTTCTCCAATTCCAACATTCAAAAGATGTATCATAATTTAACTTAAACACCTAATGAAAACACCAACTCCAACAAATCTAAAACACTTTTTTTTTTGGGCCTTTGACCAAAAATCAAGCATAATAATTATGGTTGGTTGGACATTTAGGGTTTAAGTGCCGAGTACTTCAGAGACATTATCCATGGCATAGATAGACAAACTACCCCCAATATACTCTTCATTTATACCAACGTTGTTATTTTTATTATTGATGCAATAAACACGCAATTCGCTATTTATGCACTTGGCCAAGTGCGTTCCTTTCATGAGCAAATCTTGCTTAAAAAAATTTCTTTAAAAAGTTCTCTAGAAAAGAACGATTTTGTCGTTCTACAATTACTTTCATTATAAACAAACAATTATTTAATTTATTTTTTATTCTTATGTTTATCTTTTCTTTTATCTTTTCTTTTATCTTTTCTTTTATCTTTTCTTTATCTTGTTTCATTTATCTTATTTCTTTCTTGTCTTCAATTTCTTTTCCTTCTTGTCTTCCTTCTTGTCTTCTTCTTTTTCTTCTTTTTTGTTTCATTCCTCTTATGGCAGCCGCAAACCCTTCGCGCACACCAAGGAATTTTTTTTATTTTTTATTTTTTTTTTGGATTTCGTCTTCTTTTTTATTTAGGGCTCATGAACCCTGAAAAATGAAATTAAACAAAATAAAAATTTAGGGTTCAGCCGGCGGCGGCTGAACCCTAAACGGCGGAGGATGCACCAAAAGAAAAAAAAAAAAAAAAGTTTTTTTTTTTTTTTTTTTTTTTTTTTTTTTTTTTTTTTTAAATGCTTCCGGGGGGCAAGTGCATGATTATATGGCCAAGTGCGTAAATAGCGAATTGCGTGTTAATATCATTCCTCAACAATAAAAATAATGCTTTTAGTATAGCATTGTAAAAATTCCTATAGAAAAAGGACCAAGCCAAGGCAATCCATGAATGTTATGAAAATCATTAGGCCTGTAAAGGACCAAAGAAGCACAAATTAAGCCTCATGTTTCTCTCAGCAGATTTGAGTAGGTACTATGTAGACTTCCTCTTGTTCCGCGTTTTTTTTTGGGTTTATAACCAACACATGCAATGTTCTTTATTATTTCCTATGATTTAAAATGTAGTCCCACCTGAATTATCTTTTTCACAATATGATCAATTGAATTTGTCATTTTAATCCTAAAGGACTGTGAAGCCCAAATTGGACCTCATGGTTTTTTTTTATCAATTTTGAGTAGGTCCTATGTGGATTCCCTTTTGTTCGAATTTATTTGTTGTTTGACCAACACATGCAATGTTCTTCACTAATTCCAATGATATAAAATTTGGTCTAATTTTGAATTGTATTTTTCACAATATGATCAATTGAATTTTTCATTTTAAAACCATGAATGTTTGGTTCTTTAGGGGTGAAAGCCACAAATCTTTAGTCCTATAGGGATTAATGAACACTGGTTGAAGTTCAATTTATCAAGGAAAAAAAAAAAAAAAAAACATTCAACTATCAACGACAATCACTCCATTACATTCTTAATACCTAACTTTGTTAGACCACACCCTTTACACTGTAGCAGCACTGTAGAGAAACTACTAATAAAATAATCCAACTCTCCAACTCTCTTGCTTGGACCAGCTAAAGTAAAAAAAAAAATCTCTGTGATTCCTTCGATTCTCTGATAAATGCTTGGGATTCCGAGGTGAATAGTAGGGAGGCTCAAGAACCTTTTGTCAGCCATGGCCCATTGAGAGCATCCTCAATGTGCCACTTTTTGCACCATTGACCAAGCCATGTTGTGCCATGCAGTGCCCGACATCAAGCAGTGGAAACATGATCCCTTAAAATCATGAGCACAACCGTGCATCGGTCATTTCAATGGACTACATAAGCAACAAGCTCGCGGCGGTAACAAGCTCGCGGCGGTAGCAAAAACTAAGTCGCTCATGGACCCTAATATTAGGTTCAAGTTTCATCAAGTTTCAATCTACAATAGAGTAAACTACAAAATTCCTTCAAAGTTTGAATAAGATATCAAGAATTTTGCTTTAATATATTCTTATTTGTTCACTCCAAATAGTTAAAAAGGTATGAAAGAGCTTTGTGGTCTATCATTATCACGTGTGTAAGCCCACCAAGAGCTTGGTGGGCTTCAAACTTATGAAAAACTTTTTTGTCACCAAGAAAGGAGCTCAAAAAAGTTTTCCTTGAGTTTAGAGACTACCAAGCTCTTCCATACTAAATCAAGGTTCTAATTGAGGTAACACCAAGCTCTTCTACACCTTTTAACTATTTGGAGTGAATAAATAAGAGTATATTAAAGCAAAACTCTTGGTATCTTATTCAAACTTTGAATGACTTAGCGGATAACTTTAATGTTTTTTACATTGGTGAAGGGCTCACAAAAAGGAGACACATAAAGAATTGGATGCTAACCCTCTTCTTACTACACTGATTATTGCCATTCCTGTTAAATACACTGATTGTTTTAAAATGGCTACATCTTCTTACACAAGGTGAACATTTTTTATGAAATATGTTTATGGACATTCTGTCTACTACATCAATAGTACCAATATCTTCGACACTGATAAAAATATTTGCCTTCTGTAAAAAGATATAGCCTAGAGTAAATAGTTAGTGTGTCTCACAATAATGGCAATAATCAATATAGCTAATGAGAGAGTGACATGGTTGCCTTTAAACTTGAACCCGACATTATGAGTATGGTAACCGCCGAGTTCCCGGTAGAGGACGAGGCATGTTACACGACGTAACCCATGAGCTGATGGATGAAATATTTCTGGAACAAGTGACCAAATGAACGAGAAGTAGTTGTAGTAGTGTACTTGATGGATGAATAATGTACTTAATGGAGAAAAAGTAGCATGGATGATGGAAGGAGTTTAAGGGCGTCCTTCAGGAATGGGTTACTGAAAGAAGACAGTGAGTTCTATGATTCCAGTGTCGCAAGTTCATTCATTTGGCTTTCCCAGGCAGGCAAGGCTCTAAATAATTCAATTCATCACAGTCAAGCGCTAGCTGCTGGACAATATTATACAAATTGCTTGACGAATTCAAGGTCCCGGAAGGTGAGTCTTTCCACAATTCCTCCCACACCAATTTTGAGTTCAAAAATTGATAAATTAATTATTTATTAAACATTGTTGCATTGTTATTTGATAGTGTTCCAGCTACATTCATATTGTCACAAAAGATTAACCCCTAAGCATCCCTAGCTTTTTTGGGCTTAAAATCATCATTGCTTTTGATGTGTTATAGGTCTAAATGTAAGTGAGGTATAGGAATTTCCACCGTACAGTCTTGTAATGTATATGTTGTAGATCATGCAGATCAATTTTGAGGTCATTTGGCCATATAGATTGCAAGATCATAGTGTTTTAGTATTAAAAAAGGATGCTGAAATTTTCCTAGAAACATAGTTAGAGGTGAGATTTGTTTTCAAATTTACTCAAATGAAAAAACTTTGAACTATAAAGTAGTTCAAAATCATCATATAAACAAATTGATACCAAAAGAAACTCATGAAGAAATTTAATGTGCCCTAAAATGGCCTTGCAATGTCAAAAAGTAACCCGAAAAGTGACTGATTTGGCCCAAAAAGCAAAAAGTGTCCAAACTAGACCCATGCACTAAAATGACTCCCAGACATTCAGAACAACATGTATTGACATGAAAATTTTACCATGATAACTAAACTTCAAGGGGAATCCAACCTAATAATTTTTATTGAAAACAGACATGGGATGAAGGAGATACAAGCCCCCGAAGTTGCAGCCATCAAAATGCATAAAAACTGTCCAAAAAAAAGACCCCTACTTTCAAATGATCACCAAAAATTCAATTCATCTTGGATTGAACTGAAATTTTTACCACTCATTCCATACATCATGCAGTTTGTTTTTTCCAAAATTTCATTAGAATTGGACACTTTTTGCAAAAGTTGCAGCTTTTCAAAGGTGAATTTACCCCCAAAAAGGTCCAAAATATGGACGTTGGGACGGTTAGGGGTTAAAATCATAAGTTCTATGAGCCAAACTGGGACATGTTGTAGTATACAAGATGCATTACACATACATATGAGTTTCAACTAAATTATTTATTTATTTTTATCTATTTAAAATTAAATGGAAAAAATCTCATTTTTAATCCTTAATCTAAGCAAATTATTATTATTACTCATGATGGATTAAGAAATCAACAGAGAGTTTGTCAACTCTCTTTAAAATCAAATACAGAAAAAGAATTGTGATTTTTGGAGCCTTCTTGAGTAAAATATGACTGATTAAAGTTTCAAACATTATTTCCAAAGCAATTTTTTTCATACCTTGAATAATTTCAAACATTATTTCAAAACTATTAAAACTTAAATGTAAACTCTATTATCTTTCCAATGTACTTTACGTTTTGTGATTGGATGTAGTATTGAGCCCACATGAACCTCTCAAAGTTCAAGGTTATCGAGTTGCGAGAAAAAAATTAAATTATTTATGTACCCCATTGTAGTGCAGATGAACATTCAAGAATGCTGACACAGGAAAAGAAATGTACCCCAATCAGAAGTTTTCAAGAATAACAATGAACTTGTTGTAAGTTACCTACACATAAATGTGACACTTTAAGGTCTAAGTAGGACAAAGATCTCATCGTTTTGCTTTGATGAAATATAAAGATTATTAGCAAATTGGTTTCAATGCTATGTGAAGTGAAATCCTATGAAATTTCTTTACAAATGAAGAAATTATTCAAGATCAAAGTTATTCAAAGTTCTTAAACACCTAATATTATTGTTTGTGGACTCATATTGAATAGAGAAAAAATCTCTTAACCCCTAAATGCCTAGAGCCCTCTCCAAATTCGGCAGTTTTGCAAAGATGCATTATAAAATGCAACTTAGAGGGATATTTTGAACTTGATATATGAATAAAAGTTGTACATTATGAATTTTAGATTTAATTCATATGGTTAGATCTATGATTGCTATTACCAATAATTTTGTATAAAATTTGAAACATGAAATTCAAAATTATTTTGTAATTCAATTACGAATAAGATATTGACAATCTACGGATGAAATTTTTTGTGATTGGTTGAAATGTAATACTCTAAGTGTAGTGATTTTTGGAGATTTTTTGGTTGCTTAATTATATGAGTTGACTTTTTGTAGAGCACTTTTACACTGAAATCTTCATTATTTTGGGTGAATCACTACAACATGAAATGAGGCATAAAAATTTCACAAATCATCCCCTTTCTAATCAGATCACATATGCATGAAGCTAACTTCCCATAAAATCTACAGTAAAAATTCCACACTGCTAAAAGTGCATGGCGGATGAGAAATTATGGATGAAATTTGTACATCGTCCAAAAAATGGACGCTTAGGCAGTTAGGGGTTAAGATGGTGTGAAAGTGCATCAAAAATGGACATTACATGAAAGGTGTAAATTAAGTAACAAACCTCTCCATACACACATACTAATTCTACATTTTCTATGTCCATCTACAATGTACCGTACTTGTATAGCAAGTTTGTACAAAAATATATATGTAAAAAAATGAAAAAGAAAAACCCAATAAATATGAGCTCTGCAAAATGAAAATTGCACTAAACATGTTAATATAGGAAACTCGACATTTGTGAACATGTAGCCAGCTTGGCGTAGATTCTGTGCAGTACTGATTTCCATGGTGTTTAAAAGGGGTAATACTTTTTCTTCGAAGTTTGGTGAATTTTTAATTAATTTTAAAATTTATGACAAACCTACTTTATTTTCTCACTTTAATTAATTATTTTTTCACAACTTATTTGTACAAAGCTGTTACATAACGTTCTTCAGCCCTCGTTGAACCACTCCCTTTACACATTTCGAGTTCGAGAGGTCTATGTCACTCTAAACCAATCACAAGATGACATATGGCAATTTTTACCAAATCAATTCATGTCAAATCTAACCATAATGTAGGGTTCCGCTATAAGCTGACAATCTCTATGGAGCATGGTGTCAAAGGCCCATTAGGACACTAGCATGGTGCCCAAGTACGGCGTTTCTATTAGTACTGATAGCATTCATTAATTGGTTTTTTTTATTCTTAGTTGTAACGGCAACGTTGAAATTTGGAAGAACAAAAACAACACTGACATTGTTAATTGGAATTAAAAGGCTCATGTGTCTGAACTGCTTAATGCTATATTTTGCATATTCCATTGATTTAATTCAACAAAACAAACACTACGTAAAAGAAATTCCATGCACTAGAATGCAATGGCAATTGCCAATAAACCAATTGTAAGAATCTCAGTCCTGCACGTTCATATGTGGTACATATGTGAATGGCATATTTTCTGTCCGGGACACTATTTAATTTTAGGGAGATATAGTATCCTCGTAAGAAAAAAAATGAATGTAGTGTTCCAATAACATATGGCAACTTTATAATAAATATGGCATGCCACCTCATGTCACTCTCATTACTTGAAAAGAAAATGACACTCTCAATGAAAGTGGGAATGATAGTGGCTAACTCCCATGTAGTGTCAAGGGACACTATTTCTCTTCATCTTTGAACAAATTGTGATAAAAGACTTATCTCCGGAGATTATACACCATTGACAGTAGCGATTTTTCACCTTTCGGACTATGACCACTCAATTGAATTATCCAAAACACACCTAGCCTTTATAGATTAAATCTCGAGTCTCTATGCATTGTACAAGGAGGAACTTTAACCCTTGAAACGTCAAAGCAAGATGGATGATTGTTGGTCAAACCCAAATTCAACCTTGAAGCAGCCCTACTAACCCTTTGACAATGAACAAATTGTAAGCCTTTCTCTTGACTCCACCTTGTACAATTTTTCATTCATCCAAATTTTCCTTGGTTCTTGTGCTAGTTCACTACCATTTGTACAGTATGGATCTGCAAAATAAGATATTGTGATTTTTTTTTAAACGACAAAATTGGTTTATGTCAAATTTCATTCTTAGGGCAAAAAGTGAGATCTTAACAATGATTTCCCAAAGTAGAATCAAACAATGGAAATTATGCCATCTCAGCATATTAATCCAAGTTCGTTATAAAAAATAGTTAATTTGAGATTTTAAAGTGAATTTCAAAAGAAAACCTTGCAAAATTAATTTTAAAATATTAATAAAAATTAATGATAAATCCAACCTTACAGATGTGATCTACACACAAACTTTCTTTGTGATTCATCAAGCATTTATAACAAATCTTTGAAATCGGTGGTGGATCTGGACTTTAAGGGGTTAAAGTGCCTCTTCCACTTCAAGAGAAGCACCAAATTGCACCACTAAGATTTGGAAGGAAAGCACGGTTGAAATCAATACACAATACCCTCACAGGTGACATTTGAAAAGCAAGTACAATTGAAGTTGAAATACGAAACCCTACAATTGAAATTCAAAAGGAAAACCCAATTGAAGTCGAAGCACTCAAGAGAAGCAGTGATACACAATCATAGAGTGAACCAGTTGGCCCATCCTAAAAATGAACATGAAGACAGATGATAATGCCTTGAATTAAATAGCTCGAACTCATGTGAAACATCTATAGTGCTTTATGCTTACACCAGCAAATGGCCTGAATATTGTACATCGTGGAGGTTGAGCCTCCAGCATCATGATATCAATGACCTAAACTAGCCGATCAGCGCATGACCAGCCTCAGGTGTACGTTCTGCTGGAGGGACCAAAATTCTCGACGGATTATCATGGTCTGTGTGTCGTGATATAAGACCAACCCGATCGTTTTCAAACCGCCTGTTGGGGGAAGGAAGCTTACAGTATAAAACCTAGCCAAAGCCTCCTCGATCTTCCGCGATCTGAGTCGTGTCACTGAATGGAAGGAAGGAAGGGGCCTCAGTCGAATTATAGTAGAAGGCAAACCAGCTGCAATCTCACCCCGACTTTCTGAGGGCTTTCAACTTCCATGGTATTGGAGGCAGACATGATCAAAATCACGCTTCCTCGAATCAGAAGTAAGACAACAGATTGATCTATTTATTACCTACTTCGCCGCATCTGCCAGTTGCGCTTCTTTCAAGGATAACTATCCCAGGTCAGGAAGCCGATTCCACTGCGGATTTGATTTGATAATAGCGTCTTTGAGCGTCAATAGTTTGGATGTCCTCGGATCCCCAAGCCATGCCCGAACAATATGACCTGCACATACCAGCCGTCCTTCGTTGTATCTGCCCACTTGAAACGGTGCCTTGATCTCCTGTAACCTGGACTCCACAGCTCGTTTCACAGTGCTAACGCCCGCCACTTTGCTGTGCTTACCCCACCCTGTCAAAATACTGGCACCACCATACAAAATGTAACAGATTAGCATGCGCTACATACAATGTCTGCAACTTTCATTGCCTGCAGCCACTGAAAAAAGATAATTTACCCACCAGATGCAAGAACACGACCATGGACCATTCGTGTACTGACTTGCAACCATGTAAAGACGTCAGGAAAACCTAAGGTTATCAATATATACCTGAGTACTCTAGGCAAGTCGTGGCCTTCCCATACCAAGTCTCTGAGATCGAGAAGCCAAACGTGTAGCATGGCTTGAGCTGCGCCTACAGACATGAGGTGAAGGTCCAGACAGAACTGCTGCTCCGAACGCCACCACGCGTTCTCCCACACTTGCCGCCGTTTAGCAGCAACCACCACTTTCTGCGCACCTTCCCTCTGTTCACAGAAACAGAACGAGAAACTTTGATTGTCACATTGAGAATTGCCCCCATGTCTTGAAAAGTAACTGTCATTAAAACTTTCCAATCTTTTATAACTAATCGCAAATTACAAGGGTCCAATGAACATCTACATCATGTGCTGCAACAAAAGCAAATGGACCAGAACTGAATAATAAATTAGTTCAGCGGACTCTTCCATGACCCCTCGAGGCAACAAACAGCTCACACAGTCCGAGACTACTGTCTAAGATAATTGAACTAACGACGACGATAAGGACAGGTGATAGTGATAAAGGTTCAGACCTGGCCAAAATGCCAAAGCACATCTGTAAGAGCATTATAAAATGCTGCCCCTGTGGCGTAGTCCATCCGAGCGATCTCGTCAAAAAGCCGTAAAGCCTCCACCCAAACTTGGACTCTCAACCCCATCAACAACCCATGAGCGATGCCGTAAACCCAGCTGTCAAAAAACCGCATCTGCTCCAGCAACACTGATGCCTCTTGGAGTGAAGCACATCGACTGCAATTCACCATTCCCAAATCAGTCATGAACAGTCATGAACATCTACCTTCATTTCATATGATCTAGGTCTAGCTTCAAAAAGAAAGATATGATCCGCCTCTCAGCTCTCAGGCTCACCTGCAGGCGTTGAGAATGGCAGAGAAGGTCACGACATTTGGCTTCAGTCCAAACTGCTGCATCTCATGGAACACACTCACGGCAGCCAACACACCCGTTTGATCGCTGGCAGTCTCTTGCGGGTGAGCAGTTCTGCGAGGGACCATTTCCATGTTCTTATCACCAAATTTCTGGACCACAGGATTGGAAATGTTTGCCTTCACAGCTTCCAAACTATCGACTTGCAGCCAGTACAACTAGCATTCCACTGAAGAAATAAAGCACAAGCATATCGCTTCCAAGTAGATATAGCCATCACTGAAATAGAGCTAAGAGAATTATTCTGCCAGGCTATTCAGAGGGCAAACAACCAGCAACCCCAACGGAAACAACGCTATGGCACTTGACAAATTCAACCATTCTTTGAGTCTACTGGTGATATGAATTTGGCTTTCAGGAGCTTGTCCAACTCTGCTTTGACCCTCGTTGCATAATTCGGATTCATTCTGTATCGTCTCTGTTGCACAGGTGTGGCGTTCGGTACAAGGTCAATGGTATGTTCGGCCAAGGTACATGGTATGCCTTTGAGGTCTTCGTGGCTCCACGCAAAGATATCGTGATATTCGTGGAATAAGGCTATAGCAGCTTGTTTGATGGTATTTGGAGCATCAACATTAATCTTGATGAACTTGGGATCCTCTTTTGTTCCGAGATTTACCAATTCCACTTTGTCTTTGGCGCCATGGGTCCAACCATTTACCACTCCTTTTTCAAGGGCGAGTGATGCTGGTGTGGCATTGATGGTAACAGACTCATGAACCTCCTTGGAAAATCGTGGCGGGAGGTCTACCTTTTCTTGATCGGTGACCGAGTTGGCCAAGTGGATTTCTGCCAAGGGTATTAATTTTGGGTTGGCATGGAAAACCAAGGCTTCTTGTTCTTGGGAGAGGCCCTTTACCCAGTTAGTCCCTGCCCTGTGACGAATCTGATTTGCTTTAGCACGGGTGATGCAACTATCAACCGGAATGACTACAGTCGTTCCTTGTCGGTGTATGCGAATCTGATTTCGAGACCAATCATGTATGGCGTTCATGTCTCGGAGCTATGGTCGTCCGAGTATCACTAGGAAGTTGCTACTGTCTGGCATGTCGATGATGACAAAGATTGCCGACGTGGACACTTCGTGAGTGGTAATGGCTACTGTAGCCAGTATTCCTAGGGGCGTTAGTGGATCGTCGTTAGCCATACATAGTATGAACTTAGCGACCTTAGGGGGTAGCAGTCCCAAGTGCTTTCGCAAATGATTGCTCATAACGTTGACACCTGAGCCCCCGTCTACCAATACGTTGGTCAATTCATGTTTTCCTAGCTGTAAGTGTATAACCGCGGCGTCGGGATCAAATGTGGTGGCATTGACTTCAATGACGGCAGGGTTTGGCGTGGTTTCCGTTATAGTAGCCCGTTGTAGATATTGTTGCAGTTCGGGGCTTATCTTTAACAATTTGGACAGCAATATGGTGACGTTGGTTTCGTCCAATATTTGTTGCATTCCTGGGTCAACCGTTGAAATCTCCAGTCCTTTCTGTAAGTCTGCTCTTATATTGTGAAGTCTTTCCCAATGATTCGCTGGAAAAGGCTTCCTATGTTCTACTACGTGATCCATAGTGGTCGATTTGGATCGTGTGGTCACCGCGGCAGTACTAATAGTAGAAACGTTAGTCTCAGTTCCATGGACTTCAGTGAGTGTTACTCCACCCCTTCGATTGGGTGCTGGGATTTTTTGGTTGTCCATGGCTGGTGGTGTGGAACGGTTGGGTTCCGTGGACGTGTGGATTTGTGCCCATCGTTGCCTTAGTATCGGACATTGGCTTCTCCTGTGATGCGGTGACCCGTATTCCCAACATATATTGTTTCTGCCAGGCTGAAAGACATCAACATTGATTTCCTCGGTGTACATGGCTGCAGTGGTGGTTCGAGGCCGACGGTTTTCCTCGGGGCGTGTGTTACCCGTTGCAAACCAACATCGTCCATTATGAGCCTTCCCGCATGTTCCGCAGAGGGCAGGTGCCGTCCGATTATCAGGACGTATTGTTGGTAGTGGCAATAGTGGAGCCTGTGTTTTGTTCAACGCACCTAACTCTCGGCTAATGTCATTGGCTGCGGTAAGTATATCATTTAAGGTTTTTACGCCTCGAATGACAATTCCTTGCTGTATCCATGGTAATAATCCTTTTTTGAACCACTCACACAAATAATCCTCTTCTGGATGCTGACTAAGCTTATCAGCTAATTGTTTGAACCTATCGTAGAATTTGTCCACGGGTTCATTCATGTCCTGGATAATGCTACCTAATGTACGTAGTATCTCAGAACTAGTTTTTAGTTTACGAAACTTATGAAGAGAACTCCGCTCCATATCTTCCCAACTAGCATAGGGATGTTTTGTCTCAAAGTCGATGTACCAATTAATATGGTTTCCTTGGAGTGTAGTCCGAAAGATATTTTGTAAGTCCGAGGAACTAAGGATGCCATTGGTGCGAGCGATGACCTTGAATCGTCGTATGTGCCAATCAGGGTCTCCAGACTCGTCAAACACCGGGTAAGGTATTTTGGGGAATTTGGTTGACCTGTCAAGGTCGCCCCCGCTCTGTGATGTAGCAGCGGTGCGATTTTCTTGAGGGAGCGTGGTAGATCTTAGAGGTTCCAGTGGCACTTCCAGAGCTTGTGACGTCGCATGAACAGCCTCATGCGTAGCGGTGCCATGGAGATTTTGGTATTGAATGCTTAACATTTCTAGTCTTGCATTTGTGGCATCGTTTTTGGCAGCCATGTCCGTCATTTGTTCTTTCAGGAATTGTAGTAATTCCTTAGTGGGATCAAGGTCATCTTGTTGTGTAGTGTCTTCTGCTTCCTTGTTTCTTTCAATTGCAGCCTTCTGCGGAGGCATAGTGAAATCAAGCAAGGTATATTTTTCTTTGTATTTTAGAATGTCTCAGTATTCTATCCCCAGCATGGTCGCCAAAATGTTAGTCTGGATGATTACATGGAAATAATTGAGACCAAAAACAGGTCAAGAGAGTTGTCTGACCAGTGAAGGAGAGGTAAGTAAACAGCAATACAGACCATGGAAGAAATAGACTCGTCTTGGGATTGTTGGCTGTGCAAGGACTGGGTTTTGGCTAGGAACATAACACAACTCCCGAGACTTCCTCTGGTTCCCAATAGTATTAAATACCATTGGTTACCCTTAAGATACGGTCCTTGGTCATCCTTGGTTACACTGGACTTGGGGAGTTTGAAGACAGAAAGAGAGAAAGTAAGGGAGGTGAGAACAAGTACAGATTAAGGAGATGGCCTTGTTTCTTTGCTCTCCAAGGTAAGTTAGTGACGAGTGACTCAAACATGAAGAGCAAGAATACTTCAGAATACAATAGAAAGTAAAGACATATTCCAAGGATGAAAACAGTGTACTCATACAATAGATATAGGTAGAACCGTGGCTTCCATGTTAAACAAGAGAGTCTACAGAGTGCAACCTGCTGGTACAAGATCCGAGCGTATTGTCAAAAACACCCTTAATCTACAAAACCAAGAAGTGAGTCCCTGTCCTGCATACGACTACTCTTATACTAGCCTGATCCGCTAACTTAGCTGAAACTCCTAGTGCCACCGTCTTGCTATCTCCTTGTCCTCCGTGGCAGCCGTGCGTCTGACCGGGTAACATTTTGCCCTCCGTGGCGGCCGTGCGTCTGATCGGGTAACAAATCTAATACTTGCCTAATCCAAAATGTCTGAATGCCTCACTGTCTCAACATCACAGTCTCAACATAAGCTTTTAAGTAGTGGAAATATCAACCTATAAGTAAGGACTACCATATGTTGTTTTCATCTCCTACCCGAGCTATTCATCCATGTTGGCCCTCTACACATCCCTTCATTAGCCTTCAACTATCAGTCCAATCAGGAACAAAATGTAGCGTGGAAACCAAAGTTGGGGTTGTAGTATCAAGATCTTAGTATTATTTAAGGAAGTGATTTGTTTTTGTACTTTGTGGTCTTCAATAAACCGAGTATTTAAAATATACTTAAGTTCAACACTCCGTTGTTTGTTTTCTTACCAATCCAACACATAGTAGAAACTTGCACTCATCCTTATTGTTTTTCTATCTAAGCACAGTTCAAAGGGATTTTTAGAAAGAACCAACCCTCTTTTATGAAATCATCAAATCATGGCCTCCTAATATTCGATCATAAAATTATTTCAATAAAAGTATCACTATTCAGGAGGCTATGACTTGATGATATTATAAAATAGTGACACATTGATTTAAGGAATCTCAACCAATCAATGTGTTACTATTCTTAAAATTTTACCATTTTTTAATTTTTTTAATTTTAAATTCCTTCTTCTCTCTTTCTCTCTAGAATTTCTATATTTAAAATTTCAAGTGCTAATTTCAATCGGCTATCCATGTTCTTTGTCTCTAAGCAACTATGGGATCCATGATGTGGGCTCCCACTACTAGAAAATATGTGTCCAGAACAACAAAAAATCAACAGAGAATGGTTGATAGTTGGAGTTGATTTGGACAAGTTGATCTGGACATTTTTCAACAGAGATATGTTGTTTGATTCTTGTTGTTCTGGTCCAAAAAATTCAATTACTCAAAAATAATAATTCTACTACCCGAATTAAAAAATTTAGCTTTGGTGAAAACAAAATTTGTGTTGCCCGACCTAAAAATTGCAGCCTCCTAGACAATAATTTTCCGGCTGCCCGGGAAAAAATTTCCTGTTGCCTGGGAAAATTTTCCTGCTGCCCGGAGAAAATTTCCAGCTACCCAAACTGTAATTTTCAGCTGACCGAACCACAGTCTGCAAATGCCCAGACCATAGTTTCGGGCTGCCTGGACCACAATACCCCACAACACCTCCACCATCCGGATTTGAACCCGAGACCTCTTACATGGTAACCAAGAGATCTTACCAACTCATCAATGGTAAGTTACTTTGTGCTACTACGGTTTACTTATTGTTACTTATAAATGCTGACATCAAAAATTTGGACTTTTGACAATTTTAGTGAACTTTGAAGGCTTGTTTCTCCTCCATACGGAGTCCGATTTTAATAAAAATTATTGGAAAAGTTGCGTTCTAAAGTCTAGTATTAGTAGTAAAAATTTCACTTTGATCCAATATGTTGTGAAGCTTCTACATACATTTTAGTAGAAGGGGGTTCAACTAAAAAATAATTTTTATCTTTGATACCCAAAAAAATATGTTTTTAGAAATTCTTGAAATTTTTTATAGATATAGATAAAAACCTGCCTAATCCACTACAAAAAAATTTTGAATTTTTTTTTTTTTGACATCGTTAAAAATATCCAAAGTCTGCTATGGAAAAAAAAACAGCTCACAGCCATTAAAATTTCGTCGAAAAAAAATATTTTTGGAATTTTTTAAACTTTTTGTAGATATAGAAAAATGCTTGCCTGATCTAATGAAAAAAAATTTGAAAAAAAAAAGTTTTTGACTTCGCTAAAAATATGCAAAGTCTGCTGTGGAAAAAAAACTGCTCCCAGCAATCAAAATTTCGTTCAAAAAAATATATTTTTGGAATTTTTTGAAACTTTTAGTAACTATATAGAAAAGTCTGCCAGATCCACTCCCAAAAAAAATTTGACAAAAACATTTTTTATTTTTATTTTTTTTGTAATTAAAATTATTTTTTATTTTTTATAAATTTTTAATAAAATAATAATATTAATTATTACAGAAATGTTTAAAAAGTGTTTTTATAATGTTTAAAATTTATTTTAAAAATGTTTTATTTTTATTTTATTTTATTTTATATTAAGAATATATTAAAAAATTATTTTAAAAATTATTAAAAAATTATTATCCAACTTGATGTGGCCGAAATGCTGCCACATATCCACGTGAGATTTCAATTTTTATTTTATATTATATATATATTTTTTAAATTATTCAATTTTTTTTAATATATATATTTTTTATTAATTTATGTGCATGAGAACTCGCACTTTTGATGAGGCTTCAGATTTCCTTTAATGTTATAGAAAGTTAAAAATTTGTGAAAATGGCACTTATAGTGCACAGACCAACAGAAATCAGTGAAAAAGGCACTTATAGTGCACGGACCAACAGAAATCAAGCGACTTCTATTGTTGCATTTACAAAAAGTTAGAAATCAGTGAAAAAGGCACTTACAGTGCACGGACCAACAGAAATGAGTTGATTTTCTGTTGTTTTGGTCGTGATTTTCTAGTAGTGTCCTAAAGTAGGATGTCCTAAAACCACCACCTCCCCCAACTATGACATGTAGAATTTTCTTAGGGCCACTACATTTGAGACTCAAAACCACCAATTTCACTATCCAAGTAGACCAATGGCATGCCAAGCATTGCGAAGAAATAGTTGGTGGTTTTGGGAATCATTATGAGTGAAAATTAGTACCACATGGTGTGGACATGGGGAAACCTAGAGGTCTGATTTGGGTCACGAAGTTCTTTTCACTTCGAAAATTTGTATCAATTTGAATATTGGGAATTAAATTGCGAAAATTTGTGCATTTTGTGAGAAATCTTCTTCTAAATGATCAAAAAATATTTCTCATAAATAACCTTGTTAAAATGAGACCATATTTCTTAAGTTAGTGGTTTTAGGACATCCTACCTTAGTCATCTTTGTAACAAGTGCCCTTTCTATTTTTCCATTTTGTGAAACAAAAATCAATGCATTTTAAAGAAAAAAGAAGAAAAATAGCCATCATAGTAAAATCATTACAAATTCTTCACTCAATACTCAATAATTGAAGTTTAGGTGAACATCAATTCAATCAGCACAACAAAAAATCAAAATCGTTTGGGCAATTTTCCTTCATATATTACATCACTATTAAAAAAACATTTTGTTTGCAAAAATAGATCATCTTTTATATTAAAATATAAAAGTATAAAAATATTTTTTTAAAGAAAAGAAAAGCTAAAGGAAAACACAAATTCCATGTGGAACCATCTTGGTGATCACATGGATACTAGAACCCCGTGGTTGGGAAAAAAAACTCTTGATTCATCGAGTGTTTTTTTTTTTGGTAAACAAATTTTTACTTTTAATTTAAATTTTACTTTCTCGGACATACACGGGACAAAAGCCTCTAGATTCTTCATGAATCAAGAGAACATCCTCCCACAATGTATAAATAGATTGTAATTGGTGCATGTAATGTATAAAGGGACACATAGCAGTTTAACCCTTTAGCGCGCCAACGTCCATATATTGGACGACGAACAGATTAAAGCTGTTTGATTTCCATCCAAAGTGGACAGTTTTCATCCACTAATTTTTTTTTTGGGTTCTTGTGTAAGTTGACTATCCTTTGTACGGTGAGGATCTTCAAAATAGGTTATCATGATTTTTGGAAAAATAACACAATTGGTTTATGTCAAGTTTCATTCTTAGTTCAAAAAGTGAGACCTTAGACATGATTTTCCAAAATAAGTAGAATCAAATAATGGAAACCATACCATCGCGTAGTGCATGTTATTCCAATTTCATTCCAATATTTTTCAATTTTTTGTGTTAATTCGGGATTTTTAATTGAATTTCAAGAGAAAACCTTGCAAAATTATTTTAAAATTATTAATAAAAAAATATGATACATCTAACCGTACAGATGTGATCTTCACATTGGCATTTACAAATTTTCTTTGTACATCAACTCCATTTTCGGTTTCCATCAAACATTTTATAACACTTCTTTAAAAAGAGTGTTGAATTGGGACGTTAAAGGGTTAAACAATAGCCTGCGACACCAAATTTTGAATGTGATGAAAGTCGTCAAAGGCTGAATTGAAGGAGAAGGGCACGGATGCTCTAATTTCCCAGCAAGAACACAATTTCAGAAAATCCTGGCATACGTGTGAAACCAAACCGGCATCGGTATCAACGGCAGCAGAATCACTCCAAGGATAGCTTCAAGAGGAATTACGTAGCTGCCAGCCCCACCGTTTGACTGAATCACTACTCCAGCCAGGTGGGCCAAGGACTCATATACACTCACTTTCACGGAACGATCATCGCCATCATCATCGCCATCATCATCGCCATCATCGCAGCTGTTGCCACTTCCACGATTCCACAATTTAGAAACTCCGACCCAACTTACAGGACCACCAACGCCCTTTTTCCCTTGAGCAGCCAGCGCCAGCAGCACCACAACAAACATCTGGAAAGGAACTTCTAATTTACCAACAAGATCGGATTTCAACTCTGCCATCCCACTGACGCGCTCTTGCCTTCCTTCTCGGTAAGCGAACCTGGCTGCAGAATTATTAGTAACTATAATAATAATAATGAAATTTTCTCCCACGGGGAACGAATTGCACACCAAAAGTGGCACCTTGATGCATCAATCCTTCACGATTCACTTCGTGGTAAGCTTATAACTTAACTCTTTACAGCCCAGGCACTCATGTTTCTGGAAGAAGGCTAGTTTTCATTGTATTGAGTCTAGTTTTCATTGAATTGAGTTTTTCGATCTGATGTGTATTGATGGGAATTGGAGGCCTGTCTAGAGGAGGTATTTAACCGGACTATATTGTATTGTTAGTAGCTTTCCAGGAAAAGGAATGAAGAAATCGATCGTGAGTGTATGAAGGAATCCATAATAAACGTTGAGTTTGGGGTGCTTTCTGGGATACTCGCTCTGTCATACACTCACGCGTGTCGGTGGTGATTCCTGTAACGTTAAGATTAGATTAATTGACGGATCATCGTTCATTGTGGTTCACGAGGAGATCAAATAGAATTTGTTGTCAACTCTGTTTATTAAACTTTGAGCTCTCGCATTGTGATCAGATGCGTAGAATTCAAGACACAGGGAATTGAAGGGTGATATATCTAGCGAAGAATTTCGATGAGCTGTTTAGGCATGGGGCAGAATCCAGCAGCGGTTGTTCCGAGATGGGACTTCGACGACGACGAGGGGTACACCACAGCAAACGATTACTTTACAGAGGATGTTGCAAGTAGGAAAGACATTCAAGCGGCGTTGACAGCGCCTCTTAGGTTAGAAAGGAAGAACAGTAGTAGTAGTAGTAGTAGCAGCAAAACGCCTGGCGTGGGCGTTTTGTCGTCGCTTCTGGAGCTTCTGAAAGGGTTCCGAGTGGGCTCGGATGTCACCAAGTTGCAGTTGCCGCCGCAGTTCAATCTGCCCAAGTCGCAGTTGCAGGTGTACGGCGAGGCCGTGTATTGCTGTGCACACGATTACTTGGGAATGTGTGCTGATGCTGATTCTCCCTTGGAGCGATTGTTGGCCGTCGTCAGGTTCCATCTCTCCACCACTCGACCTGCTCCGTTCCTGAAAGCCCCGTATAACCCTATTCTTGGCGAGACTCACCATGTCTCTGTCGGTGCCCTCAATTTGATTTGTGAACAGGTAACTCCTCTTCCTTCTCTCTGCAAATTCCTTCCTGCTACCATAACATTCTCGAGCAGGTCTTCTCAATAAATGCTCCAAAGTCTGACAGAGAGCATTTCTGATGCTATCCTGCGCAACACAAGTGATTGTCTAAAAAACCAAAGAAATGCTAGGAACATAACATTATTAACCCATGCTGTTGGGGGTGTCTTTGCTCAACAGTGTAAATTGAGCCATGTGTAGCTTAAGGTGACAATCTTCATTATGAACCCTAAAATCACTATTGTGTCATTCACCATGAACCCTAAAATCACTGTTGTGTCATTCACCATGAACCCTAAAATCGTTGTGTAGTTAGTGAATGTCAAGGGTGTTGATGCTGCTCTAGATTCTTTTTGTAACCCTGGGTAGTGAAGGCAATTGCTCAAGAATGATCTGATAATATGAGCCTGATAGATGAGCAATTTTTTTATCATCTTGTTCTAGAATCTAATGGCAGCACTGCACAGGTAGGGTGGAGCCCTCATTTCGGAATCCATACAAGTGTAGACAGAAGAGTAGAGTAGTTGTGAACGCCAGTTCTGATTGTGTGTGTTGTTGTTGTTGTTGTTTGTTTCATTTGTTTGTTGGTTTTCAAATTCTGACGGTCTAGAGTTTAAGTGCAGGTTTCGCATCATCCACCCGTGTCAGCATTGTATGCTACCAACGAAGCAAAGAAAGTGGAGATGCTATGGTGGCATCAGCCTGTGCCTCGCTTTTACGGTTAGTAAGCTCATCCCCATCGCATGATCCATTAGTGGCTAATTTGTACTATATAGGATCTAGAGGACGAAATTATAGGGTTTAAATCACAAACCCAAACCCTATGGAGGGGAGCTGAAAGACTGCTTGCTCAGGTGTAATCAAAATCTGACAAAAATGGTCTTTTTATGGATTGATTTCATTGACTTTTGGCTCTTACAAATACAGTTGTCCCGATCTCTATTATGACATGTTTGGTAAACCCTAACTTCAAGTAGGCAGGCATGGATTAGTCACAGAAATGACTTGTCACAAGTGTATTACTCGAAACAATAATATTGTCATATTATGGAGGGTAGACTGTACAGTACACTTTGGATAGGACCCCATTTTAGGTTATCATTTTTAACTTGAATGTTTAGGGTATTTGAAGAGGTCTTTTTTCTGAATAGTAAGGGCATGTTGGGTGTGCAGGTGGGTTTGTAGAGGCATCAATATTAGGGCAACGGCGACTGAAGTTGCTGCAGCATCAAGAGATTTATGAGTTCGCTTCACCCAACTTACAAATTCGCTTCTTTCCCAATGCTGGGAGTGCGTGGGTGGGTGTAACAACCGTGAAGTGCAAGGAGACAGGTCTAGAAGCGGTGGTGAATTTCAAGGCGAAGTCTTTCTTTGGGATGCGAGGGTCATCAAACAAAGTCTCTGGCAAAGTTTTTCAGAGATCCTCTGGGGACGTCCTGTATGAACTCAATGGCTCCTGGGATGGGTGAGTACACTGTTTTGCTTGCCTCAAACTTTAGGATTTTGCCCGAAATCCGAGCAAAATTCGTGCGAAAAAATGTACGCACCCATGAAAATTTGGACTGTGCACGGAAATCGTTAAAAATCCATGGGGTCCTAAATTCCTGATGAGCAAAAGACCCATGACTCTTCCATGAATTAGGGCTTCTTTCTTTCTAAATTGGGCACTGTTGGATTCTAAGGTTAGAGTTTCCGATTTATAGGTCCCTTTGCATAACAGGCTTGTTCAAATTCAAGTTCAGAAAGCCATTCAATCTTGGGATAGTCGTGTCACAATGCAATGTTGATTCTGATTCTCAAAGTAAACTTACAAGGGCTAGAGAATGTTACGTGACAAAGCCAATTTTGACACACCTTATTCTTGCTTTTTTCCCAGGGTTGTCAGCTTGAAAGACAAGGCCACAGGAATCACGTCGACATTATATGATGCTCAAGCTGCCATAGTCGACATACACGGACCAAAAGTTGCAAATCTAGAGGTAATCGCCAAAACTCAAATCCCCAACCTTTTATGAAAGACCAGTTGACGTGCCAAAATCCAGCTGTCACGTAACATTCTTTAGCAGTTCTGAGAACTCACCCTTCACTGTAGATAGCAACCCAAAAAAAAGCTGACATTCACTATAGAAAGCATGCATGATACTCAGGAAGTGGCCATTGCATTGCCCACCTGAAATGAGATCAAGATTGTACACAACAAGAGAATTTAGTATATTTCTTATCCAAAAGAGAACGATTATTGAAGCATCTGTGATGCAGTGAATTTTTTGTCGCTAATTTTAGCCAAATTGCGACATAAAATTTGGGCTGGCTAATTGATACAAAGGATTTTTGAAAAAAGACTAATAGCCAGATTTCCTACATGGAGTCAAGATGTGTAGCCTCTTTAAACCTAGGTATCACCCAGGTATTGCCTAGGTAGGACATGTGTATTACCCTGATTGCTAAACTGTGAAAACCACTGTTGTGATGTGTTGGCAGGCCATGTCACCTTCAGAATCTGTCAATGTGTGGTCAGAAGTGACAACGAGCATGTTGAATGGGGACTGGGAGAATGCACGAGAAGCCAAACAGAAAGTGGAGGAGACACAGCGGGCGATGCAGAAGCAGAGATCAGCCAGTAGCACGGTGTGGAGTCCGAAATATTTTGCTGCTACCAAGGATGGCGCCTGGGAGTGGCAATGTGCAGGAAAATCTGTACCCTCGGCGCCGCTCATTGTTGAATGATTTTGGCTCATTAAATAGTGTACTAAACCTAGTGGTAGTCATTGACACCATTTTTTGACCATTTGTACAAAATGGGAACAACATCATGTGCATAGTGTAGACGAGGTTTTGTGCAGTGGATGAGGTACATATGTGAGTCACTCTCTTCGTCGGTAATAATCCATAACCTCATAACCTCAAAAAGAGGGTTAATATGAGCCCCTTTGATCAACCAGAAAAGTACAGATTTGGACGTTGGGGCAATAACCTTCTCAAGCTTTTGAAGGTTATCTACATGGAGTTTGACAGAGAATCATTAGTTTCTGATAGGCAATCGGTTTTGATACCGGTATTAACTGTTTAGAAACTGCGGATGGAATCCAGCTCGTACTGTGGATAGCATTAAGTAACTTCAGTTACAATTGATTTATTGTACGAAAATTTACAAGACAATTGAATATTGGAATATCCTTTTCAATTATCCTTTTCTTGGAATCAAAAGATTGTATAATTGGAATCAAAACAGGAAGCTTGATAATTTGGTGTCCACAGTTGATAACTGATCCTGAGTTGTGTACAAAACACTCTTGAAGACCCAAGAATCGAGGGTCAAAGAAAGGAATCATGTTTTGTGTGAGCCCAGGAAGTTAGGTCACCTCATTCTTCTGAAGGATCGTTCTTGCTTTGATACTTGTGTTCATTTGAAGTTGAAGGGATGCTTTTGTCTTGTTTAACCTTAAAGGGCTGATGGGGATAGTAGATACATTGGCGTATATTTGACATTTGTTGTAAAATAGGAAGTTCCAAATTGAGACCGCAATAGCTCATTAAAATCATGTCGACGTGAATTAACTTCACTTTTGATCTTGAACCCATAGGAGGTGTGGAACCATGCCAAACACAATGGAATATTGGTGTATAATACTGGTCGGAAAGGGCTCTTTGGACCTTTAAGGGTTAACCCCTACAAGACCAAGAAGCCTAAATTGGGCTTCATGTTTTTTTAGCAATTTTGAGTAGGTCCTATGTGAACTTCTTTTTGTTCAAATGTATTTGTTGTTTGATCAAGACATGTAATGTTCTTCACTGATTCCGGTGATATAAAACTTGGTCTTGTTTGAATTATGTTTTTCACAATATGATCAGTTGAATTTTTCATTTTAAATCCATGAATCCTTGGTCCTTAATGAGTTAAGAGTGTTATGTTTTTAGTTTATAGTATTTGTTGTAGTCAATACTTACAATAGGAGATTGGAGCACATACACCTGTCACTTCAAAAGTCACATTATTTGTATCCAGCCTTAAATTTTAAGTTTGGTTCACTAAAAAGTTTCAAGTGGCTCTTATTACTGGGAAGTGGTAATTTATTGTTGGCAACAAAGTTTGGAGTAAAAGTGGAATTGCTCTTTGCTACATCAAGCTATCTTATGGTTTCTTGGTCCATGACATTCTTAACCCTTTAGTGCCTAGGGTATTTAACCCTTTAGGGCCTAGAACACTGGATTTCAGTGGGTTTTTAAACCATGATTGATCCTTCAAGAAATATAATATATTAAATTTAAAAGTAACCATATAATTCTAATTTCAATTGGAGTGGAGACATTTTGTCAAAATTAGAGAATCATCCAATGGTGGGATTGGAAGATCATAGTATGTTTTTGAACCATATAATACACACTCAAAAATGAGATTTTGGAGGGTGTGTGACTTCAAAGTTAAATAGAATTTGGATTAAATAATTTTCAAAAATTAAAGTGAAGACGTTAAGCAATGCCCTATGTCAACACCTCCCCTTTGCAATCTTTCATACCAAGAACGGACTCACACATAATTATTGTGAATTTTATAAATGAGAGTGACTTATCCATATACGGTTTGGGACAAAAAATTATACGTTAATTATATGTTAAATATGAAAGGAGTTGGGTACATTGATCAAGATCGGAATACATACACTAATGAAACATGAACAAGAGAACAAAATCCAAAAAAATAAACCAAGATAACAAACTTCCAAACACAATAAATACCACATAGTACATGTGTTGTATTTGTAAGTATTTACTGTATTTTCAAGTATTTGCAATATTTTCGCGTTTCATTCATAGGTATTTTGATAATTGCACAACTCCAAATCGAAATTTTCTTTTTTTAGAAGATGTGTATTACAAATCTGCCAACTCTGAACTTCACAATTCAAAATCCAATTCACAAATTTTCTATTATTTGCATTCTCAACATTGCAGTGACCACAATTTGGTTTATTGGGCACTAAAGAATTACTCCCTTTGTCCCATATTAACGTTCCTCAATGACTTGTGAATTTGTCCCACATTAAGCTTCTTGTTTGCTCAAAATACTACTCCTATCGGCTGAGGGTCATCCATTGTGCTCATGGTTCATACCATTGTGCTCATGGTCCACACCATTGGACTAGTTAAGTCGCCTATTTTAAGGTACATGAAGCTTAATATAAGACAAAGGAGTAAGCATGTAGGATGATGCACCCTTCTTTACTACATATTTCAATTACAATTTGAGCTGTCAATTAGGTTCCAATTAATTTATAAGAATTTTCTTTTATTGGTTTTTAGAACATCTATACCTTGAAGAGAACTATTAGGTGGAGTTAAAAAAATCTCTATCAAAAGATGAACTCAAGCTTGCACTCAAAAGGAATCTAGATTATTTTTCTTGAATTGATTTGGAAGGCATTCAAGGTAGCTCCTAAAGGATTCTATGCCATACACAATTACTCCAACTCTCTTTTTGTGGTGTCATAACGTTCTCAAGTTTGGTGGAGAGGTCCCCTACAATAGCATTGTAGAAAAATAATTCCTCAACAATTTTACTCCAATTCTTCAATTGCACTACAAATCTTCAATTGAAGAACTACATTAGCACTACAGACTAATTATTTTTATACAATGCTGTTGTAGAAAAGGGACCTTCTCCATCATATTCAAGAATGCCGTTATGGTGATTTTCTACCTCAAGTTTTGGACAAGAAAGTTGTTAATTATTTTTGAGACCGTGTCACACTTCACAATTCTCATTCCACAATTTGCAGATTCGTAATTTATATCAAAGTCATATTATGGCTTTTTCGGGGTCTTATTATATTCCATAATATGTCTTATTACTCTCTTCACGTCATCACATCATCCAAATCAAGACGCATATGAGGTTAAAGTAAATAAAACCCCAAATTTTTTTACGAAAGGTAATCTTTATTGGTAGGGTCGTCATGGGTTATAATCGGAACCCCATGGTTCCCAGCTACACCGATCACCATTGGGGTCCCGATTATAACCCATAACACTCCTCCCAATGAAGATTACCTATTACACTACCAAATTGGGCACAATGCAATTCTTCTTCCCTCAAAGTACTAATGTCCTAGTAGAGATTCTGGAATGCAATTCTGAAAAACCCTTCTTCTGCAGGCCAGCTTTGACACCCCTAGTAAGATATGTCATCTAGACCTAGTACTGTAGCCTCTGCCCAGAGGATCTACATAGCACATGTTGCTTGACAATGAAAACGCATCCCGAAAGTAGAGATTACACCATTCCAACAAACTGTGTGGTAATCTTGTCACGCTGATACTCAATAAATTACAAGTTTTAAAAGAATGCTTAATTGATAATTCTCCCATCATGGGAAATTTTATGTTGTACAACATCACAAAAAGCCAGGACCCAATCTGAACACAATTGATGAAACCTCCCATGCACTAAATTTCTAAACATTGAGCTACACTTTTGTAATCTTCCTTAACAGAAAGACAGCTATACAACATGACTGAAACACATCCCTCAGACAGGCATCAGTAATCGTCCCCTTGACTCACATGTTGAAATATCATCACTGTCGATAGCAGAATGAAGAATGCAGAGAATTCAATCCACATGGCGCCTCCTGTGATGAGGTCGGCATGCCGCAAAATAGCCGGGATAGCAATGCTTCCAACAGATGAAAATCCAGTGAGGAACTTGGCTGCGTCTTCCCAGCTGCAAATACATGTACACAGGACAAAACGGACTTGAGTACAACCGACAGGTGAACCACAAGTAAAACATCATAACTACAAGTTACTATTCAATTGCAAAACAAGTCTCGAGCACAGTAAGATTTGAAAACATATAAGGAACTCTCATTAACCCCTAAATGCCTACAGCTCTCTCCAGATTTGAAGAATTGCAAAGATGCATTATAAAATGCAACTAAGAGGGATATTTTGAACTCGATGAATGAATAAAAGTTGTACATTATCAATTTTAGATTCTATCCATACTGTTAGATCTATGATTGCAATCCCTAATATTTTTGTATAAAATTTGAATCATAAAATTGAAAATTCTTTTGTAATTCAACTACGAATAAGATATTGACAATTTGTGGATGAAATTTGTTGTGATGCGTTAAAATGTAATACTCTAAGTGTAGTGATTTTTGGAGATTCTTTGGTTGCTTAATTGTATGAGTTGATTTTTTCAAGAGCACTTTTGATTCGTTTTGTACAAATTTTGATGGAAATCAGTGGCATGAAATGAAGCATAAAATTTTCACAAATCATCCCCTTTCTAATCGGATCACACATGCATGAAGCTATCTTGCCATAGAATTTTGTAGTATTTTTTTTACTTGCAAAAAGTGCATGACGGATGAGAAAACGAAATTCAATTCTGTACATCAGCCAAAAACGACTGGTTAGGTAGTTAGGGGTTAACAAAAAAATCAGAGTGCCGTCAAGAAGGTAATACTTACTCGCTCCCTTCTGAATACATAGACCCAGAGGAACCGCCTCCAAAAAACAAGCAAGGCATCGGCAGCATTATATACATTAGGCCTGAAAACAGATAAGAGCAAGTACTTCTTTAATCACTTAAACATTTCCAATGTCAAGCATCTACAAATATTCACTGAACTGATCCAGAACTCTAATATCTCAGCGCACATATTCTATCAATGTACTGAACCAATATATCATAAAAACTTGCAGTGAAATATGTTAACCATATCTATAGTGGCCAAGTGGCTGCTTCCGTGTCTACAATAAACCATTGAAGAAGTTTCAAGGTAACGAAATGTACCAATAAAACGAAGCAATCATACCCTACAATTTTTAAAAACAGAAGTATGTTATGAAAGTTATTAAAATCAACCATTGGCTTCCAAACTGGACTTTCGATTTTCATTTTGGGCATTCAGGGGTTACGCAAAAGATCTGGAAGAGCATCGTACCAGTAAGCATCGGCCACCAGTTATTGTACAAAGCACATCCCTGATAGAAGCGATAGACACATTGCTTAGTCTCAGATTGATAAACATGCATCCAATCACTGCTAATGATAAAAGAGGAAGGTCAGAAGAAAAAATCCGGCGAGAGGGCCTTGGCCAGTTCCAACTTCCCATATAATAAGAACAAAACCTATCTATTCCCATGAATATCAGGACAGGAGTCAAGAATGTTACCAGAATCTGAAGGAGGAAACCGACTGAGAACAAGAATGCTAAACCCGCCAAAACTGCAGGATGAATACGACATATGTCATCAGAGAGAGCCATAACAACACCGTAGCGTTTGCATGTATCGAAAATCACCAATATTTCCCTGAAGTTAGCAACTTGTATAATAGCAATACTCAAAAGAGACAGACGTTGATACAAGAATGAAAATGCAGAGCCTGAATCAACTTCTGATCACTTAAAACAGAATCAGAAATTCTCTGAACCACCTCTGATATGTATCATAGAACTAGTCGAGAACTACAAGAGAAGAACAGTATGAAAAATTCGTATGAAAAATCGAAATTGCATGCAATTCGTCACTAATACTGTTCTTCTCTTGTATGAACGGTAAGAACTACAAAAGAAGAACAGTGTGAGGAACAACACGTAAACTTGCCAAATTAGGCACAAATCATTACGAGATCTACACGCTCAGCCCTTTACTTCAAACCCTAAAACTGTCCATAAGCTCCACCTCACAATCTGAAGTACTTTTTTTGAGGCCTCATCTCAAAATACCATGCCCACTGCTACTCAAAGTCGCAACCCTAGACTCTGAAACTGAGTGGATCGGCACCTTAGCGTCAATTCATTATAAAACCCCGGAACAGAGAAACCCTAACTTATCGAACTGAGACCAAAATTCAAATTCTCCATAGCGTCACACAATTGTCAATAATCAAACCGAATTCAGGCCATCGTACACAAAATCCTCGACTCGATCAACCACTACACGATACAAAACAATCAAACTAAGCCCGTAATAATACCTTCAAGCCTCATCGCCATAGCGACGAAATTGACTGCGGTTCCGGGAAACTAAGTTCGAGAAATAGCAGGCCGGGGAGCCTAGACCCTAACGACAAGTCAAGGCAGAACCGACATCCATCCCAGGCGGGTGGATTTCTTCACAAAGAGAATAAAGAAATTTTTGTGAGAGAATTATTGAATAGGTTTGTACTGTACCTTCGATACTCACAGCCATGACTTCCTCGTGGACGCCGCTGCTCCGCTTGCAAATGTTTTTCTGTGACACACCATAGCCCCACCAAGCTGCAGGGATGACAAGGACGACGACGACGACGACAAAGTCACCCCATAGCAAGATCCTGCGGGTATCTCAGGGTATCTCAGGGTATCTCAGGGTATCTTGGGGAATTCCAGGGTATCAAGGGCATTTCCTGGTATGCAGGTATATCGGGAAATATCCGGGTATCATCGTGTATCGTATGTGTTTCAGGGTATCCTGGTATCAGAGGGTATTACATGGTATTGTAGGGTATCTTAGGGTCCACGATTTGTCTGCGAGGCTGATGTATCGTGTGGTTATTCATTTTGGCGGGTATCAGCGGGGTGTAGAGGGTCTCATTAATATCACTTTCTCTAATGTCACATCCTCTGTTAGCCCCTAATGCCTACGGCTTTGGGACACAACTTAGATGTGGCTTTTAAAAAAAAGATTGAGTTTCAATTTTGAAGAATAAATGCAAGATATGGTGATGGTGATTAATCTCTAAAGGCCCTTGGTGTTGCTAAGCATTTAAAACCACCTAGAATGAGGTACTTAGAAATAGATGAATGAAATTTTTTGAAGATCTATATTGATGAACCAACCAATGATATACACCACTATGACATACGCCTATATAGTTTTGAAAATCATCTTAGGGATAAATTCCAAGATTATAAGGTTTTCATTTTCTTTTCCCTATTCTTCTTCCCCCACCCGTAATTGAAAACGTATGCTTGATGTATGCTTGACGTATTCTTTTATTTTTATCAAAGAAGTTGTTAACTTTTTTTGAAAATATAGTTCGAAATGATGTTAGCTATTACTATCCAAAGTAGCATAAATTTTGTAAATAATTTCATTGATGAATTAGCCCTTCTATTAGATTGAGGTGTGGAAAAATGACAAAAACACTAAGAAATATGATTTGGTTTATTTGTACACAAAAAAAAGACTAAAAAAACCGGAGTGGAGGATAACCGTAACACAATAGAATGAACATCACGGGGATAATCTCAAAAATAATCTATACATATTCCAAACATATTCCAAAGATTACAAAATATTATATTATATAGTGTTAATGGCTCAGTAATAGCAAGTGTTTTACATATTATACACTTCCTTTTTTGACAAATTTGGCGCCCTAGCATGAAAACACACATCAATGATTGAAAAGTTCTCATATTCACTAAAAATGATAAAAAATAAAAATAAAAAACGAAGGCAGTGCCTCCTGAATTTTATGACTAGTTCATGGATGATCATTTGGAAGTATGAGTTACTCCATTAGACATATTAGATGAAGTACTATTCCAATAAATACGTATGTATGTATGTGAAAATACAAAAATACTTGTTATCTTATGAATTTTGAAATGATTGGCCAAAAGTGCATAATGTACAAAATTGAATCATCTTTTGTATAATGTGCAATATTTCAACTTATAAAAATAATTTTTGATTGCTTACAAAGAGATTTCAAGACACCTCTATCGAACCATAACAAAACTTATGTGAATAAGTTCACCTCTATTGAAACATAACGAATAACGAGTTGAGAGTATAGAAATTGTAATTTTAATGAATTTCAAAGAATTTTCTTGTAAATTCATTTGAAAAATATTTAGGCATTTTATTTCAAATTTAACTGTATGGATGTTTTTTACTAAAGATGTCTTACATATGCTTTTTAGAGTTGAAGCTTAAAAACATAGAAGATGCCTCATTTTATAATACTTTAAGATATTGCACAAAAACTCTATGCATTTAGGGTTTAATATAGGTTTTTATATTTGCTACATCTGAAACCACCCTCCTTTTATATTTTGACTCACTTTTTTACTTTAAAGTTTAGGTTTTGAAATCTTATGCATGGAAGAAATTTTAAGTACTACGTGCAAGTGGTTTGGCACGAGCCAACCTAGTTCCTTATAATGACGTGCACATTGGTAGCCTAGGATGTGATTATAAAGAGTTCTAAATGTACCTGACAACTTTTTCTAGCTAGTTTGCACATCTAAGATCACAGATTCCAACATTATAACTTACTGGCAAGAGTTCAGCCAAAAATGGAATTCCAACTCCTGAAAGATGACCCCACAAATTGAAGAACAAGTTGGACATTTGGCTAGCTTATCCCAAGTGCTTGCATTGATTGGAAAGACTCTAAATCCCTTTTGACGATAATGCATGAGGACAAAATCTAGTCTCTACTTTGTGTCGATTGGGGCCCACTTTTAAAACTGACTCCCTTTCCAATGGTTTAAAATACCCGAGAGGGTCCTCTTAAACTGATTCAAGGTTGTAGGCCACAAATTTGAAATTTTAATAATATTTTAATAAATTAAATTAAATAAAAAAATTGCCAAAAAGCCCTAGCATGCCCAAAATGAAAATTTCAGAGAATTGGGCTCGAGGTGAATAGTGTTAGCATTTACTTTGGGAGGTGTGGGGACCCCTAAAGGACCAAGTAGTTCAAATTGGGCCTCATGTCTATTTTAGCATTTTTTTGAGTAGGCCATATGTGTTCAAATTCATAGGTTGTTTGACCAACACGTGCAATATTCTTCACTAATTCCAATGATATAAAATTTCATCTCATCTAAATTATATTTTTCACAATATGATCAATTGAATCTGTCATTTTAAAACCATGAATGCTTGGTCCTTTAGGGGTTTAGAGTTGGGGGGAGATAAGCAATTGAGAAAAACACCTGGAAACACTCGCACGCACACTGAACCATGCTGCATGAGAAACTGAGCACATCAAAATTGGCAGGACCACCAAACAGCTTCATTATTCCATTGAAGCCAGTGATGTTGAAAATTCTCCCCCGCATTGTTCCAATCTCGATCAATTGAAGGCAGAGGGATTGCATGCCTGCAGATCGTACGGTAGGGACCAGAGCACCTGGCAGCCACCCACAATTTAATATTGTACCCGACCGTCTGGGTCGGCGAAAAATCATTAAAAAAAAGAGAAAGCCCAAATCTTTACAATTTTCTTTTTCTTTTGAATCTATTTTTCTATGGTGAAAAAAAAGAGAATCTTATAGAACATCCATATGATTATTTGGACATAAAATAATAATTATTCAACATGACTGCCAAACCTGACGGTTGGGTAGTGTACTAATACGATCAAAGTCGCAAACTACTTCCCAAGTTCCCATTGTTGACCAAGAAATGATTCCCTTTGGTTCATTGGTTCAGTCATGAACTTATGATCTCTTTCTCTGAAGGCCTCAGTCATGCAACGATTTCTTTTTTCAATTTTCCCAAGTAGCCAGCTTTTTTCACGATACTATGGTGATACTACCTAGGCAAAAATTGGCTAAGTATTTGGCTATTTTTCCTTTCATGTTTTCAAAAAATCTGTCATTAAAATTTAATTAGCCACTGTATTTCAAGTGTAGTAATTGGGCTATTTTAGCTGGACAAAAAAGAAAATCACTGCCCCGCTGCACCATGGATTCCATGATATGCGACGACGTACGGTAATCAGAACAGTGTGGACAGTGGCAAGTGACTCTGGCATGGAGATATATATCAGTCTTACAGTATATAACCTGCATGGAAGATAAGCCATGGCTGTACTTATGACCGTTTGGATGACAGTTGAAAGCTAGAAAAACAGAACCTTTCAACCAGGCTTTTGTTTTTGGCGATACGACCTACAGGAGGACCACTCATATTCAGTGTGTTGGAGGGGGTGGAGTTAACCGAAAAGAGTGTCCCGATGTGGAAACTCACCTTAGACTCGTTTTGAGTTCAAAAAGACTGCAAAACTAGTCTACGATGAGTTGGAGAATAATCTAAAGCAAGGCCCTGCACCACCATGGGGAGCTCCCCATTGCTAAAAGAGAGTTCCCACAAGTTCCCCCAAGCCAATAGACCTGACCATGGGGCTATTCATGAACAATGCTTGTGAGAAATTGTTAATATTGGATGCAAAACTCCACTTGAACTCCTCTTTTTTTTTTGGATAACTCTAGTGTTACAAGGTGAATGATTCTCTCGCCCAAAAAAGAAGCCTTAATTTCAGCCATGAAATTTTAAGAAATATTAAATTCCTCCGAATGTCAAACACATTCCCAAGTGAACATATTATCATGGTATAAGGTAGGGACACCCATAGCTTTAAATGAGTCAAAAACGTTACCCTAAAATCATAAATAATATGTATATGTTAATTAAAAGAATGTACATCGCCTCAACATTTGATCAAGTGACAGTTTTAAAGCATTTATTAATATAACTCAACATAAATTTTGTATAAAATACCCAAACGATGTATACCAGTAGTCTGTTGCATTAAAGTCCCATATGAATCATTTTTTTCATAATAGAATCAATTGAATTTGTCATTTATAAACCATGAGTCCTTGTTCTTTTAGGAGTTAAAAAGGAAAGAGCATTTTGTGTAGAAAGACCAAGATACTTATATTTTGAAGTCGTGAATAGACAAACTACTCTAATGGACTCTTTATTCACGATGTCCATTGAATTAGCTTTATAACTATCATTAAAAAAGAAATGATTATCTACAAATAAATTTTAAAAAAGCATATTTTGTTGACATAACATATATGAGGTCCATATCAACCCTTTTTTAGCTGCCAATATATAGCCAAAAAGCAAACTATTTTCAAAAAGTGCTAAACTTGAACAAAATCACATTTGGTTGTGGCCAACAATTCATTCCGTTGATTCCTTTTCATTCATTTAACCCCCTAAAGGACCGAGGATTCATGGTTTTAAAATGAAAAATTTAATTAATTATATTGTCAAAAAATTAGTTCTAATGGGACCAAATTTTATATCACCAGAATCAGTACAAAACATTTCATGTGTTGTTTAAAAAGGAAATAAATTTGAACGAAAGGAACTCCACATAGAACTCACTCAAAAATGTTTAAAAAAAAAACCCTGGTCCATGTTTTGCGATGTCATGCTCAATTATTGTTGGGTGTCCAAACGTCCAAACCATGCATCTGTCTAGAAAAGGAACACATTAATAATGATTGGATATGACAACTTCCCCCCTCAAATTCATGAAAAAGTCTGCGAAGGTTTGACATTGATAGGTATAATAACACTACTTCATGCTGCAGATCACCTGAACCCTGTCTCTAAGAAATTGTATAGAAATTGTGTAGAAATTAGGAAGCAGTTTTAAAAAGTTGAACAAGTCCTGAAGCATCGCTGACCCCAGCTTCCTGTAATACCTACCATACACTTGGTGGCAGGTGAAGGTGTGCGGGAAAGCAGGAGTTTGGTGTGCCACGTCATCATCAATGGAACCGGTCAACTGCAACGGCCACACAGAATGCTAAAATGATATTCATCTGAGATTCACAGGCACTTTTTTTGCTTTCGTTTTTGTCACTGTATAGATTGAATATCACTTCTAAATTTATCAACAATCTTGATTCAAGTTTGTATTTGTCAGTTTCTATATAACAACTTTGGCATTTCTCTAAATTCCCCCAGGAGGTTAGTGCAAGAGGACAAAATCTGCCCCCTATTTTGTGCATGTAGGGACCCACCTTAAAAAATAACCTTAAAATTCCCAAGGGGGTCCCCCTAAACCCATCACAAAAAATTCATCCCTAGATTGTAAATATCTTATTTGTAATCAAATTACTGAATTTTAAGTTTGAAAGATATATAGAAAGATATTGGTGATAGCACAAGACAAACCCCCTCTAACTTACAAGAGAAGAATTTCAACCCAATTTTTTTTTTTTTATGTATGCACATGCATTTCCACAAGTACAAAGTTGTCCCTGACTCTAAATACTTCAACATGAGACGAGACATAAAATATTCACAAATTGTCTCTTTTTCTCAAAGTTCAGACATACATGAAGCTACCTTGCTGTAGAATTTTGTAGTATTTTTTGGATTGTAAAACGTGCTTTGATGAACGAAATCTTATTGACATTTATCATTCATCATTCAAAACATGGATGCTTGGTCCTTAGAAGTTAATGTAAATTAAATACGGCCCATTTTGCAAGAAAAGGCCTTTAGAATATTTTGGGGCTATTTTGAAACAACTTGTCTCCAGACTTGTCTTTGTTAATTTTTCAAATTTTGTCTCAAAATTGAAGTAAATAATTATTTTTCCTACCCTTTATTTGGTTTTTAAGATTTTCGCATAGTGACATCCTTGAAGCAATGAGCCTCATTAGTATCTTTTTAAAATGAAAATCTATAAAATTAAAAATACATGTATAGATTGTGTTTGCATTGAATAAAGAATGCATTTTTTTACCTAAAAAAATGTTGAGATCATCTATTGGGTGACTTAGGATTAGGCCCCAACATTAGAGTAATCAGTTGATTTAGGACTCACCTTAAGTTTGACATCAATGACCAAGTCTCTTCATCAACACAAAGTTGATAATTTGAACATGGTTTGCTTACCTTGATACTATTGGGAGGTTTTTTTTTAGTTTTTGTACAAAAATACATATTATTTCAAACTTCAATTGGATTGATTTTATTCACGTAAAAAAAAAGAAATTTTGTTGATGACCATATCATGTCATTATGATGCATCTATGTCATTCGAGCTAGTTGGATTTTTCCATAGGCCCCAACATTAGAGTAATCAGTAAAAGAACAAATCAAATTGTAGTATATTGTACTTTGGCAACTTCTAGCTTCTTGCTACTGATCTTGGTTTTTACATTAAAATGATCTCTTTTGAATATGAACCCAAGTATCAAAATTAAACTTACAAGGTGTAATTATTTGTACTCCAATTTCAGATTTGAAATAATTCCTAAAATTGAATATTTTATGCGATTTGAAGTTTAAAATACAAAATGATGTATGAGCTAGGTAAACACTATGATGTTTGTCATTATTAAAGATGTAGAAAATTTCAAGACTTTGGAATTTAGTTTCTATGTGATACAAATTTTCTTCACTTTGTCTTAAAAAAATCATAGTAATCTTAAATCTTCAAAGAATCATTTACAAATTTGTATGGCTTATAGAACATATGGGATTTCAGTATAATTATAATTAAAAAATATTATTCTCATTCACATATAGTGGTAAAATGGAATATACAAAATGGAAAATATTGAGTTTCAATATTGAACCCCAAGAGCAAAGTCACAGCAAAAACCAATTCCAAAAATAAAAAGGTTTTTTGGGGGAAATTGTTGTTTCAATATTCATTTATTGTTTTATTTGAATGGTGAAAAAATCCACTACAGTTCAATGTTTACACTCCCATATTGCATATGCCAAAATGGGATCTTTCAGAAAATTAAATCATTTGACGGCCATGTGTTGCACCTGCTATGTGGGTACGGTACATGTTCAGAGGCGAAGGTGTTTTAAGGTTAAGTAGCAGCCTGGTGTTAAGTTTAAATTTCGCAGAGGTACAGGCAAGGGACTGTCAGTTACTTTGAGCGGGCAATTGCATGTCACCCTGACACGCAAATTGCTGAACCTGGTTAGAGACTCGGAGTACATCAATAGAGCCAGTTCAAGGTACATATCTCGGATAATACCGTATTCTACCCCCAGGTTGGGCAATATGAAAATTTTGAAAAAAGTTTTATGTAACTATTCGCCTTGGAATAAAACCTCCATTGTTTCCATAAACAAAACAAAAAAATCGAAACGAAAAGAACATGAAAAAAGTGGGCATTTTTTATGAATAGTTTTGAAAGTTTTAAGCATTGCTACAAAAAAACCGTTGCAAATTATTCATCTTTTGCAAATTACAATGGTTCAAGGTAACTATCTTGAATCTTTACTTCACGGTGTAAATTCTGAGATTCTAAGCACTTTGGTTCTTGAATTTATGAGATTCCAAGCATTAACCTCCAATTGTTTAATTTTTGAACTTGATGGAATACGGGACGAAATAATTATTTTTTGCCTAACCTGGGGGTAGCATAACATTTAGTAGCATACACTGACTCTACCTTGGCTTTACAATAGATGGTGTGGAATATTCCACATCCATCAGTAGCTAAGTGGATAGGTGGAGGCTCAACATGATGAGCAAAGTGCTTGAAGGAAAGGTAATGGGCATGAAGGGTACTGAATGATATGAGACTACGGTAATTGTGTAGAAATGCGGTCCAAAAATGGTTACAGTAAATAGTAAGTTGGTAAAACAACCACGGTAAAATAGGACACTTTCTGGTGAAACATAGAGCCCTTTGCACTAGTGCATTGATGGTCACACAAAATAAGTTATGATTAATTTTGGTGAGCAAATTTTGAAGTTGGCTTTTATCATACTCTTAGGGTGGTTTCCCATTGGATTGAACATTCCGATGCTTTCTATGCTTCCTTTTGCGCTTTATATGGGACGATGGGGAATTCTCCACATGTCACATTTGTTGGCCCTTACTGTAGGTGTCTTCAATGGGACAAGTCTTTGGAGAACTTCGAAAACTTAGGAAACTCTCTATGTATCACATTTGTCGGCCCATACAGATGACCCTCCTATCTTCATTTTAGGTTTAGCTCATCAGGAGAGAAAAACCCTAATTGAACTTCTGAATTCTGAATGTGGTACGAATAGAAAAAGATCGGAATGTTCAGTTTTAGGAGGTGTAGATGCTGAATAGAAAGCCGCCCTTAGAATTGCAGAACAAGAAATAATCTAATTCATGACCCACATGGTGGATTTACACTTGTTTGGAGAACCCTTGAGGACCAAATAATTTAACCATGTTGAATTAAGAAATTCAATAACAATATTAATTATAATGTTAACCCAAAGACCATCATGAAGAAAGAGTCGTTTGGGAGTAATACATGTAACATTATTAGTAAGATGAACTTGTTTTGTTATCCAATTGTTAAGTAGAACTATAACAATAAATTTACAAAATCATCAACAATACAAGTCCAATTAGTTTAATAAATTTCCATGGCTCTAATTAGCCATATCTTAAGGTAAAGATTTTATTTATCTCATAGGTTTGTTGAAATAAATGCAAACCCATCACAACACTTCCTAAATAAAAATTCTATTTAAGATGATTATACTAACTAACTAGATCAAATCATACTAGGCTCCCCACCGACCCTAGTGGTCGTAGTTCTTCTAGGTTTCCCTTAGAACCAGATTAGTTTGTGCTTTCAATGAGTTTTTTTAGGCAGTCTCTTTTTCTGCTTTTAGGGTCTTTCTCTCTTCTCCCTCAGGGGGCTTCCCTCGCTTTGTTTTGTTTGTTTGGGCTTTTTCCCCTTCTTTTTAGTCTTATGGACTTTGTGCCTTGGTCTTTGAGACGCTTTCTGCGTCCTGGCCGCGAGGGCCTTCTTGCATTGCTTGCGATGCTTTGTATGTGTTCCTCTTTTTAATTCCCCGGATTTTGGGTTTTCAGATCAGATCATACTAGATAGCAAGTGCTACTCTTGGTGCCTCCTCTTGAAAATAAACAATCACTAGTAGAAAAGGTGGCATTGCCGAGGGAGTTGCCTAGGCATGTGGTGCCCAATTCCACGCATGCATAGTGATTTTGCCTGGGCATCTCCCTTGGGAGTGCCACCTTTTCTACTAGTGAGTAGGTAAAATGCCAGTCGATATAAATATTTAAAAAAATAAACATCAAGGACTTTGAGAAATCATCCATTTGACAAAAACAATATTTTATTTTATAGTGAATAAAAATCTGGAAAAACATGCACGAAGATTCTATTTACCAGACCATATATTTTGAAAAAATAGTTTTTTGGGGGCGCACTCAGATCATGTGCTAACAGAAGAGTTCAGAGAGTGCAGACCTGATATAAGAATTGAACCCATACAGGTCCATTGATCCATGAGAGGAATGCACGCAGGTATTTCAGAGACGCCGCATTGATCTCTGGTCATGGATGCTACGTCTGCCATCTTTTGACCCAGTCTTCCCTAAACCCTAAACCCTAAACGTCTGAACAGCCAAAATCTGGTTGTTCAGGAGTCAAACACAACCAACTGGTGATAGAGCAAACAAATTTCGTATTTTTATAAAATATTTGAAGTGTAATTAGAGAATCAAGTGCTGCACATGTAATTAAAATTCAAGAGTTTTAGGTTGTTTTTGGATTTTGTACAAGGTCCCAACTCCCAAGAGTGAAACTTGGAGTATCCTGTAATGTATTTTGGGTGTCCATTCCCGGGAGGGAAGAGTAGTTTTGTTCCAATGGCTCTTTGTCCGGTGGGCACTGAGTCATTGACATTACGAACAGACACTTTATTCACGCCGGCCTTCGAAAGAGGACCGGAGTTTCTATCTATCTATCTAGTGTATTTTGGCAATTTTGGCTCTTTACTACTTAATCTCAAATTTGATCATCTAAATGATCTTTTTGGCAATTTTGGCTCTTTACTACTTAATCTCAAATTTGATCATCTAAATGATCTTTTTTGCATTTAAGGCTAACAAACAAAATGAAGTTTGTCAAGTCTAGTTTCCACTCCATTTTTAAACTTTGGAAATTCCTAAAACTGAGCATTTTATTGCAATTACAAGTTTGGTACTTTTTACCATGGAATAGTTTATTTTTGATATGTTGTGGAAAGGGATGACTTTCATCCACCATGATGTCCTTCATTGTTATCTAAACAAATTGTTAAAAGAAATAGGTTTTTTGAGAATCACAGGAAGGTCACTTGTTGTATCTTTTGAGTATCACGTGTGGAAAATACAATTTTTTTGTGGATAGTAGTTAATAAATTTATCCATCTTGGAAAAATAAAAGAAAATTAATATCATTCATTTATAGTGATGATGTGAAACTTTCAAATGGGTACAAATTGTAATTTGACTCCACGGCCATAAGCCCAAGCGTTAAGGGGCTAAACTTACAGCCTATTCAGGAGCCTCCTTCATGTGTACATTACAGTGCCCTAACAATAACATTGTCACTTGACACTCATAACAATAAAATTGGTGCTTATTCAAAAACATGCCATGTCACCAATTTTCGTGATTTCTTCATAAAAATTTCCAAACTTCAAGAACATCAAGTCTAGAAGTTCACATTTTTATTTTCAAAATTTCCAAATATTTAGCTCTTTATTGCACTTTTAATTCTTGTGGATCAAAATCTAACATTCATCTTAGAACACGAAAACCTATAAAATCTTCAATTTTTTTTGGGGGATTCTTTTTGCACAATATGGTTATCTATTGTAAAATTCACCATCCAACAAAAAAATAGATTATTTTATTTTATTTTATCGTTGTAATGATTTTGATCTCATTTAAACTTCAAAAACCACAAGAAAAGATATATAGTGGAATTTTACCATGGTCAACTTTTACCTTAAACAATTCAAAGATTACCATGGTCAACTTAAACAAGTATGGATGACTCTTAATCAGTGAGTCATCAACCATCAACTCCTATTAAGTGACCCGTCGACCATTTTCTAGTTGCAGCCCAAACAATACTCATTGCCCATGGTCAACAAATGATATTTTTCAAGTTTTGATTTTTTGTCAAAATTAGGGTAGAGATCATGTTCTAGTGATGTTTGATACATTTCATTTGTAATATTGAGGTTCACAAAGGAATTTTTCCAAAGACAAATACCTCAATATTGTCCTAGTGTTATTAAATTTACTATTTTTGGAAAACTAATGATGTTCTCTCATTTGAAAATTTTGCCTTTTTAAATTTTAGAATAGAATGTCTAGTTTTAACCAATCATACCAAATTTCAAATTCTAAAATTAAAATTGTAATTGTGGTGAATTTAAAATGGTAAATGCTTCTAAATTCATTAAATGAGTATCTAAAATTATTTTCGAAAGTTTGACCGTACAAATAATTACTAAGCATCATGCTTCTAATTTTCTCTTATGGACCAAACTTCACAAAAGTTGCAGAAATAACATTTTATAGCACACCTAGGTTTTGCCCTTACCCCCTCTGACATTTAGGGGTTAATGACTCATTTACATGACCACAACAAACATTATGTGAACTTAGAAATATCAACAATATTTTGATGAACTAATTATTATAGCAACAAATGTCGTACTAATTTAATTGAGGATATTTGGAAGATCCTCAAAGTTTTTGTTTAGCATGGTCAAAGAATTGTCCAAAATTTGAAGGAGCTGAGGCAAATTCTTAAATCCCAATGGAATTTGATTTGTTGAAATAATCTCCTTGAGTTGTGTCAATCTACACCTTCCAGATTGGAAGCAGCAATCAAAGCAAAGGATGAATACACACTGTGAGTAAATTGGTCAAGTTTGGTGATCATAAACCGTTAATTGCCGAGGCGTCTACTTTTTGGACGATGTAAAAATTTCATCCACGTTTTCTCATCCAACATACACTTTTTGCAATTTGGATTTTTTACTATAGATTTTATGGAAAGTTAGCTTCATGCATGTATGAATCCATTAGAAAGGAGATGATTTGTAAAACAATATTGCCTCATTTTACGTTGAAGTGATTTACAAAAAAAAAACCGAGATCTTAGTTCAAAATAGTTCAAAAGTGCTCTTGAAAAAGTAAACTCATAAAATTAAGCAATCCAAAAATCTCCAGAAATCACTTCACGTAAAGTATTACATTTCCACCCATGACAACAAATTTCATTCACAGATTGTGAATATCTTATTTGTAATCAAATTACAAAAGAATTTTGAATTTTAAGTTTCAAATTTTATAGAAAAATATTGGTGATAAAAATCATAGATTTAACCATATGGAATGAATCTAAAATTCATAATGTACAACTTTTATTTATACATCAAATTCAAAATATCCCTCTTAGCTGCATTTTGTAATTCATCTTTGCAATTCTTCAAATCTAAAGAGGGTTGTGGGCATTTAGGGGTTAAATCACTTTTGTGTGTAGGCGAAATGTAGAAATTCATGTAGTTGTAGAGCTTGGAGTGGTAAAATGTAATAGACGACAATGAACATGACACTACGTTTATATGAATTTTATACATTTTCATGAATTTATATGAATTTTTTATACATTTATATGTAACTTTCTTGAATTTTCTTCCAACTAAAAAGTTGATTATTTTTGTGGTTTAACCTAGCAAGTCCAATAGGAACTTCAAAATCTATCACAAATGATTTTTAAATGAATGTATAACGTCAAACACCAAAAACACTTAAAACATTCACCAATAATTAACATTCTATTTTTGGAAAATGAAACTTGGTATGATTGACTATAGTAGTGTTAAATAAGAATATACATTGAATTTTTGTAAAATACAAATTTTGTGTCAATTTAGATCAGTTTTCTCATTGATAAGTAGAAGAGGCAACAATCTTTTTGTCAGGGCACCATACAATAGGGGGACATAATGTTTGGTGTTTTTACATTTCACCTTAAAAAAAAACCAAATTTGTCATCTTTGAAAGATCCCCAAAGGCAGATAATTTATCCTCTATCCACCAAATTTGGATCATAGTTTTATTTATGAGTTTTGATTACATGTGTCCCAAGTTTCGTGGTCTAGAGATTTACTAAAATGGAATTATTGCAAATTTATTAACATATACTAGCTTTTCTATTTTTTACTTCATAATTAATGCCAATGTGACAATGGGGTAAGACAACAGCTAAAATTCGCCCATGATATTTTTACTCCTTTGAAGTCAATTTTGAATTAATATTTTTGAAATTATTATGAAAAATTCAAACTTGTATGAGTTTTGCAAATCAAACAAAAAAAATTCATTGGACAATGAGCTCAAAAGTTATGAGATTCAAACTCTAAGGGTGTGTTCTTGGGGAAGTCACTTAGTGTGAATTTTGGGATACGGGAGTGAACAAAAGGTATTTAATGGGGGCTATGAAATAATTGGAATATTGTACTATTTATAGTATATAGGGTATATTTTAAGAAATATTATAGGAATATCAAAAATAGTCTCAATTTAGAAATTTGATCTCAAATGAATAAAATACACCCTATGTTTGTTCTCGCATGGTTATCAAATTTTTTGATAGTGACTTCCCCAGGGGTGTGTTATTGGTTAAGATGTGAATTTTTTTTTTAGTCCATTTGCCTCCACTTTGATCAAGATTCATGAAGACAAATAACTTAATTTTTTTCATACAATACGGGAGTAATTTAGTACAAGATCCTATGATTGAAAGTGAAAAAATAATTTAAACTTGTTTTGGTTTGATGCACTAAAATTGGCAAATTTAAAGCAAATTTTAGAACAATCAATCCAAATTTAGTGTAAATTTATGATATTATTATTATTTGGGGGTTAAATGTAATTGATTTAGAAGAAAAATCTTTGTACTCACTGTTAGGATTATGATTCTTTTCAAAATTCGAGTTCTTAAACGAATAGAAATTTTGCACGTTTAGTCGTTGCATTTTGAACATCGTCTCAGTGCAAGATAATTTTGGATATGTTAGACACCTCAACTAACTTTGAAAATCAATGCACAAGTAAGTAACATAATTATATACATGGTGGCAAAAAAACCTCAAAGTTGCGTAGTCTCAATATTCTCCACAATAGATGAATCAAAATCCAATGACCTTATTGCTCAAGCTACAGAAAAGGTTTTTCCTTTGCTTTGACCGCTATAATCTTACATTCCATGAAGGAAAAGAATTGAATTTTGTTTTACAAATCCTCGTAGTAGTCTAGTACAATTTTGTACATTTGACCCCTCAACCAAAAAAAAGAAAAGAAAAAAGGGAAAAAAGAATGTATATTTTTTTGAAATTTGTAAATTTACCGACCCAAAAAGAAAGCATTGCTTATTTTCTTTTTCCACACCAGGCTCTTTTTCCATACTAGGTAGTGAACAAAGTTGGGCGTGTATCTAATAAAATAAATAGGAGTACAACGAATGTTGATTTGGAGTTACAATACATTGTGCACGCTGTGTTCATTTCATGCAGAAGATGCCATACACGCACCAGCACTGGTCGTGAGTCCAAAAGGAACAAACTCGTGGATTGAACAAGAGAACTTTGGTCTCTTTAGGGGCTGGCATGCATCAAGAACAATCGCTTTGATCAAACCCTAGACCAAAGTCCACAAAAAGCCTTCTCTCCTGGTACAGTAACAATGACACCGTATACAGTACACCGTATACACAGTTACACATGAGAACAATGGTAATCAGACAAGAAACTTCTGTAGAAACGTAAAGAAGCCTGGTAATCCGGAGGTGAAAGAAACAAAATGGACAGCCACAGAGGACGGCGGTCACAGAAGACCGTTTACACAACCCCAAAAAGCTTACCATAGAAAGACACCCCAGCTTGGCTGGCATTCACAGACCCACAGGTACCCTAATTAAGATTAACACCCAAATTAAGCTCAAAGACCGTTGGTTCAAACAACCCCAAACTTCGCACCCTTGGACAGAAACCCCAAACCCTCACAATATCATCCAAAAATATGACAGTCATCCAAAACGCTCACAGAATCATCCAGACAGTACTCAGTCTGGGCTGTCCTGTGCATCGCCTTCACTGTCCATTGATTACTGTATCCTTAACTTAGCGCCTGATTTTCCTTAACCTTTGCACTGAACGGCCATCTGTCCCTGTCTGTCTTAGGTTTCTGAGGTTTCTGGCCCACCATTGCCACTTTTCTCCTGCGTTTTCAGAGCCAGGGCTGCCCCTTGGTAGATTGCATCACTAGCTCACTGATTGCAGCTCTTTCCAACCGCTCTCTAGGCCTGTGAGCCTGGCTTCTTCCTTCTCTCCTCCCGGGTCATATTCCTGCCTCCTTTCCGAAGCCGAGATCATATTATTGCAGCGCCCGATCAAACGCTCACCTGTTTGCCATTGATCCATTGATCTAGCTAGTTGGTTGCATTGTATTGTGGGGGTTTGGTCAGTCGAATCAGTGCATGTGGTGGTGAGATCGATCCATACCAGAGCGGGTGTTTAGGGTAGGCTCATGGTTATGGTGTCGATGTTCTATTGACACGATTTGAAGGTGTCGTTTAGAGTAGTAGTTGCTCACAAAGATGTCGGCTCCAGCGGTTGTGGTGGCTGGACCGCCTCCCATCAAGCAAGAGGATTTGCATCACCATGCGTTGGAGCAGCTGCCGGGTCTGGCCTATTGTATCAACGATAATCCCAGTATCGGTGAGTACAGAAAGCGCCATTGTCACATCATTTTCTAACGTGACCAGCCACACAGTTTGTTCGTTACCCTAAGATACAGTGCTAATCGGTGATGTCATTGCTTGAACTGACCTTGTATTCTTCTTCACACTGATTCAGGTCTTTCCCAGTGCTTGCAAACGTTTATGTTTATCTGCTGTTTCGTAATTTTACGATCCGGTTGAGGATGTGTTCAGAGAAGCTTAATGTAGACGGCATTTAGATCTATGGATTACTAGCTTACTGTCTTCACAACATTCTAGAGCAAGCTTCGTATCTCCCTTAATAAGAGTGGAGTGTAAAGTATGCCTCCCCTGTGTGCTTGAGAGGTTAACTTTTAATGACGATAAAAATGGCCACGAGTTAACTACAAGTATGCTTCGGAGGGAAACTTTGTTTACGTATTCTTGGTTAGGAAGGGACAAAGCTAATTATAATCTGGACTCGTGCCGCTAGTAGAGGTCAGGGTATGTTAATTTGGTCTCGAGTACCGTCAGAGTCGTAGAGGTCATTGTCACGATGTGACCGAAAAGTGCCATGCGTGATAGGTTGGAAGATGACGTGGAAGTTTAATATATTTTATGTGGAAATTTTATATTCAAATTATTGTGTTGTATCGATAAGTGATGTGAATTTGGATTGCTAACAATTTTAATTCTATTGGCCATTCTGCTTCTACAGGGACATCAATTGTTCTAGGATTTCAGCACTACCTTACTATGGTCGGTACGACGGTGCTTATTCCACTGCTCATCTTTCGGGCCATAGGAGGAGAAACGGTACGATTCCTCACCATCACAGCATAGTCTATTTCTTTGGAAAATGGTGGAGAAATTGGTTCTCACACTCTCCGTTTCAGAATTGATTTTAACTGGTAGTTGCAGTTTCACATTCAAGGTTCGGTTTCAAAAATTAGGATATCAGTCTGAATAGCTGTGGTTTTTGCAGAGGGACCTGGCCAGAACTATCCAATCTTCACTATTCGTTTCAGCGATCAACACTCTGCTGCAAACGTTCTTTGGAGCCAGGCTTCCTGTAGTGATGGGAAGCTCATTTTATTTCTTGCCTATGGTATTATCTATAGTTAACAGGGCTGGAATCATTGATTACCCGGATCCTCATGAGGTACCCTCCTAATCAATTCTTTACATGCTTTAGAGCTTACACACATCAGTAATTCATAATGGACGTGATGGTGGATTTTAACGAGGTCTTGACATCGCAGAGGTTTTTGAGGGGTATGCGAGCAACGCAAGGGGCCTTTATTGCTGGATCAGCTTTGAACATCATTCTTGGATTCAGCGGCTTATGGGGAATCACAATGAGGTAATTCATTGACTCGTGTAGACCACTCTACGTTTGAAGGGAAACTAACAGAAATAGCTCAAGGAGAAACTATTCCTTAATTCTTCTCCAGCGACTTGAAAAAATGCAGAAGAAATTAGTATCTGGGGAAGTTGCCATTGTGAACCGGTTTATGAATCAGGGGCCTGACGTTTCTTGTCAATTATATTGCAGGTACGTTAGCCCCATTGTTATTGCCCCCGTGACAACAATTGTGGGATTAGGCCTATTTGAGCGAGGTTTCCCGGGGGTGCGTTCCTTTCTCATACTATAATAATCTGAAATTTTATTTAAGTTATAGTACTCTTTCTTTCAGGTTCTTTTTCGTTTTCTCTTTTCCATTTTCCTCTCTAACACAGTTCTCGACACTCTCTGACAGGTGGCGAAGTGTGTGGAGATTGGTATCCCTGCACTTCTCATAATCCTTTTGTTTTCACAGGTAAACTATCGTTACAGAGGAGCTGTGCATTCCTTTATATCACAAGCAAGTTTCCGTGGCCTTTTTTCTAATTCTCTAATCTTCTGATGCATTACAGTACTTCAGACACTATCACTACGGTGGTCATCACGGCTTCGAGCTCTACCCTATCATCCTAGGGGTGATAATCGTATGGGTTTTTGCAACAATCCTGACTGTGGCTGGCGCTTATGACCATGCTAGTGCACTGGGCCAGCGCAACTGTAGAACCGATCGATCAGGCCTGGTGTCCAATGCTCCTTGGTATGTAATCAATTTTCATATACATTCTTCCAACAGTGAAAATATGGTCAATTAATTAGTTGCCAATTCTCTCAATTGATCCACTCACTGAACTCATTGATTCTCACAGGGTGAGAGTACCGTACCCGTTCCAGTGGGGTAGCCCTACGTTTGACGCGGGTGATGTGTTTGGTGTAATGGCAGCTGCTTTTGCTTCCCTAGTAGAGGTGACTTTTCTAATCCTTCCATGCGCATGGAAAAATGTGCGCTTTTTTGTTTTGAAAGCTGTGCATGGTTATTTTACATTTCTGGTTTTTACTGTTCTAATATTTGATTCTTGAAACGAAACAGTCCACTGGTGGATTCTACGCTGTATCCCGGCTCGCTGGAGCAACTCCACCTCCCCCCTATGTCATCAGCAGAGGCGTTGGTTGGCAGGGGATTGGTCTGTTTCTGGATGGATTCTGGGGTACCTTCACAGGCACCACAGTGGCACCGTAAGTCCTGAAGACCTTTTATTTTCTCGTGTTTTCTCACGTGGTTGACTTTTTTCTTGTTTGGGCACCTAACCTGACACCCTGGTACTGTGCAGTGAGAACGTGGGTCTGGTAGGGTTGACCCGAGTTGGCAGCAGAAGAACGGTGCAGGTTGCTGCGTTATACATGTTCTTCTTTTCCATCTTCGGTATGAGTCGAGCCATATCACTTTCTTCATTCAGCTTTTCTATACCTTTCCTGAGAGTGTGTACTGAGTTCTATTGTGCATCGGTTTGCAGGTAAATTTGGCGCTGTGTTTGCATCCATTCCTCAGCCCATTGTGGCAGCCATTCTGTGCATCACCTTCGGCATGGTTGGTGAGTATCTAGTTCGAATCCGCAACTAAGTATTCTCTCTGCTGTTCTTCGGTGCAGTACACAGTTATTGAGCTTCTGGATCCCTGTTGATATCCATGACTAATGGTTTCTGTTTTGTTGTGGCTCGCAGTGGGCACTGGAATCTCGCAGTTGCAATTTGCAAACATGAACTTGACTCGCAACATCTTTGTTGTTGGATTCTCCATTTTCATGGGATTATCTGTGCCTCAGTACTTCTCGGAGTTTGCATTAAGAGCTGGACACGGACCCGTACATACAAATGCCCGCTGGGTAAGTGCTCTTCACTCAGTTACTCCTCTTTTGTGCACAACTCTTTCGGTACGCGGTGTTTAACAATGGTATCTCATGTTTCTTGCAGTTCAATGACATCCTGAATACGTTCTTCGGCGCGCCAGTGATCGTAACGTTCATCGTGGCAACCTTCTTAGATACCACACTGACTCACCACGTATCAAAGAGGGACAGGGGAATGTTATGGACACGGAAGTTCAGGCACTTCGGTCACGATCCTCGCAACTACGAGTTTTACAGACTGCCTGGACCCATGCACAAGTTCTTCCCTCCGAGGTAAAGGAGTGCCACGATGGGCAGTTCGGCGATGAAGTGAATCAAACGTTGAGGTTCTCCTTCTGTACATTACAAGTGGGCTTAAACTGGGAGCCATGTAGCTGGGTTGAAGGAAGTGGCAGGCGTTTGAGTTGGCTCTGGTTGTGGATATTATTGAGGAGTGGCACAGACACAGGATTGTCTGTGCCAGTGTGGTTGGTGCAGGCGGCAAGCAACAGTATTGTCCTGCGCATGGGAGAGAGTAATCATCTTCAGAATTTTGTAGTCGTACATACGGGAATGTGGGTGCAAGGTTTCGCATTCTAGGCTTGTATATGCATTTAGCTCGTGATGGACATGAGTTCCATTTCATAATAGCTTGCCCTTCGTTAAGTTGGGAAGCTCTGATAATATCATGGCCATTTCTTTTAAACTTCTTTGTACTGTTTGCACATCTCTGCTTGAATATCATTGCATGAGTGATCGAATGTAATGTGGGAATCCTGGAAGACAACGAGATTTGACCTTAAAAGGGAAACGGCGCACTCTTTCTTCCTCGGAAAGTAAGGAATGATGAGTCAAAAAGTTGACAGCACGGTGTTCCAACTCTTCCTTGAAAAAGTCCACGAGATGCACACTCCAATAAAAGTAGAGAATATTCCCCTACTATGTGACACCTGCACACGCCTTGTACTGGTAATCCGAGTAATTTTTGCAAGCCATGAAACTTAACGTGCACTTGAATCAACCTTGATCTTTCCTGTTGAGACACTGCCTGCAGAATGCAGGGAGCTCTTGAAAGCGAGAGGAAGGCCCTGCTTGTGGATCACTGTGGATGGAAAATCTCTTCCCTGGATGCCTGGGGAGAGTTCAATCAATACATGTCATGTTGCCACATCATATCTACGTTTTGAATATAACGTACTTCTGAGTGATGTTTACCGAAATGGAAAGGGTCCTTGGTTAACTCTGCTCTACATCAAAAAATTGTAACCAGAAAGGCTGCGTCATCCTCCATTTATGGCATTGAGGATATTAAAATGGAGGATGTTGCAGCTTTTCTGGCTGTTTGCTAACATGCACTCAAAACAAAATTTGAAAAGAATCAATAATTAGTGATACCGTAGTTAGTACATTGATGTCTAAATTACTGTGTTCTAGTGGAAAAAGCACAAACCATTCTATTCATGGAAATTATATGGGTTTTTGTGTTCGAAATGTGCAGAGCTAACCCTTAACCCCTAAACGTCCAAGCATCCAGTTTCTGGACGTTTGTTGGTCAAACCCAATTTTGATCTTGAAGACGACTTTTGTTGCTAATACACCCAACTAAGAAAATGAAGTTTATTAAGTCTAGTTTGAACTCCACTTTTCAAATCTTAAAAATTCCAATTATTGAGTATTTTATTGCTTGTGCAAGCTTTGTAGCTCAAGGTTTGAATTACACTACATAGGATGTTCACCTTTCGAATTTCAAAATTTAAATAAAAATTTTCTATGGAAAACATATCATGTGATTCTCCATTGTAATTTGTACCTGCTCCCAAAAAAATATTAATTTTTTAAAGCTTTTTTGTAATAAAATTTATTTTTTGAAGTATTTGACTTAAAAATTTGTTAAAAAGGCCGTATTAAATCAAAAAAATCTGAAAATTTCAAGACTAGAGGAAACATTCAATTCCATGCATGAAAAATATTACAAAATATATTTTGATAAATCTTGAAGGCTAAATTGTGTAGTTTGACTTTCCTACAAAGGAGTGGTACGTTTAAGGGTTAAACGTCTTTCCAAGCCCCACAGGCTTGATTTTCAAGGAATCTTGTTTTTAGCAGGAAGACTACCCAACTCCTAACCAAACATGGATCACTGAATGCACAACAAGGTGAGGCATTTGATGTGCTTAGTTGCACCAACAAATTCTTCCATATTTAATCGCAATGTCGATAAAAGTTATTGGAGAATCATTTGATTTTTGCCCAAGTTTCCAATTGATTCTTTGTGTGCTTGTTTCTTTGCTGTGACTGGCCATGTACCCATGCCCGGCCTAAATACATAATTCACATGTGCTCAGAGATGCATTGGGTTGCCACTCAGGATGTGAAATGTCGTTGAAGGATTAATAAAGTGGTTGATATATCTCTATTTGGCTTAGCATTAAATCGTCTTAGAGCATCTCTTTTGGACAATCAAAATTTATGACTTGAAACTTAATCTGCAAATGTTTGAACTCTGAACTAAAAAAATTAATAGAATGAAGTGTCCATCAACGGATTGTTGCTTGTATTCTAATTTCTTCGTACCAAGTGATGTTGTCGTATGTTTATAACCTTACCAAAATTACTACAACTTTTAACTTTTAATATCTATTTTTTTGCTGGAATGTTTTAGATTCTTCAACAATAAAAAATAAATACCCAATTGCTTTTCTCTTTTAGCCAAACATCCGTGCAATTCAACGGAATAAAGCGTCCTGTTGTTTCAAAACCAAAAAAACAAAAAAAACATCTGTGCAATTGATTTTCACTGTTCTTGTCACTGTAACAATTTTTAATTTTTTTTCTTTTGGCATCACTCTTACAATTTCAGAGGAGAGCTAAACATCTTTCACTAACAAGTACTCAAATAATGAATATAATAAAGGATATTTGAGTACTTGTTAGTGAAAGATACTAAAAATATTGGCAAAACGCCATGAATGAGATTGCCATGTCGAAGCAAACTGTGTGCAGGATGTGAGGGAATAGAAAGCCCCAAACTTGAAAGGCTGCTGATCATGATCATGACAAAAATAATAATAAAAATAAAATAAAATAAATAATATTAATAATCAAGGTAGTGAGAGGTCGATCAACTCACGCCAAAGTTGGCCACCCCAGATCTGGTTTCAAAAAAGAGGCTGAGAATAGAGGCAACTGGAACATGATGGCCAATTTTGGGCACTGTCCTCGAGTCATGACCAGCAGTAATAAACAAATACAAAAGCATGTCCGCCGGGACCTAGTCCACCCAAAAAAACACCTTTCATGGGATTAGAAAATGAATAAAAACTCCCCCGGCCTCCACCTCAACCTATCCACAGTCACGACCAAGTCGACCTAGGATAAGCTTTATATTCAAGCTTAACTAGGCCCTAGTTAGTACCGGACATGCCTGAATGCCTGATGGACATCTAATTCATTCACATGAATGGCTCTGTCTGAAGTACACAGTAATTACCCAAGCATGAGGTGTTTATGAACGTACTTACTGCACTAAATTAGTGATCCAAAAGGATCAAGGACCTGAGTGAGGAGTCTCATCACAAGACCGTTCAGACTTCACACGGCCCTACGGGAACTGAAGCCACAAGAGCTGTCACTCACAGATTGACAGGTACCCAAATGAAGCTCTAAGAGCATCTCCACTAGCACGCTGGATACCGCTCTTAGCTATGGAAAAATGGATGAGACTGGGTTTAACCCTTAAACGACAAACGCTTGCCTGATACCGCACCCAAAATCTATTTTAAATTCCATTTTAAGCGTGATTCTATTTTAAATTTCCTTTGGCTCTATTCTAAAGAAGTATAGATCTCTCTAAAATACTTAGTTTGGCATTTTAAAAACCCCATTTGGTGCAATGGAGTAGAAGTTATGAGCAAGATTCTTCAAAAATAAAACCAAGCCCGTGGGGCTGGCATTGTCGTTTAAGGGTTAAGATCATCTCCACTAGCACGCTGATACCGCTCTTGCTATGGAAAAATGGATGAGACTGGGTTGGTGAACAATTTTTTTGGCACGTGAAATTAGGGCCCTAAAATTCACTAAAGTCTACTAATTTACTGGATAATCCACTAAAAATTAGGGCCCTCAAAACCACTCTTGCTAGTGTATCTTCTCTTCTTAATTACACATCATAATTGCACAATCCATGCGTGGTGACTTGTGAGTGGCTCACTTACTGTTTTCAAGAGTCTAATTGAGTGATGTTGGTAGGGGAACTATATGGTGAGGTCTGACTTTTTGGATAACCTTCATAGTGCAACCCATAGTGCTAGTGCAGATGCTCTAAGAGCATCTCTGTTGGAGGCTCGCCATGCGAATTTGGCGTGTGCCAAAAAAGGGAGTGAGGGCAAAGAAATTTAAACTCCCTCCACCGTAGAGCTTCCCATGAACCTAGAACAAGTAGAATCGCGGCTGAAATAACGAGCCGCCGTCAGATATGGTGGAGCCCAAAGCCACGATCAGTTAGAGGCGTCCACGTGGCAGGAAAGACCCACACCGATCCTGTTGAGGGCGTGTTCAAGAAAGACAAAGGCCCGCAACATTTATAGTGTTTGACCAAGAAAAGTGGCGAGACCACTGGCTTCGAGCCCATGAAATGGGGTGTAGTAGGAACGTTGGCGATGCCCTGGCCCGGAATAGGGCATCGTGGCCATCTGTTCAGGGCAACGTTGGCGATGCTCTAAGAGCATGCCCACCCTAAGGTAGAAATACAATAAACTGAGAAATTTTGGTGTTTTGCATCTTAGAAATGGAAGTTTGATCAAGGGCTTATTTTTCCTAGATAGTGAAGTTTAAGAAATCATGAAGAGATGAAGTAATTCTATATTTCTTTTGCCAAATAGAAAAATTTCTAAATTTTTTCAAAGTAGAAATTTTGTCAAAAATCCCTACTCCTGCCCTAAACTTATTTTAAACCGATAATGGTATGACCCTAAATCGATATATGGACTGCTCCCAACACTCTATTCAAAATAAAACAAACACAAGAAGTCGATTGGTTGAAACTAAGGTAGAGGTACCTAAAAGTGATAATTTAACCCCTAAACGCTGAAACGACCATTTTCTGGTTGCTGCCTGAATCTAACGGGTTGTTCGACACAAATAAATAACTTTTTGAAAAAATAAAAAATATCTTAAAATACTACATCAAGTCTACTTTCCAACGCAATTTGAAATATGGCAATCCGAGTTAAACTCTACCCGGGTGAATTTTCCAAAGTAGATCACCTCAACATTGTCTTAGTGTTATAAAATTTGCTATTTGGGGAAAGTAATGATGATCCCTCCATCATTTCTTTTGCTTTTTTGAAGTTTACAATAGATAGCCCAACTTTAACCAATCATACTAAATTTTGAACTCTAAAATTAAAAATTATGATTTATACAAATTTTCAAAGGTTAATGCTTTTTAATTCATTAAAAAAATTATCTAAAGTTATTTTTGGAAGTTTGACCGTATGGATAATTTGTAGAAATGATGCTCTACATTTTGTCTATTGAACCAAACTTCATCAAACATATGGAAGGCACATATTATAACACATCTATGTTTGTTCAATACCCCTCGGGCTTTTAGGGGTTAAGCTACCTAAATTATTCCAGGACCACCTATTACTAGGGAGATAATTTTCTTATGTTGGAAGTTAGTTTTCACAAGGAATGCAAAACTTTCTCCATTTATTTCCCTATATTGAAATTACCACGCTTTTTGAAAGTGGAAAGTACTTCGTGAATCACTTTGATCAATAGGTTCACCCAAGTCCACTTCAAGACAATACCCTAAACGGATCACTGATATTCTTTCAAGAATTTTCAATGCTTAAATACAATTGGTAGGTTGCTTCTATGTGAATAGTGAAATTTACAGGTTTTAGGTCAAGTGATGGATGGTTGTGTCAGAAGTCTATCAATCGTTTTTGTGGCACTGGTCATTTTAAGGTTCTTCTACCTTAATCTCCCCAAAAACCAGTTTAACGTCAATCTATAACATGATTTAATGGCAGTCTATGACATGGTTGTTGGGGGTGTCTCGGTTTATTGTCTTTCTACCTCACCAGTGAATTCTCTAATGAATTTGAAAAGTGGTTGAAATTTAGCATGAATATTTAGAGAGGGTGGGAGAGCCACTGATTATGAGCACGATGTAGAGATGCTTCACAACGTCCCTCTATAACTAAATTTAGGAAGGGCTAAGTATTCTAGATTGATGGAAAATAACGATTACCCATGTATAGTGATTGGTTCACTAACTATATAGAAAGACACATAGCGGTTCAAGGGTGTGGAGACGATAGTTTGTGACTCCAAATTTTGGATGTGATGATAACTATGGTCAAGGAATGAATTGAGGGAGAAAGGTGCGGATGTTCTAAAAGCATCTTCAATGCAAACTTTACAACTAAAGTTTGCAGAGAGAATTAACGTTGTTTTAAAAATGCCGCCGTGGTTGCTGACTCCTTGGCCTCAATGCCCCACTAAGATGAGGGCATACTATATAAGAAAGCAAGCACGGTGGCTACATCCACAACCACCTAGAACAAACTAGCATTTAGAGTAGCATGTATTTTTCAATCATAAAAAATCAGAAAAAGGTCATGAATATGTATAGATATAGTCACTGCTATGGTGGCATCGACCAAGTTATATTGTCGTAGATGGTGTGCACAATAAAGATGTAAAACATACCGTGATGAAGACCTCCTAATTCTTAAATTGTGCCTTGAAACTTTAGGTGTGGGTTACCGCTTGTGTTGGGGCATTAGGGGGAGGTAGTTGCTAGAATTTACAATTAGTGTGATGTGAGTGCCTCGTATTGAGGATGCTCAAAGGTTGTTTAAAGCTAAGCCAAACGTCAAGCCTCGATTGTCACGGACATTACCCTTTCATAGGTTTATAGAAGTTTCTATAGTTTATCCTTTCATAGGTTCATAGAAGCTTCCATAGTTATCTTTTCGTAAATTCACAGGATCTTCTATAATTTACCCTTTCATAGGTTTGTAAAAACTTTTACAATTTATATTTTAATAGGTTCATAAGAAGCTTCCATAGCTTCACCTTTAGATTTCCAAAAGGTTCTATTGATGGTATAAGGGGTGGCAAGATGAAGGGGCGCCTCAGTCTCGCCAATACTAGTCTTGGAACAATTCCCTTTGTATTTTGTTTGTCAGCAATTGAAGTTCCTTCTTTCCTTTTGAAGTTCGTTTTGGAAGTCTTATGTCCGATCTCTTGGCATCCCTGACATCGGTGACATGAATTGGTCTCCAGGATTTTTATTATGTGCTCCCATGATCATCTTATAAGTTACTATATGTTTTACTTTGATTTTTTTATTAGCATAGAAGCTTGTATTTTATAGTCTTTCAAAGGTTGTCTCATTTTCTTTTCTTTTCTTCTTATTTCTCATTACTTTACATGATCATAAGGAAATTTTAAATTTTAAATTGTATCTATTTTATAAATATTAGGGGGAATCAAAAGTTGATTTATGTTGAAATCTCCCATTTCAATGATTGGGAGACTATGGCCTCTTCAAAGTCCTCGATGTAGTGTTTTCAACAAACTTGTTGAAACTCAATTCATTAGTAAAATGAGTGATCTTCAGCCGTACCAAGTAATGGTGCTATGATTTGGTGCCTAAGCATACTATTGGTGCATGAAGTGACCACCTTCTTTTTTAGTGATTCATCAAGCATTGAAATCATATATGAGAAACAACAAACTTTGCATGGAAAATGCACTAGAACTTGTCATTTCACTATTCATTTCTTGTGCCTAGAGAACCTAGTTATTCTGTAATTTGTGTAGAGGGAGATTGTTGATTCTATCTTATGCACAAAGACAAGTTGAGTTGATCATATTTAGTAAAAAGAGTGGATGCAAGTCATATGAATTTGGATTTCAAGAATAACTTTTATAGAATGAAGTTTAGAATTCAACATATTTACCTACAATTTCAATTCCAATATCATTTTCCATCATGTACCTAAATATTAAATAAGACAACCTAATAGAAAAAAATAATTTGAAGAAACTAATTCAACATGAATCAATTAAGGTCTAAGAGCGTTTCCACCGCGTTGCACCAAATGTGCACGCCATTGGTGTCATGGCATTTGTATTTGAGAAAGGCATTGGCAAGGCCAATGTCTCTTCTCCATCCAAACCTGAACATCAATGACATATTTGCATGCCCCACCTAGCCACATGACACTCATTGAATGAGTTTGGTCAAAAGGAAAATCCAAAGACCGTTGGAGGAATACGGAGCAGACGCCATCATCTTCAACAAGGAAAACATTTTGAAAGAATTGTTGCAGAAAAGAATGTTGGCGCAGCTGTAGTAGGAGTAGGGGAGGCGCCAAGCCTGGAGGAGTCAATTAGTATGGGACATAGGGACCACGTGCAAACAAGCGATATTTTACTGTAGGCTATTTACCAGATTTTTGAATTTTTAGAGTACCCTATAAGTACAAAAAATTCTAATTCTGTTCATTTTCAACTACCCTACAGTATTTGTATTTACAAATTCAATGGAATAAAGTACACCCTAGTTTTATTATAAAATTTCACTGTTTACCACCAACAAATGGCATCAAATTCGTTTATGCAGTATACGATTAGTATTCGGTTTACTGTCATAACGAATCTCCGGTTGTATTTCTACATACTTCATTACAGTGAAAAAAATTAAAACTGGTTTTCATCCAAATCCTCCTTTATTCCATTTTCTACATGATAAAATATATTTACTTGAAAAGTAAATATTGATATTATATCCTCCCCTACATTATTTCTATTTGGATACCCTATAATACATTGTAGCTATGGTAGTTAAAAACAAATATAAATTTTACCTCAGTCTTATGAATAAAGAGCACCCTAGTTTTGCACTCACGTGGTTTCTACATTTTACGCAGTGACTCCCCCGAGGCGCCAAGTCCCATTGGCACAACCAAACCAGGTTGCGGTAGCAATGCTCTAATTTTTTCACCTTGTGTTTGCCAGCTAGGGCAAAACTACACCCATGCAAGCACCAACCATTTTTCTGGTTTCTGATTTTTGGAGGTCTAAGTGATTTTTTTGGAAAATTTAATTCAATACTTGGGATCTGCAACCCTAATTCCGTCTTAGATAGTCCCACCATGTCCTAAAATGAAGGTAAGTTTTTGTTTTCTTCCTCCGGTACGAGCATGGGTGTAGGTTCGCCCTAGTGGTGTTTACCGTTCTAAATAACAATAAAAAAAACAGGAAGTGTACAGAGGCCAATCCCCTAATCATAAGGCCTAATCACCAAATCACTGGTAAGATCTAGTCGGGCCAAGTCCATCCACTAGTAAGTTACCATAAAACTGAGCTAAGCAAGCATCAGGTCTGTCTGGTGTGATGCTCTGGGGCACTCTGGCCATCGCCATCATCAACACTATCCCATCAGTAAAAACGGATCAATTTGCAGGCCAACTTCTTTCATCATTCAACAAGCAGGCCGGACGAACGCCAAGTCAGTAGTAATTTAACATAAACTTGGAGCCGCCTTTGCTCTCGCTCTTGCTCTTTTCTCTTCTCCCCTGCCACCAACCTCGCATCACTGCTTGCTTCCCCATTTCACTCATCAAATGGTAACCTTGACAGCACTGTAACTTCAATCCGCCCCCCCCCCACCCCACTTGTTACCCACGTCCAAGCTCGCACCTTTCTCATTCATGAGAACCAAAGCCTCACAATTCGCTCAGGATCCTTAGATTGTGTCTGCTCTGTTAATTTCTCTGCCGTTTTTAATTTCTGTGTCGAGAGTAGACGTTGTTTGGGTTAAGTTTAGCTAGCTTGTGATCTTTCCAGTGTCATGTGTTGCGTGCATGGGAATTGAAGGATCGATCACTGAGCGATTGGCGATTGTTTGAATTTGGGTGACGAAGTTAGAGGAGTGATGAAGTGACGAGGGTGATTGCAGTGAGGTGAGCCGGTGTTGCAAAAATTTAGAGCATCATGTCGGCTCCGGCTGTTGTGGTGGCTGGGCCGCCTCCCATCAAGCAAGAGGATTTGCATCACCCTGCGTTGGAGCAGCTGCCGGGCCTGGCGTATTGTATCAACGATGATCCCAGCGTTCGTAAGTGACCTACTTAATTAGCTCTCTCCTTGTGCAATTGAAAAGCCTGAAAAAACTAAAATCATCCTCTGTTTTATTGTTAATTTGACGCCCTAAAGAATCTTGTAATCGTGATGCAAAATTGGTTTTTGGGAGGGTTTTGTTACTAGTTTTGTGCTTAGAATTTTGCGTTGCCTTTGAAATTTTGAAGAAGGGTATTCGACGGGTGCTTCATATCCCTAAATTTGCGTAATTTTGTATTGATGTGGCTTTGTTTTTTGGATGTCTTCAGTTACGTCAATAGTTTTAGGATTTCAGCACTACCTTACCATGATCGGTACGACGGTGCTGATTCCGCTACTAATCTTTCGGGCCATAGGGGGAGAAGCGGTAAGTTTCTCTGATTTAAATTCTCAGTTTTTGATGACATTGTGTGCTAGTTTGGAAAAAGAGGAGTGGTTTTATTAGTTTTATGAGCAAAATTTGATTGCTGACGGCTGTGAGTTCTGTGATGCAGCATGACCTATCCCGAGTTGTGCAATCTGCGCTGTTCGTTTCTGCAATCAACACTTTAGTGCAAACGTTCTTTGGAGCTAGACTCCCCGTTGTGATGGGACAATCGTTTTATTTCTTACCTATGGTTTTATCAATCGTTAACAGAGATGGAATCATTAATATCCCGGATCCTCATGAGGTAAATTATACACTCCTCATCATTATTATATTTGTAATTTCTCTTTGTTTTCTGTTTTCAGAAAGCCTAAACGAGCATCGGGTGTGCAATGAATACTCTTTTTTGCAGAGGTTTTTGAGGGGGATGCGAGCCACACAAGGCGCTTTCATCGCTGGATCAGCTTTGAACATAATTCTTGGTTTCAGCGGTCTCTGGGGCATTACTATGAGGTAAATTGTGTCACATGTTATAGTTTGAATGTGCTACACTCAATGACTGTGATATTACAGAATATTGGTTTAGAGAAGGTCATAATAAAGAGGTCTGAATGTGGATTTCCCTTGACGTTGATCACCGATACAAGTTCTAACTTAGGCTCCTGCTAGTAATGACACCACATCACTTATTGTGGTTATTTCAGGTTTATTAGTCCCATTGTGATTGCTCCAGTGACAACAATAGTAGGATTAGGACTCTTTGAGCGTGGCTTCCCCGGGGTGAGTTCCTGCACTTGTGGGTAGCCCTTGTTTTTTTGGGCTTTAGATTGCACCAATAAAAAACAATCTGGCTACAAAACGACCAAAACTTCAATATTAGATCGCCAAAATATCTTTATATTGGATGAAATGTAGAGATATGTGGTTCTACCATATTCTTTTGTGCCGCCAGTTTAGCACTCTCTGAAAAATGAAAAAAAAGGGGTATTGAAATGGCACTGTTGATTTCGTCTGACCTTTGATATGTGGCTATGTCCAACAGGTGGCCAAGTGCGTTGAGATTGGTATCCCTGCTCTTCTCATCATGCTTCTTTTCTCAACGGTAAATTATAGATTATTCTGGTTTTTCAATCTTGTCTCACCAACCAAGGGTTTCTCTTGTTGATGTTGTTGTTGTACTAACTTTGTTGCCCTTGGTTTTTCTGATGGTTTCAGTACCTGAGACACATTCACCGTTATGGTCATCACGGCTTCGAGCTCTACCCTATCATCTTAGGCGTGGCAATTGTCTGGGTCTTTGCAACTATCCTCACTGTGGGAGGCGCTTATGACCACGCAAGTGCACTTGGTCAGCGCAACTGCAGGACTGATCGATTAGGCCTGGTTACCGCAGCGCCATGGTAGGCTTCTGACCTATTCATGTACATTTTTTTTGCAATTTTTGTGAGGTCCAAGCACTGGTTTTTTAATGCTATTTTAAGCCAATTTGCTACACTTGAAATACATATTTTTTGCAATTTTTGTGAGGTCCAAGCAGTGGGTTTTTAATGCTATTTTAAGCCAATTTGCTACACTTGAAATACAGTGGCTATTTTTAATGAAGGATTTTTGAAAATATGGAAGGAAAATAGCCAAATACTTAGGTGAGTAGCCAAATGTTTCCAAGGTATTACCCAAGTATTATCATGGTAGCACCAAGTATCACCAAAGTATCGTGAAAAGAGCTGGCTACCTGGGAAAATTGAAAAATATTCACTGGGCTTAAGTGTGTTTCCGGATTCTTCTTCACATTCCTTGTGTTGTTTCCAATTACCTCAGGGTGAGAGTTCCATATCCGTTCCAGTGGGGTAGCCCTACGTTTGACGTGGGTGATGTTTTTGGTGTTATGGCAGCTGCGTATGCTTCGCTCATAGAGGTGACTTTCTCATCTCACTATACATGTGTTTCATTTTCTGGTATTAGAACTGGCTGTAGGTGTTTTGGATTTGTTAGCTAATATTGAATGTCTGTAATGGTGCAGTCCACTGGTGGATTTTACGCGGTTTCTCGGCTTGCTGGAGCAACTCCACCTCCCCCCTATGTCATCAGCAGAGGAATTGGGTGGCAGGGAATCGGGTTGTTGCTGAATGGATTCTGGGGTACCTTCACAGGCACCACAGTGGCACCGTGAGTCCCGAAGACCTTTTATTTTCTTGTGTTTATTTTCTGACATTTTTTTATTTGTACCTAACCTGATACTTTGGTACTGTGCAGTGAGAATGTGGGTCTGGTTGGGTTGACCCGAGTGGGAAGCAGAAGAACGGTCCAGGTCGCTGCTTTATACATGTTTTTCTTCGCCATCTTTGGTATGAGTCAACCCCTGCACTTTCTCCATGCTTGTTTTCTCGAACTCTGTGCGCTTTTGAGAGGTCGCTTGCTACCAGTGATTTTGACAGTTTAGCATTTTTGCTACTTTTCCATGGCTTGAACAGCAATCCAGGCTCCTTGGATGCTCTTTTCATATTAATATATAGGTAATATTAGGGTAATACACAGGTGCTACTTAGGCAATACCTGGGTGATACCTAGGTTTAAAGAGGCTACACATCTTGACTCCATGTAGGAATCTGGCTATTATTCCTTCTTTTGTTTTTCTCAAAAAGTCTTTGTATGAATTAGCCAGCCCAAATTTTATGTAGCAATTTTGGCTAAAATTAGCAACAAAAAATCACTGCTTGGCACTGACTTAATAGGTAATATTAATTCAGTATTAATGTGTTAATATGTATGAATATGCGCTTTTCATATTAATATATAGGTAATATTAGGGTAATACACAGGTGCTACTTAGGCAATACCTGGGTGATACCTAGGTTTAAAGAGGCTACACATCTTGACTCCATGTAGGAATCTGGAGCCCTATTATTCCTTCTTTTTTTTTCTCAAAAATTCTTTGTATGAATTAGCCAGTCCAAATTTTATGTAGCAATTTGGCTAAAATTAGCAACAAAAAATCACTGCTTGGTACTGAATTAGGTTGTGCATTGGTTGCAGGGAAGTTCGGTGCTGTGGTTGCGTCCATTCCTCAGCCCATTGTGGCAGCCATTCTGTGCATCACCTTCGGCATGGTCGGTGAGTATCCAGTTTCACCTCTTCTCTTCAAACATTCTCCGGATCAGTTCAAATTTATGTATATACATTGTTGCAGTGATATACCCATGACTAATGCTTATTGATATATGTGGTGGTGCAGTGGGCACTGGAATCTCGCAGCTGCAATTCGCAAACATGAACTTGACTCGCAACATCTTTGTTGTTGGATTCTCTATTTTCATGGGATTATCTGTTCCTCAGTACTTCTCAGAGTTTGCGACGAGGGCAGGACACGGGCCTGTGCATACGAACGCCCGCTGGGTGAGCTCTCTTTTTGTACTCCTGTACAATTTCATAGCCTTTCATTTGTGTCGGCGGTCTAACATTCTTTTGTGTGAACCAGTTCAATGACATCCTCAACGTCTTCTTCGGCTCTGCGGTGATTGTGACGTTCATTGTGGCTGCAGTGCTGGACACCACACTGACGCGACACGTATCGAAGCGCGACAGGGGAATGCTATTTACGCGCAAATTCAGGTATTTCGGTCACGACCCCCGCAACACCGAGTTCTACGGTCTGCCAGGAGGTCTGCACAAGTTCTTCCCTCCAGAATAAGGTTCGTCGAAGACAATCTGTGCGATATTTTCGGGTCGATTCGGTTGCGGAAGACAAATGAGAAGGTTGGTTGTGGATATGACGATGGCAGTGGTTTGCCTCAGTTTTGTCCGTCCTGAGACTTGGGGTAGTAAAGAATTTTGTAGACGTAAATACTATGGGGTTAGGTTGCCTGACATGGGGTGTGAGTGAGTGCAAGGTTTGTATATGCATTTAGCTGCTGGTGATGGACATTGATTCCAATCAAATCCATAACAGCTTCCTTTCGTCAAGTCTGGAAGCTATGATACTATCATGGTGATCCTCCATCTGTGCATTGTTGCTATACTGTACAATGTTGTCTCATGTATATTTGGGTGGATTTCGGCGCATTTAGTTTTGGTTTGGAGACTCGCTTAAATACAGTCTGTGGCTCCCATTGGTTTCTGTACTTTGACTCTGCATTTGTAATTTCTCCTTTGATGGGCTTTTTGTTACTGTCATTAGAATAATACCAAGCTTAACCCTTCAACGTCCAGATCCTCCACCGATGTGTTTCAAAGATGTGTTATAATTTTTTTGATGAATCAAAAAACTGATTTCAAAGATGTGTTATAATTTTTTTTGATGAATCACAAAAATGGAGTTGATAAGTAAAGAATAGTTCTAAATCTCAATGTGTAATTACATCTCTAAGTTTGGATTTATCATATTTTTATTAATAAAATTTAATAAAATTTTCAAGGTTTTCTTTTGAAATTCTAAACGTAGCAGGGTGTCCCTAGAATTGACAATTTGAGAAAAATCATCATCAAGTATTATTTAGAAGAATATTTTGGAATAGATATACAAATGAAAGTTCTAGATTTTGAATTTTAGATTCTATCCGTACGGTTCGATTCACTAATACTATCACCAATATTTAATTAAAAAATTTGAAAGTTAAAATTAAAAATTCCTTCTAAATTCGATTACAAACAAAATTTTAATATTTTTTGAGTAAAATTTGTTGGAATGAATTTGAAATGAGATACTCTTAAACGTGGTGATTCTTTGAAATTTCTGTGTTTCTTAAATCTATGACCTCATTTTTGCAAGGCCACTTTTGAACTACAGTCAATGCAATTTTCGACTTCACATACTTCTAAATTTGTAATTTTAGAAAAACATATAATCAAGTATGACTAAATCCAACCGTTAGATATGACAACAACTTGGTGAAGAATCTCCAAAAAATTGGATGACTTTCATCCAAGCATTGATGAGAACATAGGGTGGGTTTGAATCTATTAGTCGTCCAGTTTTTCGACGTTGTGACGTTTAGGGGTTAAAAATCGCAAATTAACATTTTTTAATTATAAAAATTTGTAATGAATTCGGAATAAGGTGTACTATGAGATGATATAATGTCCATTATTTGATTCTACTTATTTGGAAAATCATTTTTAAGATCTCACTATTTAAACTAAATCACTATTTTTATTTTAAAAAATTCACAATATCTTATTTTGAAGATTCATACTAAACAAATGATAGTCAATTTTTTGCTTGGAAACCAGATTATGTTAACCCCTAAACGTTCTCACCCCTCTCCAGATTTGAAGAATTTCAAAGACGCCCTACAAAATGTAATTAAGAGGGATATTTTGAACTTGATATATGAGTAAAAGTTGTACATTATGAATTTTAAAAGTTGTACACTATGAATTCTAAAAGTTGTACATTATGAATCCTAAAAGTTGTACATTATGAATTCTAAAAGTTGTACATTCTTTTTTGATTCTATCTATATGGTTAGATCTATAATTGCTGTCACCAACATTTTTGTATAAAAATTGAAACATAAAATTCAAACTCTTTTGTAATTTGATTACGAATAACATATTGACAATTTGTACATGAAATTTGTTGTAATTTATTGAAATGTAATACTCTAAGTGTAGTGATTTTTGGAGATTTTTTGGTTGCTTAATTTTATGAGTTGACTTTTTTAAGAGTACTTTTACACTGAAATCTTCGAAATTTTAGGTGAATCACTACAACATGAAATGAGGCATAAAAATTTCACAAATCGTCTCCTTTGACACTTCTGGTTTGACTAGCCTTTTTCCTGACACATGTTGAAAGTTTTCCGGAGTTACTGTGTTTATTCCATAACAATCAATTTTCATTCATTCCTTCTTTCAAAGGAAGAATAAAAAAAACAAAGAAAGGCCTCTGTCACCGAAAAGTTCATGTTTTGTCTGAGGATAATGCATAGGTACTATTCACTAGTAGAAAAGGTGGCACTGTCGAGGGAGTTGTCCAGGCATGTGGTGCCCAATTCCACGCATACACAGTGATTTTGCTTGGACATCTCCTTGGGGAGTGCCATCTTTTCTACTGGTGATTACAGGTTTTCTGTTAGTACTATTGATGATTCCAGGTTTTTCTTTTGGCACCAATAGGTGTGGATCGTCCTTGCAATGGCTCTCATAGGAAGGAAACTTAAGGCGGATGAACAAGACAGACTGTGGCATGACTTTTATGTGCGTGTGTGGTCGTGATGCAGATAAATGAAATAGGTTCTGATCCAGAGGATAGTCAGCGGGTACTTTTGTCAGTCACCGAGTGCATCTCACATTCGAACTACAGACTGCTCTTTGCATCTGGCTGACATGCTGTATCACATCCAATGTAATTGAGTGGTGCCTACACATCAATATGCAGTCATAACATTCAGTAGCATGCACTGTCTCTGCCTTGGCTCTACAGTAGATGGTGTGGAATATTCCACACCCAACAGTACTTCATCAGTAGCTAAGTGAACAGGTGGAGGCTCAAGGTGATGAGCACAATGCATGAAGGAAAGGCAGTGGGCATGAAGGCTACTGAATGTTATGGTACAATATAGTATTGGTCAACCAATTTTTTTTGTTTTTCTTTCCGTTGGTAGAGCGACACGTGCCCTGGAATGTAGCCAGCTAGGGAAAAAAATGACCATATATATACATATACAGTAGACCCTCTATAAATGATATCCCTTGGGAGTACTACGTTTGTAACATTTATTCATGAATCACATATAACCATAAACCATGGTGGATCATTTGGATGTAACAATTATACATATAACTAATAAGGACGTCAAATATTTCAATTTTAGAGCCAAAATCGCTAGACTTGGATGAATAATGTGGATGAAAAGTATTTTCTATCCAAGATATGGATGAATGTAGAAATATGTGGTATATATGTAGAAAAAATAAATATGTAGGAAAATCACAAGTATATATTGTACTTGATGTAATTTTTTTTTTTATTTGATTTAATTTTATATAACAAATCATCTCCCTCATGTATCCATGTTTACTTTGTGATTGGGACTATGAAGTGATGGTTTCTCAAACATGTTATTATAGAAGGATAATAATATTATACATAAGTTACATATAGTTTGCACTCATCATCTAGTGTACACTAGTCATTGGTTAAAAAAAATTCAATCATATTTAAACAATGTAGCAATGTGATTAATTGAACCAAAGAATCAAGTATTTAAAATGGAATATAACAATTAGAAAGGGTACTTATACACTAAGGGGAGTAACCATTTGTAACTAATAACGAAATAACATTTAGGTTCAATTTTTAATATTTTTTAGTGTATTTTTTTTTGGGGAATACAAAAACCATAAGGATTATAGCGTAATAACGTTTAAGGAGGTAACATTTATAGAGGGTTGACTGTACATCTATTATATTAAATGCACATGGTCATGACCGATGTCACAACCCGTTTGTTGGTCATGCTTTATGGTCACACTTCCATCCTATCACGTTTTCATCATGCTTTCATCTATTTTCAATCATAGGGAGTTCAACGTTTGTTGTAAGGATCAACACAAATTCCAGATGGTTACTTTAGAGTTCTCTGCCTTGGACATGATTTGGTTGCATGTAATAGAATCAATGGATTTCTTAAGGTGCCGTTCCACTGCAACGGGCTTCGTCACACACATATATAAATATAAATAAATAAATAAATAAAATAAAATAACAAACACATTAATAATAATTTATTCAACAACTTTAATTATATAAAGTGAACGTATATTGAATCCAAAGTCATGACCTCCTTCAAGCCTAACATTTTTTCTAAGAGCTCACAAAGTGCAATTACTATTCAATTGACCTACTATGGTAAATATGCCATGTTTACACCAAACAACCTTACAAAACCAAGTTTGATGTATTGATTACCCAATGTTAGTATTGAATCACTAATAGGTGCATGTATATTCACTACCCTCTAACAACGCGTACACACCATAACTGCACATTCCTTGTATATCTTGAGAATTGGCCATATGTTATTTTGTGCATATTTATGACTGGTCAACTTCCACATATTAAGTCCATTTATTCTTGAGACATTGTCATTATATAAACTGTTAGAGCATCTTCACTCAATTCACCCTTTGACCACAATAATCACATCAAAAATTTGGTGTCACAAGCTATCGTCTCCACACCCTTGAACAACAATGTGTCCCTCTATATAGTCGGTGAACCAATCACAATCACTATACACGAGTAATCATTATTGCCCATCAATTTAGGATACCAAGCCCTTCCTAAACTTAATTATAGAGGGACATATTGAGGTGACTCTATATTGTGCTCATATTCAATGGGTCTCTCACCCTCCCTGAATACCGTATGCATGGTGAATTGCATGCTAAATTTCATCCACTTTTCAGAGAATTCAGTGGTAGGGTGGCCATGCTCTTTAGGGGTGTCAAAGGTTTATTAGCAACGTGGGCACAATACAATTCTTCTTTCCCACGAAGTAGAAGCTCTCGAAGAGTGTAAGAAGGCAATTCTGAAATCACCTTGTTCTCCTGCTGTAGACCAGCTCTGACGACCCTCTTGCGTTCATTGCTGTTGTAATTGTCTCTGTTTTCCTCTCATGATGTCGCATAATAGCATATGTGATTGAAATTCACGGAACAGAAAACAACATCCAATTCGAGTGCCTGTCAACTGAGCAATCAACAGCAAGGGTTGATATCATTGTTGACATACATCATTCAAGAGCACAACATACAGGTCGTGAAGGAGATCGAGAATGCCAATATCGCCAGACTTCAAGTGGACGGAGAGTGAAGCCTGGGTGAAGATTGATGTGCAGCTTCGCACTGTGAATCCTGCAACGGCCGACATTACCAGTAAGTTTTCACCCTCCCACTGCATTCTCTTTAGGGTTTGCATCCGTTTCTTTAGGGTTTCATGCTGTACCCTCTAATCTGACAGCCTGGGTGACAGTCCAATAGTTTTCATGTGTGCCAAGTATGCTACAGTGAATATTAGTGTGACAAGTGTGCAGTATATTCCAGAGTGTCATTGTAGAGAAGGTCAGATTCACTCCTAAGCGTCCACTGAATATTTTCTGTAGTGTAGGAAAATTGGACCCCTGCTGCAAATCATTTGTTTTGTGAAAATGACTTCAGTTTGACACGATCAACAGATCTTGTACTATAGAACAAGAGCTTTAAAATGATGTATTGCAATCAGAAAACTGAGGTAAAATGAGAAAATACTACCATTGCAAAGTTCAGTGATGCAGATGGCCATATTGGGTGTTAAACAGGTCTGAGTGTATGTATGTTGTTTTTTGGTGCAGCAACGGAGTGCTTTGTGAAGGTCAATAGTTACCCCTTCTTGTTCCAAGTTGACCTGGAAGGAGAGATCGATACCGAAGCGAGCTCCGGTGTGGTGGACAAACAGGGTGTGCATTTCCATTTAGTCAAGGTATGGTTGCAACTCTTTTAAGTGAGTTAATCTTATTATTACAATGGTTAGATTTTTAAATATTCTTGTTAGCGATTCCAACGCACCAGAGCATGTATTAATTGGATAGATCATGCAAAAGTTACAAGCGTTCAAAGTTTTATTGATAGATGACCTAAAATTGACATGAATTTTGATGTTGAAGTGATGTACATTCTCAAAATCAATATGGTAGGTGTCCTGATTAGGTACACCTCTACCTTAAGGTTGAATGTCTTAAAACCACCAACTTAAGAAATATGGCCTCATCTTAACAAGGTTATTTATGAGAAATATTTTTCAGTCATTTGGAAGAAGATTTCTCACAGAATGCACAAATTTTCGCAATTTAATTCCCAATATTCAAATTGATACAAATTTTCGAAGTGAAAAGATCTACGTGACCCAAATCAGACCTCTAGGTTTCCCCATGTCCACACCATGTGGTACTAATTTTCACTCATACTGATACCCAAAACCACCAACTACTTCTTCGCAATGCTTGGCATGCTTTTGGTTTACTTGAATAGTGAAATTGGTGGTTTTGAGTCTCAACTGTGGTGGCCCGAAGAAAACTCTACATGTCATAGTTGGGGGAGGTGGTGGTTTTAGGACATCCAACCTTAGTTCCGAAACCACCATGATGAGCTCTTTTGTGTATGCAAGCCATATAATTCTGTGGTAATCTTGCTATTTGCTTTGCAGAGGGAACAGAAGCTCTGGAACAGACTGGCAGCTATGGGTGACAAGAAGGACATTCTGGCACGCCGGGAACGATCTTTGGATAGTATCAGAGAACGATCTCAGGAGGTGAAGAAGAAATACTCCGAAACGAAATCCATCAATAATCGTGTTGCTGTTTCGAAGCAAATGCAGTTGGATGAGGTACAACAACATTCTGTCCGCTCAATTAGGGTTGTTGGAATAGTCATGAAAGATGTTGCTCTAAAACCCTTTCCTCACTCCAAGTTCAGGATGCTGTTTCTTAGACTCTTCTAAAGCACAGTTTCCTACAGACTCTTCTAAAGCGCAGGCGTGACCAGTGGTTTGTTTGGCATGTGATGTCTGAAGGGACGACGCAAAGCAATCGAGAGGCTCAAAAATGCTGAAATGTATCAAGAAAATGTAAGTGTCCAACTTCCACACTCTCCCCCCCCCAACTTCATTTCCCATTAATTAGTTGGAAGGAATAAGAGTTTCACAAAAGATTAAAAAAATGGGATTGGCTCTCACTGAAACTTATAATTTTGTGGCGCATACATTAGAGTTATCCTTAAAGTCACCTTGTGTTTAAATAAGATACCGTGAATTTTGCTTTAATGTATTCTTATTTGTTCACCCCAAATAGTTAAAAAGTATGGAAAAGCTTGGTGGTCTATCATTGTTAGGTGCGTAAGAGCTTGGTGGTCTCTAAACTCAAGGGAAACTAGTTTAGCCGTCAAGAAAGACGGCTAAACTAGTTTTCCATGAGTTTGAAGACCACCAAGCTCTTACACACCTAATAATGAGAGACCACTAAGCTCTTCCCTACCTTTTAACTATTTGGGGTGAACAAATAAAAGTACATTAATGCAAAATTCACGGTATCTTATTCAAACACAAGGTGACTTTAAGGATAACTCTATTATCTTCATATTTGTTCAACTCTACTTAACTAAAGGAGTTTTCTACTACATGCATCTCTTTAAACACATATCACGTGAATACAAGAAGTGAAGTGGAATTAACTTGTAGAATTTTTCCTCTTTACACCTTTGAAGCATTGGAATTTCCCCCACGTGGAAGGCATAAGAAGCATTAAAGAAGGTCATTTCTATTTTTCACTTGCTTGAGGCTTCAAGGCAGAAGGGATGCATGTTGACCATGTTGGCCTGTACTTTTTGTTTTATAAGAAAGCCGACCAGTATCACATTAATTAATTAATGCATCATGCATCACACGCTCTCCCCATCACTAATACCCCATCAATACTTTCATGACCATTCCAGTAACCCTAATCTGCTATTACTAGGTTGAGCTCATGGAATGGAAGAAACAACTGCCATCAGCGACTCCGAAGTTGGAACAAGATACAGACCGCCAGCCTGTGGAATACGAGGATGTGGTGCTTGATGAGGAAGCTGCCATGGCTGAGAAACGTGAGTATGAGAAACTGCGTGAGCAATTTAACAGAGATAACTTTGAAACTTTGGAGCCGACGACTCCTGCACCGTCAATGAAAGACAGAGTGCGATTTGCTGATGATATCGAAAACATATCCGAAGCATCATCACTTAAAGAAAACATTGGTCCATCTTGTGAGGGAAAGTGCGATATGGCAGGGGACTCATTACAGTCGACTCCCAAATCAACTGCTGTCTTAAGAGAGCGACAAGCAGTTGCACCAAAGTTTGAGAAGATCATACCTGCTCCTCGCAAATTTTCGTGTGTACCAATCAGTTTCACCGACAAGCCAACCCTGCCTAATCACCTACCAGCTCGTGAAAGCCGAGGTAAGGGAGCGGATACTATTTAAGCATTGAAACATATACTTTTTGGAAGATCAATGTTGAGTTTTGGAGAGATCTTTTGGTACAAGAGCCAAATCTGTTGAGATCAAAATTTTATGAATTTCTTTTGCAATGTCAGAGTGGGAGGTTGTAGACCAGTATATGTGACAGTAGACAACCCCATTTCCATTCAAAGATTAGTGGCCATAGACATTTAGCCAAGTCATGCTTACACCACTTGTTAATAAGCCCAATCGAGTATATGAATATGTAGATGAGTTGCTGTCGGGAACAGGGTTCAGTACAGGAGACGGGAAAGGCTTTAGTATTCTCTCTGCATGTGTGGATTCAGTGCCTGCTTTCTCACTAACTTGTGAATCAATTCTTGCCATTATTTTGTTGTATCTTCACAGAAGTGAAAGTGGAGCTCAAAGATCGAGCGAATGCAGCGACCTCTGACACAACCGATGTCTCTGATAGGTCTGGGAGCATCGTGAATTTAGTAACATAACATTTAGTAGCCATCATGGGGACTGCCTTTTGGCTCCATCCACTATGAAGAAGCTTCATCCAAATTACAAATGAATGGGAAAAGTATTGGGCCGTGAATAAATAATGTTAGCACAACCTTCCATGTGTAGCTAGCTATGGTTTATGACTAATTTCAAACACGCACAACCTTCCATAAGGCAGGGAGGTTGTTGGTTCGTCCCGGGTCACCTACATGTACAAGTAATATATACTTGTATTTACCGGTCAAAGATGGTCGTTACAGATTGCATTGTGGATGATGATGGAGGATATTCTTGACATTCCAGGACGGACCCAGTGTTGGCTACTGAATGTTATGAAAGATGATATTCAACCCTTTGTTTACCCTTCAGATTTTATGCTATTGAACTGGCTTCTAATTCGACCTCATTGCCACAGGGAGCCGATCTTTCTCCAAGACAAAGGCGACTCCTTCTTCAAGTAATTCCTACACTTCCTTTTCTTCGTGTATTTTCCTTCAATGATTTGACATCCGGTTTAAAGCTGCAGCTAATGAATCTTGAGTATGGACAACAGGGCTGGAGATTACCAGAGTGCAGCAAATGCATACTCTGATGCTATATCGAAAGATGCTGCCATGGTTTAGTATCCTTCCACATAAGTCGTCACAATCTTCTCTGTTGTTTTGGTTGCCCCGTTTAATTTCTAGAATCATGTTGTCTTCATAACATTATACACCAGTGTTGGAAGGGTCCCTTTTTTTCTCTTTACTAGATACTATTCAATCCCAACTTTGACCAAGCATGCGTGTCCACTCTAGGATTGGTTCATGGGGGTCCTTCACGAATGCTTTGCTCTCAATCTTTGGAGTAGCATATTCATCTTCTCCACGTCTTCAGGAAGAGAATATTGTACTTTTCTCCTTGTAATTTCCAAGACTTAGTAAAAATGAACTGATGTGTTCAATTTACATCCTTGGAGCTTGCTTCAACCCGTAAATTGATTTTAGAAGTAAACAAACATAACTTCAATGTTTCTCCTTTATAAATCCTTCAGGTTGTTTCATATAAATTGTCTCGTTTAAATTTCTATTTAGGAACGCTGTCTTGACATCCAAACACAATATAGAATGTTATGCTTGACACAAAGTCTATGATCACAGCTGCTATGCAAACAGGGCAGCGTGCAGATTACACCTGAAGCAAGCGCAGGCATGCATAGATGACTGCACTGCAGCCATTCACCTGCTCAACTCAGATGACCCCATATTTGACATGCAAGTGGACATTGCATGTGCTGCCTGCCCCGAGTATGTCAAGCGTTACCGTGATCACCCGTCTGAGGGACTGGGCTTGCTCGTATGCTTGAGTCGGCAACGAACAAGTGGGAATGATATTGCAAGCCTCAAGAATAGCGTCAAGACCAGGCTGTTGACACGACGAGGGACGGCTCATTGCCTTCTTGGAGACCTCCACAAAGCAGTCACTGATTTTTCTTCTGTAAGAGCATCTTCACCCATGCACGCTAAGAGTCTGACACACTCAATAACTGGATGAAAAAATGCCGTGGGTCCTTCCAAAAAGCCTCTTGATCCTCAATCATAGCGTGTTAATGCAATGACCCTTCAAATCTAAGTTTAGTTGACTATATCTCACATTCTACTTGTGATTGGTCCATTGACTATTTGATGTACACATTTGGTGTTTGAGGGTGGGGAAGTGTAAGTTCAAGGGCTCTTCAAATATAGATGAATAAATTTTAGCGTGTTAGTTTTAGTGTGCATGAGTGGAGATGCTCTAAGAGCATGCGCACCCTTCTCCCTTCAATTCACCCCATTGTAGAATAATTACATTCAAGATTTGGTGTCAGAGGCTATCCTCTCCACCGCTATAACCACCCTCTACATAGTGCGTGAACCAATCACTATACATGGATAATCATTGTTGTCCATCAATCTAGGATACCAAGTCCTTCCTTGAATTAGCTATAGAGGGACTATAGAAGCATCACTATATTTGACCCGAAAGACATGGCTCTCTCACTTGCCTTGCAAAAAAACATTAAATACAAGGATATTACATCCAATTTCCAGAGTCAAGGGTGGATATAGGCGTAGGGTGCGCATGCTCTAATCTCGGCAACCACCTTCTTATGTTGGATTTCAGAAATGGGATGCTCATCTTTTGTGCTGATGTTTGGGCTTTGCAATTGTTGTGGTCGTTCTCATGGTGAAGGAGGGGTTCGGTTTTTGTGTTGTGATCACCAGGCTCTGGAGCTCTTTCCTAAGAATGCAGATGTGGAGTGCACCTTGAAGGAGATGAAAGAAAGGTTGGAGGCGTCCGGGTGTTCGTAATTTTGTTATTTGCCAATTGATCTGTGCACATGGTGTTTGCAGACAGAAAATCAGAGGATCAATCGAAGACATTGAGGTTAGAACAAAAATGTTGATTTAAAAACCAGTAAAAACAAACCCAGAGAAATAAGATAAAAGAAAAGAAACCTGAAACCCCGCCAGAAACAAGACATTATTCTGGAGCCACTTTTAGACAGTTACTCAAAATCAACTCTTCAAAAGCGTTTTGCAATACATGAAGAAACTCACATTTTCAACAAGAATTTGAGTTCCACATGTGCATAGCTCGAAAGGGCAAAAGCTGTGTGGTGAAAACTCTCATAAAACACTCTCTAAAACACTGGTTTGTGATTTCACAAAGCCAAAGGAGGAAAAATGTGGCTGGAAACTGATTCTAAGTGACAACTGACATAAGCTTGCAAACATGAAGGTTGCAGCAAGGCAGCCCGAGGTTTGCCTTGTTCCGATGTCGCATGGCATTTGGTGGTCCCACCTTTTCGGTCCATACCAAATAGGCCCAACATAAGGTCCACTTGCTATAACGCCCCCACCTTTGGGAGGCCGTCACACTTCGAGTCCAGGCTCCTTGTCAGCACCTCTTAGGACCCCTTTTTTAAACCAACCACAAAGGATAGCCATGAGCTTAGGACAACCCGAAGTGATTCTCTAAAGGAGTGGTGGTGCGGCGGGGCCGTGCTAGGATTAGTCCAGCTCATCCTAACAATGTAAGGTTGGTTGCATACCAATACTAGGACTTCCGATTTGGCTTTAGCTTGGTGGTTCCCTGTGGCGTGGTGCCACTCATGGAACTCAAGGCCATTATATGCACACGCACATGAGCTTAAGGTTTGCTTTGGTCCGACATCACATAGCATCTGATGGTCCCACCTTTTAGTCCATACCAGAAGGCTCAGGTGTGGCTATGCACAAGGCTCCAATGTGACTTTCTATACATTTGACTTGATAAGTAATTCTGCCTCTTAAACCAATATAAAACCCAATCCATTCATGTGAACACGTTAGGGTGGTTATGTGACCTTAACTTGCAAGTAATTTTGCCCCCTAAACTGATTTAGAGCACAACCCGTTTGCGTGAACACATTGGGGTAGTTCGATGACCTAAACTAGTACGTGTTGAAATTAGGGTTGCAAGATTATGACATTGTATTGGTTTGTGTGTCCATTGCTATGGGGATATAAAATATTCAATGTTGCATGGTTGTTTTGAGGGACATGTACGTGGATTTGTCTTGATCTATCAATACCGAGACGACTGTGGGCGCAAAGCCCTCAAACAAAGTTGTTTGCAATTAGACATCCAATCTCAGTACAGAACTCAAAAAAATTAAAAAAACATTCAACAATATTTCATAACATCTTGGTTTAATTTCATTTGTCCAATACAATGTACCGGTAGTAATGACCAATAATAACTAAGATAGTTTCCTCATTCTAATGATTTTCAATTACTGAGTGTGTTTACCAATATTACCACAATTTTTTTTTTTTATGGGTTTTGTCTCAGTTTTCAAAACGATTCTAGTACACTCAAGTGTGTATTATTTGAATACTCGTTTGGATACTAAGTTGACCCATGCCAAAGTCGGACACAATAGTCCCAACAACATAATTGTCTTGACATACATGCGTGCACAATCTGTGTAACATAAATAAATTAACAATTTTTAAAGTTTGATTTATTTACTCAACTTCAAATCTATTTTCTTATCCATGCTTTTGGGAAAATATACCTTAACCCTTAACTCTTTAGTGCCTAGGGTGGTTTTGGAGAAACCATAATTTTTTGGGTGATGTCTCTTTAAAACTCTTTCTGTTGAAATTAGGATACTATTAATAGTATAAAACTGTATGAATGTAAGCATAGCTTAATGAAACAAGTGTCGATTAAATCTTGGTAAGATCGGACAATTGGATTGGAAGATTATAGTATGTCTTTGAACCGTATAATGCACACTCAAAAATGAGATTTTGGGGGGTGTGTGACTTCAAGGTTAAATAGAATTTGGGTTAAATTTTCAAAAATAAAAGTGAAGATGTTCAACAATGGCTTGTGTCAACACCTCTTCATTGCAATCTTTCATGTCAAGAACAAACTCATACATAATTATTGTGAATTTTATAAGTGAGAGTGACTTATCCATGTACGGTTTAGGATAAAATTTATACGTTAAAATAAGAAAGGAGTTGGTACATTGATGAAGATCAGACTACATACACTAATGGAACATGAATAAGAGAACACAACCCAAAAAAAATACAAGATAACAAACTTGCAAACACAAGAAATACCACATAGTACGTGTGTTGTATTTGTAAGTATTTGCTGTATTTTGAGGTATTTGCAATATTTTGGTGTTTTGTACATAGGTATTTGGATAGCTAAGAAAGTCAGATTTCAAATTTTCTTTTTGCATCATCTGCAAAATCAAAAGTTACACATCTGAACTTCAGACATTGGACTGAGATGGTTCACAGATTTTCCAGCATTTCATTTTCTAGTGATCTAGTGATCACTTAGTGGTTACCTGGGCACTAAAGGGTTAAGCGTCCACTCTATAGTTACCCCGTCAAACCTCATCAATTTCTCACAATTTAAAATATATTATGTTTTTCTAGTATTTTTCTCATATAATTTATTGTTAAACAAATTAACCTTGATCTTTTCATAATTATTTAAATAAAAATGAATTTTGTAAGATTTTTCAAAGATTTTTCTTATGAAAATCATAATAATTACAAAAATGCTTAAAGTAGTATGAAATTTCTAAGGAAAATGTAAATAATAGTGATGAACAACAAGATGAAGGTTGCATGCTTCTTGAGCTTATATAAAAATAAATTTGATAGAAATTTGGTTTCTGTAGTGCCTACTGGAATTTTAGGGTTCTGAGCTATAAAGTGCTGTGAAACACACAATTTTAACAATTTTGAAGAATGATAACTTCAACTAGAAAATAGAAGATAGTCCCCACACTTTCTTAGTTGGAACCATTTTCATTTGAAATTAGGAACTAGGTGAAAATCAACGATTGACTGGAAATCGATCAAATGTGGCCCCACGGGGCTCCTTGCACGCTTAGGGGTTAAAGGAGAGAACCGAAAAGGGTGATATTAGGAAAGGGTGATATTGTACCTCACTTTTTGGTTCAACATAAAATAATCCAAATTTTCAAGAATCCTTCCACGTGTCCTTTCCACATTGGTTGAGACCCAAGTAAATCCTATGTGGAAATTACATTTCAGCACTCAAAGAGCCAAATCAGAAAGTGCCATTTGAATCAGAAAGTGCCAAATCAGAAAGTGAGGCACGATATCAGGGAAATGTGATATTAGAGGAATGTGACATTAGGGAATGGTGATATTAGCGAATAGTGATATTAAAGAGGTCCAGGTAGAATCCTGTGCCTCTACAAACACAGACACGGCATCAGCGAGAGCATCGTCATCCACTCACGCCCCTTCCACTTCGGATTCTCAGAACCTGCAAAGTAAGCAACATCTGATTCATCACAATAAGATTCATCGTAGACTGAGAGAAATAGGTTATTGCATTCTCGTCTACAACTGAAGAATCCATCACTCATACATTTCTGCGTGCTCTCTTGCTTTGGTGAAGCTTCGCAGCCAAACTGTTGGTACCTTCACCTGTTGTGCTTCTGTATTCTTTCTACTGACTAGAATACAAGCCTGGGTTTTGGGGTACAAGTCTTTTTTTGTTTTTTTTTTTGTTTTGGTCAATTGGTAGAGGTGTGGTGTGAAATCTTGCGTTGGTTGTGGGGTTTTCAGCTGGTGTCTTTGTGAGTGTTTGTTTCAGGCTTGTTTTGCTTTCAGTCCTTGTCAATGTTGTAGAGAAATGGTGGTCTGGAAGCTTCATTGTTCCAGAGCTTGGAAGGTTCTAGAACTAATGTCGACATCGCTCCTCGTAGCAATCAATGCGCCTTGGATTTCACAATTTGCATAGCCTGTCCCCTCAAGGACGAAGAGGCTCAAAATTCTGTTTTTGTTAGCAGTTTTGAGTAGGTCATATGAGGACTTTCTTTAGTCCAATTTTTTTTAATCTTTTCTGGACCAACATATGCAATAGTCTTCACTGTTTCTGGTGTTATAAAATTTGGCCCAATCTGAAATCTAATCTTTTCACAATGTGATCAATCGTTTTAAAATCTGAGTCCTTGCTCATCTGTTCATGATCCAAACGCTACTTACTCATTTCTGTGTGTGTCCCATAGACCAGTAGTATGTTACTTCTTTTTGCAAGGTTGCCGTGTTTTTCTGAGAATGTGTTGTCTTGCTATGCAGATTTTATTATTATTCTGGAGCTCTGTTGGAAGATTTTTATAATCAGGTCAAGCACAAAACTATTGCAGAGCTGAAGCTGGCGTGCTTATGGGTTCCTGCAGTGCAGGCGCGTTGCAATGGCCAAGTGCAGGGCTTCACAGGCACCAGCCAGTGCTTGGCCTTGGCGAGGCACACTATTTGACGAACTCTTCCCAGTTTAGGGACTGCAGGTTTAGGAACTCTTGTGGAATTAGGAGAATTAGGAGGGCTTTGGTAAAGCCACAAATTGATGGTACTAGTAGCATGCACAACAGTCTTTTCGTTCCAGGATGTGTGAGCATAGGCTGGTCGCAAAGGTTATTCCAGGCTCACGCACATGACAACAACAATACTAATAATAATAGTAACAGTAATTCCAAAAGCATATCTTCAGAAGACATAGATTACGCTGAAAAGAAGAGAAATGCTGCGTTTCAAGACTTTGATGGCACCGATGGAGACGAGCCATTCGTGAATGGAGAGTTCATGAGGTTGTCAAGGGCTGATGATTCGGATGCCTCCGACCTGTTTCGTGAAGAGAGCCAGGGAAGGGCCAGTGATGATGAAGACAGTGAGGCAAGTAGCGATGGTTTTTCGTCTTGGGATTCAAGCGAAAATGGAAGCACAACTGCTAGCAGTGTGGGATCTGCAGCTGATTCTCTTGCCATCGGAGGCAAGGAGCCTGTTTATCAGGTAGCTTTTTTTGCCATGATTTAACCCATAAGTGTATTTTCTGTAGTGTAGAAAAATTGGACCTCCTGCTGCAAATCATCGAAAATGACTTCAGTTTGACACGATCGACATTGTTGATCTTGTAGTATAGAACAAGAGTTTGAAAATGATGTATTGCAATCAGAAAACCGAGGTAAAATGAGAAATGCCACCGTTGCAAAGTTTAGTGATATATGCAGATGGGCATTTTAGATGCTTAGGGGTAAATTTTTTTTTTTGATGTTTGTGAATGGTGAACAATTTAGGGCTTATGTTTCTGCCACCACTGCTATTGCTAGGTGCTTGAAGTCCATCCTGGTGGAGATGTGGTGCAACGAGAAGTTAGCAGACGGCAATTGTTAAGGAGTATAGGTGAGTGACTTTGACACTGCTCTTTTTCAAAGCCATGTGCACTTTTATGTGCCTTATTATCCCATTCCACTTATACAACTTTCAATGTGCTTCCAACAGGGGTTTAGATGGCTGTCCACCTCCTTTGACAATATCGTTTTTGTTTGAGAATTACTTGATAAGAGTTTACGTGTAATGCACACTTTTCAAAAGTCATGTGCATTTTTACTGTGAATTTGTGATTACTGTGACAGCATTTTGGCTTACTTCGATACACATGATGATTTCTGTTGAAGACTGACACGTTTGTTTTGACTAGCTGGACTGCGTCTACGCGATATTCGTAGTGTTGACCCGTCATTGTGGGTTACCAATTCAGTGCCTGCTATACTGGTGAGTCCAAGTGCATTGGTAACCATTTTTGTCTCGTCACTCTTGCATGCAATTTTCAAGATTTGAATTGGTTAGTTTACATTTATTTCAATTGGTAAGCAGAGGTTTCAGTTATCATGTCCTGAAGTCAAAAAGCAGATGGGTTGTGAATGTGCTTTGTATTGTATGACAGGTAAGGGACCAGGCCATTCTCCTCAATTTGGGTTCGCTGAAGGCAATAGCAACTTCTCAAAGTGTCCTCATATTTGAGCAGAAAAGGTATAGATGGAAATTCCCACCTAACCCATATTCATTTCTTCTCATGTGAAAATTCTCTCCTTCAAGAGTGACGGTATTGCTTAGCCTTACATATTTATTTGATTTGATTATATAACTATACTCTAATATGGTGTATTAATGTTTTGAGGTTATGATTTAAAATTGAATGAAGAACAAAGATTTAAGTAATTGTACGTCAAGTATATATAATAAAAATCTATTATTTTTTAAGTATATATTGTAATGTTGTAGCCACGATTAAAAATCACTTCACTTTATTAATATATCAGCACGGTGATCATTGCAGTGTTGGAGCTGAAGCATTTATGGGAGCATTGCTTCCACGTCTTCGGACAGCTAGCAACGGCCAGGGTCCTATCATGCCCTTTGAATTGGAGGTAAACTAGGTGGTCAAATTAAAAACACGCCATTAAATCAAATGACACACAAAGGGTATCTTTAATGTTTAGGAAAAAAAAGTGTTTAAAGAATTTTTTTAACAACCATAGAATATAACATTTAGACCATTAGGTCTATGTCTCAAGAGTAGGTTAGATATTCTAGCCAAATCTCGAAATGCTATTGGATCTTTAAAAGGTAAAAGTTTGTTATGCAGTACCGGTACTAAAACTTTGTACACAGTAATTGGATGAATCCCCTTCTTTGCTGTGACTTGTTTAGAGCTCACCTTTTGGTGCTTGCCTTCATTATCCTCTTAAGAATTCACTGACTTATCCCCACTTTTTTAGTGATTATTGTGCATTGTCAGGCATTTTCCTTTTGAGATTTGGCCGTAGACTCCTGACTACTTCTACGGTTGTCTTGCTCGTTAAGACCAGGTTGTAGAGGCTGCTCTTATTTCAAGAACTCAGAGGCTCGAACGAATGCTCATGGATGTTGAACCTCGAGTAAGGATGAATATGGCTCACTACGGCAAATCATTTCTTTGCTGGTTTGTCTCACAAATGTATTATTCTGTGGAGTCAATTATTCAGAGATTTCACGAGACCTGTAGATAATGTGGTGACTCAGCGGAGAAGGATAGCCATTATGGTTGCGTACTTAACCCCTAAAGGACCAAGGATTCATGGTTTTAAAATGACAAATTCAATTGAGAGAACTATAGTTCAGATGAGACCAAATTTAATATCACCAGAATCAATGAAGAACATTGCATGTGTTGGTCAAACAACAAATAAATTTGAACAAAAAGAAATCCACATAGGACCTACTCAAAACTGCTAAAAAAACCATGAGGCCCAATTTGGGCTTCTTAGTCCTTTAGGGGTCAACTCTGTTGCGATGTCTGAGCTTACTGCTTGAGTTTCTTTTGCTTGTGTTATGATGGTTTATTTGTTTGGGAAGATGCTAAACTTGCCATACATACATGCACAGGTAATGGCATCATTGAAGGTGCTACCCATTCGATATACAGGCGATGTGTTGGAGGAGCTTCGCCTTGGAAAGCAAGCTCTGGTATGTATCTTGATGTCATGGTTGATGTTTGGTCGATGTATTATAAGCCGATTTAACCCTTAAAAGGACCAAGAAGTCCGAATTGGGCCTCATGTTTTTTTTAGCAATTTTGAGTAGGTCCTACGTAGACTTCCTTTCGTTCAAAATTTTATTTGTTTTTTGACCAACACATGCAATGTCTTCACTAATTCTGGTGATAAAATTTGGTCCAATCTGAATGTTATATTTCACAATATGATTGATTGAATTTGTCATTTTAAAACCATGAATCCTTGGTCCTTTAGGGGTTTAAGTGAGAGACGATTACATATAATTATCATTTTGTGTTGTGCAGGTGGAGTTAGCTGCAAAGGCTGGTGCCTTGCGTCAAATGCTTCTAGAGATGCTGGAGCACCCTGAAGACATCCGGAAAATGACCATCATGGGGCGGACATGTAAAGTACGGAGGCAAGATGGCTCCATTGAATGCACAATACCTTTGGACAAGCAGACTGCAGAAGGTGCTACGCTAGCCGTATTGTTTTTGATCTGACAGTCTTTGTAATTATGCAAAGTTTTGCGTAACAATATAAAGACGCACCACGCCTTGTCTCACAGGTTTTGTTACATCTGCAGATGAGGAAGAGGAAATCGAAATGCTTCTTGAATACTACCTTCAAAGGTAAGCAATGTTATCGAATGCTATCAGTACATCAAGAATTTAGGACCTCACTGATTTTTAACGATTTCCGTGTGATATCCGATATTTCATGGGTGTGCGCATTTTTCACACGGATTATGCACGAATTTCGCGCTAATTTTGCACGGATTCTACATTCACTCTTTTCATATTTAACAAAGTGCAGAATCCATGCAGAATTAGTGCAAAATCCGTGCAAAATCCGTGCGGAAAATGTACAAACCCATGAAATATCGGATGTTGCACGGAAATCGTTTAAAATCCGTGGGATCCTAAATTCCTGATGTAGCAGAAGTGGAATAATAATTATACAATTAAATATGAACAATTGTTGTTACTTGGTATACGTTTCCCGTCCTTCATGTGTCGTGATTTGCAAAAATTATCATGAACTGATTTTCATGTTCTTAGTAGGGATTATTCTCTTATCTACATTCTCCTTTTGACAGATGTGACTCTTGTCACGGTCAAGCGGAGAAATTGCTGGATGCTGCCAAGGAGATGGAAGATTCCATTGGTGTCAACTTGAGGTTGGTCTTCCAACGTTGAAGTCTCTGAATCAGTTGGATACTCATCTCCCCAATTAATGGTGCCACTATACATAAGATGACATTATAATCGAAAGACTTGGGTATTATAGCTTGTTAGTAATCTCAGTCAAGGATTTCAAAAAGTAGAGTTGACGTGGTGATGCAGTTCACGGCGTCTTGAGGTGAGCCGATTGGAGTTATTGCTTCAGGTGGGCACATTCTGCTCTGCCCTCGGGGCTCTCGTTGCAGGTAAATGACAGTCCTCACTTTTTCAGCTCATTTCCTGAAAATTGGACTGATATTTTCCAAATATTAAACTCCTAGGTTCAAAGTTGGCTTAAGGTAGATGATACTATTTGCGTCACTTTAACCCTTAAAGGACACACCAAGTTGCTTTTTGGTATTTTAGGAGAATCTTGCTCATAAATTTTACTTCGTTGCACCAAATGGGGTTTTTTAAATGACAAACTGAGCACCTTTGAGAGATCTATACTTCTTTAGAATAGATCCAAAGTAAATTAAAAAGAGAATCATGCTTAAAATGGAGTTTAAAAGAGATTTTGGGTGAGGAATTAGGAAAGCATATGTTCTTTAAGGGTTAAGCATTCCAACGTATGTAGGAGTGTGGTTTTTGGGAGATCAGTATAGATCGATCATTGGATACAAAACCAAATTTGTCAAGATTAAAAATTTATCACGACGTTTGAATTTCTTATGCAACTTCAAAGTGGGGGGTTGTAGAACACCATAAGTGACGGTAAACAACCCCATTTCCATTCAAAGATCAGTAACCTTACACTTATCAATCAAAGTCCAAGTGTTGTATGAGTTGCTGATCGTATGAATTCTAACTTCCTATTCTTTATTACTACAGGAATCTTTGGTATGAATCTCAAGTCGTATCTGGAAGAGCGTGCGGTAAGTTTTGATTTGCACCAAATGACCAAATTTAAGTTTTTAATCTTTTCATCTGTTGGTTTTTCATCAACAGGTTTCTCTAACTCAGCTGTTATGACTCGCAGTTGGCATTTTATTTCACAACAGGCGGGATTATTTTCGGAGGCATTGCGTTGTTCATAGTTATGTTGAGATATCTGCAAGCTCGGAAGATATTGTAACGAGGCTTTATCTGATGGTCGAAGTAAACAATTTGGATTTTGTGATATTTTTTGGTTGTAAGTTTTACATTGACATCATATACAATAATAGTAATGAAGGATATTCGGTGCATTTGAAAGGATTTGGGAGGAGGGCTAGAACTATTACTTCATTTAGAAAAATTCACCTTTTGTTTGTCGTTTCCATATTCGTGTCGGTATAAATTATCTTCGCCAAATTTCATGGTGAAGGTTTTGAGAGGATTCTTCAGATTCAGCTGCAAAATGCACATTAAGGCATGTACACCTAAAAAGGTTTTCAAATATGCACTTGCACATGGTTCCTATTATTAGACTCTCCTAATCTTTGTCAGGTCTTGTTGGCAATTGAAGAATGATTCCAAGGCATCTTGTAATTTTTGGTCATTGCAGGAATAAATTATACATTTTCAAAGTATTCATTGTAGTTGTATCCAACATCCAACATTGTAGTTGACAAAATAGTGCTAGATTGCGCTAGAAAAAAATTCTTGGTAAAGCCTCTTTGGAAAAAAATTGAGAAAGAAATGAATTTTTTACCACAAGAACTTTGTTGCATATGGTTCTTTTGCACATCAGTACCACGATGGCCTCTCATTGGTTGAGATTCCACTAGTAAGTGTGCATAGTGATTTAGTGATTGTGCCAATAATTATTGCATTTGTGGAATTTTGTTAGAATGTTCATTAAAAGTGTTCACTACTCAATAAAATTAAGTTGCATTCTAAGTCTTTTAATAATATATAGATTTTGATAGCAATGCACTAAGTAAAATATGAAAAAGAAAGGTTAGTACCCAATATCTAAAAAATGAAAAAAGAAAGGTTGGTACCCAATATCGATCCTAGGCTCTCATGCTTAAACTGTATACATTTTAGGTCAAATGTAGAGGAGATGCTTGTGGGTAAGGGTCGACCCTCTTTCCAACATTGTTTTCAACACTTTTGGTAATGAATTTTAGTGTTGACAACAATGTCAAAAAGAATGGAAAAACAATACTTTTAAGATAGTAAAAATTGGACATTAGATTTTGCAATCTCTATCATGGACCAAGAGATTCAGAACAAGAATTGGGGTCTCTAATTCCCAGTTAGAACCTTACCTTGAATTCCAAAACTTTGACAGCCCCTCATTATGGAGGGCATAACATTTAATAGTAAACTCAGGGACTGCCCTCCTCACAATGAACTGATGAGGTATATACCTCATCATCTCGTCAACCCCATCATTAGCTAAGGGTGCACATGGCATGGGTAGGGAGAACTCCGAGGATGAAGCTGGATGAAACCCCAAGGTAGTCTTTACAAGAGCAACTGAATGCTAAGATTGATTGCAAAATACGTAATCGATTTTAATACTAGGAATGATCCAGTCTAGTTGAGTTAGCAAGATGGTTCCAATCCTGTAAAAAGAATTAAGCTCCGGAGTCTACGGTAACTGGAAACAATTAAATTCATCAGTTTTAATGCTATGTCAAACTTTTTGTGTTTTTTTTGTCTGCCCTTTCTTTCCTTGGTCAAATTGCACGAAGCTCAATCATGGTCACATATCAACATTATCCCTGTACTGAAACCTGTGGAGCTTGTTCAGGGTTTCCCTGCACTGGCTTGGATTCTGCAAGGTTCGCCAATCCCGAGCCAGATTGCTTGGACTCTTTTTCTTCCATTTTTCTCATTCGTTCAAACATGTTGCCGTACAGCTTCGCTTCTTTTTTACGATGAGCAGCTATTTTGTGGTTCAACCTCCTCTGCTCCATCTTCATCTCTCTGCAATGTGCACCTTAACGTTGAATATCAATTACTTCTCTAAAGCAGAATAGAAGACTTCTATGATCTAGATCGAGTATTGTATGCTGTGCACCGAAATAAAAGCCCGTTGGAACATATTTTTTGTTCCATAATAAAACGACCATTTGATTATTCTGCTCGCCTACTGTGCCCGAGCGTGCTATACATTGCATTAATTAACCAATGACGCCATGACTTGCCTGACCGATTTTTCATGTATATGTAATCTCAAAGGTGCTTTTTAATTCGGAACAGAGGGAGTACTACGGCATGTAGTTAGTATGCTCATGCTACGTAGCATCAGGAATTTAGGACCCCACGGATTTTAAACGATTTCCGTGCGACATCTGATATTTCATGAGTTCATACATTTTTCGCACGGATTTTGCACAGATTTCATGCCAATTCCGCACTTTGTTGATAACAAAAAGAGTGAATGTAGAAGCCGTGCGGATTCAGTGCAGAATTAGCACGAAATCCGTGCGAAAAATGTACGAACCCATGAAATATTGGATGTTGCATGGAAATAGTTAAAAATCAGTGAGGTCCTAAATTCCTAATGAGTATTGAGTCACCATGCAAAGCAAAGAGGTAGGTAGCATGAGTTGGATTAACTACATGACATACTTTGGCATAGCCAACGACTGTAGTTGCCAACCTAGTATACTTATAAGGACTCATTGAAAAGTTACCAAGAGTAGGAAAAGCAATGACCTGTTCTCAGGATCAATTTCTAACGCCTTTTTGATATCCTCCTCAGCGAGGTCGAGGTCCATCATTGCCGAATATGCTTGGGCTCTCCTGTAATAAGCCTTTACATTCATAGGATCTCCTTCCAAACACTGCAACGATGCACCCCAACTTTAGAAGACTTGAAGATGCCTTTATGCGAACACAAATTCTTGTAATATTCTTGGTCAGGTCATCATTATTGACAGAAAATTTAACAGAAAAGCACAAGTGGGTGAAAGCTGCAGACTTGCGTAGGTTTTAAGAGTAAACCTTGGTAATCAAATTAATGGCTTCTGGATAGTCTTTCAACTTGAGCTTGCACGCTGCATCATTCATTTTCAGAGACATTTTAAGACTCCTGGCATCTCTCTTCTCATCGCCATCTGCAAATGCCGTCTCAAAATCTACGTACCTACACCCCTGCAGACAGATGGAGGACATTATGACCCATACAAAAAAAGACTACATTATGAAAGATCCATGATAGAAAAGGGCGATATAACGATATAACCTACCTTCTCATACTTTCTAGCAGCATGAAATATTTTTCCACTCTTGAAAAGACTATTTCCCAGTTCCTTTTTCTTTGCAGCCTCTGCAAGCTTCTGAGCACTATTCATATCCCAAGGATCTTTCTCCTGTACCCACACTCACTGGCAATGCTAAGAAAGTTTCAAAGCTTATAATCCTCCACATTCATACTTGAACTTTCAACAAGCAAGTCAGAGCATCGAATCTCTCATACCTTGACAAAACTAACCATCTCAATTTCGTACGTTAAAGTTGAGTTGGCAGGAACAAGGGCTAAGTCGCATTGTATATCCTCTCCCTCAAACCCATACTCCGGAGGAATAGTGACAATGCAAGCCTCATTCTTTTTCATACTATTGAATGTTTCGTCCAATCCAGGACAAACGGTACCTGCACAAGCACAGCACCTCAACCAAATAAGGTCACAGTCCATAAGGTCGATGCATTTCGTCATGAAGTGATACTGGATGATGTGTACCGTACCTTCATCAATGATAACTGTATACGGTTCTTCAGCGTCGTATCCTTTCTTCTCAAAAATCGTCCCACCTGACAGCTTGCCGATGTACTTGACTGCATCTCAAGCAACTATGCTTCGTTAACCCCTAAATGCCCAGAAAGCCCCGTGGGGTTCCTCAAGTCATAACACTCAAATTTAGTGCCACATAATGACAAATATTATTCATCTATTAGAGTTGTCCAGTCAAAATGAATAAAATCAAGTGAGATATGAGCATTTGAAAAATACGCCTTTCAAATAGTCACCGAATTTGATTATTCATTGTAAGTGTGTGAAATGCATGTTATTTTGCAAAAATATGAGAACAAAAGAGGTGAAAATCACACAGAAAAAAATGCATGACGTTTAAGGGTTAACAATCAATACACATCAATATTTTTGGTGGCGTTTGCGACCGAAAATATTGATGTGTAATAAGCACTCGGAAAGAGTGTGTACCAGTCACAGTTGATCCATCATTGGGCTTCTCGTAACTTTCCCCTTGCCTTGTAATTTTTTTGACGACCAGACTGTCATCTGTCACTGTCTCTACCGAATTCCATGATAGCACCTCCAGATCTATAATAAGTACAGCATTTGGAGGTACAGCACCTTCAGAGTCTGTCGCTTCCCTACCTTCTGGTCCAAAACCATCTGTATCCACAACAAGTTGGTCCAATTCTCATTCTCAACATTGTATTGATGCAATATCCCCATTCTTGGGGAGGAATTTTTAATTAAAATGGCCACTGGCACCTCACTGTTGGGAGTCCCTGCTAGTGGAGTCACTCGTCAAAGGGACCCTGCTAGACCTGGTTAATAATGTTATGATAATTTGAGATAAACTGCGAAATAGTGCTGAGGGATAATGGTATGTACATTCAGGTCGCACAGTCAAGACAACCCCCTCCGTCCTGTTCATGGTCTTCACGGCTTGGCTGATAGCAGGGCAAAACAATCCTGCAAGAAAAAAAAACACAAAAAGTTCACCAAAAAAACTGGTCACTTAAGGGTCCCTCTCTATTCAAGTAAATCCAAAGCTTCATGATTCGCCAGCAGCTACCTTAGTAAATAGCCACGCTGACATATTTGAGGGAAAGGCCAGAAGTGGACCACAAAATTTGTATGTAGAATCGAGGGTACTGGATGAAGAATACCGTCCTTGATGACATACTGCATGCCCTCATCCGGGGACTTCGATACTATCGTGCCATCCTCCAGCTTTGCCTCGTACTTCACTGGCCACGTTGCATCACATATCAATTGTAACAAATTAAAATAAACTTCACTTGGAATTGACAGTAAGATTAGGTACAAATATAGATATAAATCAATGATTCACCCAAGTTGAACATATCAAGATAGCAACCCATTCTTGTGGATTGAAAAGTCACCTATTTACAATGCAAGTGCCATCTAACATAAGAAATCAAATTCCATCACAATCAAAAATGCTTCCATGTGATACCTTGTAGAGGCAGTACTTATGATTCAAGGTAGTCTAGGCTCATGATTGGGACCCTACTAGTTCAAACTTCATATAGTATCCAAATAATACATACTTTAATGCATTGGATTCCTCTCAAAAATGAAGACAAGACTTGCCAAAAAATGAAATACATACTTGTACAACACCCATGCTTTAGTGACAAGAACCTTTTCATTCTTGGTTCTGTCCATCTTAAAGAACACTCCAAAGGTATAGATTGGAAGGCTAAGACAACTTTCATGAATGGGGTCATGGGTGATAGGAAGTTTTCAACTTGATCATGCATGGGATAATGGGAGATAGGAAGTTTCCTCATCACTGTAGCCAAGAGTGAAATCCTAGAACTGCTATGAATAGTAGTTCTAATTAGGTCACCAATATCTAACCCTTAAAGGACCAAGGATTCATAGTTTTAAAATGACAAATTCAATCGATCATATTGTGAAAAATCTAATTCAGGTAGGACCGAATTTTATATCACTGGAATCAGTGAAGAACATTGCATGTGTTGATCAAAAGACAAATAAGTTTGAATAAAAGGAAGTCTACATAGGACCTATTCAAAACTGCTATAAAAAACATGAGGCCCAATTTGGGCTTCTTGGTCCTTTAAGGGTTAATATGTGCTGGTATGAGATTATTGTATATGGAATTGCTATTATTCTACAAATGTTGATTCCTGAACAAGAAGCCTTCCAAGAAAGTTGCAAAGAAGAGAGATACCTGTAACTTCGTCAGCATCCTTTGGTGTCTCCCAAGAGAGTCCCGCACGGACAATTTTCTTCAGTACACCACCATCTCTCGTCAAATCTCTGACACTGCACCACGACAATACCTCAATGTCGAACTTGAGGGTGGTGTCCGGCGGAATGGCAGGTGGCGATCCCTCTTTTCCATATGCATACTCCGGTCTCAGAGTGAAGATGGCTTGCTCACCCTTTCTCATCGTCTTTATGCCCTTGTCCCATCCTTTAATCACTTGCCCTATATTCATCACCAACACCCGAATTATGTCATGTGACTTCCTCCCAGTACACATAATTTTTTCCACAAACACGGCAGTTGAAACGTTCCCAATACATTTGCAAAAGTAAAACAAGCAGCCACATAACTCAAATAGAAATGCATATGTGTTTCCTCATATAATCCTTAGTACAATTCCCATTTTAAAGAATCATATTCAACACTCTTTGAAATCCTATAACCACATGTTGCAGTTGTACTAAACATAAGAAATTTATTCTACAGGATGTGACTTGCATTTTGCAACAAGTAAAGATTCTCAAAAACTTCACGTGAGGGTTAATGTTTTTGACAAGAATTTGAGGCTCAAAATCATGCAAAGCTCAAAAAAGGAAGAGAATGTTGCAGTTGGAGTCACGCACTGTAACACCCAGTTCTCTGGAATGATGGGGAGCGGCATGCTACTATTGCTTTTATCCCTTAAAGGACATACCAAGCCACTCAGTTTTCAAACCACTTTGACCATGAATTGCTAATAATGGAGAATTTTTTTTATGAATTTTTTTTTTTCAAGCATCATCCGTGACAAGAATAGTATGTACCTACATTTTTAGAATGTAAATTACTTCTATATTTTGAGGTTAAAACTCAAAAATACTCCTTTCTTTCTAAATTAGGAAATCTCCTTTTAAGGGTTAATACGTCTCGTTCTCATACCATACCTTTCTACATTTTCAAACCATTTCTCAGTGTCTCAAGACAACAGGATCATGTAACATACCAGCTCCCAATTTGAAAGTGAAAGGCTCCTTGTCACGGCTTGAGTCAAAGACGGTACCGTCCGGCAGCGTCCCCGTGTAATGAACTGCAACCAGGAAACGAAATTGATCAATATACAATGGGAAAAACAGCAGGAAAGCACATGGTAAGATTACATCTCCCAAAAGAAGGGGAAACACTGGCCTGTGACTTCATCCCCAGAGAGAGGGGTTTCGGGAGAGGGGTCAGTGCCATGCTTGACAACCATCTTTTTGATACCCCCATTCTTGAGCACATTCCTCTCCACTCCAGTTGTTGTGTAATCTGCAGGCCCGTCTTCTTCCTCGTCTTCTTTGTTATGTAGGTCACAAGTGGTCCTCTCTGGGACTGCAACATTGGTGTCCGGCTGGTCCTCCCGATCCTCCGCCATGATTGCTCAAGCTCCTCTCCGACCCTTCCAATAAATATAGTTTGTTTTTGTGCTTTTCCTTCTTTTTTTTGAGATAATTGAGCGGGTACAATATAAGTCTAAAGAATATGTACTTGATTGAACCGATCCTTCTGCAGCTTCGATGTTGAAACGAGGGTCGTAATTCACAAACAATAGCGGCCTTTCGCAAGAAGGCAGGGTGCACATGATCAACGGTTTCTTCTTTCCCTTGACATACCGGTACCTCCTTTTCACACTGGCATCTCGCTTTATTCAAGCTCTGGGGCGTTACCACAGAAGCAGACAGCGCCACTTCCAGTCCACATGGCATGAATAATAAATAAAAATTCTTCTTTTTTCCCATTTCCAAGCACACTCTACCCTCCATAATATGACACTCCATAATATGACGATATTATTGTTTCAAGCAATACACATGTGACAAGTCATTTCTGTGACTAATCCATGTCTGCCGCCTTGAAGTTAGGGCTTCCCAAGCATGTCATAATAAAGAGGGACAACTACAATACCGTCAGTGCTCAAAGAAGAATGCTTGCTTCTTCATTGCCATGTTAAATTTCATGTGGCACATAGGAAGCCTTGATGAAAAAATGGACTCCTTGTAGCCACTTACTCTATTCCACTTCATTACCTTACCTCTAGTTTCCTTTATAGTTTGGTAAGCCCCTGAATATAAACTCATCAACACGAGTAGTAATTTGGAGACGAACAGTGTGAAGGAAAGACGTACCATTCTTCTTACGCCCTTCTGCTACAACGGTATCAATACAACGAATGACCATGAGTCTGTCGGAAGGTTGTTCAGTGCATCAGTCTGGCCAGGTGCAGGACTCAGCAGAAAAAAACACGTTATCAAACCCCTAATCTGCCTGCACTGGAGGTTGGCAGCAATCGATGGAGGATATTAATAGTTTTAACGGCAGTAGCTGCACATCAGAAAGGCGGTCAATAAAATCCAAGATATGCACGCAGATTCAGCAATTCTTCACAATGCAAGACGATGAGTGGGCTCAAAACAAGAATAAAGAAGGGCTACTGAGGAAAAAAAATGAGCGAGAGAAAATCAAGGTACCAGGCCAAATGACAAAGTTTCTGTTTGCCAATTCAAGATGATGCTTTACAGATAGTAAAAAACTTAACCAACGATTGCCGACTTTGCCAGTACATGGAAGTCTACCCTTACAGCACTCACTTAAAGTATCTCGGCATTCTATTTGATTTCTATGATAGATGCAGAAGTGAAGTGTTATGTGATCCTCTAAAAAATCAACGTCACTAAAGTGGCGATTTTCCTGCTCAAGACCAGTGAGGTGGCCAAAAAGTTGTTTCGAAAAGCACTCAGGCGGTACTCTAGAAATGGTATCGCTGCCTTGTGTCAAATTATCTAGGGTTTTGATGAGAAGAACAATCACAAGAGATGAGCCTGTGCCTCAGGTTTGGGTGGTCCATCCAAACTCATGTCACCACGTTGCTGCATCACTTGGTTGTACGCTTGCAATGCTTGTCCTTGTGCGTTGGATATTTTCACGAGAATCTCCAGTGCTGCCACGGATTTTCATGTCAGGATAACAATCCAGCAGAGCACAATCTAGCAGCTCAAATCAAATTAGAGCTGACACTCAAAAGGTCTAGAGGAGTACCGACATCATTTCAAAATACAAGACTTGGCCCTTCACAAACTGGCAACAAGACCTCTCTCACCGGCTCGTAGAGTGACAATCAAACATGCACAACCAGCCACTCCAGACGTGCATCACAAGAATACGAGACTTGGGTGATTTGCAAGAGAAACTGTGTTGGAAGTTACACTAATTTCTTAACCCCTGAAGGACCAAGGAGCCCAATTTGGACATCATGTTTTTTTTAGCAGTTTTGAGTAGGTCACACGGGGCACTTTCTTTTGATCAATTTTATTCATTTTTTAACCCCTAAAGGACCAAGGATTCACAGTTTTAAAATGACGTATTCAATTGATCATATTGTGAAAAATATAATTCAGATGGGACCAAATTTTATATCACCAGAACTAGTGAAGATCAACGCATGATTTGGTCAAAAAACAAATAAATTTGAACAAGAGGAAGTCCAAATAGGATCTACTCAAAACTGTTTAAAAAATACATGGAGCCCAATTTGGGCTTCTTGGTCCTTTAGGGGTTAAACAACACATGCAATGTTCTTCACTGATCCTGGCGATATAAAAATTTGGCTGTGTCTGAATTATTAATTTTTTCACAATATGATCAATCAAACTGGACGATACAATAGCGTACCTGACTCGAAAGAACTTTGTGCAGCTTGAAGCTGGGGCGAGACAAATGCTCCAAACCAGCGCAGTGGTCTTGTTTGTTCAGTGGCCTGGATAAGCAACCACACCATCAACAAAACCAGAATCATCACTCTCAGCGGAATACCGACACCAGAACGCAGAAGAAAATTACCAACCTGATTTCCACCTGCAACTTCAGAGTCATCAGAGTCAGAATCACCCACACCGTCCATAATCCGCCTGTAAGCTGCGTCTTCCTCTCGTGACCAATCTGCACACAAACAGAATACCAAAACAAGGGTGATAACTCCACTTTGTTTCGCAATAGCTACACTTCCAGAATCTAAAGCTGCTTGGCTTTCTAAACCAATGCATTTTTCAGATTTTATAAGTGGAACCGCCTGACGTTGCATTTTAGACCCCATTAAAGCACGATTTGCATCATTATGTTCTAAAAAGAAGCTCCAACAGAAAAATATTGTAAAGGATAAATAACGATGACATATCTTGGCTGCAAAAGAAATCATCATTCAACACAGGAGTTTCGATTGCTAACCAGGAGGAACAGATTCCGAACGAGGAACAGGCGGAACAGCTTCCGCGCATTTGTTCTTCCCAGGATCCAATCTGAGCAACGTCATGACCAACGGCGAACCGGCATCGTCATCTGTCAAGCCACGAGGCAGCTTAGTTGCGAGAAAACGGCCAATTCCTGTTCTCATAATTTCGATTCTGTTTTCAAAGACGCTGTTCTTAAGCTGTAAGTACACATGCACAGATTAAACAACACTCAAATTGTTGCTGAATGAGAACGGGAATGTTTCGTTTTTTGGTAGCGAAGGAAAGGCGATATGAGCAAGCTTTGACACAGCATTCGAGGTTTAGGGTTTAGCGATCGATCAACCTGGTGGAGCGAGCGAGACGCGAGCGGAGGCAGAGTAGGGTTTCAGGCTGAAGAGGGGTTGGCTAATGCGTGACGGCCCCATGGAGTAGCGTGCTCTGGCCATGTCCATCCATCCCTGCAACAATGATCCATCGAAATTAGCTCAAAGCAGAAACGTACACCAAAGATCGAGGAGCAAGAAAAGGCGGGGCAAGCAAGCGATGCACCTCACGGAGATGCAGGGACAGCGAGTGTTGCAACACTAGAAGCTCCTGCACGGAGTCGAGGCAGCGAATGACCTCCTGGTCGGGATCCAACTCGGGCGCCATTGATGGCAGATCGAAAGCAAGACGAGAGCAGACAGACTCGTTACCAACGAGACTGAAGAAGATTTTCGAATAGTTTTTTAGGTCAAACCCTAAACCTCGAATGCAAAAGAGGATAAAGGTGCATTGTTAATCAAGTTTCAAGCGGGATCGTAGGCCTTGTTCCTGTTTCATGTTCAGGTTTCGTGTTCTTCACAAGCCAACTGTCACATTCACATGAACGCAGTTTATTTTGCAATTTGGCCACGAATATGTGCATAAAAAACAGGGATACATTGCCCAAGCTGTACGTGACAGAACTACTGTAAACATAGTACCATTCACAGTTCCGTTATGCCGATATGTTATTGTTCTACCAGTTCCAGAAAGCAGGACAATGTGTTCTGAAAGAATCCCAATAAAGAAATCGGTGGAAAGTACATAGTGGTGACTGCACATGTCGGTATTCACCTATCGCTTAGAGCGCTTTGTTTTTATGGAACATTTTTCTCTAGTAGGTACAAGATAAGCTTGCTCCTTGTTGACATTGACAATGCAATTGCATGTCACTCTAAAAAACACAATGTAATTGCAAAGATTCCAGCGCCTTGATGCTGTATGTTGATCTTTGTGATGAATAGTATACAATGTCTATGTCCCACAGCAGCTAGATCCCGTCTTCTTCGTCGTCGTCAAGGAAAGGCATTCGCTGGCCTTTCCGCATGACATCCACCGCCTGTTGGATCTTTGAATTCCACATAGCAAGCTCTGCCAATAGCGCTGGCAACGTTTCATTGGCTACAGCTAGTCTCTCCTTCAAAGCCTGTCGCAAATCCTCTTGTGCTGCAGCCTTGGATTCCGAAGGCGCTGTACATTTTGTTTCCTCTACAGACACAAATGTAACACCAGTCAATAAACGCATCAAGTTATTTAATTCTCTAATATTCGTTTAGATTTTGCAGTTATACAATATTTGCAGCGATGATCATTCTTGGCTGTAATCAATCAAGCTGTGCATTTATCTGTAACCAGGTCATTACTTACTTCTCTTCGACTACATTGTCGATTTGGAATCAAACTGTAAACCCTAACAAAAGTCTTGGCCACATTCACAAACATGACGCAAATTTAAAAATAGTGATATGGAATGGAACAAGTGAACGAGATGTCAAGTAAATTTTTATCCACAAGAACTCCACTACCGTGAACGATCATAAGGCAAAAGTTGAACGGAAATAGGATTGAAAGAGATTGACGAAATGGAGATTTTGCGGTTACATAGTATTTGCAGCGATGATCATTCTTGGCTGTAATGAACTATCAAGCTGCGCACTTAGGCTCCTACTTACTTCTCTTTGACTACATTGTCAAATTGAAATCGAACTGTAAACCCTAACAAAACTCTTGGCCACTTGACACGAATTTAAAATTTAAATTTAGTGATATGGAATGGAATACGAGTCTGAGTAAAATTTTATCAATGAGAACTGGAACTACTGTGTACGATCATGCAAAACTCTAGGCGAATGTGGAGCCTGCCTCAACGGACTGTAATCTACTTCTCTTCGACTACATTATCAATTTGGAATCAAACTATAAACCCTAACAAAACTCTTGGCCACGTGACGCGAATTTAAAATCGAAATTTTAAAATAGTGATGTGGAATGGAATATTGGATATCGGATTAAATGATGCAGGCGAGAAGAATTGACTGACCTGGATGGGGCTGCACACGTTGCTGGTTGAGGCGAGCGAAGAACGGCAAGCCCTTCTCCCGGAAAGCGAAGACCTTGATGCCGAGGTCGTGGACGTGGTGGCCGAGCTGAAGCAGAGGCAGCGACGGGTCGGGAGACGGCGACGAGCGGGGGCGTTTGGGAGAGATGGTAGTGTCGCGAGGCAGAGAGTGCTTCCTCTTAGCGAGGGACATGGTGATGGCTATGGCTTGGCATGGAGCTCTGGCTGCAACGGCATGAAAGGCATTTAAAATCAAGCTCGGCGAACAAGAAGGTGGGAGAGATGACGATGCCCCTGTTCACACTTCGGAAACGAACTGGTCTTTTACCCCCATTCCGTTTCATGACAAGTGCCAATAAGATTGAATGCTCAAAAACCAACAACTCCCCCAACTCTTTATAACATTCTTAAGCTCTAGACTTTGTACCCCTACTAAAGTTTTCAAGATTTTCTCTAATTCTTTTTAATGCTCTTTGTTTCACATTTTAAGTTTGTCTTACTTGTTTAACTCCTACAAAATTCCCTCGTACAATGGCAAGTGTCATCTTGCACTCTATGTTCCAAGGAAAGTTATTGTATTAGTAAAAAGCCCACCAAGCAATAGGCGGTGCAATACCCTACTGCTTAAGAATGTTATGTACATATAGACTTTTAGTGAAGCCACCACAGTTGAGACTCAAACCATCAATTTCATTATTCAAACAAACCAATGGCATGCGAAGAAGTAGTTGGTGGTTTTTGGGTATCATCATGAGTGGAATTTAGTGTGGACATGGGGGAACCTATATGTTGAAATTGAGCCCAATGTACTTTCCAATTTTTAAAATTTGTATCAATTTCAATATTGAGAATGAAATTGTGGAAAAAGATGCATTCACTATTAAACCTTATATGTAAAATGAAAGAAAAATATTCACTAAAAATATTACTGCTAAAAATACACATGATTGCTTAAATTGGTAATTTAAAGGCAATCAACCTTACATGCACTACAATAGACCATTAAACATCCCTTAGGCTTCATATCTATGACTAGTGTATATTTGTTCGTATAAGCCATCTTGTATACTGAAAGACTATGATGTATTCAAAATACTTTGTATACTCAAATACTAGGATGTATTCAAATATCTTGATGCAATGAAATATCGTAGTTATCATATGGTCAGGCACAAAAATACATTAAAAAATACAAGGTTAGAATAGAATTTCACATCATTTAGGAGTTAACCCCTAAATGTTATATGTATGGATACAATCAAAATTTTATAATATACAACTTTTATTCATGTGTCAAATTCAAAATGTTATATGATTGTTGTCATCAATATTTTTGTATAAAATTTGAAACTTAAAATTCAGGATCCTTTTGTAATTTGATTACGAATAAAATATTGACAATTTGTACAGGAAATTTGTTGTAATTAGTTGAAATGTAAAAGCTAAAGAAAGAGAACAACCTAAAAGGATGAATAGAGTTGTTGAATGGAAAACCTCCATTCATTAAAGCTAATGATTCACTCGAGCTTTGTCTAGTAGAAAGTAAAAAATTTATCTAATCATAGAAGAATTTTTTTACATTTGTTTGAGAATTTGAGTTTAGTAGGATTATAATCAAATTAAAGCATTAGCATTCCAATGTTTCTAGTGTGCAATATGTTTAGTAAGATGTCTGCACTAGCTAGAACATCAATCACCGGAGCACTAAACTTCAATTAAACTGACATTAGGAGAATGGCCTGATATGGGGTATCTCCTATATCAGGCTATCACCCATCAACACAATGAATGAAATCTAAGAGAAACCCGTGTTTTTAGTGACAGGAATGAAACAAACATCAACGTTTAGTGAGACATCTATGCTTGTCCACTAGGATGTCACCTAAAATTCGTCTAGGGAACATTTTAAAAACGTCCTTTGTTTTTTAACGGACGACATTGGGACGCCGGACATAATCACAAGATCTCCATATGTGGGCCTATCATGCATCTAGTGGGTCTAGTTGTAGGACCAAGGTGTACATTGATCAAGATTGGAATACATACACTAGTGGAACATGAACAAGAGAACACAATCCCAAAAAAATAAAAATAAAAGATAAAAAACTTCCAAACACAAAAAATACCACATAATATATGTGTTGTATTTGTAAGTATTTGTAGTATTTTAGTGTTTTATATGTAAGTATTTTGATAGCTTCACAACTCCATATCAAAAATTTCTTTTTGAAGTGTGTTGGAATGAGAGGAATCCCCACACCTGAACTTCAAACATTGATGCTTAGTTCGGAATAGATCTCACAATAGTTTGCCAAAACATGCCTCTACGACCACAATGTCCGTTGCTGTGTAGGCTCAAAAGAATTAATATCCTGTAATTTCCGACGTCGAGGCAGACGCATACATAATACGCATAACGCCCGTGTCCGTCGGCACTGACGTTACCTTAGAGAATAGCGTTGACTCCGACCTTGTTACCATAGAGAATAGCTTTCAGAGTCGGACGGCTTCGTTTCAGTAGAAGCGCCTGTGAGACAATGTTGCGTGTTAAGCTTCACCATTACGTACACTGGCATCGAGAATGGGAAACGCCCGCAACAATTCCACAACTATACTGGATTATGGCAAAACCAACACACGTACATTTCCCTACATATAATACACATAACCTATAAAGAAACGTTGTACTAAGAAGGTGAAGCAAAAGAGCAATGCTTAGAGCCCTGTTAACACATCTCACCAGTTTTACAATTGCTGCGAACTCTCTGGGACTCATCATCAGCTTCTGGACAGCCTTTAGTGCCCTTTCCTTTCGATACTGCTCGCATTGGTTTGGATTTAGCTTGTGCTTCAGGAGTGAATCTGTACTCCACCATAGCATTCCAGTGCTTCAATTTTATCTCTGGAGGCTTCTTCTGGTTTGAGTCTATCAAGGCATTCAACTTGAAGCGGATGTTGACGAGGGCCTTGGTAATAATGGGCGCATACCACTTCTCCTCCACTCTTTGCTTCCAACCAGACACATCGTACTCTGCATACATCCGCTGGAGGAGACGTCGCCTTGCCTTCTTCGTTTGATCACCCCAACCCACTCTGGGATCAAGGTCCTTCGCATAAAGCTTGATGTCCTTTTCCAAAACCTTCACCATTTTGCCATACGGATATCCAGAGTCGTCAACAGTGATGGGTAGCCGCTCCTGCATCGTTGGAGTTGCTTCCCAATGCGGCGACATGTAACCGGCCTCATCGTCGTATCTGCAGCTCGGCCAACAATAAATAAAACTTCGATATCAAAATCCGCCTTTGTAGGCTCAAGCCACAGATCCCACGAATCATGCAAATCCCTTTTTTTGTTTTACCCCAAGGAAATTATAGTTTCAAAATGACCAGTTCGATTCATCATATTGTGAAAAATATGATTGATTTCGAATGGTGAACGAAATTTGCATTCTGTACATAATCTGTACAGACATCCTCTAGCGATGTTATTCGCAGTCTAAGTAGGAGCTGCCAAGAATGTGGAGGGAATATCGTAGAAAGCAACTGGAAACGAAATATTGCAGCAGGCTAAGCTTTACACAATATATGTATGTAGAAGACACAATCGCTTAAAAAGTTACTTAGTGAATAAAATAAACTTGCACAGGACACATGCGAGTTCTAATTTTAAACTCTCTTCTTCTGCAACAAGATGTTCTTCATTCTGACGCTCTAACGACGATGACGGAAAGAAATCATGGAATTAATTTAACACACTGCGGTAGAATGCATGCACTCACAGGGAGCTCATATCGTTCCCCTGTGTTGATTCCCCCGTGAGTGCCACTTTTCCCTGTGATTTCGAGTTTTGACATGTGTACAAAATCACCTGCTTAAGCTTAGTCACCTACTTGTAGAAGGAAAGTTTTAACATGTGTCGAGTTCTGAAGCTCAGAGGGGAAAGTGGCACTCACAGGGGAATCACACAGGGAAACCATATGAGACCCCTGTGACTAGTGCATTTGAGTCTCTACTTACATACTCCAGTCCAATTCATCACATTGTGAAAAACATAATTCAAATGGGGTCAAAACATGAATAAAAATTAGATTATTAAAAAAAAATCCCATGATATGACCTGCTAAAAAAGCACAATTAAATTTATGTAAGTAACATGCTGTGGTCTCAACCTGAAAGTCCAAATTCAGTCATAATTTTGTTACAATCGGTCGTCTAAGGAAAACAAGAAATGGTGATAAGCGATTAACTAGGTATATGGTGCTGCAGACTGTTTATATTGTACATTCCTCAAGACATAAAATGCTAGTTAGTCATCACTAATCACTATCATCTATCATGCATCTCCTATGTACATAAACATTAAAAATCAAGCACCAATGGTTCAAACAATATTTCAACATTCCTCTATCTTTCTAAGAAGGAATGTCATTCAAGTGAGCGTACACTAAATTCAAACGAATCCAGCTGCTTTCTGTATATGAGTGTGTCTAACGCAGAGTCTTATTCGATCCAGCACCATACTCCTCATCTTGAACTCCGATATGAGCTACCTATTTTCGACTATGTCTCAACGAATTTTGAACCTCTCAAAACCCGATCAGGGACGGGTTAGATTGTCGAATTGAACTAATACTCTCACACAATCTATGTGCAACTAAACGTTTCGAGTCCTTTTCTACTAGAGGAAAAGAACTCGTATTCACATTACAGGACATCATTTATCGGTGAGCCAAAATCAAGATCCAGTTCTAAAGAGACAAGTTCCTGATGACAGGCGTAACACATGAAGATGTGTATCAAGACTGAGGAGACTTGTATCAAGACTAAATGGCTCTCAGAGGTAACCTTCATGTCGTTGATACATTCCTGTCGTTTTCTCTTCGACACGTAAGGTTCCTTATGCTATTTGGGTTAATGCAGGTGTACATACTGGTCAGTCATCAGCTCAAATAGCATGGAGACCACATGATACAAGTCTCCTGCTATTTGTTAATAACAATAGAACGGATCAGCAAATTGGTAAGGACCAATTCATTGATAAATCTCATACCGGTACTGTGAAATCTCTACACCAAGTCATTGCAACATTTACTGTCAACAAACAGAGAATCGAGTTTGAAATGGAGTTTGACAGGGAGTATGCAAAACCCTAACCTGCCGTCCTTGCCGTTGTGCCTTCGAGGGTACCCTCGGCTGGTCTCCGGCATTGGCTCGGTCCTGCCGCGATTTCGCGCCCCATGCTGGCTGCTCAGAGTGTGCACATTACGGTGGCTCCTGGAATGATGTATATCGTGCCACTGCTTCGAGCGTTTGTTCGCTAGCTGAGAAGACTTGATCTGGAGATCTTCTGATGAAACACTGTCCGCCCTGTCTAACTGGAGCATCATCAGGTCCCCTGCAGAGACATGGTGCTCCTCGTCTTCTGTTCTTTTCCGTCTCCCCCTCTGCGCTCTTGCCTCGTTGAACCTCATTCTCGGATTCTTCTTCCAAACTTGGAATACAAACACACCAGGGCGCCTCCTCCCCACCCGATGCTTAGCTTACTAAACGGGAACGGGAGCTCAAATGACAGAAGTGGACCTCTTAACCCTGCCTCTTGCCGGCCAAATAGACCTTCAGTTCAGTCATCGAGCCCTAATTTGTGGCGGCGTATAAATGAAGTACCCCATGACATGGTCAGTTTCAACATAAATTAATTGATTTCTTTCAAAAAGTTCCACGTGGCAGCATATGATTGGTATAGAGTGACGTGGACCTCTAGAAATCTGATGTGGAAATTCAATTTCGAAATTAACCAGACTCTTGAATCTGACCCTCATGTACCGTATTCCCGATAAACTTGCGATAATCCTTCGTGTTGACACGTAGGATGGCACCAGTGCATACAGATATGTCAAGTTGCATGTTTTGTCCAACGTCAATTGTAACATTGGCACAATGTTTTCTTTGACGTTCTGTCCAACGTCCGCCGCTGCATGGAGATGTTAACTTTGACGTTCTGTCCAACGTCCGCCGCTGCATGGAGATGTTAGCTTTGACGTTCTGTCCAACGTCCGCCGCTGCATGGAGATGTTAGCTTTGACGTTCTGTCCAACGTCCGCCGCTGCATGGATATGTTAACTTTGACGTTCTGTTCAACGTCCGCCGCTGCATGGATATGTTAACTTTGACGTTGTTTTAACATCCGTCATGCATGGCTTTGTTAACTTTGACGGATTGTCCAACGTCACCCATTGCATGGGTTACCTTTGAGTCTTTAACGTGCTGTTCAACGTCCGCAACAGGAAATATACCAGGAATTGAACAAACCACAGTCAGTAAGTACTTCACCCCCGAACACAGACCTTAGGAATGAAAACGAAAGCATGCACACCACTTAAGTTGTGAGTATTCCGAGTTGACATCTGCACCTTTTTATAGTAAGAATGACGTTGTAATTATCATCGTGTGGTCGAGACTCCAAGGCGATTAGGATTAGAAATGTAAGGTGTCAGTGATCAAGAGCTCGAGCAAGACTTACCACTCAGATTGAAGATTAGAAATTATATCTACACATGCATTATATTACGTCGTGAATCAAATTTAACAATAAGCGGGTGATTCCAAATCAGTTACATACAGTAGCTAGTGCGGTATGTTGGAAGATAGCTGTCAGTGGAAGCTAGATCCAGACTAATCCAAGTAACAACAACGTACGTTACGTTACGTTCTTACTGAATCAAAATCATAATGTAGTTAAGTCAAGAATCTCATCAACTCCTAGACAGTACTTTGAAGGTTGCTCGATCGGTGCTTGAGCTAATTATGGAGCTAGGATATATAGATTCTCCGAAATCATCTGATGAGTTAACGAATTAAACCATCACTTGAACTGTCAATCCGCTCTGTTTCACTGATTCCAAAGGGGGGATTGGTGTAACGTTCGTGTTCTATCGATAAATCCATGCCTGGCATGGAACGAGTTGTCGATCGGGATCTTTCGCAGGTCTAGAATGATATATTCATGTGAAGCTAGATTGACAAATTTTGTCATGCACGAGGACACTCAGAACTGTTTAATATCACACGGTCTTTGCTATCCAACGTACATGAGTTCGATCAGAACCTAGCCCAATCACAGATGTACGCAACAGCAACTATTCTCTGCAGATACTGGAATGCATACATGTGTTATTGGAGAGTGTGATAATAACGAGTTAAGAATAGCAGCTTAACCCCTAACTGCCGAACCAGGCAGGCGTTTTTGGTATGATGTACATAATTGAAATTCGTTTGTTTTTTGTCAATCATGCACTTTTTCCAAGTAAAAAAATACTACAAAATTTTATGGTAAGATAGCTTCATGCATGTGTGATCTCATTAGAAAGGGGTTGATTTGTGAAATTATATGCCTCGTTTCATGCCACACGTTTCCACCAAATTTTTTTAAGATCTTAATTCAAAACGAATAAAAAGTGCTCTTGAAAAATCAACTCATACAATTAAGCAACCAAAAAAATTCCAAAAATCAATACACTTAAAGTATTACATTTCAACCCATCACAACAAATTTCATTCACAAATTGTCGATATCTTATTTATAATCAAATTACAAAATAATTTTGAAATTTACGTTTCAAATTTTATACAAAAATATTGATGATAGTAATTGCAGATCAAACTATCCAGAGCTCTACCACCTCGTAAAAGTGTCTTTTCCCTTTCTCATAGTACCATGCTTCTACCATTTGATAAGAGTGTCCTCCCCTTCTCTCCTAGTACCATGCCTTTGTGCTCTAGTAGCAGTGGGTCTTCAAAATGTAGTAGCACCATGTTTCTGACTTTCCATAGAACCCAAAGATAAGATCAATATCTGAAATGTAAGAGTGGTCTAGCTTGCAGCTCTCATTGGCAACCAAATACTTGGTTGCACTTGCAAAGTGATGTTTGGTGATCAGTTGGGGATCACTCCAGTAAGCTTTGAAATTTTGTAACGCAACTATTGGTGATCAATTAGATAATGACAAAGGTATCATGAATTTAGATCTTTCATAAATTTTAGTTATCCTTATCCAAGGGTATGAGATTCCAAATCTAAGAGTTGTCTAGATTTTAGCTCTACTTGGAAGGCTTATTTCGTTATAATGGAATATTCAAATTATCAAAAACCCATATGATAATGACAGTTTAGGTGGAGTTGAGCTAAATTGTACCCGTAGATTGGGTACTTCACTAAAATTGGACAAAACAACTAATCATCGAAATTTTTGAATGGCCATAATTTACTCAAATTTTGTCCAAATTGAGCATATGAGGTGTTATTTGACATCTACAAAAAAAGTAGATGTCAAAAAACACCTCATATGCCCAATTTGGACAAAATTTGAGTAAGTTATGACCATTTGAAAATTTCAACGATTGGTTGTTTTGTCCAGTTTCAGTGAAGTACCCACTCAGTGGGTACAATTTAGGTCGACTCGACCTAAACTGTATTTTCCCAAAATCATGGAATTTTCCCATTATAATGAAATAGCTCATTTGGCAATACCTAGCCCATCACTAGTAACAACACCTTATTTAGCAAACTATTCATGGTTTGAACTTTGTGACGATTGTGTTGCCATTGTAGGAACAAACACAATAAAGTGAACTCAAAAAGTGTGCTTCAAGTGAGTTCATTTTTACCTTCTTCGCTGAATTTTTAGCTAATAGTAACTTTTGGCTTTAAAAACTCACTTTTAAAGCTTGTAGTAACTTTTTACTTTTTAAAATCACTTTTTAATTTTATAGTAACTTTTGACTTTTAAAACTCACTTTTTTGGATTGTAAAAAGGATGTTCAACCGACTCAAATCCTTAGAAATGAATTCAAAATTATTATATTTTCTAAAGTACAAATTCTAGGATAAATGCTAAAATTCAAATTACCGAAATTCCTACTTTATTTCTATGACACACTTCAAAATCTAAGTTCATGAAAACAATCTTATTTGGTTTTGTAGATTTCTAATTTCAACCTTTCAAGCACATTTTGTCATCCAAATTTTTAAAATCCAAAATATGGTATTGGATACCAAGAGTACTTTTTGTGACCTTCCGTGACGTGTCGCTTGGGGACTTTAGTTTCTGTCGCCCGAGCCACAATCATTACCTTCCAACTATTGTGAGTTGAATTTGACTTTTTCTACGTACACATTATTTTTTCCAAATGGCATTTTTTGCTACAAATTCGAGAATATAACTTATTGCACACAATTTCAAGTGTGGATGCGTTATCTATGAAATATTTCATTCTACTAGTATTTTTTTGTAATTTCCCTACACAATGTGTGAGGTTGTCATAAAGTGCCAGTTTTTGAGAAAGGAACTTTTTTGGGTAGAACACATTTTTGGAATCTAGGCAATGTAAAGTACAAAATTATGTTTCTAGGAGCTATAACTTCTTACATATTCAGTGTTATGTTCCTAGTACAGTACCCACCAATAAGTTTACGTTCATTCACCTTTTCAAAGAATTGAATCAAATAATTAAATTTATAAAAAATTATTAATATTAATATTAAAATATATTAAACCATTTGAAGTGTGAAAATTTACCTTTTTGGACAATTTTTGGGTTAGATATTAAAAAAATACAAAATTTATATTCAAATTGAACATTTCTGAACTAAAAACTTCAAACATTGATATTTTAGTAAATATGACCCCAAAACTAATGATTTTTTTTTTCACATGATTCTACAAAAGATTTGCATTCTTTCCATTGAAAGTTTTATAAAACATAAGTAACAAAATTTGTATTCACAGTTGTTTGAATTAAAGGAAAAGAAGAAGATTTGAATTTCAAATAAAAACAAATTTTAAGAAAATCTTTTATTATCAAAACTGAATTGTATGTGTTTTTCGTCTTGTGCACTACAACTTGTCCAAATAAGGCTCAAAGCTTATAAAAAGTTGAATGAACGTAAACTTGTTGATGGGTACTGTACAATTCATTCATAATTAGTTTAGATTCAAGAACAAGTAAGTTTCGCCAAGCACCACAATTCTGCAAGGGCGCACTTCGAGGGTTGAGTACGTGATCATGATTCAGATACTGTAACTTTTTCTCAATAAAACTGGTGTTTGTGCTGTCCAACTTTTGCTTGTTGTTAGAATCTGTACTTGCAATATAATATAATTTATAACATATATTATATACAGTGTATGTATGAGTCAGACTGTGTAGGCTAGCTTGTCGGTACTTGTTTTCCACATTTCCTCATTTCCTAATCGTGCGAAGTAACTTACATGAGAAAGTGGCCACGTTCTGCAACGACAATCGATCGCATCAGTGAAGGTAAAGGCGAAATCTGAGGGCACAAAAGACCCCAAATGGTTATCCATATAGGCGGCCTCTGATCTGACATGATTCGAACTGTTGCTGGACGTACATCACGTCTAGAAAACGGAAGTTAGAGTGGAATCTACTCCTCCTGGAAGTTAGGAAGACTCTTGTGCAATCAGCTTCCTTCCAGTCTCGATCGTGAAACGCAAACAGGCTGCTTAATTCAGAAGAGGATCACTCCTGCACTAAGGTATGTGCACTTCTAATCGACACTTATTATGAATCTCACTACAAGGAGAAGTTGTTGCTTTTCACTCCTTCTGTGAGTCAAACGTCGCCACTTCACATTCATTAATTTTTTGGTTGAACTTGGTGAGTGCGATTCGTCACGTAGGACAAACATGTACAGTGAAAAACAGGATCCTCTAGAGTGAGAATCGACGCCTCTGCTTGTAGTGTACGCTCTTTAGACAAGGGAATTAGGGTTGTCTTACTAGACCACTAGACAAAGTATCGAACACGGCGTCGAAGATGTTTAACCCCTAAGCGTCCATTGTGAATTTTTTTGTATTTTTTGTAGTGTACAAAAACTGGACTCTTTGCTCCAAATCATATGTTTGTGTGAAAATGACTTCAGTTTGACATTTTCGACATTGTTGATCTTGTAGTATTGAACAAGAGCTTTAAAATGATGTATTGCAATCAGAAAACCAAGGTAAAATAAGAAAATGCCATAGTTGCAAAGTTCAGTGATGCAAATGGCCATATTAGGCGTTTTAGACACTTAGGGGTTAATGGACTTGTAAGACAAGCATATTCTTAGAATATATATAGAATATTTGGGAATATTTGGGAATACTTCATCGAAATTGTTTAATATATTTGACACTTGTCTAATTAGACAGTCAACGTTAGATGCGACGTCAAGTTAGAATAAAGTGAGAGACATGACAACCCTGAAGGTAATATATTGTTTAGACTTCATTTCTTAGAGGCTAGGGATCTTATAGTATTTTTTGGTAATCACATGCAAACACCAAGTATTAGTTATGGAGATATTATGTTGACATAAGGGATATTGGAAGGGCCTACTAATCTACTATGTGATTTATATTTCAAAAATGTCCCTCTTTTCCCATATCCTATGTTTAGATACAATTTTTTGAAGAACTGAATTATATAACTCCTATGGTTTTAATAAATATGTACAAATTAACAAATTTTGTATCATGCATTTGGGATGTTAGAAATGGACACAATATTAGTTCTTCTTCAACCTACAACACAGAACTAGGTGTCTTAAGGCAGCGTACACTAAAAAGTAGCAGTTTTGTAAAACAATGAACAAGCAGATCGAAAAAACAACTCACTAAAATTTTTGCAAAACTAGAAGACACGAAGATAACAACTAAATTGAAACTGCACACACCATGGATGCTCATAGTTTTCTCACGTTGCTGCTAATGCCATAGACAATGCCCTTCTGAGACTTCGTTTTTCAAGGTGGCATCGTTAAATGGAATAACAAAATTAGAACAATGTAACATAGATTTGAAAGGATATATGATGAGTACCAAAATGGTGGCTTGGTTAATTGTATGACACAAGTAGTCGCATGAGAACCCAAAGTTTCAATCTTTATCCTTTAATCAACTTTTAATATGATATTTTTGGTCCATATTCACAAAGTATGGTTCACAAAAGTCAAAATTGGGTGTACATGGTTTATAAGTTTATTGTACAACAAAAATTTGCATTATCTTTTCAAAACATTTACAGAAGAAACCACGTTAATCCAGCACCAACATTTTACTAAGTATGAAATAGACTACCGAAGCTAGGTAGAACCTTCGGCACCTCTCTACCGAATATTTATTTTGTCTAAAACTAGATTCTGGCAAAAGCAAACATTCTCTTAAATCCATTTTTTTCCCTTGCAAAATTTTTTTGAAAAAAAATTCCCAAAATTTTTCAGCATCTATTCCCGCATCAATTTTTAAGAATTATTTCCGCCGAAGGTGCTTCCTGGCTACGGTACTTTCCCAACATTTTTTAACCCCTAATTGCTCAAGCGTCCATTTTTTGGATGATGTACAGATTTCATCCAATTTTTCTCATACGTCATGCACTTTTTTGTAGTGTGGATTTTTAACTATACATTTTATGGGAAGTTAGCTTCATGCATGTGTGATCCAATTAGAAAGGGGATGATTTGTGAAATGTTTATGCCTCATTTCATATTGCATTGATTCACCAAAAAATTCTAAAATCTTAATTCAAAAGTGTTCAAAAGTGCTCTTGAAAAAGTCAATTCATAGAATCAAACAGCCAAAAAGTCTCCAAAAATCACAACACTTAGAGTATTACATTTCAACCCATCATAACAAATTTCATCTACAAGTTGTCAATATCTTGTTTGAATTACAAAATAATTTTGAATTTTAAAATTCGAAATTTATACAGAAATATTGGTGATAGCAATTATAAATCTAATCGCATAAACAAAATCTAAAATTCGCAATGGCAATACAACTTTTATTCATACATCAAGTTCAAAATATCCATCCTAGTTGCATTTTATAATGCATCTTTGCAAAACTCCCAATCTGGAAACTGAGGACTGTGGGCATTTAGGGGTTAAATGTATTAGACTTTTAAGCTTATTAACCAACATTTTGGAAAATTATATTTTATCATTTTCGTAAACATGTGTTAACTTTGTCGTAAACGATCTACCCTCCACTTCCAAAAGCTCCGGAAGGACAAATGCCTTTGACCATTGCCAACATGGCCAGCAACAACAACAACCATGTCCTCATTCAACCAACCTCCAAAAGAATCAATTAAAAAGCGAAAGTGAGAGAGTTCCGCCGTTTGGTGCACAATTTCAGGAATTCCTTCATCTCAGAAACGTCACGCTCAGGTGGATGATCAGTCAGTAAGCGCCGTCAACCGCTCCATCAGGAATTTCAATCTCATCAATCCATTGAACTCTAGCAAGCTAGATCACTTGCGCTACATAAAATCTCGCCATACAATTAACCACTGGCACAATCTGTGGACCGAGACATGCAGGAATTGTAGCTTAATTCAGTTCAGAAACTTCACGCTCGATCGTCGTCGCGGGTGGGCAATCACTTGCAGATCGATCGAAACGAATTCTTGATACTAGATCAATCAGACAGACAATCTCGGTTCAGAATTGAAGCACCGGAGCTTTCAGCTTTAATTTGTAAGTAGGCCTGCGTCGGATCGATTCGATGGGTGTTTTCAAGGCTTCCGTTGCGGCGATCGTCTCTCTCACGCTCGTGACTACTCTCGTGGTTGCGAATGGCGACAGTCCGCAGGACTACTTAGAGCCCCATAACGCGGCGCGCGCGACGGTGGGCGTGGCGCCGTTGAGCTGGAGCTCCGACCTCGCGACTTACGCGCTGAACTACGCCGAGACGCAGGTCAATTACCAAAAACCCGTGAACGTTTTTGTTTGCTTGATGTTAAATTCAACGCAGTCTGGTGTAATTCAGAACGATGATTTTGTTGACACACATGTCTCGATTTGCAGCGTTTGTTATGTTTGTTGGTTTTTAAATTTTCGATAGTTACGTGCTTTCTTTTAAATCGTTTTAAGCCTGCTGGCATGGAAACTATGAATTCTTGACAGGTGAGCCAGTGTGAGAGCTTGAGGCACTCGCACGGTCCTTACGGGGAGAATTTGTTCTGGGGCTCGGGGAAGGCGTGGACGGCTCTGGAGGCCGTCACGGCGTGGACGGACGAGGTCGCAGATTATGATTTATCAACGAATTCGTGCACACCGGGGCAGATGTGCGGGCATTATACGCAGGTAACAGAATGCTCATTAATTAATTGGCAAGTTTCCAGATGCAAAACATGAGATGCACATTCAAGCAGTTTTCCGTTCGACAACTGGGACTGTGTTGGTAGATTTATGTTTTGTACGATTAATCATAAACTGTCAAAAGTCTTCAGATTTCTACCTTTCTTAGAGGTCTTCACATGTCTAAACAAGATTCATCTAGCATGGCTTAAAAATGTTATGGTTGGGCTATACTAATACAAATCCAGGAGAAAAAAATTGCACCGGATTTCAACTGCAGTTCTTTGAATCACCCTGAAACTGCAGTCGTTTTCTTCTTTATGCTCGTAGCGACTGCGATGTTGAGAATTACGAGGCGTGTAATATATCGTTGGAAGCGCATTTTCAACACCTTTCCAACGGTATATTGCACGCAGGCCTCTCAATTCTCAATATCGCAATCGGTATAAGGAAATAGAGATTCTGCAGTAATTTTCGATTGCAGTTTCAGGGTACCGCAGTTGAAATCGGACTGTGCGATTTTATTTTTCCTGGAATTGTATTAGTGCTATTAAACTCTGCAATTTGATCGAACTGAAAATGGATTGAAATTTCTGTAGGTGGTGTGGGCGTCCACGACGCAGGTAGGGTGCGCCTCCGTGGTGTGTAACGATGGCTCAGATTACATCATCTGCAGCTATAATCCGCCCGGCAACTGGATCGGCGAACGCCCCTACTGAAGGATCGATTCATTATCCGGCGCTTGAAGCTGTAGGGGTTGCTATGCAATTGTTATTTTCAAGCGCCGGACCTTTCAGTGACAGACTAGACAGATTCATTGTTGGTGATGAGTTCTAGCGGCGGTTGCAATCTGGCGAAGTAGAATTCGGAATATCGATCATTTTAAATGCGTCGGGTGGAATCACTTTTCTACGATCTATGTCAATCGCCCTGTTCGATCAGCTACCTCAATAAAATTGTTTCTTTACATTAAAAATCTGTACATATTGTATTCATTTGGTGTGTTATCTTTCCTGTTTTGCAAGATCTGAAAGTCATCATTGAATTAACCTTTAAACGTCAAAGCAAACCCCACGGACTTGTTTATGAGAGAATAATGGAGTATAAAGTGGATTTTCTCAACCAAAATTGAAATGGATTGGTGCTTTGGAAAGGGGATGAAAAAAAGAGACTAGGTTCCCAACTTGCGCCTAAATTAGACAACTATAGAACAATCCATAATCAAGTGAAGGAATCGGGAAAGGGGGGAGCTATGATCGGGCAGCAGCTATGGAGAGAGACAAAGCATTTTTTATTTAAAAAACATAAAAAATGTTGGCCAGCAGCGCCTACTGGTTAGGACCAAGTGGTCGACAGAAGCCTGGCCGAATTTTTTATTTTATTTTTTTAAGCAACAGCAGCTGCTGTAAACTTTTGGAGATGCTCTTCAAGCCACCCGCTCCAATGACCCTCTTAATGTTTAAGAGTTTAGTGTCGGTCTGTTTGTGAGGACCTACGGTAAGTGAATCACATTTTCTGGTCTCGAAGGACATGAGAATTTCAATATGTTTTTTAATGGAATTGTTAGAGAAATCCAACCCAAGTTAAGGTTATTACACCTTCCTTGGACACTTAAAGACTTGAGTATAGTTATTATTATTATATTGGTCAATTTTTTATAAAAAAATTCAACAATTACAAGGATATTCTAATGCAACTGAGCATATTGTGCACTTCGACATTAGAGATAACCAAAAAGAGACCATTTAACCTCCCTTTTTGCTCTACTTCTAACCTCTTTCTTGAACTTCATTTGGGTATAATAGTGTCTTGTCATAGATTGTCCCCTTGTAGGTCATGAACTTGGAGCTTTGATGGAAGGTGTAGAAACTATAGCGAGGCCACTATGGAGAATAATGACAGGACCTTGTTTTAGATTGTCTCCCAACTCATCATAAACTAGTTTTTGGTCTATTTTTATTTCAATATGCGTTCAACATGAGTTTGTCAAAACTTTCCTCTTTGGGTTGACTTTTCAATTAATTCTATTGCATGCGAAAGTTCTAAGTTTTTAATGGTGGATGACCTAAAATGGACACAAGTTTTGATGTTAATGTTGTATACATTCTCAAATACTCAATATGTACTTATCATCAAAGATTGTCTACTAGTGTCCACAGAAGAACCATGTATGAATTAGGTTACCTTATTTTGTAATGTTCTGACAGTCTGATAAAAAAATTCAAAGTTGAAATTGTAGAGAATCTATCAATTGTTGATACTAGACTAACCAAAAATGTTGCAACTCCCATGTGTTGCTTCAAAAACTCTTCAACTCACATTGGTTACTATTGAAACATGATGGTTTTCGAGACTTTCCTTTAAGATCTTGTCTATAAGGGGAAAGGTTTGGAACCAAAACCGACCTTGATTCCAGCGTACAGTACAGTGCTCACCCACACTTTAGAGAAAAGGAGCCTGAATTACTCTTGAAAAAATAAATTAAACAGGGCACTGGGCACAGAGCTTGAAACAATGCGGCTCTCCTGTCCCGCACTATACACTCATCTAGCCTAAACTTCCTTGAGTCAATGCAAAACTCATGTCAGCCAAATGTTCACAAATATTCTGAGACTCTTTCCTTGGCTGATTCCGTAACAGCCACTGACAGACCACGTTCGACATATAAGCTTCTCTCTTCAGCATTTGTGGTCTCTCCGGCCGCTCGGTGCAGGCTGAAGGCAAGACAGTCTCCAGGCACTGCTGTGAAGCCCTGCCAAGCACAGAATTACACCATGAGTATTTACGATTGATAGTCTGTGTAATGGGGAAGAACTCAGACAATGAAAAGAACTCAGGGAAGTCACTCTATGTATTCTTTTAGTACAATAGGGTATTTAAAACTACCCTAAAAAATAAAAGTAATTCTTACTATAATTAATAATATTTCAAGAATATTCTTATTTTTATTCTTGTAATCCATTTTGAGCATCCTATATTAATGTAATTCATTTATAAAAACTGCCTTCAAAGATTTTTTTGCACCCGTTTTTTTTTGCACGCCAATTGTAATTTTTTGGAAGTAACTTCCCCGAGGAAAAGAAACAATTAGATTGATTGATTAGTGAACGTTGGAAAGGTGACAGCCACGAGCCTTTCTTTCATGACGTTGAAGATCATGGTTGCAATTGCCAGGCTTCATGTTTAACGACGAGACTCACAGAAAATATTGGACAAGTAATGCAATAGAAATCCGAGCCTCTGGTACTTCCTGACAAGCTTGATATTTACTTTATGCTAAGAATGAGAGAAACAACTGACCTCACGTCCTTGAGGTCTTCGCTCATGATCCTTGATAGCTTTTGCAAGCTCTTGAGCGTCCGGAGTTCCGAGATCATTATCCCTCACATACTCAGCAGCTAACTGTATCGTCAAACCAGAAGCATAAGATTAGACAAATAACCCCTGAAGGACCAATGATTCATGGTTTTAAAATGACAAATTCAATTGATTATATTGTGAAATTTATAATTCAAATGAGACCAGATTTCATATCATCAGAACATTGCATGCGGTAATCAAAACATGAATAAATTTGAACAAAAGGAACTCCACTTAGAATCTACTCAAAAATGCTAAAAACAACATGAGACCCAATTCTTCAGAGATTAAGTACTAGCAGATTTAGTGTCAGGAAGCCTCATGTTCAAGTGCAATTTCTAGAACCAGACTAGCAGGTCCAATTTCGGACACAAAAAAAAGCATGAAAATGTTGCTTCAAGAAGGCCCCTGGTTCTGGTGCTTGTAACATCAGAAAAAAAGAATCTGACCACGAATTGGACAAAGGTAATAAAATTGTCATGCGCCCACTAACTGAACTTTGTTCGTAACTTGGTAAACAGGCAAAAAATACTACAGATCTCGATTTTTAAGATGAATATTACCTTTCGTTGTTGTGCTGAAAGTGTACGTAGAGCGTATAAAATATCCACTTTTGATTCGTCGAACCAGCTCAGCACATCAGGAGAACAATCTACCTGCACCATCGACTGGTAAACCTGATCCAGCCACATTTCAACATTAGTTCACTCACCAGCTGAGATCCAAAAAAGTTGTTGTCTCAAGACACCACAAGCACACATACACACGATAACCATCCCTCTGAGCACAATGCTATGCACCACACAGTGTGATTTAGACTCACCTAACTGCGTTGACCATGGCATTTCTCTAGGAGTAGATTAACACAAAACAAAGGCTGAGCAAAGTGCTTAAGAGGAACATGATTGTGCAATTTGTAGTGGTGATGTAGTCTCCTGACGAGTATGAAAAACCTTCAGCTAAATTCCAGGAACATTTTCAGAGAAGGGCTCTTAATATTGCAACATTAACCCTTAAATGTCAAAGTAAGCCCCATGGGCTTATTTATGAGAGAATAATGAAGAAAAAAGTGGATTTTCTCAACCAATTCAAGTGAGGATTGGTGCGTTGGAAAGCTACTGAAAAAGCAATCTAGATTCCAAATTTGCGCCTCATTTGGTAGATTGTGGAGTCATTGGCAAGCAATCAAAGTTATCAAAATGAATAGGAGTTGAGGTTGGGGCAGTTGAGGTTGTTTCTTGAAAAGTGCCGCTATGCTACAATGCTGGTTAGCAGAGCCGTTTTTTCTTTTTCTTTTTCTTTTTTTTTCCCTCCAAAAATTTAGATGCCTTTCGGGCTGCCCCGCCTAGGCCCTCTTGACGTTAAAGGGTTAACCCCTAAAGGACCAAGAAGCCCAAATTGGGCCTCATTTTTTTAGCAGTTTTGAGTAGGTTCTATGTGAATTTTCTTTTGTTCAAATTTGTTTGTTTTTTACCAACATATGCACTGTTCTTCAGTGATTCTAGTGATATAAAATTTTGTCTCATCTGAATTGTATTTTTCACAACATTATCAATTGAATTTGTCATATTATGACCATGAATCCTTGGTCCTTTAGGGGTTAACTAGAGTTTAAACCATCAATTACTACTACCAAGGTACACCCAGGTTCCGTACCGGAGACTCACTTGTGCAGCTACCACCAGGCTTGTTTGCCTTGACGCCGGCACATAAGCCTTCTCATAAACCTCCTCCAACCCCATACCCATTTTCTGTAACTCCGTAATGCCAGTTGCTCTCTCTTGCCATGTTCCGGACCTGTCATATTCTTCACATTAGTCTCAAATACTAAGGTAGAGAACACGTAAACATGTGACTTGTAAGAAATGAGATACTTCTAAGTTCTATCATAGTCAAAGATGCTTCCATGAGAGACTTCGTACCATGCAATACTCATGGTTCAAGGATATCCTACTACTTCAAACTTCAACAATTCTCAAGTTATTCATATGGTATCCAAATAATACAAATTAGAATCCTCTTGAAAATGGGGACAAGACCAACACACCAGAACACTTACATTCTAATAATGAACACCACGGGAATGGGTTCCACGATACATTCTTACATTTTTCTAGTATAATAGCAGAATCAAATTCATGACGGTAATGCGAGGATGCACAAAGGAACAGCATATTAATTTTCATGAGGTTACAAGTAAGTGAATCTTTCAATGACCTAGTTGACAATGTGGATCAATGCACCCTAAGACGGTTACGGTAGGACCAGCCACAATATGAGTAAATTCCATCGATTCATGTACCTATCATTACCTTCTTGAAACGTTCTGTAAAAAATTATTGGACTATTGCAAACCCTAAAACAGGGACGTGAGAGACTAACCCGCCTCTGATTTGCTCTAGGGTTGCCTCAATTCTGGCCACCTGCTCGGTCGAAAGATCGTCTAGCTGAGGTGGTCCTGCAATACCCTAAAATCTTGCATAATGAGAACATATCGGTTTTGAGAATACATATCGGTTTTGAGAATACATATCGGTTTTGAGAATACACATCAGAACTCTTATTGATTTTTTCATAAAGCTTTCAACCCTTGTGACTTTTGCATATAGTATCCAAATAAGATATGATTTGGTTTTTTGAAATCCTTTCACAATTGCTGACAAGAATCAATAAAACTTTAGTAACAAGAATCAATAAAAATTTGGTCAATACAACAATTACAGGCTCTTTCAGGTACAGATAACTTAATTCAAATCTCACAACGCACGAGTTCCACGCACCAAAAAGATTGAACTTTGAACCTTGTAACTTTTACATACAGTATCCAAGGAAGGCATAATTTGGTGCGTTGAAATGTCATCACAATTGCTAACAGGAATGAATAAAAATTTGATCATAGAAACTATGACCAACACTTGCATGTCGCTTTTTAGATGTAGTTCACTAAATTGAAATCTCATAAAATCTTCAATGCACAAGCTCAACAGATTGACAGACCATAAAACTTTGAACCCTTGTAACATTTACATACAGTATCCAAATAAGGCATAATTTGGTGCATTGAAATCTCATCACTACTGCTAATAGGAATGAATAAAACTTTGATCATAGAAAAGTATGACCAACACTTACATGTCGCTTATTAGGTGTAGTTCCCCTAATTGAAAGCTTCAATGCACAAGCTCAACAGATTGGCAGACCATAAAACTTTGAACCCTTACAACTTTTGCATACAGTATCCAAATAAGGCATACTTTGATGCATTGAAATCCCCTCACAATTGTTAGCAAGAATCAATTAAAAAAGAAATGGTCAAGCCCAGAAATATCAATCGCTTGTTCCTTTAATTCGAATCTCACAAAAATCTGAATGCACAGCGTACCAAAAAGACTGGGAGGCCGGAATTGGCCCAAGCCCGGAGGCGACTTGGAAAACCCGCCGCCGCTGCCGTAAGTGGGCATCTGGCGCCCGCCCGGCAACCGCACCGGGGTCTTCTTCTTCTCGTCCTCCACGCCGCACCTCACTTGCACTTGCTGCTGCGCCCTCTTGCCATTGAATTCCTTCACTCCTGCTCGTCCACATTCTCGGAGTGGCTTCAGTCCCAAAGCTCCCAGGCCTTGCCCTGCGCACACCCAACAGCTCTGCGCCATCGCTGCTGGCTCCAGGTTCGGTGGTTATTCTCTTGCAATGCAATGCTTTACTGGAATCAGTGAAAGGGTTGGGGTCTGTGTGTGCGGACATTCAATCTGCTGCAATATGGTTTTCCGGCCACCCACCTTCTGGCCTCTCTTTGCCACGGTCTTGGGCTCCCTGTTGGCGGTGGAGATAAAGCTGGTTAAACAATAAGAAGTGACACGTGTCGTTTTCTGAATGATTGGAGCCCTGTTTATGTGACGTGGACACCAAACTATCAGGGACGAAACCCTGGCCTGTTCTATAACCGTGGGCGTAGTGGATAATTGTTCTGAGCTAAGGCCCACTTTATACTTGGGGCCAGATTGAGGGCCGGCCCGAACTCTTTAAATTTCAACCAATTTCAATCAATAGGATCGCTCGATTCTTTCAAATCCAGCCCAAGGGCTTTATACTAGGTCCAGGCCGGAAGGAGCAATTTTTCCTATGTGGCATGATTTTGGCGCCAAATCTTTGGGCCGGTTTGATGAAATCGGGACAAGGTTTGCCATGGCCCGAACTCCAAACTTGGGCCGGATTGAATCGGGTCGGCCTTTCATCCAGCCCCAACCTGTGTATAAAGTGGGCCTAAGGTACTGTATAATGTCCTTAACCCACGGGCTGGTACCGTCTTAGTTTGAGAGAATCTTGCTCATAACTTCTACTCTCTTGAACTAAATGGGGTTTTTAAAATGCCATAACCGGGGTCAAAACTGGAACATATTTAAAGCATCTATACTTCTGTAGAATAGAACCAAAGTAAAATTAAAAGAGAATCGTGCTTAAAATGGAGTTTAAAAAAGATTTTGGGTATGAGAATCAAGAAAGCCATGCCTTTTAAGGGCTAAATAAATAAAGTAAGTTTTTTAGTTTACGTGCGGTAGGAGTAAAAGATGAATAGTATTTTCCCTTAATAGGAAAATAGAAATCATGAAGTATGCAATTTTTTTCATAATTTTACTCTAAAAAATTTGATTAGTTGATACTAAGGTGGCATTGAGTTTGGTTGTTAACTAGTATGGGTGAGTTTACAATTTGGTTTTGGGTGTAGTAACCGTTTAGGGACATTCTACCTTAGTGACACCGAAATTGCTACTTCTGTTGTGGAGTATAGTTCCAAAATTTTGTATGTTTTCATTCAAGACTCAAAAGTTGCTATTTGGATATCATATGCAAAAGTTACGAAGGGCCAAAGTTTCATTGTTAAATGTTTTTAAAATTAATAAGTACATGAAGACCAAAATTAGTCTTGAATGACATTTATCTTGTTGTTGTATGACTTCTATTCATTTTCTTTGATTGTTATAGGACTTAGGACCCATTTTACACTATGGTTGTTTAAGTTGAGAGGCTATGGGATTGAATGGCCAAACTTTTTTGAGGGTTCAAAGAAATGGGTTGAAAATGTAGTTTTGATTTTTTATAGAAAACAATTGACGGTCTCTTGACCCAAACTTCCTTCGAGAGTCCGTCACATTGGTCAAAAAGTGTTGTCATGTAGGCATTTTGGAGGGCAACTGCCTTTGGATTTTGGCCTCTAGTGTGAAAGGACTTTCGACCTTCAGCCATAGTGTGAAGCGGCCCTTACTAGTGCATAGTGAGCATGGTGGTAGACATGTTTATGTACCTAGTTAAGGGATTTCAAAATCAATACCTTTTTTTGGTATGTATAGTTAAAACTGACATTGTATATGATAAAATCTAAATACTATATTTAGTACTGTATTTATATTTTATAAAACATAATATTTATATAGATAAATTTTCATTTTATTTTTGATAAATATGAAGACTTGTCAATTCACATTTTTTACAATGTTTTTTATAGATTAAACACATATGCAAAAAACATGCAAAAAATGTGCCAAAGACACACCAAAAATAAATGTAAAACCTACTCCAAGTAAAAATAAAATTAAAAAAAATTGTTCATATTACAATCATAGTTTAATTTTATTTATATACAAAGTTATTTCCATTCAATACTTACATGCGGCATTGTACAACCTTTTATTTCTCACATTTGGTTCTCATAGAATTTATAACATAAGTTTTCTTATAGAATTTTGTAACATTGTTTTGAAATTATTCATTTGTGCAAGCTAACTCTATCATCTATTAATCAACAAGTGCTTTCAAAACTTTCAACCTTTAATACAAGATTTTCTAATTCTTCCTATCCCAAGCAACATCTAATATAAATTTCATAACAGTCTTAGAACTATTAATTTTACAGAGTAGGAGTTTTTTATTATTAACTATTCAAGACCCTATCAACTTCTAATTTAAACTACATAATTAGAACCGTTAATTATGCATAAAGTTTTCAAATCAAGTTTGAGTATTATCTATTCAAGAATAGAAAACTTGCTTTCAGACACTTTCTAAAGTCACATTCACATCAACGGGAAGAAATTTAATATTCAAAAGGTGAAGATTTGAAACTCAACTTAAATGTTTGCATCAAAAGAATAAATTTTTACCTTAATTTAATGTGACAAATGACATAATGGCCCGGGGAGGTCATTGTAAAAAAATTAAATAACAATGATAATACAAAAATATGTTTAGATATGAAAAGTTAAAAGGTGAAGTCATCTTTCACCTCAAAAAATAGTTTTGTTATTTGAAAACAAAACAAGAAAAAAGACAAGAAGGAAGACAAGAAGAAAGAAATCAAGATAAAAGAAAAGATAAAAGTAGAGTATCTGTTATTAATTTAAGATAAATTTAATAAAAAATTTAGAAGTAATATAGGGTGTTTTTAAAGCAATTTGAGAATATTCTATGAATAGTTTGGAATATACCATAAATATACCCTAAATACTATAAATAATAGAATATTACAATTATTTCATAGCCGTCCATTAAATACCATGTGTTTGCTCATATATCCCAAAATTTAAATTAAGTGACTTCCTGAGCATAATGGCAAGTGAAATAGATCTTAAAGACTTGGAGGTTATATTTTATCCCATGAGATTATAATTTATCATAAAAATGAAATATTGAAAAGAAATAGTGAAAAATAATTAAACTTTAGCTTTCTAGGCGTCCATTTTTTTTGGACGATGTATAGATTTCATCCACGTATTTTCATCCGTCGCGTACTTTTTGCACTGTGGATTCTTTACTTTAGATTTCATGGGAAGTTAGATTCATGCATGTGTGAAACAATTGGAAAGGAGATGATTTGAGAAATTTTTATGCCTCATTCCCTGCTATAGTGATTCACCAAAATTTCTAATATCTTAGCTCAAAATAGTTCAATAGTGCTCTTGAAAAAGTCAACTCATAAAATCAAGCAACCAAAATTCTCCAAAAATCACTAACTTAGAGTATTACATTTACAACAAATATCATCCACACATTGTCAACATCTTATAATTTGTAATCGAATTACAAAAGAATTTTGAATTTTGAGTTTCGAATTTTGTACAAAAATATGGTGATAGCAATCATAGATCTATCGTCATAGATACAATCTAAAATACATAATGTAAAACTTTTATTCATACATCAAGTTCAAAATATCCCTCTTAGTTGCATTTTATAATGCATTTTTGCAATTCTCCAAATCTAAAGAAGGTTGTAGGCATTTAGGGGTTCAATCCTAAAGGTAACGACAACCTCTCAATTAGCCCTTTTTTGTTCATTTTTAGAGAGTTCTAAACTTTACAAAAAGTCTGAACCCTCATGTAGGCCCCTTACATGTTACCAAAAAAAAACAGCAAAGCTAAATATGATAAGCTACTTTCTGACTAAATTGGGGTGTCAGCTTGTGTGAATTTCAAGAATTTTGATAGGAGCTAATCAATTACAGGAGCTAATCAAGTACATGAGCTAATCAATTACATGTGGGAGTGCATAGAAAAAAAGTAGTTTGAGTCCCAGCATGTAATTGAGTCCCAACATGTAATTACAGCATAGTGTAATTCCAGCATAGTAATTCCAGCATAGTAATTCCAGCATGGTAATTACAGCATGGTAATTACAGCATAGTGTAATTACAGCATGTAATTACAGCATAGTGTAATTCCAGTAGTTTGAGTCCCAGCATGTAATTACAACATAGTGTAATTCACTCAATTACCCAGCATGTAACATGATAGGAGCTAATCAATTTGTATTGACATGATAGGAGCTAATCAATGTATATCCAGCATCTGACCCAGCTAAAGCCGTCATGATCACATCCCTACAGTAGTGAGCAAGAATAGGGGATATTTGCACATTCAAAACAAAACAAACGTAATCTTCGGGTCTTCTTCAGCACATCCTAGAGGCCTCCCTGTAGGCTGACATTTTCTCTAATGATGGCGACACAAAATAGTATAGTAGAATTGCATATTTCTACATTCATCCATATTTTGGATAGAAAATACATTTCATTTGCATTTTAATGTTATTTTCATCCAAATATACCAACTTCATCCAATTTTTATAAAAAATTGAAGACATTTTTTGGTCGTTTTGTAGCCAAAGTATTTTTTATTGGTGCAATCTGCTACTAAAAAGCCCAAAAAAAGCAAGATTGCTCTCAATCCTTTAATTCAAATCCTTTAACCCTTAAGCATCCACACTACAAGTACCTAGTCAAACCTCATCAATTCCTCATATTTAAAATATTATATATGTTTTTGGTATTTTTTCATGTAAGTTATTGTTAAACTGATTACCTTGATTTTTTTCATAATTATGTAAACAAAAAATGAATTTAAAGTGTTGTAAACAACACATTTTTAACACTTTTGAAGAATGGTATATTGAACTAGAAAGTAGAAGATAGCCCCCCCCCCACACTTTGTAAGTTGAGACTGTTTTCATTTGAAAGTAGAAACTAGGTGAAAATCAACGTTTGATTGAAAAACGACCAAACATGGTTCTATAGGGTTTCTTCAACATGCTTAGGGGTTATCCAAGAGGAAGGGGGGGGGGGGGGGGGGGGCACTTCGAGAATTTTTTTTGAGACACGTGGGATAACCACTTATTTTTAACCGAGGTATTATCTCTAAAAATTAGAATATCAAGCATTTTTTAAGTAAAAAAATTGTACTTAACCTAATTCCTTTAATACCCTATAGGTAATTAGAAATCAATAATGCATTCAATATCAAATACGCTATTTTACTTACAATTTTTTGATAGCCTCCAGTTTTTTGTATTTCTTTTTCTGAAAGGGGGGGGAGGGGGGGATGAATTATGAATTGATATTTTTGACAAAGGAATTGCATCGTTGTCGTATGACAAAGAGGAAAATACAATAAAAAAAAATATGTCAACAAAATTGTAATTATAGTGAATGCCAGTAGAATGGAACTTGAAAGTTATAGTGTTAAGAAACACAACAGTCCAACATTGGAAAGATGCAATTTTCCCGGGGAGTGCAATTAAAGTTAAGACTAGGAATCATGTGAGTGCGTACTTTTGACCCCCCTATGTACATACTAAAAAATCACCTAAAAATTATAAAAAAATATGCAGTTGTTAAACACAATCTAAAGTTCGTGTTGTATAAATTTCAAAAAATAATCACTTGTACATATTTTTAAATTGATTTTTGAAGCAAAAAACAACACATTTTAGTGCAAACTTCTATCATTTCTTTTATAGGATTTTAGAAACATTTGGTCCTGAAATTTATACCAAATGATAGATATATACGTAATGATTTAGCCCCTAAAAAATCTTAATTTAAAAACTATTTTAAGGCCAAGTATTGTAGGGGGTATGCTATTAAAACGCACTCACGTGTATTTCTAATCTTCACTCTTTAAGTGCACTCCCCAGGGCAATTTTTCATTCATTCAAACGAAGCCTCTATAATATTCAACTTAGGATATCCTTATTAGGGTTATTTTTAATAAAAATAAAATAAAATAGCACATATTATATATTATATGGTATGGTATCATTTTTATAAGTCGTTTTCAACATTAATCGGACCCTATATTTTATTTAGAAATTTTCAGAATACGTCTCAAATGAATATTAAATACCCTATATTTCATCGCATGACGGTTCTAAAGTACCACCAGTGCCACCCCGGGAGGATTAACCCCTAAATGTTGTCGAAGCCAGAATCTGACTTTTCAATGTAACTCACTGTTCAATTCCAACTGCTAAATGTATAATTTCCGACCTCGGGGGGTGTAGTGATATGTTGGAGTAGCAATATACGTGCGAACAAATGATAGGGTATTTTAAAAACATGGGAACAAAAAATTATAAATGGACTTAGAGGTAATATAGGGTATAAAAAATGGCACTGGACATCTTTAAAGTACTATAGGGTATGGAATAATAGGTAATTTGGAATTATAAGTAATGCAAGCCCCTTTTCTATGAACCCAAAGTAGAAAATTACATAATGATAGCATGTGAAAAAAAAACCAAAAAAACAAGTAATACCCCCCTATAAAATAGTTGTTGTTCGCACCTATATCCTTAACTTTTTAACACACTGACCCCCCCGAGTTTCCGACCAATTCTTTTGGTGAAGAATTTTTGTCGGTCATGCCACTTCATCAAATTAAATTCATGTCAATCAAGCTATTTTTGAATTTTACATGGCGTCCCAACTACAAAAGGAGTCGTAAAAACGGTTCACCGTGTACTGTATTTTGAATTTTCTTGTTTTTTTTTCTAAACTAAATTTAGGCCATAAAAATGAGTTCTATTCCATTTGAGCTTCACTAACAAAACGAGGCTTACCAAGTCTAGTCTTTACTCCACTTTGAATTTTTGGAAAACTCTAAAAATTGAGTACTTTATTGAAGTTACAAGTTCAATGGGTATTAGAATGGTGTAGCGATTTTTTTCTAAATTTATATACACTGATGTTTTTCAATTATTGTAATGTTCTTCATTGTAATTTACACCTTTGGTAAGAAAATCAGGATTTTTGAGTAATTTTTATTTATTTTTGGGAATTTTTTGAGTAATTGATATGAATTTTCTTTACAATCACTTCAAAAAATTATAATAATTTCAAAAATTCACCAAAATATACGAAAAATTTATGATTTGTAGTAGACACACTCATGGCTTCATCTATTATAAATATTAAGCTGAATTCATATCTTATTTATAGTGGCAAAATTGAGTGTCACATGTAAAGCATGATTCCATGGTCATACGCACAGGCATTTCTCCCCTTCGTGTGAACAGCCTCTCAACCCCATCACCGCGACACCTTGACAGAGTAGACACGCCTATCACCGTTGCTTCTGGCCGGAATCACCTGGAGACCCGCGTCACTAAGGCGCAGATTGGAGGATCAGTCCTGTCGCCGGCAGGCAACATCCTGGCCCTTCAATTCCCCTTCTTCATCTGATGGTCGCAGGCGTCCGACGTGGCAGGCTGGACTGTGGAGACTGTCGGGCGGGTTGGGAACGCGGCCAGGAAGACTTGTGGAAAGAGGTTTGGAGGGCAGGGAGACTTGAGGGAAGAGGCTCGGCCTTCCTACTTAATTAATCTCACTACAGTACTCAATCGCTTTCCTTGACTCCCATTTCTCCACGTTCTTCTTTCATTTGCTGTGGTTTTCTGATGCTCCGCTCGACATATCTTGCAATATCCTACAATAAGACATTGACATTGGAAATGTGTATCAGATCTGCATGATCGACCTATCAAATGTACAAAGTTACATATTCACATGCACAAAAATAAAGCACCATGCATATGAACTTGTTTTCACTGAGTCCCATCATTCCCAATCGCAATGGAAATTTGCAATATAAAAACATATGCACCAGATGCAACTCAGTACAGCCATCAACCTTCGCTGGAATAAGTAAAAACACACATCCGGTATCATTTCATTGAACTCATACATATACCTAGTCAAAAGCGTTGTCCATGTATACTCAGAGGCTCTAGATGAAGTACACAACATACTCAAAATCGAAGAGTAAGATACTTTTATACGTTGACAAAATGTGCATAAAAGCCATACGATTCTTTCAAGTACGCTTTCAATACTCTCTTTGACAAAGGGAACTGGCATTCGTGAAGGATGTTAAATTTGCACTGTGCATCTTTTCAGGTCTGAGTCAGTTTATGCTGACCTCGCAAAGTACTTGTGCCTTCTACACATATTTGGTTGCCTTGAATTCCTGAGAGGACTACAAACACTTTTATGCCAATGAGTAAGTGTGAGATATTCTTTGGTGTTGCTCAGGCATGCAGCTGGTGGCGCAGAGGAGGCTATCAGCTTCAAGTTTCTTTTGACCGGGTTTGCATCTGAACGAATAATTCTGCAGGATGAGAACTTTAAGATATTTGTGTGAAAGAGTCGAGTTGCTAGATATACATCAAGGTGAATATTGATATTTCTTTAAAAAAAAATTGTTGCAGATTGGGTGGCCATCATCACTTCCCACCAACGACACATTGCAAATTACTTAACATCCTTCACGACGCTTTTGACTAGGTATATGTATGAGTTCGATGAAATGATACCGGATGTGTGTTTTTACTTATTCCAGCGAAGGTTGATGGCTGTACTGAGTTGCATCTGGTGCATATGTTTTTATATTGCAAATTTCCATTGCGATTGGGAATGATGGGACTCAGTGAAAACAAGTTCATATGCATGGTGCTTTATTTTTGTGCATGTGAATATGTAACTTTGTACATTTGATAGGTCGATCATGTAGATCTGATACACATTTCTGATGTCAATGTCTTATTGTAGGATATTGCAAGATATGTCGAGCGGAGTATCAGAAAACCACAGCAAATGAAAGAAGAACGTGGAGAAATGGGAGTCAAGGAAAGCGATTGAGTACTGTAGTGAGATTAATTAAGTAGGAAGGCCGAGCCTCTTCCCTCAAGTCTCCCTACCCTCCAAACCTCTTTCCACAAGTCTTCCTGGCCGCGTTCCCAACCCGCCCGACGGTCTCCACAGTCCAGCCTGCCACGTCGGACGCCTGCGACCATCAGATGAAGAAGGGGAATTGAAGGGCCAGGATGTTGCCTGCCGGCGACAGGACTGATCCTCCAATCTGCGCCTCAGTGACGCGGCCTGGCCACTGTTCTTTTGTTTGTGGCAGCGAAGCTATGGCGATGCTGTCCAATCTCCTTCTGCTGCTGCTGTTGCTCTGCTCATTTAATGTGTCGTCTCAACAGGTGCTGACCTTTGCCTCAACTGCGTTGCGTTTCGCAAAGAGTGTGATCAGAGCTCTGTCAAATGAGGTTGATATTAGGGCAGTATGAGTTCTTGCGTCGAATGCCAAGAAGTTACTGCAATGAATTTCTTTTGCATTCCCCTGAGAAACTCCTTGTTTTCCTTATGTAAGCAAAGAGAACTGCCTTTTTCTCTGGAGTGATAATAGGCGCATGGAATCTCAACAAGGCGACCTTCACTTCATTCTCCGAGCTGGGTGTGCAGAGTGGAGTGCAGAGACGAATTTAGGGCAAGTCCAGGGTTTAACATACTTGCAGTTTCCTTGCAACGGAATCCTTCATTTGCCTTCGAGAAAAATGTTAAAAAGGAATGAATTAGGGCAAGTGTCCATGTTTGAGTTTGTGTTGGCGAATTGGGTGGTGCAGATCCAAGCAGAGTTGCCGATTGTGGTGAGTACGTGGGCGTTTGTGGATGCGGTGAGGGCAGCAGCTCGCCATGTGATCAACTACGGAGGCTCTGCGGTCGATGCCGTTGTTCACGGTTGCTCCGCCTGCGAGGTTCTTCAATGCGACGGCTCAGGTACTCGTTGCTATAAGTGCAGAAAAATTTATCCCTTTGTCATCTGCGAAATGTGGCTGTAGTTTAGTGGTGAGAATTCCACGTTGTGGCCGTGGAGACCTGGGCTCGAATCCCAGCAGCCACATTTGTCCGAGGTATTACTCGGCACTTCGAAACTTTTATTTTTTTTAATGATCTGCCATTGTCCAAATTTATCCACTTTAGGGCATTTTAAAAATCATCCACTTAGGGGACTTCTGAAACCATCCACTTTAGGGCACTTTAGAAATCATCCGCTTCAGGGCACTTTAAAAATCATCCATTTTAAAATTTTGAAAATTGCTTTTCGCAACCCGTAGCCAAAACTGGTAATTTCGAAATGCCGAGGACAACTTCGGCTAGATGTGGCTGCTGGGATTCGAGCCCAGGTCTCCACGGCCACAACGTGGAATTCTCACCACTAAACTACAGCCACATTTCATCTTTTGAACGGTCAGGATATTTTTTGGAACTTACTATAATTTTAGAAGTTCAAAGTATAATTTTTAGTTCAGGCACTTAATTTTGAATACTTTGAACTTCCAAAATTATACTACTATAATTAGTTCAGGCAATTGGGGATTAATTTACATTGGCGCTTTTTTCGTAAGTGTCAAAAGCATCCATTTCCATATCTAGAGAACTTCAAATGAACCATCTAGGATGGGACATTCAGTATATACCAATGGGAAAAAGAAAGTTTATTTTACAATATTGGCATAGATGTACTTAGATTTTTTCTATTATTAATTATTAGATATTGAGGTTTAAAGTGCACTTTCTATTTTGAGTTTAGGTACTACAAGGTTAACCCATAGGTGCCTAAAATCATGCTTTTCATTTTATCTCAATAGAAATATGTATTGGAAGGTACTATAATTGGTTGCTAGCTTCCAAATTGCACTTTTTGTTTTTAATTCAAGCACTTAACCCTTAAAGGACCAAGGATTCATTGTTTTAAAATGACAAATGCAATCGATCGTATTGTGAAAAATATAATTTAGATGGGACCAAATTTTATATCACCGGAATCACTGAAGAACATTGCATGTGTCGGTCAAATAACAAATAAGTTTTGAAAAAAAATAGTCTTCACATGACTTACTCAAACTACTTAATATATTTTTAGAAATGAGGCCCATTTGGGCTTCTTGGTCCTTTCGAGGGTTAATGTTGAACTTGCGTTGGCAATAAGTTTTTGGATAGGTATCAAGTTTTCTATGCTAGTTCCGATTTTTTATGTTTGGGATTGATTTGCAGTGGGATATGGCGGAAGTCCTGACGAGGCAGGGGAAACCACACTGGATGCCATGATCATGGATGGGGTCAGTATTCATTTCCTTAGAGCATTCCTACCATTGACTGGTATCTTCAAATTTCTTGTTAAAAATTGAGGTTCCAATTTGACTTGGGAAGACCTTTCACTAGCGAGAGCGTTGAGGCTGGTATTTTGCTTGTGGATACCAGTCAGACTCCTCTTGTTTGGCAAAATTTAGGTCTAGGTTGGTTGGTTTTTGCTTCTTCCCGTTTTTTTTTCGTCTGGCAAAATTTAGACTCCTCTTGTCTGGCAAAATTTAGGTCTAGGTTGGTATATGAGGTTCGAAAATAGGGATACCAACCTCACCGGTGACATGTTCTAAGAGCATTCCTACCATTGACTAGTATCTTCAAATTTCTTGCTAAAAATTGAGGTTCCGATTTGACTTGGGAAGAACTTTAAACAACCAAAGCGTTGAGGTTGGTATTTTGCTTGTGGATACCAGTCAGACTCCTCTTGTCTTTTCAAAATTTAGGTTTGGGTTGGTATATGAGGTTCGGAAATAGGAATACCAGCCTCACCGGTGACATATTCTAAGATCATTTCCACCATTGACTAGTATCTTTAAATTTCTTGCTAAAAATTGAGGTTTCGATTTGACTTGGGAAGAACTTTAAACAGCCAAAGCGTTGAGGTTGGTATTTTGCTTGTGGATACCAGTCAGACTCCTCTTGTCTGGCAAAATTTAGGTTTGGGTTGGTATATGAGGTTCGGAAATAGGAATACCAGCCTCACCGGTGACATATTCTAAGATCATTTCCACCATTGACTAGTATCTTTAAATTTCTTGCTAAAAATTGAGGTTTCGATTTGACTTGGGAAGAACTTTAAACAGCCAAAGCGTTGAGGTTGGTATTTTGCTTGTGGATACCAGTCAGACTCCTCTTGTCTGGCAAAATTTAGGTCTGGGTTAGTATATGAGGTTCGGAAATAGGGATACCGGCCTCACCGGTGGGCATGCTCTAAGTTAGGACCTCTAATTGTTTTTTTCCCATGTTCAAAGCACTCAACGAAATTGAACTAAACAAATTATATAGACCTGGAGTAGAAACTCACCTGCTCAACAAATTCATCAACCTCTGTTTTGGGAATTGTCAGACAAGTATGAACGTTGGGGCGGTTGGAGCGTTGCGGTCCGTGAAAGGAGCCATAGAGGCAGCCAAGCTTGTGATGGAGCACACAGAGCACACTTTTCTCGTTGGAACTCAAGCTGATACATTTGCTCTGTCTCTTGGGCTCCCTGGACCCTCTAATCTCAGCACAGACGATTCCTTGCAGGTAACCACCCTACCAATTAATTTTGTGAGTCTTGCGTTGCAAGTGCATCACAAAATAGATCACCATTAATATATTGACAAAGTTTGTATTTTTAACGTAATATGCATCAGATCCATATAATCCTCATGTTTCAGAGTCAATGTTAGTGTTTTAATTTTAACTTAATAGGCATTAGATTCATATAATCCTCATGTTGAGTCAATGTTAGGCCCCGACCGCACCAAGTAAGAAGCAGTAGCTAACATACTTTAAGAGCGGTTAGCTTAAAATGTGCCCGCACCTAACAAGTAAGAGTAGTTAGGTAACAATGTTTATCTAACTCATGCCTGTATCTACTAGTTAAGAGCCATGAGCTAATTGATCGAGTAATGAGAGTTAGGTAAAATGTCTTGTGAGTAAAGATTTTGGCGTCAAGTTGCTACTTCTCCATTCATGGAGAAGTAGGAACCAGTTAGGGAGAGTTAAGGAGAATCAAAGAGAAGTAAAGGAAAGTAATATATGTTTAGCTACTTCCTTAGTGCAGGTGGAGCCTTAGTGTTTTAATTTTGATGTGATACACATTAGATTTGTATAGTCTTCATTTGGAGTTAATGTTATACAAATGGTGATAAGTGACTGGTAGTGTCATCTTGGTATTAATTTGATATCATACTAGCAAGAGTCAACAATATTTTAATATTAATTTAATGTTCTGTTGGATTAACATTAATTTACTATCAATAATAACTTTGTGAACATAATAGGGGATCATTCGAGGTTACCAACTCCAGGCCGTTTGATGTCCACAGGCCTGGTCAGCATGGAAAAAAGGAGGGTGCCAACCCAATTTTTGGCGAGATGTTGTCCCTGACAGCACTTCAGGATGTGGACCTTACCAAGTGTCTTCCCTTTTAACTGGAAGATCAAGAGAGGACGAGGGTATGGTTGGAGATGGGGTCACCAAGTCTTCATCTGACAAAAGTTTCGGTTACAGCAACCACGACACCATTTCAATGGCAGTCATTGACAGTGTGAGAATCTTTGGAATCCCTAGAGTTTATGCATTGAGACCTGATGTGTTGGTAGATTCACATCTTGAATTTTCCACCCCACTCATTGCCAACATAGGTTCGTGTTGTTTCAGTTGGTCATAGGTTCGTGTTTCAATGACACGAAAGCAACACAATATGGTCATTGATTCAGTACTACATCAGTGGCCACTGATGTAGCACTTGCTGTGATGCAATGTTGCCATGAGGCAGATCTTATACTAAGTTTGTGGTGCTGTCTTTGAAATTGGGTAGAAAGGACGAATTGCTGCAGGCACCTCTACGAATGGAGCTAGTCACAAGATTCCAGGACGGTAAATCACTGAAACTGAACACTTGCTGTGTGTATCACTATCTTGATCAATATCTTGATTTTCAAGCAATGGCCATTCACGAGCTATTATTGATGGTAAATTAATGTTAATCTAACAGAACATTAAATCAATAGTCAATGTTAGTGTTTTAATACTAACTTAGCATTAGATTCATATAGTCTTCATATGGAGTTAATATAATACAAATGGTGATAATTGACTAGTAGTGTCATCTTGGCAAAATTTGATATCATACTAGCAACTAGTAGGAGTTAGCAATATTTTAATATTTATTTAATGTTCTGTTAGATTAACATTAATTTACCATCAATAATAACTCGTGAATTCTTAGTGGAGTTTCAGGATTGTATTATCAGCTGGAAAATATAACTGGCTTTCTTGTTGATTTTTTTCAGAGTGGGGGACGGTGCTATTGTTGGTGCTTCAGCATATGCTGACGATGACGTGGGCGCATGTGGTGCCACTGGTGATGGCGATGTCATGATGCGCTTTCTACCCTGGTGCCTGTTTTATGCACATCACAAAAGTTGATTATCAATTGTTTTAGTGCTGCTTGGGTTACTACTGAATGAGATTGTTTCAGTGTTTTTTTTAAGATCATAATTTGAAATTCTTTCTTCATATCCAGAATTTCTGCATGTCTTGGTATCAGAATGATGCTCACTGCTGTGTTCTGGTTCCGTAGTTTTTGCTGAGAATACCGAGGTTTGTTTGTGTGGGGCAGTTATCAGGTGGTGGAAAGCATGCGTCAAGGTATGACTCCAGCTGAAGCTGCAAAAGATGCAGTTGCCAGAATACGACGCAAGTTTCCAACTTTTATAGGAGCTGTTTTTGCTATCAACAAGTATGGTGTTCACGCTGGCGCTTGCCATGGGTGGGTGTTCCAGTACACAGTGCAGGATGCAAAAATGGCTGATGCACTAGTGTTCACTGTTGAGCCTGATGTCTTGTGATTCATCAGTAAACTCAGGGACTGCCCTCTCCCCAATGAAATGATGAGGAATATACCTCATCATCTCGTCAGCCCCATCATTAGCTAAGGGGACACATGGCGGGGTAGGAAGAACTCCAAGGATGAAGTTGGATGAAACCCCAAGGTAGCCCTTGCAAGATCTATGATGTGATTTCGAGGGCATCATCTCTGAATGTTTGAATTCTATGCTTGTTGAAAGAGCACCTTGCCGACATACAACCGAATGTAGCCAAATGATCAAATTCTTTTTGCAGGATTTCCATTGATTGATAGACTGGTCACGATGGAGGGCTTGATAAAATCAGTTCTTGACGAAGTGTTGTGCATGTACTTAACCTTTTCAGTGAATGATAAGTTTTTCTGAGTTGAGGTAGAAACCCAAAACCATCAAAATAAGCAATTCAACATACTGGGGGGCACTTTTTTCAAGGTAGAATCTTTTTATAATATTAGCAAAAATTGTGGATAAGTTATGTCACAAAACCAATCTCTAAATTCAATCAATGAATTTTAAATGTGGAGATGGTTGAAAAGCACTTTATGGGATAGTTTCAGAGCAAGTCTACAGAGCAGGAATGGGTGCAGGAATGGGTGCAGGGATGGAGCTGGGTGTTTCTAGTGTAACTTACATGGTGTGGGTCTGTATGTATGGGAATCATGGAGCAGTTTTCAAGATGAATTTGTCGAATGCTGGGCTTACTGGAAAGTATGCTGGGAATTTCACCTGTCTGGGGCCACATGTAGAATGTTGACTCAACCAGGGTTATTGAATGGCACATTTGAGGCAGTTCGAAAAAAGTTATATTTGACCAGAGTTCTTCTGCATCAGAAAAGTTGGCCCAAACTATTTTGGTGTCATTT